>JAVTVJ010000879.1:0-624479 GCA_034509425.1 Eopsaltria australis | reverse complement strand
TCTTAATGACCATTAACGACCATGAATGATGATTAGTGACCATTAATGACCATTAATCACCATTAATGATGATTAATGACCATTTACGACCCTTAATGGCCATCCATGACCATTAATGGCCTTTAATGACCATTAATGATGATTAATGATGATTAGTGACCCTTAATGATTCTTAATGACCATTAATGACCATGAATGATGGTTAGTGACCATTAATGACCTTCAATGACCATTAATCACCATTAATGATGATTAACGACCATTTACGACCCTTAATGACCATCCATGACCATTAATGACCTTTAATGACCGTTAATGATGATTAATGATGGTTAGTGACCCTTAATGATTCTTAATGACCATTAATGACCACGAATGATGATTAGTGACCATTAATGACCATTAATCACCATTAATCACCATTAATGATGATTAATGACCATTTACGACCCTTAATGACCATCCATGACCATTAATGACCTTTAATGACCATTAATGATGATGAATGATGGTTAGTGACCCTTAATGATTCTTAATGACCATTAACGACCATGAATGATGATTAGTGACCATTAATGACCATTAATCACCATTAATGATGATTAATGACCATTTACGACCCTTAATGGCCATCCATGACCATTAATGGCCTTTAATGACCATTAATGATGATTAATGATGATTAGTGACCCTTAATGATTCTTAATGACCATTAATGACCATGAATGATGGTTAGTGACCATTAATGACCTTCAATGACCATTAATCACCATTAATGATGATTAACGACCATTTACGACCCTTAATGACCATCCATGACCATTAATGACCTTTAATGACCGTTAATGATGATTAATGATGGTTAGTGACCCTTAATGATTCTTAATGACCATTAATGACCACGAATGATGATTAGTGACCATTAATGACCATTAATCACCATTAATGATGATTAATGACCATTTACGACCCTTAATGACCATCCATGACCATTAATGGCCTTTAATGACCATTAATGATGATTAATGATGGTTAGTGACCCTTAATAACCATTAATGACCATGAATGATGATTAGTGACCATTAATGGCCTCTAATGATGATTAATGACCATTGATTAGTGACCATTAATGACCATTAATGATGATTAGCGACCTCCAAGGTCCATCCCAATTCAACCCAATCCCTGATTCCCGCCCATCCCTGCAGTCTGAAGCTTCCCGATGTCCTGGGGAAGGCGTCCAGCACCCACCTGGATCAGAACCTCTTCCAGTTCCGGAGCACCCACCTGGAGCAGATCCTCAAGGTGGCCCTGAGGCTCAAGCACGAGAATTCCGGCCTTTCCCAGATCCTGGAGCAGGCGGAGGATTGGCTGTGCCGGCTCAGAGCCATGGCCGAGGAGGTGACTCTTCCTGGTTTTCCCGTTGTGGTTTTTGTGGGAAGCGGGGTTGGTGTGCCATCCTGGCTTCCAAATCCATGGATTTGGTGCCAGGTGTGGCTCCGATGGTTGAGGTCATGGATGAGTTGGGGTCAACTCATGGATTGGGAGCAGTCCTGGGAGAAGGACTTGGAGTGTTGGTGGGTAGGAAACCCCATGTGCACCGGGCTGATCACACAGCAGGAAAAGGGGGAATTCTGCCCCTCTGCTCTGGAGCCAGGGTGGGAGAGCTGGGAATGTTCCCCTGGAGAAGGGAAGGCTCCAGGCAGAGCTCAGAGCCCCTTGCAGGGCCTGAAGGGGCTCCAGGAGAGCTGGAGAGGGACTGGGGACAAGGCCTGGAGGGACAGGACACAGGGAATGGCTTCCCACTGGGAAAGGGGAGATTGGGCTGGGATCTTGGCAAGGAATTGCTGTGTGGGAGGGTGGGGAGGGGCTGGGCTGGAATTCCCAGATTTTCTGTGGCTGCCCCTGGATCCCTGGCAGTGCCCAAGGCCAGGTTGGATGGACTTGAATCCACCTGGAAAAGTGAAGTTTGTCCCTGCCCATGGAATGGGATTTAAGGTCCCTCCCAACCCAAACCATTCCGTGATTCCATGATCCCATTCCAGGCTGTGCTGGTGGATCCCTCTCAGCAGGACCCTCTGGATTTGTGTTTTCCAGCCCCAGAACAGCCTCCCGGACATCGTCATCTGGATGCTCCAAGGGGACAAACGCGTGGCCTTCGCCCGTGTCCCAGCCCACCAGGTCCTGTATTCCCGGAACATCTCCAACTGCTGCGGCCGGAACTGCGGGAAGCTCCAGACCATCTTCCTCAAGGTACCTTTGGATGCGGGATCTTGGTTTTCCAAATGGTTTTCCCCTAAAAATTATAAAAAAGATGGAAAATTTACAGGGAAACCTCAAATCCCGTATTCTTCTCCATGTCCTTGTCCATATCCTTGTCCATGAACTTGTTCCTGTCTGTGTCCTTGTCCCATACCTTGTCCCTGACCTTGTTCTTGTCCTTTTCCTTGTTCCTGTCCCTATCCCTGTTCCTGTCCCTGACCATGTCCCTGTCCTTGTCCCTGTCTCTGACCTTTCTGTGACCTTGTCCATGTCCTTTTCCCTGCCCTGACCTTGTCTCTGTCCTTGTCCCTGAACTTGTCTTCGTCTGTGTTGTTGTCCGTGTCCTTGTCCATGTCCTTTTCCTTGACTGTGTCCTTGTCCCTGGCCTTGTCCCTGTCCTTTTCCATGTTCTTGTCCATGTGCTTTTCCCTGTCCATGTCCTTGCCCCTGGCCTTGTCCCTGTCCCTTTCCATGTTCTTGTCCATGTCCCTGGCCTTGTCCCTGTCCTCGTTCCTGACCTTGTCCATGTCCTTTTACCTGCCTTTGTCCATATCCATGACCTTGTGCCTGCCCTTGTCCTTGTCCCTGTCCTCATTCCTGACCTTGGCCATGTCCTTGTCCCTGTCACTGACCTTGTCCGCGTCTTGTCCTTGTCCATGTCCTTCTCCATGTCTTTGTCCTTATCCCTGACCTTGTCCATGTCCTTGTCCCTCTCCCTGATCTTGTTCCTGCCCATGTCCTCATCCGTGTCCTCGTCCATGTCCCTGTTCCTGTCCCTGATCCTGTCCGTGACCCTGGAATTTTGAAGCTCCTCAAGGTCAGCTCAGGACTCATTTTAGGGATGTTGGGATGATCCTGAAGGTCTTCTCCAACCTCAATTGCATGATCCCAAAATGCTCCACCTGCTGTTGACATTGTCCCAACTGCTCCGTCCCCTATCCAGGGATCTTCATTCCCACCCTTCCAGCCTCCCATCTTGAGAATTCCCGTTAATCCCTTCCTGGGGACCTTCTCCTTGGCAGTACCCCCAGGAGGAGACAATGGGACCGCGGATACCGGCGCAGATCCGGGTGCGGCTCTGGTTCGGATTGTCCGTGGATGAGAAGGAATTCAACCAATTCGCTGAGGGAAAACTCTCCGTCTTTGCCGAAACCGTGAGCATTCCCGAGGGATCCCTATCCCGGTGGGAATGTGGGATGGTCTGGACCTAAAACTTTCTCATTCCCTAAAAACTGTGGGAAGGAGAAGCTGTTTCCACCAGCTCAGCCTGGAATTCTGAGGGGAAAGTTGGGAATGAGCCATGGAGCCGCGTTGTCCCTCACAATGGGAAAACTGGGATGCCATGGAATGGGTTGGGCTTTTCCCAGGAGGTCCATCCCCCTGCAGGAATTATTCATGGGATTCTATGGGATTATTCATGGAATTCTGTTATTCCAACCCCGAATCCCTCTTTTTTTTGTCTCTCCCAGTATGAGAACCAGACCAAGCTGGCGCTGGTGGGGAACTGGGGCACCACCGGCCTCACTTATCCCAAATATTCCGATGTCACCGGCCGGATCAAGCTGCCCAAGGACAGCTTCCGACCTTCTGCGGGATGGACCTGGGCTGGGGATTGGTTCGTCTGCCCGGAAAAGACGTGAGTGGGGCTTTTCCATCGGGAATTCCCGGGAATCCCAAAATCCTGGATGACCCCAGGATTCCTGGTCTGTGCCCATGGATGTGATTCCTCCTCATCCAAATCTTGGGATGCTCCAAAACTGAGGAGCTTTGGGGTGGGATTTTAACCCTGGTTTGGGTTTTTCCTGAGGGGGAAAATCTGCTTGGATGGGTGGGAGAAATCTCGGAGCTCTGAGGGTGGCACAGGAGGAAGGTGGGATGAGAAATCCCAGATTTCGGGAATTCCTGGGATTTAGGCTGTTGCACGACGTGGACGCCGGACACCTGAGCTTCGTGGAGGAGGTGTTTGAGAACCAGGTCCGGCTTCCCGGAGGGCAGTGGATCCACATGACCGATTCCTACACAGACGTGGTGAGGGAAAACTGGGAATTCTGGGAGCCGGGCTGGAATCCTGGGGGAAATTCAAGGATCGGTTTGGGTGAAAATTCCCTGTGTCCCACAGAACGGGGAGAAGGTCCTGCCCAAGGATGAGATCGAGTGTCCTCCAGGCTGGAAGTGGGAAGACGTGGAATGGGATACGGATCTCAACAGGGCTGTGGACGAGAAAGGTGCCAGGGAGGGAATTTTGTGATTGGGGATTTGGGAATTTTGGGATTCTGGTTTCTTTCCATGGTCTGTGGATGAGAACATTCCTATGGTTGTGGGAGCTGGATCAGGAGAAGGGATCAGGCCCTGGGGGATCCTTTTTCCTTGGCTCTGCCTGGAGTTGCGGGATGGGAATTCCCAAAGGCTGTGCTGGGATAATCTGGGAACATCCTGGTGGAAAAGAAATGGAAAACATCGTGCTGGAGAGCCCTGGGATGATCCTGGGGGTTGGAATGGCCGGAGTGAGTGCGGGAAGGTGGGATTTGGTGCCACGGGACACCACAGATCCATCCCTGAGCATTCCAGAGGGATGGGTTGTGCCCATCAGGAAATCCCAAAAATTCCCGAAAGGCAGGAAATCCATCCGGGAAATTTTGTTGGGATTTGGCCACACCTTCACTGTTGGAAATTCCTGGTGGGAGCCAAGGTGGGGTGGGGTGGGGAGAGCTCTTCTCCCACCTCCACCTGGTATTCCATTCCTCCCAAGGCTGGGAATACGGGATCACGATCCCGCCGGAGCGCAAGCCCAAGGCCTGGGTGCCGGCGGAGAAGATGTTCCACACCCACCGGCGCCGGCGCTGGGTCCGGCTCCGCCGGCGCGACCTGGAGCACATGGAAGCCATGAGAAAGGTGGGATGGGCCGGGAAAAGGTGACACCGGATCGGGATGTGGCCCTGTGCCTCCGTGTGGGTGCTTGGCTTTGGCAGGATCTGCTTTTCCTTGGAAATGGAGGGGGCTCATCTCGTTTTCCAGTGGAAAACTCCACATTCCCAGGGGTGGAGAACATTCCAGAGGGATTGACTGGGATGCGGGGTGGGATGGGGGCATCCAGGAATGTCCTGGAGTGTGGGAAATGGGAGTGGGCCGATGTCCCCAGCCTGTCCCTATCCTGCTTCCCTCTAGATGGTGCCATTGGACCGGGAATGCCACTTCCACTCCCCCTGCTTCCCAAGGCCACTTGTCTCCCTTCCTGGAAAATTTTTGGGATAATTGTGGCCGCTGTCACCCCATTTTCTGTGGGTGTCACCAGGAGAAAAACCTTCCAGGGCTTGTGGTGGATGATCCAGGGAGAAATTCCAGAGGCGGCAGAGCCGTGGGAGGGATGGGGATGGTGGCAAAGGGAGAAGCGGGATGGGAAGCGGAGCCACTGGAGCTCCACAGGCCTGGGCAGGATCAGCCCCAGCCCAGGGATCCCACTCCAAGTGGGATTTATTCCAGGGACTGAGAAGGTTTGAATTCCCAGTGGTGGATGCAGCTGGGTTAATGGTTGGATTGGCAGAATCCAGCTCCATCCCTGGAAGTGTTCAAGTACAAGTTGGACATTGGGGCTTGGATCCACCTGGGATAGGGGAAGGTGTCCCTGAACATGGATGGGGTGGGAATGGGATGGGATTGAGGGTCCCTTCCAACCCAAACCATTCCAGGATTCTGGAGCCAGGCTGGGAGAATTGGAAATGTCCGGCTTGGAAAAAAGAAGGATCTGGGATTAACTTTGAGCCCCTTGCAGGGCCTGAAGGGGCTCCAGGAGAGCTGGAGAGGGACTGGGGACAAGGCCTGGAGGGACAGGACACAGGGAATGGCTTCCCACTGGGAAAGGGGAGATTGAGCTGGGATGTTGGCAAGGAATTGCTGTGTGGGAGGGTGGGGAGGGGCTGGGCTGGAATTCCCAGATTTGCTGTGGCTGTCCCTGGATCCCTGGCAGTGTCCAAGGCCAGGTTGGACGCTGGGGCTTGGATCATGGGAAGGTGTCCCTGGAACTGGATGAGCTTTAAAGTCCCTTCCATCCCAAACCATTCCATGATTCCATGATGATCTCCAGGGCCTTTCCTAACCTAAACCCACTGACCTTGTGGTCTTTCCCAACCTGAGCATTCCCATAATTCTCTAAATAATTCCATGGCTTTATTCCATGACTTCACCCTGGGGGAGACAAAGGGAAAACCCGGGGTGGAACAACTGTATCCGGCAACATCCCGAAAAACCTAAATCCTGCTTTTGGGTGGATCCTGGAGAAAGCTGATCCCTGTGATCCCTGTCTGGCAGCACAAGCAGGAGGAGCTGGATGGGGATGGTTGGGAATACGCTTCCCTGTTCGGCTGGCGCTTCCACCTCCAGCAGCGCCGCTCCGACTCCTACCGCCGGCGCCGCTGGAGACGCCGGATGGAGCCTCTGGAACGCACCGGCCCTGCCGCCGTCTTCGCCTTGGAAGGGGCTTTGGTAGGGAACAGTTTCTCCCATTCCCAAATTTCCGCCTGGGAATGCTACCGGCTGCTCGTTATCGGTCACTCGTTATCAGCTTCCCATTATCCCTGGATTTGTTCCCTGCTATCCTGACTTTCTCCACGCTCTGGATTTCCCAATCCACCTCTTTTCCAGTGATTCCATGAGAGCCAAAGCAGCACAAAGCTCCCATTCTGTGTTTTTACGGAATTTTTCTCCCCTCCTGTTCAGCGTTTTTTCCCTTCTTTCCCTGCTCTGTCTTTCCCTCCAATCCCATTCTGTGTTTTTATGGAATTTTTTCCCCCTCCTGTTCAGCTTTTTTCCCCTCTTTCCTTGCTCTCTCTTTCCTTCCAATCCAGCGTTGATCCCTTTGGGATAAAAGCGGCTCCACGGCGTTTTCCATGAGCTGCCCCCATCCCAGGGGATCCTGGCTGCCTCCCACTCCCAGAGCTCCCAGTGGGATTGTTCCTATCCCCGTTTTCCCATGGGATCTGCGGGTGGGAATTCTCAGCTTTGGAAATTTCTCCTTTTCCCTCAAATATTCCAAGGCCAATGGGGAAATTAGGAAGATTTGGGAATCTCCAGGAGTTTTGTGCAACCTAAATTTTAGGATTCTAGGGAGCGCTGGAAGCCCAGACTTCTCTTGGACACCCCAGAGGATCCTATCCCATGGGGAATCCTGGCTCTGGAGGTGATCCCACCATTCCTGATTTTCTGCTGTTTTCCTTGCAGGGGGGAGTGACGGACGACAAGAGTGATGACGGAAAATCCGACGGAAAATCCGCGTCCACCCTCAGTTTTGGCGTCAACAGACCCACAATCTCCTGTATTTTTGACTGTAAGGATCCAAGGGGAGTGGGAAAGGTCTTTCCCATCCTTTTTCCCGGAAAAAGATGGAAAAAGAAAGCTGGAAAAAGAGTGGAGGGGAGGGTGGTGTTTATGGGAACATCCGCATGCTCTGGGATTGGTGCTTGGGAAATCCAGGGGGGATTAAACTGGGATTCCATCAGATATTAAACTGGGATTGATGGAAAACAATCCCTGGGATCTTTCTGATGATTCCCGTTTTTCCGGCAGCCGGGAACAGATTCCACCTGCGCTGTTACCTGTACCAGGCACGGGATCTCATGGCCATGGACAAGGACAGCTTCTCCGGTGAGTCCGGGTCTGCGTCAGGATGGAATTCCAGGAATACAGCGATGATCCCATGTGCAGGGACACCTCCCACTGTCCCAGGTGGAGCCAAGTCCATCCAACCGGGCCTTGGACACTGCCAGGGATCCAGGGGCAGCCACAGCAAATCTGGGAATTCCAGCCCAGCCCCTCCCCACCCTCCCACACAGCAATTCCTTGCCAAGATCCCAGCCCAATCTCCCCTTTCCCAGTGGGAAGCCATTCCCTGTGTCCTGTCCCTCCAGGCCTTGTCCCCAGTCCCTCTCCAGCTCTCCTGGAGCCCCTTTAGCCTCTGGAATTTGCTCCAAGGAATCTCTGGAGCCTTCCCTTCTTTAGGCTGTAGATGTTGGGGCACAGGGAGAAACTTCCATGGGATTTGCTCAGGAAAAATTCCAGAGGGTGACAGGATTTAATCAGGATCTCGGAGCCATCCAACCTGTTCTTCTCCGGTATCCTCAGGAAATTCCTTGTTGGATTTGATCCAGTGGAAGGTTCCCTGCCCATGGGATTGGATCTGGATGATCCCTAAGGTTCCTTCCATCCCAGACCAGTCTGGGATTCCATGATTCCATAATTCCTCAGCATCCCCCTTCTCTTGGCTGACGGGGGCAGTTATCCCTGGGATTTGGGAAGGGGATTTCCATGGAAAAAAAAGATTCCAGGTGAAAAACAGGGGCTGGGCTTTGTGGAGGAGCTTTCCATGTTCTGCTCCTCCAGGCATTCCCAGCACAACTCCAGGGATTTCTGGAATTCCCAGGATTGTGCCAGTGTGGCTGGGACATCTCACACTGGGGTTTTTTGGGATAGGAAATAAATTGGAATAGAACAAATCCTTTTTTTCCGTGGGATTTCCATGCTGGAGGCACTTGGATGGTTGGATGCAGGTGGAACATCCTTTGGAATGTGGTTGAGGGGGGTTGGAATGCTGGGAATTATCCTGGCAACTGGAAAATCCCACATCCTCATCCCTGGGGACTTGGCCATCCCAGTCAGGTGATCCCATTAATGCTTCGGAGCTGGAAAAGCAGGAAAAGGGAATGTCACCTCCTCTGGATCAGAGCTGGGATAACATGGGATGTCCCAAACCCCGGGAAAAGCATCCATAGGCAGGAGAGATCCAACATCCCTCCAGGGCTATCCCTGCCCAATTCCCGTGGGAATTTACGGAGGGATTTGGGTGAGATTTCCCTCCAAATTCTGGGATTTAAACCCCACTTGGAACAATGATGGAATGATGGATCCTGGATGGGACACCGGGACAATCCCAAAGTTGGGGAAGCAGCCGGACCGTGATCCCGAAGGAATCCTGCTTCTCCTGGTAGTTGGAATGACAGGATTTTTTTGGGAATAAACACCCCGGAGCATCCAAACAATCCCCCAGTGTCTGCTCCCACTTGGAATTCCCACAAAAGGCTCCTTGTTGGGATGAGGAGGTGGGAGCGAGGTGAGCTCATGGCCTGGGAGGGGAGTCCGGAATCGTTTTCCTTTGGAAAAATCCCGGCCAAGGACAACATGAGCAGCAAGGTTCCACAATGTGGGATTGTGATTCCCGCTGCCGGGAATAAAGGAGTTCATTAAAGGGGCTTGGCAGTTGGAAAAATAAACATTCCCTGCTCCCAACAAAGGGGCTTTAGAGAGGGTTCCATGAAAAAAAAAAGGAGGAGAAGGGAGGGAAAAATGGTGGGGAAAAAAAAAGGAGGGAAAAAGCAGCTCCAAATCCAGGGTTTTTTTTTTTTTTTTGTTTATTGTAATGGATTTGGCTGGAAAAAAGTGGGAAAAGCTCTTCCCAGAATGGATTGTTGGGAATGTCTGAGTGGTCCCAGCTTTTTAAGCACAGAGAGAGGGGGAAATCCAACCCTGTGTGCCCCAATTCCTTGGAAAAAGGGGGAAAAGGGGGAATGTTCCTGGGATCTGATGCCTTGCTTCCAGGGGGTGTGGGATGATCCTGGGATTTGAATCCAGGGATGTGTGGGATAACCCTGGGATCTGAATCTGGGAAATTGGGATAATCCTGGGAGCTGCATCCAGGGGTTTGTGGGATGATCCTGGGAGCTGCTTCCAGGAATGTGGGGTGTTCTTGGGATCTGCATCCAGGGGGTTGCGGGGTAATCCAGGGATCTGGGATAATCCTGGGACCTGCATCCTTTGGTTCCCAGGAAAACACCCAGGGATGTGTGGGATGTTCCTGGGAGCTGCATCCAGGGGTGTGTGGGATGCTCCTCTACCTCCCAGCCAGGAATTCCTTGCCAAGATCCCAGCCCAATCTCCCCTTTCCCAGTGGGAAGCCATTCCCTGTGTCCTGTCCCTCCAGGCCTTGTCTCCAGTCCCTCTCCAGCTCTCCTGGAGCCCCTTCAGGCTCTGGAAGTGGCTCCAAGATTCCCCTGGATCTTTAGAACATTCCCAGCTCTCAGACCGAGCCTTCCCAGCTGGAAAACCGCCTGGAAAACCAGGCAGTTTGGGGTTGGAATGCTGATTCCAGGCGGGATGGACTGGGCAGCTCCTTTCTCCTCAAACAAGCCCTGAAGGACCTCGGGATGAGATGGAGCAGGCTGAGAATTCCCAAAATCCAAGGGGACCTGGTTCTGGATGGAGCTTGGAATTCTGGGAAGAGCCGGAGCTTGGATCCATCCCTGAATCCCATTCCCAAATCCCATTCCCACAGATCCCTATGCCATCGTGTCCTTCCTGCACCAGAGCCAGAAGACGGTGGTGGAGAAGAACACCCTGAATCCCACCTGGGATCAGACCCTGATCTTCTACGAGATCGAGATTTTCGGGAATTCTCAGGATGTGGCCGAGTCCCCTCCCAACATCCTGGTGGAAATCTACGACCACGACACCTACGTGAGTGTGGGAATTCCCGCTGGGAATTCCAGGCCTCTGGAATGCGGTGTAGGGCATCTCTGGGTGGTTCAGGCTTTGAGGTGGGCATTCCAGAGGGGAAAAATTCCAGGGGAAATCCCATGGTGTCCTTGAGGTCCCGTTCATTGAGCGTCATTGGCATCATTTAAAGTGGGAAAATTAATGGAGTTTCCTCATGGAGAAACCTTGGGATAAAGTTGGAAGCAGTCATGGAATTAGGGAAATGCCCTCTTCTCTTTGCCATGTCCAGATTATGGGAATGATGGAATTTTGCAGGATTGGTGGCAGGAATTTTGGTTTTTTTTCCCAGAAAAAACAGGCTGGAAAAAAAAACCTGGAAAAACCAAGTGCAGGAAGAAATTCTTGTGGAAAGCCTTGGAAAACACCTTGGGAAGGGCTCAGGAATATCTCAGGAATCTTTTTTCCCTCTGTCCTGCTCCCTCCCAGCAGGAAGCAGGAAAGATCCCAAAGATCCCATTGCGGAGCAGGGAATGGGATTTTTAGGAGCTACCAAAGGCTCCCAAATTCCTGCTCTGGAAAACCTGGGATGAGAATTCCACCTTTTAAGCCAGAACTCCTAAAAAAGTGCATTTCCAGCCTAAGGAATTCCAGGGAGATGTTGGAAAACTGGAGGTTCTATGGGCACCAATCCATTCATTTTCCTGTCCTGATCCCATAATGGAATCATTCCTTACTCCTGATTTTTGGCTGAGGGGGGAATGGATTTTTCCGGGAAAAGGGATCCCAATTCCCGTGTTTCCAAATTCCCTGGAATTTCCTTCCCAGGGCGCGGATGAATTCATGGGGCGCTGCATCTGCCGGCCCAGCCTGGAGCGCTCGCCCCGGCTTTCCTGGTATCCCGTCGTCAAATCCGGCCGGAATGTCGGGGAGCTCCTGGCTGCCTTCGAGCTGATCCAGAGGGAAAAGGTGAGATCCATCCCCCAGCCTGGAATGCTCTGGAATTCCGGCTCTTCCCCCAGGATCTGACTTTTCCAGGTGTTGGGTTTTGTCCCCTCTGTCGGCACCTTCGGAGCATGGGAAGAGCTGGTGGGATTTGGGATTTGTCCCTTTTGGAGGGATAATTCCATAGGATGAGGTTTTCCAGCAGGGAAAAGAGGTGGTTTAGGGTTGGCCTGATGGAAAATTGCAGAATTCCAGGTGGGATGGGCTGGATGGATCCTTCTTTCCTCAGACAAATCCTGGGGAGTCTCAGGGATATTGAGGGAGCTGGGAATTGCCAAATCCATGAGGAATGCTTCTCTCTCCTTGGAATTTTCTGGAGGGGGTTTAGGAGAGCTGAAGCCACTCCGGCTTTTCCAATGAGGATTCCAGGAATAATGGATGGATTGGGAAGCTCAATCCCTCTATCCCGTTCTTCCTTCCCAGCGCTGAGGTTTATCTGGGAGTGGGAATCCTGCAATTCCCTCTTTCCTGGAAATCCCAGCCCAAATACCAGGAAAAAGCCCTAAATATCCATAAGCAGCCTCTTCCTCCTCCTCATTCCCTCAGAACCAGGTGGGAAAGGCCTTGGAATGGGATGTGCTTCCAGAGGAGCTGTTAGATCCCAGTGGAAATCATCCAGGTGGATTTGGTGCCTCCTGGCTGGATGAAAGTCCAGGATTTTTGGAGCTGGGAATGGAGGGCCAGCACATGGATGAGGTTTACCTGCAGGAATTGGCACCGGGAATATTAATGGGAATTGTGTTCTCTCCCTGCAGCCGGCTGTCCACCACATCCCTGGATTTGAGGTAATTCCCAACTCCTCCTTGCGCATCCAGCACCAGTCCCAGCTTTCCCGGGGATTTGGATCCCGTTTCCAGCCATGCAGCAATCCGTCCATCTAGCCCTAGGGAATTCTTTTAGGATGAAGGAATTTCCACGTAGAGATTCCGGTTTTCCTCAGCTGTTAAGGAAAAAACTGGGAGTGGGGCAGCTGCTTCCTGACAGGGCAAATTTATCCCATTCCAGGATCCCAAAGATCCCATGGAGATGCTCCAAGGGCTCTGGAGCCAGGCTGGGAGAGCTGGGAATGTTCCCCTGGAGAAGGGAAGGCTCCAGGCAGAGCTCAGAGCCCCTTGCAGGGCCTGAAGGGGCTCCAGGAGAGCTGGAGAGGGACTGGGGACAAGGCCTGGAGGGACAGGACACAGGGAATGGCTTCCCACTGGGAAAGGGGAGATTGGGCTGGGATCTTGGCAAGGAATTGCTGTGTGGGAGGGTGGGGAGGGGCTGGGCTGGAATTCCCAGATTTGCTGTGGCTGCCCCTGGATCCCTGGCAGTGCCCAAGGCCAGGTTGGGATGGACTTGAATCCACTGGGATAGTGGGAATGGGTGGGACTGGATGGGATTTAAGGATTTTTCCCACACAAACCATTCCATGGTTCCATTCATTTATAAACCTTGGAATGGGTTTAGGGATGAGAATTCCTCTAATTCTGTTCTCTCCTCCTCCTTCCCAGAGTGAGCTCTCCTCCAGCCTGGATGAGGTGAGTCTTTGGGAATTCCTTGTTTTTCATCATGGAGTTTTAAAAATTTGTTTCCTTGGGAAATCCGCTTTTTCCCGGATGGATCAAGCCGGAAGCATCAGGAGTTTGGGAATATGAGTGACCCTTGGCAGGATGGGCTTTTCCCCACGGCTGGGAATGTTGGGATCCATTTACCCTGTGGAATGAGGTGTCCCATGCTTCCAACCTTGGGAAATCCCTATTCCAAACTTTCCACAGGGAATTTGCTGTGAATCAAGGATGTGCCGGAATGTTCCAGTTGTTCCGAAGGAAATTTTCATCCCTCATCTCTGGAAAATTCAGGCATAGGTTGGCTGGCGCTCGGAGCAGCCTGGGATAGTGGAAGGTTCCCTGCCCATGGAATGGGATGAAGTTTCCAATGGAAACGCTTCCATGATTCCATCATTCCTAAGATTCTGATTCCACACCCAGGATCCCAAGACTTTATCCTTGTGCATCCCACGGGGCCGAACCCAGGCTGAACCAAGAGGTGGAGTTGGGATCTTGAAAAATTCCAGGCAGGGAAAGGGAACAACTCTCGGAATGTGGTGGTGGCCCTTGGAGCCGTTAATCCCAAAATCCGGGAGACAAACTAGGAAATACCTGAGCCACATTCCTAGGAAAGGTTGGATTGGGTGGGATAAACACATTTTTCCAAGATTTTTTTCCTACCTGAACCACCTTTCCTTGGGAGCTCATCCCAGTGACTGCATGTCCATAATCATCTCTCTCCTCTTTTTCCTCTGGAAATGCCGGAATTCCCGGATGCGGCATTCCACAGCTCTGCATGTCTGCCTTGTTCTCCGAGGGGCTCCTCCAATGGGTATCGCTCTCCTCCCTTCCTTCCCTTTCCCCAGAATCCAAGAAAATCCCAGCAAAATCCAATCAGAGTCTCCCAGGGAGAGCAGGATTGCAGGAATCCCACCCTGACAAAATTCCTGAGGCTGCATCCCAAGGATTGGTGCCGGCTGGAGTCTCCGGTGCCTCGTGGATGCTCCTGAAGGACCAGGCTGGCTCCATCCTTATCCCTTTTTTCTTGGGAATGGCCTTTTGGGTCTACATTCCTGCCAAACCCTGGGATTTATCTTTGGATCATATCCCGGCTTCCATTTAAACTGGGAATCTTTTCCAGCCTTTTTTTCTTTTTTGCCTTCATCCACACTCATCCCAGATCCAAATCTGGATTGTAATCTGTGATCTCCAGAGCTCCCATCCACCCAGATTCCCTTGGATTTATCCTTGTTCAGCCCATCCCGGCTCCCAGAAGGATTTTCATGGATTTTCTTCCCTCCAACCAGCTTTGTCTGGGAATTGCTTATTCCTGCTCCCATCCTGATCCCTCCTTGCTCCTGCCTCATTCCCAGCATTCCCTGCTCATTCCTGTCCATCCGGTGGAACATTCCATCCTCTGGCATTCAGCCAGGAGAGCACCTGGAAAACTACTGGGAGAACAGCAGGAAGGGCTTAAAAAAACCTGGAATGATGTGGGGTTAAAATCCAAGTGGATCCTGGAGAGGATGGAAGGGGCAGGAGCTCTTGTCCAAGGATTTCCCATTGGATTTGCTGAAGGATTCATCCCTAAAATCCCTTCCAACCCAAACCTTTCCATGATTTTGGACCTGAGCAGCCTGAAATTATATTTTTAGGGAATTAGAGTTCCAGAGGTAACCTAGGGAATGTGGGAATTCTCTGCAGCTCTCCTTTCTCCTTCGGGTTATCCCGGATAAAATTCCCATTCCCTGCCAACACTAACCAGCACTGGGAGCACGTGGATCATGGGATGGAGGAGTGGCTGCTCCGTGTGGGAATCCCAAAAACCTTCTCCCACATGGAATTCCCAAAAAC
Source organism: Eopsaltria australis (assembly GCA_034509425.1). Classification (NCBI taxonomy): domain Eukaryota; kingdom Metazoa; phylum Chordata; class Aves; order Passeriformes; family Petroicidae; genus Eopsaltria; species Eopsaltria australis. The sequence continues at coordinate 609,354 of JAVTVJ010000879.1, read as the reverse complement.
CTTCAGCTAATGAGCAGCTGGACTCAGGAACCACCTGCAATTCCCAAGGGAAATTAAAACTTGGAATTTTATGGGAAGGAGGGGTTGGAATTGGATGATCCTTAAGGTTCTTTCCAACCCCAACCATTCCATGATTCCATGTGGAAAATCCCTTTGGAAAGCCAATCCCATAATTAAAACACAACCACACTTCACTGAATCCAATAAAATTCCAGCCAGGAGAGAATTCCATGCTCCTAAGATGGATTTCCAGAGGTTTTGTACAGTTTTGCTTTCATTCCCACCCTTTTTGGGGCTCTAGGAGATGTAGGAAAAGAAGAGGGGAGGAATTCTGGCTCCCACTTTCCTCCTCTGGGAAGGCAAATTGGGAATTCCTTGTCTGCCTCCCAAATTTGGGATGATCCTGATGGAATTCCCAGGTGGTTTCACCTGAGCCTTATCCCATGGATTTGTGGATTATCCATGAAACGTGGGATGAACCACAGCCCCTTCCCAAGTCCAGAGGCCATGCCAATCCCCCATCCCATAGTGCTGCTCCCACTAAATTTTTTGGGAATCCCCAGCTACGATCCCGCTGCTGCTGCTTCATCCCTTTCCTCATCCCACCGTGATCCCGGGATGGGATAGAGGCAGTTCCATCCCGTCATTCCCTAAAAAACATTTAACCTTGAAGGGCAAACCTTTTGTATTTCCCCGGGAAAAGCTCAGGGATGTTGGATCTTCTCCAGGATGGATTAAAGGGATAAAACCACTTTTCCAGCACCTCCATCCCGCCATTCCTCATCTCCCTCCTCCGGCTGTCCTGGATTTCCCAGGAGAGATGAGTTTGGCAGAGATGGAGACTCCAGGTGGATCCAACATGGAAAAGGCGGTTGTTATCCCATCCTGGCACTTCCTGATGTTTTCCTTTCCCTCTCCGCTCCCGCAGTCCGTGGATTCCGACCTTCCCTATCCGCCGCCCCAGCGGGAGCCCAACATTTACATGGTCCCGCAGGGAATCAAACCCGTCCTGCAGCGCACGGCCATCGAGGTGAGCCACGGATCCGGGAATGACAGTCGGGAATGGGATCCCAGCTGGATTCTGGGGTGGAATTCCGAAAGAAAGGATTCTCCGGGGGGACCTTCTGGTTGTCCATGACTCCCTGATAGGAGGGTGGAGCTGGCGGGGTTGGGATTTCCTCCCAGGGAATGAGGGAAGGGATAAGGATGAAGTTCAGGGAATAAGGGATGGGATAAGGATGAAGTTCAGGTTGGACATCAGGAGGAATTTCCTCATGGAAGGGTGGGCAGGCATTGGAAGTGCCCAGGGAGGTTTGGAATCCCCATCCCTGGAAGTGTCCAAGGAATTCCTCGTGCTGAAGTGTGGATTGCTCACGGGTTGGCCTCGATGACCTTGGAGGTCTTTTCCAACCTCAACGATTCCATAATTCCCACCACTGCTTGTCCTACACCGTTGAACCTCCAGCTTCTCCTCCACCGCCGAGGAGCTCCACGGAAACCTGGACGTGGAAAAGTTTGTCTCAGGATTTGCTATTCCCTCATCCCGCAGATCCTGGCCTGGGGGCTGAGGAACCTCAGGAGCTTCCAGCTGGCCAGTGTGACCTCGCCCAGCCTGCTGGTGGAGTGCGGGGGACAGCGCGTCCAGTCCGGCGTCATCAAGAACGTCAAGAAAAACCCCAACTTCCACGTCTGCGTGCTCTTCATGGAAGTGGTGAGGTCCCAACGGGGCTGGGGTGGTGCAGGGGGAGGGAAGGTCCCGTAAAAACGGGTCTGGTGAAGGAGCTTAAAATCCCATGAAAATGGATCTGGTGAAGGAGCTTAAAATCCCATGAAAATGGATCTGGTGAAGGAGCTTAAAATTCCATAAAAATGGGTCTGGTGAAGGAGCTTAAAATTCCATGAAATTGATCTAGTGAAGGATCTCAGAGTCCCATAAAAATCGACCTGGTGAAGGAGCTTAAAATTCCATAAAAATGGATCTGGTGAAAGAGTTTAAAATTCCATAAAAATGGATCTGGTGAAGGAGCTTAAAATCCCATAAAATGGATCTGGTGAAGGAGCTTAAAATTCCATAAAAATGGATCTGGTGAAGGAGCTTAAAATCCCATAAAAATGGATCTGGTGAAGGAGCTTAAAATCCCATAAAAATGGATCTGGTGAAGGAGCGTAAAATTCCATAAAAATGGATCTGGTGAAGAAGCTTAAAATTCCATAGAATGGATCTGGTGAAGAAGCTTAAAATTCCATAAAAATGGATCTGGTGAAGAAGCTTAAAATTCCATAAAAATGGATCTGGTGAAGAAGCTTAAAATTCCATGAAATGGATCTGGTGAAGGAGCTTAAAATTCCATGAAATGGATCTGGTGAAGGAGCTTAAAATCCCATAAAAATGGATCTGGTGAAGGACCTCAGAGTCCTTTTAAGAGTAGGTCATGTGGTGAAGGACCTGGAGGTCCCATAAAAATGGATTTTTGGAGAAGGACTTTGAAGTCCTGTAAAATTGGATCTTGTGGTGAAGGACCTCATAGTACCATAAAAATGGATTTTATGGTGAAGGACCCCAAAAATCCTATAAAAATGGATCTTGTGGTGGAGGACCTCGATAGGCCTTAAAAATGGATTCTTGTGTAGGACCTTAAAATCCCACAAAAATGGATCTTTTGGAGAAGGACTTAGAAGTCCCATAAAATTGGATCTTGGGGTGAAGGACCTCGAAGTCCCATAAAACTGGATCTTGTGGTGTAGGACCTCAAAATCCCATAAAAATGGATTTTACAATGAAGGACCTCAAAATCCCATAGAATTGGATCTTGTGCTGAAGGTAACTCTGCCCTTGTTTTTTTTGGGATGGTGCAGAACCTGTGCCCTCCCTTTCCGGCCTCATTCCCTCTTCCCTTCCCTGTTCCCGCAGCGCCTGCCCAAGGAGAGCCTCTACAGCCCCCCCATCATCCTGAAGATCATCGACAACCGTCCCTTCGGCCGGAGACCTGTGGTGGGACAGTGCACGATCCGCTCCCTCGAGGAATTCTACTGGGATCCCTTCCAGCAGGACACGGGGGCGCCCCAGGAGCAGCCAGGTACGTGGGAATATCGGGATTTGTGTCCTTCATGGAGTCATGGAATGGGTTGAGTGGGATTGGATCTTAAACTCATCCTGTTCCACCCAGGGACACCTCCCGCTGTCCCAAGGGAATCCAAGTCCATCCAACCTGGCCTTGGACACTGCCAGGGATCCAGGGGCAGCCACAGCAAATCTGGGAATTCCAGCCCAGCCCCTCCCCATCCTCACATTGAGGAATTTTTTCCCAATATCCCACCCCAATCTCCCCTCCTTCAGTTCAATTCATTTCCCCTTGTCCTGGCACTCGCTGTCCTTGTCCAAGTCCATCTCCTGATTCCTTGGAGCCCTGGGTGGGATTGGGATGATGGGACTGGGATTGTGGAGATGAACTTTGACTGGACTGAAGGATCTGGATGGGATTGGGATCATGGAGATGAGCTTTGGATTTTGGGAAGGATCTGGATGAGTTTGGGATCACGGAGAGCAGCTTTGGGTAGTGGGAAGGGTGTGGGAGACATTGGGACCATGGAGATGAACTTTGGATGGTGGGAATGGTGTGGGAGATGCTGGAATTATGGGAATGACCTTTGGATGGTGGGAAGGATCTGGATGAGGTTGGGATCATGGAGATGAACTTCATGTGATGGGAAGTGTCTGCGACGAGTTTGGGATCATGGATATCAACTTTGGATGGTGGGAAGGGTCTGGAAGAGGTTGGGATCATGGAGATGGGGTCCGGGAGAAACTGGGATCAATCCTGGAGGTCGATCCCAAGGTTTCTGGGCTCCGGGATTCCCAAATCCTGGGATCACAGTGCCGCCTGCTCCGGTTGCAGATGACGTCAGCCTCACGCCCAGGGACGAGGTCCTCATCGACATCGATGACAAAGAGCCCCTGATCCCCATCCAGGTACGGAAAATGCGGCCGCACCGGGAAGATCCCGGATTCTTTCCGTGCTCTGGTGGATTCAGTGAGGGTGGAGGGATCCAGCAAGGCCGGATCCGATTGGATCCATCCTTTTCCGACTTTCAGGTGTTTTCCCTCCCTCTCCTCACCTGCACAACCCCAAACTCCTCCTCATTCCCTACATTGGGAATGTATGGATTTGCTTTCCCGATGGAGAGAAATGCATGCCAGGCTCTTCCCAAGGAAAGCAAAAATTCCCTGAGGCTCTGTCATCCTCACTCCATGGCCAAGTCACCTTTTCCCAGTTTGGCTTCCGGTTTGCAGGAATTTTACTGGGCTGGGATTGTGGAATCCCGAATCCCAAATCCATGGCGGTGGGAGCATGGAAAGAGGGGGGGAATTGGTGAAGTTCCAATGAATTTGAGGGATCTCAGCGTTCCCTTGGGAATGGCTCAGGATGGACACGCCCCTGGAACTTCCATTCTTCCAGAAACTTCCTGTATGCACAGCCCTCGGATTCCTTCTCCAGCAGAAGGAATTTTTGGGATAGACCTGTGCTGAGCATGGATCCAGAGGCAATCCTCGTGGCTCTGGAGCAGCTGGGAATGTTTGGTGGAGCTTTCCCTGGTCTCCTATCCCTTGGTGGGATGTCGAGGGCTGGAATTGCCCTTTTCCCTATTCCTGGATGCTGCAGGGCTGGAAAAGCCAGAGTTTCCAGAAGGAATCTGCCCTCCAGGTGTTTCCTGCCTCAGTTTCCCTGACATTGGGCAATTCCAGGGATGGAAGAGCCGGCAAATCCAAGATGTCCAACTTGGGCATGGATCCTGCTCTTTATCCACACCCTTGGTGGCTCCTTGGGATTCTATTCCCAAGGATTTTCTGGCTCTGTTGGATATTTGTGATGTAACCCAAGGCGGGTTGGGATCAAGCTGGCCAGTTCCCAAAAAAACTGTGGATGTGGCCCTGCTCATTCCCGCTCGCTCCAAATCCTCATCCCTGGAAGTGTCCAAGGCCAGGCTGGATGGGGTTTGGAGCAACCTGGGATAGGGGAAGGTGTCCCTGCTCATGGAAAAGGTGGAATGGGATGGGATTTAAGGGATTCCCACCCAAACCATTCCAGGATTTCATGATCCTATTCATAGCTCTGTTGGGATCTTGTCCTGAAATCCTTCAGCCTCCATTAGGAACCGGACAAGGGAATTGGGAAAAGTTGGCTCTGGTGAAAAGTGTGGAAAGGAAAAAGCAGCTCCCGAAAATGCTCCTGATTGGAGCAATGGGAAATTGGGAAAGCAGCCTTGTTCCCTCCTTTTTGCTTCCCATTTAAGGATTTATCCTTAAAATTTACAGTTGGGCTTTGTTTTTTTATCAGGGAAGCAACTGGAGCTTATCCATGGAAAATGTGGGACTTGGGAACAGGAATTTTTGTAATAAATCCCCCTTATTTTAGTCCAGGACAGAGAAACTTGGGAGAAAACAGACTGAAAAATATGGGAATTTTCCAGGGGCTGAACTCACTGTGGGATCCCGATTTGGGATGTGGAGCCGGGGTCTCCTATGATCTGAATCCAGGGTTTCCCATGATCCGGAATCAAGATCTCCCACAATCCAGTGCTGGAAGTGCTTGGACAATGCGGTGCTGGTCATTCCCGCTGGTGGGATTCCCAGTTTGTCCCATTTTTCCAGGTGGTCAGGATGGAAGGAGCACCCTGGGATGCCCAGGATGGGGGTCAGCCGTGCCATCCCTGTGACAATTCCCTGGAATTCTGTGCTCAAATTCCTATGATTTATTCATGGAAAACCACATGGGTGGCAAACCTGCTCCCATTTTTATTTGGGATCAAAAGCTCTGGATAGGGATACACCTCCCTTTACACCCCCTGGAGCTCTGGGAGCTGCTCCCGGGAATGTGGGATCCCATCCCCAAAATCCCATAGGAAGGAATGAGATTGAACTTTGGAATCCTGGAGCTTCAGTCCCTGGGATAACTTTATTGGAAATGTCTCCAAGCTCGGATCGAATTTAGGGAAGAGTTTAAACAGCAGGAAAAGGGGGAGAGGGATGTGGCAGAACCATTTTGATGTGGAAAATTCCGGCATTTTTTTTTCCTGGAAAAAACATTTCCTTACCAATCCCCCTGTCACCAATGGAGTTCTTCAGTTTTACCCTGGATTTGTCCTTCTCCGTTTGTTTCTTTCCTTGTTTTCCCCGTTGTTTCGGGAAAGGAGGGAGCTTCTTCCTGGAAAGCCAACCCAAAATTCCCACCTCAGAATTTTGGCCCTGGGAGCTGCTCCTCTCCTGGAGGTGGACACGGATCAGGGAGTGGGTGGACCATCGGGATCATTCCGCCCATCCAGGGTCAGATTTGGGAGGTCAAGGAGCAATCCTGCTCCTCCTTCCCAGGAAAAGGGATGGATCCCAAGCCAGCAGCTCGCACTCAGGGCTCCTTGGAAGCAGGAGCCAGGATTTTTCATGGATGTGTTTCCTTGTGTGGCTCCGGAGTTTTTCTCCCTCCTTGCCAAGCCTGGCTTTGGTCCCTGCTCCGATGGATGGCTGGAACAAAGGATCCCTTTGTTGCTTTCCCTGGAAAAATCGGGAAAACAACCAGAGGTGAAATCCCTCTGCTCCAAGGTTTGGGAGCGCGTTATCCATCTTATCCGAGCGGGATCAGGAGTTCAGCCGGAGTTTAAAACCAGTTTAAGTGCACGGGAATCACATCCCAGTCACCCAAAGTGAGGAAAATCCTCCTAAAAATCATGGAAAAGCAATTTTTCCTGGCTAATCCCATTTAATTTGGTTCTTTGGGAGAAGGACATGGAGCAGGAATTTGGAAAGGTGGAATTTGTGGAAGAGGCTGCTGGATCAGGCCTTGTCCTGCCTGCTCTGCTCCTGGTGTTTTCCAAGGGTTCATTTCCATGGGAAGCAGCTCAGGAAGGACTTCCACAGCTCCATGGGATGAGCAGGGATTTGTTCCCTCTGCTCATGGATAAATCATGTTCCCAGGAGCCTCCGGGAGCCATGAGGGAATCCTGGTGGAAAATGATCCTCAGGGAACTTTTTCCCTTTGGAACAGCTGGAAACCGGGGGGTTTGGTGTAAGGTCTGGATTTAGTGGGATCAGAGCAGCATTGTGGGAATAATCCTGAGCTGGATAACTGGGAATTCTGTTGGGATTGGCCTGATCCTCAAATCCGTCCGTTTCATCAGAAGAACTTCTCATTCCTCTCCCTTTTCCACCTCCAAGGGATCCTTGGAATCCAGGAGCAGCATTGCTGCTTCCTGCCCTTGGAAGTGATCCCGGCTTTTGGTTTGCCCAGGATGAGCTGGGCTTGGACCTGGACTTTGATCCTGAACATTCCTAATGTCGTTCTAAATCCCTCCATGGATCCTGGAATAACTCCCTGTGTTTGCAGCCCCTGATATCCAGGGAAAGCCCTCGCCTCCACTGGGAATCACTCCACAGCTTTTCCATACTTTTCCCCTTTAATATCCCATTTTTCCTCTCCCTCATCCCAGCTGTTCGCCGAACATCCCTAAAAATAAACCCTGCGCTCATCCCGAATTTGCCTCATCCCAGGAAACCGCAGGGTTGGGAATATTTATTTGGATTAATCCCTTTAAATGTTGCTTTCGCTGCTGTGTGTTCATCCCCGTTCCCGGAATTCCTTGGATAACGGATCATTTTAATTTGTAGCTTTCCGAGGGCTTGACGAGCTCAGCACTAATTAACATCCCGGATTCCCGGGCCCCGCCTCATGTAGGTATCGCTTCCTTTCTAATTGCTAATTAATGGCTTAATTAATGACCTGAATCCATGAGAATGCGCGGATAAAGGTGGAAGGAGGCATCTCCTTCCAGGAATTATCCTGCTTGCTGCTTAGGAAAATGGCAATTCCAGCTGGATGCCAGTGTATCCTTGAAAGTGGTGAGTTTTCCAAAGGGAATCAGAGTGGTTTTGGAGGAATTCTGTCCCCAGCTCTAGGATCCCAGCACAGGAAAGACATGGAAATGTGGGAGAGATCAAGAGGTGGCACCAGAATGATCAGAGGGATGGAGCAGCTCTGCTGTGGGAAAGGCTGGGAATGCTGGGAATTTTCCCCTGGAGAAGGGAAGGCTCCAGGCAGAGCTCAGAGCCCCTTGCAGGGCCTGAAGGGGCTCCAGGAGAGCTGGAGAGGGACTGGGGACAAGGCCTGGAGGGACAGGACACAGGGAATGGCTTCCCACTGGGAAAGGGGAGATTGGGCTGGGATCTTGGCAAGGAATTGCTGTGTGGGAGGGTGGGGAGGGGCTGGGCTGGAATTCCCAGATTTGCTGTGGCTGCCCCTGGATCCCTGGCAGTGCCCAAGGCCAGGTTGGACATTGGGGCTTGGATGCACCTGGGATAGTAGGAGGTGTCCCTTCCCCCGGATGGGTGGGAATGGGATGGATTTTAAGGATTCCTTCCCTTTTCCTGCTCCCTTGGTGTCTTTTCCATGAGAAAAGCAGATGTTGGGATTTTCCTGACTTTTATAAGGAGGGCGGTGGAGGTGCTTTGCTTTCTCAGGGATGGTGCTCCAGTGGAGCAATTCCCTGCATCCCAAATTCATCCCAATTAGATTCCCAATGGAATCATGGAATGGCTTGGGTGGTAAGGATCTTAAATCCCACCCCATCCATGGGCAGGGACACCTCCCACTGTCCCAGGCTGCTCCAAGCCCCGATGTCCAACCTGGCCTTGGACAATTCCAGGGATCCAAATGTTGTCCAATGGATGGATTTCTCCATCCCAGAGAGGTGGCAGTGCTGGGATCTCAACTATGGAAGCAAAAATTCCTGAAATAACTCCCTTGTCCCGCTGTCCATCCACATTTTTAATTTCTGTGGATATATTTTTGGTTTAGGATAAATAAAATCCAGGAAAAAAAAGGGAGGGAAAAGCTGCAAAGCATTAATTGGAAGTTAAACTGTGGGAATTCTAGGTGGGAATAAACTATCCCATTGTCCCGGTTTTTCCAGGTTCTCCTAAGAATTGGGAATCAACACGATAAACCCCAGGTTACAGAAAACTAGGAATGTTTCCTTGGGAAAACCATCCCGGTTTGGAAAACTGATTTCCCATGTTCCTTCCCAGCTCCTTGTCCTTTATGGCTGGGGAGCTTCGCACGAAAGCAGGAGCTGGGAATGAGGCCCAGGGGCTGCAGCCGGGGAAATCCAAGGAAAAAAGCTTTTCCAGCCAAAAAAATCCAGCTCAGTGCAGAGTGTGTGAGAGGGTCCTGGATTTCACCGGGATCTGCCTCCGGCTGGGACGTTCATGACGAGGGGGAAGGGTTTGAACTGCCAGAGGGCAGGGATTGGTGGGATATTGGGATGGAATTCCTGGCTGTGAGGGTGGGGAGGGGCTGGATGGAATTCCCAGATTTACTGTGGCTGCCCCTGGATCCCTGGGGAGTGTCCAAGGCCAGGTTGGATCCACCTGGGATGGTGGAAGGTGTTCCTGCCCATGGAATGGGATGAGCTTTCAGCTCCCTTCCCACCCAAACTATCCCATGATCCCACAAACCCCGACTGTGGAAATCTCTGGGAATACTTTCCCCCCTCCCCAGTGGCAGTGCCATGGGCTGGCTCCCAACTGGGAATATCAAAACCATCAGGAACATTCCGGGGATGGGAACCAATCCCAGGAGAAGCCATCCAACACCCAGAGCTCTTCCAAGGAGCCGTAACCGGAGAAGCCGTGAAATGTGGGCTTGGACTTGGAAGGAGCAAACACAGCAAACAACCAATTATCCCAAATCATTTACAGACATGGATCGGCTGGAATCGGCTCCGTTAACGTGTCCCGGGATGGGGGATTTGGAAAGCAGGGAAAGCAGCATGAGCTGGAGTAACTGTGGAGTAACGGAGGAGTAACGGAGGAGTAACCCCCTTGTAGGGAACAGAGGAGAAGAGGGCTCTGAGAGTCCCTCCTGAGCTCCTCTCCTCCAGGACGTGCCTGGAAATCATGGAATTATGGAATGGGAAGGGACACTTCCCACTATCCCAGGTGGATCCAAGCCCCAGTGTCCAACCTGGCCTTGGACACTTCCAGGGATCCAGGGGCAGCCACAGCAAATTTGGGAATTTCATTCCAGATCCTCCCCACCCTCACATGGAGGATTTTTTCCGTGGAGGATAAATTCTCCTCCTTTGTTCCCGGCTCTTGGGATGACTGGATCAGGGGGAGAATTATCTGGGTATTCCCAGGATATCCAAAGGATGGGTCCCTCTTGGGAAAAAGGTTGAAGTTTGGGTGTGGTGGGAGGGAACAGGGATAGGGAGACAGGAAATTTCTGGATAATCATGGCAGCAGCTTTCCAGGTCAGAACAAGCTCCTTTTCCAGGAAAATTTGAGGATTTGGTCACTTGACGTTCGATTTATCCACCAGGGATCCTCACCCAAGGGTTGTGGCTGGTGGGATCCATGAAAAAGCTGGAAAGGGAGCACAGATCCCAGTCCTAGAGATCCTCTGTTCCATGTCCAGGATAAAGCCTTACACATGATTTGGGATACCTGGAGGGAATTCTATCCATCCCCTGGATAAATTAAATCCATCAATCCATCTTTTGCCGATGCATTGCTTTCCATGCCTTTCCCATTCCCAAATGGAATCATATCCATCGCCGTTAACATTCCAGCCGCTCCCCTTTGCTCCTTTTTATGTTTTCCCTGTTTTTTATTGGAATACTGGTCAAAATCCACCAAAATCTCTAATCCAATTCTTTCCCTTGGGGCTGCAGAAGATTCCGTGGGTAAGTCCTGGGTTGAATCCAAGCATTTTCCTTGTATCCCAATCCGGAATGTCTAAATGGAGCCCTTGAAGCAATAAAATGGGAAGTGGCGAAAGGAAAATTGGGATTTTTCCCTCCAGAAAAGGGAGGTGGCAGAAGCCTCGGAGTGAATTTCTGGAATATTCCGATTAAATCCAAGGTCTATCCATTAAATCCTACCCATTGGCTTCAAATATAAATCCAATGAAATTCCATTTGGAATCCTCCATGAGATCAGCGAGCTGGAATTTTGTGGCCTCCTTAAAGGAGACACCAGGATTTTCCAGGAATTTTTCATGGATCGCTGGGAAAGTGATCTCAAAAATGGGATTCCTATAAAATCCACGGAATATTGAGCTGGCATGGCCGGTTTTCCTCTTGGAATAGCATCCGTGGAGCTGGAATGGTTTGCACTGGGAATGAGGTGATGGAGGGTGGTGGGAGCTGAGGTTTTGTGGGATTTTCCTGTTTTTTTTTTTTTCATCCAAGGGTTGTGTCCTTCCGGAGACCTGAGCACTGTTGGGTTTTAATGGAAAGATGGGAATGTTATGGATTTATTCATTTATCCACAGGTTTTGTTGGGATGGAGAGGTTGGGAGGCGCTGGGATACAACCAGGAAGTCAATCCCTGTCTCCCAAATCCCATAAATTTCCAGGGAAAGCCTAAAATTGGGACGTTTCATGCTGTTACAACCGGAGTTAAGTTGTTTCATTCCCTGCATGGAAATCCTGGGAAAACCTCCCTCTGAGTGGCCACAAATTCCCTAAAAAAGCTCCAAATTCTTGGAATATTCTTGGAGATCTACCATGGGGAACCATCCCCTTGGGAATATCCACAGTGGCAGCAACAGCCGGATTTGGGCTGGGAACATCCCAAAAATCCTGGAGATCAGGGATGCGGTTGATGCAGGGTTCACTTCCCAAGTCTGGGAGCTGCTGCTGCTGTTTTCCTGGGATATTTTCTGTGGAAAAGGAGTAACTTTGGGATCTCTGGCTGCAGGAGGAGGAATTCATCGACTGGTGGAGCAAATTCTATGCTTCCACGGGAGAGAGGGAAAAATGCGGATATTACTTGGAAAAGGGATTCGACACCTTGAAGGTGAGTGACTTCCATTGGGAATGGGTCCTTGGAATTCCACTCTCCATGATTTCCTTGGGATTTTAGGCTTTTTCTTCCATCCGAGTTCAAAACTAACAAACATTTTCCCCAAGTTTGGAAAATTCCATTTCCTTTGGAAAATCCTTTGTGGAAGCTTCTGGAAATTTTCCCTTGGGAGGAGGCGGAGGACGTGGGGAACTGCCACCCTGGGAAGGGTTTGGGAATGAGGAAAATCAGGGATTTCTCAGGGAAGAGGGAGATTTAGGCGCAAGAAATCGTAAATTTAACACAAACTCCCAAATGGGGAAGATTTTCCTCGGTTTTAAGGAAAATATTCCCAGCTGGAAATTCTCCATCCTTGAAAAAACCTCCAGGACACCTTGGCTTTCTCCAGGTCTTTGGGATGGGCTGGAATTTATTGTGGCGTTCCCGAATTCTCCTCTTCTCACTGACCCAGAGGGAAAAAAGGGGGAAAATTCCTGGAAATTTCTCCCTGTGGGTTGAAATTTCCCGGGATTGAGGGATTTGGCTGGAATTTTTTCCCTGCTCCATCTTTTCCTCCTCAGGTCTATGAGACAGAGCTGGAAAATGTGGAGGAATTTGAGCACCTCTCTGACTTCTGCCACACCTTCAAACTGTTCCGGGGGAGATCCCAGGATTCCAGCGACGACCCCTCGGTCGTGGGGGAATTCAAGGTGGGATAGGTCTGCTCTCCATGGATTGTGTCCATAGGGATGGGAATTGGAGAATCTTCAAGGTCCTTTCCAGCTCAAATCATTCCATGAGTCCAGGAACTGTGGGAGTTGTGGAATTCTCATCCATGGAAGTGTCCAAGGCCAGGTTGGGATGGGGCTTGGAGCAACCTGGGATAGTGGGAGGTGTCCTTGCCCGTGGAAAGAGTGGGAATGGGATGGGATTCCAGGTCCCCTCGAAACCAAATCATTCCAGGATTCTGGAGCCAGGCTGGGAGAACTGGGAATGTCCAGCTTGGAAAAAAGAAGGATCTGGGATTAACTTTGAGCCCCTTGCAGGGCCTGAAGGGGCTCCAGGAGAGCTGGAGAGGGACTGGGGACAAGGCCTGGAGGGACAGGACACAGGGAATGGCTTCCCACTGGGAAAGGGGAGATTGGGCTGGGATCTTGGCAAGGAATTGCTGTGTGGGAGGGTGGGGAGGGGCTGGGCTGGAATTCCCAGATTTTCTGTGGCTGCCCCTGGATCCCTGTGAATGTCCAAGGCCAGGCTGGATCCACCTGGATCAGGGAATATGTCCCTGCCCATGGAATGGGATGAGCTTTCAGATCCTTTCCCACCCAAACCCCACTCCATGACTCCACAATTCATTCCGGTCATTCCAAGCCTTTTCCCTCAGGATCCACCTTCACGTGTTTTTCCCTGAATTCCCATGTCCTTCCCAGGGTTCCTTCAGGATTTACCCTCTTCCCGATGATCCGCGTGTCCCGGCGCCTCCCCGGCAATTCCAGCAGCTCCCAGCCAGGGGTCTCCAGGAATGTCTCGTCCGGGTTTACATCATCCGTGCCTTCGACCTCCAGCCCAAGGATTCCAATGGGAAGGTATTCCCGGTGGGAAAGCTCCGGAGTGGATTCTTGGAACAGCTCAACTTTTATTTGTCAAAATTTGGTTGCAATTCAGTCAAAATTCGCAAATTTACCTTAAAATTTAGGGATTTTTCCCTATTTTCTGCCTCCACTGGAATATCTGGGAATTCCAGGAGCCAACTCTTCCTCCATCCACAGGGATTTTTAGGATTAGTTCAACGAGTTTTAGGTTTGATTTTATTTTTGGGGTGTTTTTGGTGTTTTGGTGCTGAAGGAAATAAAATCCCATTTTCCCCCAAATTCACAGAAACTCTGGAAGCAAAATTCTGGGAAAATGGGAATTGTGTGGGTCCAAAACTCAAGGAAGGGAAAAATCCTTTTTAAGTCTCTTTGTTCCACTGGAAAATGGGGAAAAATTCAAGGAATACTGTGGGAATTGTAGGAGGAAATACATAGGAAGAATAGATGGAAAAATGATAAATAGAGATGGAAAATACATGGAAAAAGAATGGATATACATGAAAATATATGGAAAAACATATGGAAAATAATACATATTTATATACATATGGAATATTTGAAATATATATGGAAAACAGATGAAGAAATTCCAACCTCTTTTGATTATTCCAGTTTTTTTTCAGCGGATTTGGAATGGAAATCTTCAATTCCTTAGAAATCCCCCGTAAGTGATTCCTGAGGATTAAAAAGAAGGAAAAAACTTGAATTTTTTCCATTTAAAACCCCAAAACCAACTCAAATTTGATCCCAAAATTCCCCTGGGATGGGAATCTTCCAGAGGCTCATCCCAGCCCAAGGAAGACCTGGGAGTTCATTCCCTGAGCGCTGTTTTCAATCCATTCCTTAAAAAACAAATTGGGAAAAGGAAAATCAAGGAAAAGTGATGAGGAAACTTGGCCTGGGTGTTTTTTTCCAGGGAATTCTTGGATGTGACTGGGATGGTAGATCCAGGTGAAATCTTTTAGGCGGAATTTTCCTTGAATTTTTTGCTTCTGCTGGCAAAAAATCCAACTTGAATTGAATTTTTCGTTTTCCAAATTGATGCTGAATTCCCAGAATAATTTTATTTGGGAGAGGGATGGGATTTGGAGCAACCTGTGGAAAAGAGTGGGACTGGATGAGCTTTGAGGTCGCTCCCAATCCAACAATCCCACGGGATTCTTGTGTTTCTTTCCGTGACCACCTCCAGTGCGATCCCTATGTGAAGATTTCCGTGGGAAAGAAATCCATAAATGACCAGGAAAATTACCTTCCCTGCACTCTGGAGCCTGTCTTTGGGAAGTAAGTGCCGACTCCGTTCGGGATCCATGGAATTTTTTTATTCCTATCGAGGGAATTGTGCTGGGCCAGCAGGAGCTTTCCATTCCAACACCCAATTCCAGGCTGGAGCAACCTGGGATAGCGGGAAGGGATCGGGAATGGGATGGATTTTAAGGTTTCTCCCAACCCAAACCATTCCATGATTCCCTTGGGTCTCATTCATCAATCCATGGGATTTCTGAGTTGTGGATTGCGAACCTGGGATTCCATGGTGGAAAAATCTGGATTATCCCATTGATAGGAAAGAGTTTGGGGAACTTCTCCTCATCCAGGAGCTTTGATCCAATGTCTGAAGGAAAAACTTGAGGAAGGGAGAGGAATGGGACACCTCCAAATTTTCTGGGAAACAATTTTCCATGGATAATTGAGTTGTTTCCCTTGAAAACGGGATAAATAAATAATGGGTTTATTCTGGGAAAAGATGTTTGGCAGGGCAGGGGAAGGAGCGGGAAAAGTGAGGAAAGCCCAGCTCCATGGGGCTTTGGTCTCCCAGAAAATCAGAGAATCATGGAATATCCTGAATTGGACAAGACCCATAAGGATCGTCGATCCGACTCCTTCCCAGAACAATCCCAGCAATCCAGTTGTCCAAATTCTCTTGGAGCTCTGGCAACCTTGGGAATGTGACCATTCCCTGGGGAGCTGTTCCAGTGCCCCACCAGCCTCTGGATGAGGAATCTTTTCCCAATATCCCAACTAAACCTCCCCTGGAACAGCTCCAGCCGTTCCCTGGGCCCTGTCCTAGAGATTGGAACCCCTTGGGATGAGCTCAAGGCTGCCAAAATGTGGGACAAGGCCTGGAGGGACAGGACACAGGGAATGGCTTCCCACTGGGAAAGGGGAGATTGGGCTGGGATCTTGGCAAGGAATTGCTGTGTGGGAGGGTGGGGAGGGGCTGGGCTGGAATTCCCAGATTTTCTGTGGCTGTCCCTGGATCCCTGGCAGTGTCCAAGGCCAGGCTGGACACTGAGGCTTGGATCCACCTGGGATGGTGGGAGGTGTGGAATGAGAAGGTCATTAAGGTGTCTCCCAATCCAAACTGCTCCGTGATTCCACGATTCCTTGAGAAACTAAGCCAGCACAGCACAGCTACATCAAGGTGACACAGAAGATCGGGGACTCTGATCCATCCCGTCACCGGTGGGTCCGGATGGGTGTGGATCCGTTTCCACGTAATCCCAGCAGCACGGTCCTCTCTTCACGAGTTTTCCCTGTTCCCGTTTCCAGGATGTTCGAGCTGAGCTGCACCCTGCCCCTGGAGAAGGACCTCAAGGTCACCCTCTACGACTACGATCTCCTGTCCAAGGATGAGAAGATCGGCGAGACCGTCATCGACCTGGAGAACCGCTTCCTGTCCAAATACGGGGCGCGCTGCGGCCTCCCCCAGACCTACTGCGTGTGGGTATCTCCGTGGGCTTGGAGTGGCCATGGATACCGGGATTGGGATGCTGAGGTGGCCACGGGAATGCAGCAGGGTTGTCCTGGGGGATCTGCCTGGAGCTGCACTTCCCAGGGTCCTGGTTCTCATCCGGGGAGATCCTGATGCATTCCTGGTGTCTTCTGGTGACCTCATGCTAAGGACACCCCCAGAGAAGCTGTGGCTTCCTCATCTCAGGAATGGGAGATTTGGGTGGGATATTGGGAAGGAATTCCTGGCTGGGAGGGTGGGCTGGGATTCCCAGGTTTGCTGTGGCTGCCCCTGGATCCTTGGGCAGTGTCCAAGGCCAGGTTGGATCCACCTGGGATAGTGGATTTTGTCCATGGATGGAACGGGATGATCCTTAAGGTCCCTTCCTACTCAAACCATTCCAGGATTCCATGATTCCATGATTCTGTTTGGTTTCAGCTCCGGCCCCAACCAGTGGCGAGACCAGCTCCGTCCTTCCCAACTGCTCCACCTCTTCTCCCTGCAGCACAGCTTCAAAGCTCCCACCTACAAATCCGACCGGATCATCTTCCGGGAGCAGGAATACGTCCTCTCCGACCTCGGTAAGGTGACAGGGATGCTTTGGGATGGCAGAATTTCCTTGTTCTGGAGCAAGGGACGGAGCTGGATGTCATGGAGACATCATCAGGACTGGGTGATGGCATTGTCCCCATCCTCCTCCTTGCTGGCCATGTTGGCTCTGCCCTTTTCCCAAGCTTGGGTGTGCTCCAAATCCTGGGATTGGAGACTTTCAATCCCGACCTAGAGTTTGTGGGAAGGTCCAACCTGACATTCCAAGTGCATGGAGACATCATGAAGAGCATTATGGAAGTCAGGACTGGGTGATGGACATGTCCCCGTCCTTCTCCTCGTTGTCCCCATTGGCTCTGAACCATTCCCAAACTTGGCCATGCCCCAAATCCTGGGATTGAACTCAGACTTCCACTCCAGGAACGTTGACCTTGAGTTGGACCCAGCACCCCGAGGTGGGAGCTCCATTGTGGCTGGGAAGCTCCAACCCGGTGTTCCAAGTGCATGGAGATGTCACAAGAAGGGTTAATGTGAAGGCCAGGATGGTGGCATTGTCCCTGTCCTTCTCCTCGCTGCCCCCTTTGGCTCTGAACCATTCCCAAGCTTGGCTGTGCTCCAAATCCTGGGATAGAATCCAAACTTTCAATCCAGGAACATTGACCTTGAGTTTATGGGAAGCTCCAACCTGGTGTTCCAAGAGCATGGAGACATCATGAGGAGGGACATCATGGAGGTCAGGAATGGGTGATGGACACACCCCTGTCCTTCTCCTCACTGCCCACGCTCTGCCCTTTTCCCAAACTTGGCTGTGTCCCGGATCCTGGGATTGAATCCAAACCTTCAATCCAGGAACATTGACCTTGACTTGGACCAAACCCAACACCCCCGGGTGGAGTGGGAATCTCCAGCCTGATGTTCCAAGTGCTGCCGGAGCCAGAAGAGCAGCTCTTCCATTGGAATCTCGTTTTGGGAATGGTCACTAGAGGGAGACAATGTCCCACACAAAGACCTGGGAATTCCTTCAGGATCTGGGGGAATCAGGGGACAAACCCAGTTCCTACCAAAGAGGAGCGAATTCCTGGAATTTTGGGGAGGAGTTTTTTGTTTGCCCATGGCACCTCCCTCTGACCCAACATTCCTGGGGCAGGAGGGTTTTGTTTTGGGAAAACTCTGCTTTAAGGCACAAAAAGAGGGTTTTGGTCCTGGGAGGAGGTGAAATCCCACCAGGCCTGGCCCAGGAGCTGCAGTTTGGAATCATGGAATGGTTTGGGTTGGAAAGACCTTAAAGATGGTCCAGTTCCACCTCTTCCATGGGCAGGGATACTTCCCACTATCCCAGGTGGATCCAACCTGGCCTTGGACACTTCCCGGTATCCAGGGGCAGCCACAACTTCTCTGGGAATTCTCTTCCAGGGCCTCCCCACCCTCACAGGGAAGAATTCCCAAATCCCACCTAAATTTTGATTGGATTTTTTTAAGGCCACCACACCAAGGATGTCACCAGAGACACAAAATGAAGCACGACCCAGGGCCGATCCCTCTCCACACTCCTGGGAAACAAAGCACAGATTCCTTCAGGAATTCAGGTTTTCCCCTGAGGAGAAGGGAAGCAAAGAATCCTTATGGAAAAGTTTTTCAGGGAAAGCTGGGGAGGTGTTAAAATGTGTCCCCCCCCGTGTCAGCGCCTGCTGTCACCTTCTCCTACTTTAACGGCAGCGAGTTCAAACAGCAGAACAAAGCCTGAGGCTTGACCCGGAGCAGATCTGGAATCCAGCTGTGAGCTCTGGAGCCGGACTGGGAATAAACTGGAGCCGTTAAACACCAGAGCTGGGATTTTACAAGCCCCTCCCCCCGGCCCGTTATTCCATAACTCCCAGATTTTGTTATTCTCCAAGAGGGGCTCGTTCTTTTCCCGGCGCGTAAAGCCGCACGTGTGTGCACACGCCGGGATTCCAGGGCTTGGGAAATCGTTGGGAATTAGCCCAGCTGGCTGGAGTTAAGCGCTTCCTTGCCAAGAAAGGAGCTGGGATATCTCACCTGGATTTGGTGGAGTTGGAATGATATTTATGGAATGATATTTATGGAATGATATCTATGGAATAATATTTATGGAGCGCGTTATGTTTCAAAGGTCCTGGAAGGTGCACGGCCAGGGTGGGGTGAAGTTCTCCAACCCCAGCCTGGGATTTTGGGGTAATTTGGGTTGAATTCAGAGAATCTGGGAATCTTAAGTTGGAAAAGATTGTTAAGATCCTGGAATCCCATCCTAGTGGTGTCTCCATGTCTTTCCTCCTCCTGCCATTCCCATCTTTCACCCCAAACCCTGCAGAGAAGAAATGGGATCCCACTGGGAGCTCATTCCCGTCTGCCCAGCTGAAGATCCTGGATGGCTTTAAACTCTGGGATAAAGTGTTGGGAGTATTGATGGGAATCCTGATTTCTGGTACTTCAGGAGACCTGGATCAAGAAGTGGGATCAATCATTGGATTCTCCTTTCCACGGGATCCAGCTGGGTCCTTGCCATGTTTCCCTGGCTGTGATTTGTGGAGTGGTTGCTTGAGGGTCCCCATGGGTCTTCCCACTGGGAATGGGATCCCTGCATCCAGGAGGGTTTGTGGTGATGGATTTGGGAATGGAGGCTGTGCTGCTCCAGCTCTTCCTGGCCAAAATCCATCCCTGTGGGATTCACTCTTCTCTTTTCCCTCTGGCAGAGGATGGGAAACCCCCGAATCCGCACCTGGGGCCAGTGGAGGAGCGGCTCGCCCTGGCCGCGCTCCGGAAGCAGGGATTGGTTCCGGAGCATGTGGAGACCCGGCGCCTCTACAGCCCCCTCCAGCCGGACATCGAGCAGGTGGGTCCTGGAATGTGGCTGGGAAGAGCCCAGGAGCGGCATCTCCTGATCCAGACGTATCCAGGTGGAGAGTCCTGCTGGGAATGTCTGCCCTGGGATACGGGATGTTCACAGGGAGGGGAGGTGGTCGTTCCCTTCAACGTCTGCTCCCATTTTTTCATTTGATTTAATTTAATTTTGCATTTTTGGTCTAAAAGTCCGACTCAGAATTCTTCTCTCAGAATCCTGGGATTACTGAGGTTGGAAAAGCCCTCCAGGATCACCGAGTCCAAGCTGTGACTGATCCCCACCTTGGCACTGAGTGCCACATCCTGGAATTCCTTGGACACCTCCAGGGATGGGGACTCCAAACCTCCCTGGGCACTTCCAAGGCCTGACCACCCTTTCCATGAGGAAATTCCTGTTAATGTTCAACCTGAGCCTCTCCTGGCACAACCGGAGGCTGTTCCCTATTTTCCTGTTTTTCTCTGGGAGCAGATACCGATTCCCACCTGGATCCAAACTTTCAGGGAGTTGTGGAGATCCAGAAGGTCCCTGTGGATCCTCCTTTTCTTCCGGCTGAGCCCCCTTTCCAGCTCCCTCAGCTTTTCCTGGTGCTTCAGACCATTCCCACTTCCCTCAGCTGCTCCTCAGGATTTGCATCCATCAACACATTCCCAACTATCCCTAAAATAATTTTAATTTAACATTTAACTCCACTTTTCCATTGAAGAATCTTTCCCTCTGATCCAAGGACCCCAGATCTCCCTGGGAAGGTTCAGGTGTCCCAGTTTGGATTCTCCCGAGGTTTCAGGGCTCTGTTTTCCCTGCAGGGAAAGCTCCAGATGTGGGTGGATCTGTTTCCCAAATCCCTGGGACATCCCGGTCCCCCCTTCAACGTCACTCCACGCAAAGCCAAGAGGTAAATTCCAGTTTCTTCCTCATCTTTTCTTTGGGAAGGGAGTTGGGAATGCTCGGAAGCCTCAGGCCGGGATGGATTCACCCACCTGGCTGAGGGACAGGTGTGGGATATTCTCCAGGAAAACGGTTCCCTCAGGGAATTCCCTCAGTGGGACAACCGGGCTTCCAGGTGGGTGAGTTTTCCACCTTCCCATGGTTTTATTCCCGGGATTTCCCAGGTTCTACCTGCGCTGCATCATCTGGAACACCAAGGATGTGATCCTGGATGACCTCAGCATCACCGGGGAGAAGATGAGCGACATCTACGTCAAAGGGTGAGTGTCCCACTCTGGAATCTCCCGGATTCCGGAGGCTGCAGGTGCAGGAGCAGCAGGGAAGGGATTAAAGTGGTCCTTGGATTGACATTGCTGGGATAGGCTTGGATTTTGCTGGGATGGAGGAACCATCACGGATCTCCAGTTATGGATCCATAAATTTCCACCTTTGGAATCTCCGACTATGGATCCACATCTTTCCAAATATGGATCCACACCTGTCCAGCCATGGATCCACACCTCTCCAGCCATGGATCCACACCTCTCCAGCCATGGATCCACACCTCTCCAGCTATGGATCCACACCTTTCAAGCCCATGGATCCACTTCTTTCCAACGATGGATCCACACCTCTCCAGATATTGATCCACACCTTTCCAACTATGGATCCACTTCTCCAGTCATGGATCCACACTTTTCCAACGATGCATCCACACCTCTCCAACCATGGATCCACACCTTTCCACCCCCAGATGCAGCTTTTTGGAAGACTGAGCTCACAGTCTTTTTCTGCTGAGCTCACAACCTTTTTCTTTGGATCTCTGGGGTGATCCCATGGTAAAATTTTTCCTTGGACCACTTGGATGTTCCCACAGTGGGAAAAGATGTGGGAGCAGTCTGGACATGGAGAGAGGAACCTGTTGTCTGCTCATTCCCAGCTTCTCTCCCAGACCTTTTCCATGCTCATCAGCTGGATTATTTTCATGGTTGCTTTCTTTGGAATTCCCATTACCCCTGGAAACAGCTGCTACGGCATATTCCCTTCCCTTCCCGACTCCATTTAGGATTTGTCTTGTGGCAAACAGTGCAATCCCAGCCAAGGGAGTTCCTCATTTTGTGCCTTTTTGGGATTTATGGGCAGGAAGAGGCGGGATTTGGGAACAGACTGTAAATCCCTGTTTTACAATCCTGATTTTCCCCCTGTAAATCCGGAATGCCGTGCGGCTTTCCTGGTATTCCCATCAAGTCCGTTGTTATCAGCTCTGGTTGAGCTGTTCTGTGTCTTTTGGGGCTCCTAAAAAGTTGCGCTGCTGGAAAAGTGGGAGCATCCAGGGATTGCTGAGATCCCTTTCCCAATTTTGAGCATCCAGGCAAATCTTGCAGGGCTTGAAATGGGTTCGAAACTTGCTCAGCTTCCAAATCTTTCATCTCAAAGGAAAGTCATCCTGAAAAATCCTATTGGGAAGGGATGAAAGGATCTTTTTTGTGCCTGAGGATCTGCCCTATGGGCTGGGAATCCAGTGGGGACCTTCCCTTCCATTCATTGGTACCTCTGGAACAGGGGCTGGAATCTCCCTATCCTAGTAGGATATGAGGGAAAAATTCTTCATGGAAAAGGCTGTCAAGAGTGGAATGGGATTCCCAAAAACTGATGGACAGGCTGGGAGAGCTGGGAATGTTCCCCTGGAGAAGGGAAGGCTCCAGGCAGAGCTCAGAGCCCCTTGCAGGGCCTGAAGGGGCTCCAGGAGAGCTGGAGAGGGACTGGGGACAAGGCCTGGAGGGACAGGACACAGGGAATGGCTTCCCACTGGGAAAGGGGAGATTGGGCTGGGATCTTGGCAAGGAATTGCTGTGTGGGAGGGTGGGGAGAGTTATTCCCAGATTTTCTGTGGCTGTCCCTGGATCCCTGGCAATGTCCAAGGCCATGTAGGACAGGGCTTGGATCCAGTTGGGATCAGGGAATGTGTCCCTGCCCATGGATAGGGTGGAATGAGATGATCCTTAAGATCCTTCCTACCCAACCCATTCCATGATTCCATGATTCTGGAGTTGCTTCCCAAGCCCTGATTGGTCTCCCAACTCTGGGACTGCCGCATTCCCTCTCCCATCTCCAGGTTTTCCCTGCCCACCAGCATCAGGAGCATTCCATTTCCCACTCATGGATGTTGTGACATTGAGCGAGACCCCAAATCCCTGCTGTGATCCCGGTTTTCCATGGACTCCGTTTGCTCTTGGCAGGTGGCTGGTGGGACACGAGGAGAACAAGCAGAAGACGGACGTTCACTACAGATCCATGGGAGGAGAGGGGAATTTCAACTGGAGATTCGTCTTTCCCTTCGATTATCTCCCGGCAGAGCAGATGTGCCATGTGGCCAAGAAGGTGAGTGCTCCTGGATGGAATTTCTACATTCTCATGGGAATTCTGGGGTGAAACAGGAATTCTAGACCTTCACAAGCGGAGCCGTGCAAAGCTCGGCCTTTCCATGGTGTTGACTGCGAAATTTTGGGAATTTTGTCCAAAAATCCCCATTTGGAGGAAAAATGGGGTCGGAATTAGAGGTGTGTTTTTGTTGGAGAGATTGATCCCTCTGGGAAAGATTCCTCCAGGCTGGAGCAGGAAAGCTATTGGAGCAAGTGTCCGAGTGCTCTTGGGCAACAGGGATATTCCAAAGCTGGGGGTGACAATTCCATGGGGATAGTTTGGTGGGAACCTCTGTTTTCCAGCACGGAATAACAGGCATCATGCAGAGCAAAAACTTCCCAAAAGGGCTAAAAATGGGAAAAGGGAGGAGCTGCCTCCAAATTCCTGATGGGAACATGGGTTGGGATGTGCCGCTGAAAGAAAAGTCTTGAATTCAGGGAGAGGATTGGATTGGGAGTTAAAATGGATGGGATTTGTTGGGTGGGATTTTGATCCCCTCATTCCTCCAGCTGCTCCTGGTGTTCCTTGGATCTGTTCGTGCAGTGGGATTTGGGAATTGCAGGGAGGGAGGGAAGGAAACAGGAATGGGGTTGGGATGAATGCATGGAATCACGCAGGGGAAAACTGGATGATGGAAATGGTGGGAATTAGGGAAAATTGGACACTGAACAATAGAGGGGGGAGATCAATTCATTCAAATTTCCTTCACCTGGAGATCAAGAGGAATAATCCAGTGGAAGATTCCATGGCAGGGGATGGAACTGGATCATCTTCAAGGTCCTTTCCAACCCAAACCATTCCATGACTCCGTGATTTTTGGCTCTTCATGGGCTGTGGGCAGCAGGGACAATCCTGGCTTCCTGTGGCACCACCCTGGAGGTTTAAAGTCCTTCATCCACCTCATCCTGAGCCTTCGTCCCTTGATTTTGGATATCAGGTGGAATTTCCGCATGGAAAGGGTGGTCAGGCATTGGAGTTGCCTGGGGAGGTTTGGAGTCCCCATCCCTGGAGGTGTCCAAGGAATTCCTGGATGTGGCACTCAGTGCCGCTGTGGGGATTGGTCACAGCTTGGACTCGATGATCCTGGAGGATTTTCCAGCCTCAGGAATTCCATGATCCCTGCTCCCTGCCTTAGCTCAGCCTCAGTTTTCATGGAGTACAAGGTGCCCAAAGATTCCTGCTTGCAATGGGACCATCCCTGAAAACCCATCAGGATTCCCAAAAACCACCAGGATTCCCAGAGCCCACCAGGATTCCCAAAACCCCCCCAGTATCCCTGAAACCCACTGTGATCCCCCAAACCCCCCAGGACCCACAAAATTCACTGTGATCCCCAAAACCCACCAAGATCCCCCAAACCCGCTGGGATCCCCATCCCATCTTATTTTCCATGGAACCAGTGCCTCGGCTGGGAAGATGCTGAGCAAATCCCCCATCCCAGACAATTCCCGGCTTCCAAAGCCCTTCCCAGGCAATTCCAATGATTGACAGGATCCCAGCCGGGCCCATTTCACGCTTCATATCCAACAAATCCCGAGTACAGGGTGTACTACATCCAATTATCCCGCTTGGAAAAAGCCAAGACCCCCTCCATAAACCCCTTTAAGCAAATCCATCCTGCTGTGCCGATCTGGAATCTTTTCCCACCACATGGCTTCCAACACTGGATCCGAAAATAAACACCTTGTAAAAGCTCTCTGTAAAGGCCGGGATAATGAAGGAAAAGCCGAGCGGAGCATTCTGGCCCCGGGAATTTTTTGATCTCGCCATGTGCTGTTTGAACTCCGGCTTCGTTCCTGTGGCTGTAAAAATCCCGGCTGGAAAAGGCAGGCACTGGAAGGTGGAATTTCAATCAAAAGTTGGGAGATTGGGAGCTGCTCAAAACCACCTGTGCCCAACTGGGCCGGGAGGGAAAGAGTCTTCCAATGGTTTTCCTTTGTTTGCTCTGCGCCGGAGCTCCCGGGAGCATGGCCAGGTGGATTTGGAATCACGGAATTATGGAATGGTTTAGTAGGGAGGGAGCTGAAAGTTCATCCAGTTCCACCCAGGGACACTTTCCACTATCCCAGGTGGATCCAAATCCATCTAACCTGGCCTTGGGCACTGCCAGGGATCCAGGGGCAGCCACAGCAAATCTGGGAATTCCAGCCCAGCCCCTCCCCACCCTCCCACACAGCAATTCCTTGCCAAGATCCCAGCCCAATCTCCCCTTTCCCAGTGGGAAGCCATTCCCTGTGTCCTGTCCCTCCAGGCCTTGTTCCCAGTCCCTCTCCGGATCTCCTGGAGCCCCTTTAGGCCCTGCAAGGGGCTGGAATTTCTTCCTGGAATTCCTGCAGCTGGGGGCTCCATGGATCATCCCAACTCAGAATGCAAATACTCTCCCAGAAAAACCAAGGATGCCCCTGGATAAGAGGGTGTCTCTGATGTTTTGGTTTGATATGAACACCTGGAGTGATTGTGAGCCTGGAAATCCAGGGAAAACCCAGGGAGATCCAGGTGCCACTCTTATTCCTGCTTTTCTGAACCTTCCAACCACTTCTGATATTTTTCCATACCTTTCCTGGCTGGATTAATGTCCCAAAGATTTTTCTTCTCCTTCTGAGAGAGAAATTTCCCCCAATCTGTGTTTCTAAAATATTTCCATAGAAATGAAATATTCCCATCTTTGGGACAGCTCTTCTGAAAACATGGAAATGCTTTCCTAATGCTTTTCTCAGCATTCCTTTGGAATTTCCACTTTTTTTTCCCACTTTTTTTTGGTGCCTTCTTTCTCTTCCAACCCTGGAAAAGTCAAACCATGTTGGCTGCATGGGAAGAGCACATTCCCAGATTTTTGCGTCCTGCAGGAAAAGTTTCTCTGATGGAAAAACGGGAAAATCATGGAATCTTTTAGGATGGAAAGACCACCAGCTCTGCCAAGGCCACCGCTGACCATGTCCCCAAATCCACGTCCAGAGGGATTTAAAACCATTCCAAGGATGGGCATTCCATTGTTTCCCTGGGCAGCATGTCCATGGCTGGACAGCCCTTTCCATGAAGGAGTTTCCCCTAAATTCCAGCCTAAACCGGAAGTTTAAACTTTGGATTCTGGGTCTAAGCCTGATGTCGGGTGGGTCTTGGGACAACTGGGACAATCCAAGGTCCCCTGGGTGTGGATCCCATTTTCCCAGCACCCACTCAGGGAAGAGCTCGGCTCCCACATCCCGTGGACTCCGTGAGGTGGAAAATGCATGGAATTGGTTTTGGAACGTTCAGCTTCCCGTGCCAATTCCAGCAGCTGGATGGAGCTGCCAGATCCGAATTTGGGAGGTTCCTTACGGAGGGAATGTCGGAGCCAACGGCATCTCCATGGATGTGCCGTGTCCAGTTCTGGGATTGTCACGGACATGGAGGGGCTGGAGCGTGTCCAGGGAAGAGAACGGAGCTGGGAAGGGCTTGGAGCACCAGGAAAAGCTGAGGGGACTGGACAAAGGAGAAAAGGAGGATCCAGAGGGATCTTCTGGATCTCCACAACTTCCTGGAATGTTGGAACCAGGTAAGAGCTGGGATCTGATCTGGGGGAACAACAGGACAAGAGGGAACAGCCTCAGGTTGTGCCAGGAGCGGCTCAGGTTGAACATTAACAGGAATTTCCTCATGGAAAGGGTGGTCAGGCCTTGGAAGTGCCCAGGGAGGTTTGGAGTCCCCATCCCTGGAGGTGTCCAAGGAATTCCAGGATGTGCTGAGGTGGGGATCAGTCCCAGGCTGGACTCGATCCTGGAGGATTTTCCAACATCAGGGATTCTGGGACATCCAAGGGGAGCCTCCTGCATGTCCGGGACTCCCAAATTCCTGCAGGATGAGGCTGAAACAGGACTTTTTGTAAGCAAATTTCCTCTCCTTCCCAAAAATCAGGTTTGCTCCTTTGTATTCCGGAGCACATTCACAATCTGGGAGAAATGCAGCCCTGTCAACAGTTTTCCGGGAATCGGAGCCGATTTTTTCCCTGCTGCTTTATCCACAAAAGTCCATAAAATATCCCCGAGCCTCCCCTCACTTGGAAAACAAACCCCCAAACAATAATTCCAGCCTTTTTTCCCCATGGCTTGGACAAGGCTGGGATATAAATCTCGCGCTCCGGGTTGTTTTTATAGGGAATGTTCGGAGCTCGATTTAATCATGGAAGAGAATTTCACGCTGCCTTGAAAGGGACCCATAAACTTCGCTCGGCATCAAATTCCCGCTTCCAAATTCCCTGTTCCTTTTCCAGCGGAGCTCTGGGTGTCCCCAGCTTGTCAGGGCTCAGAGCAGGGAGGTTTTTTTTCCTCTGGGCAAATTATATTTAAAGGTGCTTTTCCATAAAAAAAGGGGAATTTGGAGAGATGGAGCATTGAATTCCTATCTGGAATGGGTTAAGTTATCCCTGGAATGCCAGGATGTTGTTCTCAGGGATTGGGATGCGGAGAGTGCAGGGAGAATCCAACAGAGCCAAGGTTTTGTTCCCTTTTTCCTTGGATGTTGCGGTGGGAAGGAGGGAAGGTGGAATCCCAAAGTTTGCTGAGTTTGCCGGCAGTTCCGTGGAATCATGGGATGGTTTGGAATGGGAAGGACATTGAAGCCCATCCAAGGACACCTCCCACTATCTCAGGTGGATCCAAGCCCCAGTGTCCAACCTGGCCTTGGACACTCCCAGAGATCCAGGGACAGCCACAGCAAATCTGGGAATTCCAGCCCAGCCCCTCCCCACCCTCCCAGCCAGGAATTCCCTCCCAAGATCCCACCCAACCTTTCTTTCAGCTTCATTATCCCGGGGGACACTGATCCAGTTGGGATCTCCAGGTGGGAGATGATCCCAAGCGCGAGGTTTTCCTCAAGTTCAGCTCTGGGTGGATGGGATGGGGCAAAGAGAAATCCCAATGAATCCCTGGGAATCCTTGCATCAACTCAGGTGGGAGCGTGGGGATGCTCCTGGAGCATGGATGTGCCCATGGAATGTGGGAACAATGGGATCAATCTCTGAGCCATGGATTCACTGGGAAGAAGAGGCACCTGCAGGACAAGGAGCTTGTGGTAGTTTCCTTTCCAGGAAATATTCCAGCTGGGAAACAAGATGGTTTGAAGGTTCCCTTCCAGCCCAAACCAGTCCGGAATTCCATATATTTCACCCTTTTCCAGGCCAGGCTTAGATGGGCACCAGGATTTCTCCCGGAGGGGACAATCCAAAGGAGCTCATGGTGTTTTGTTCACCTTGGATCTTCCACCACCTTGGAATGTTTCCAGCCCCTCCTGAGGTCATTCCAGCTTTGTTATCCATGGATCCATAGCTTTTGGATCCCTGTGGATCCTCCCTTTCCCCAGTTTCTGGGAAAGGGAAGAATCACCATCAACTCTTCCCCTTTTTTAGCAGTTTTAATTCAAAACGGCTGGAAAAGCTGGAAAAAATCCCCCTGGATAAACATCCCCCTGGATAAACATCCATCCCAACCCACTGCAACCAGCGGAGGGGAGAGAGGGAATTTTCCATGGACTTCATTCGGGATTTCTGGATTATCCAATATCTCAAATGCATCCATAAAATGCTCCGATGCAAAATTCCTGGCACGTTTTCCCAAAGCCGGGCAGGGAATGGAGAGAAATTGGAACAGAACCATCCAGGGGGATCTCTTAAAGCGAATCCGAAGGGATTGAAGTGCCCACGGACTCCCAGCTGGAATATTTGTGTTCTTATGGAATGTGACACATTTCCCCCCCCCCTTTTTAAAATTTAATATTGGGTGAAATAATGAATCCGAGTCTTGCGGTGAATTTATGGAGCGACGGATGAATAACGCCGGAGTTTCCTGGTTTTAATTAAATCCCGTCATTTCTGACACTTCCAGGAGGAATTGCCACCGGGACACCCTCGGAGGGGTGTCAGGAATCCCGCTGGGATTTTCCTCCTCTTTGCTGGAGCCAGGAATAATAATCCCAACAATCCCTTGGCTTTCTGTGGGATTTTGCCTTTCTCCTTTATCCCAACATTTCTCTTTGGACATCAGGAGGAAATTTTTTATGGAAAAGGTGGTCAGGCATTGGAAGTGCCCAGGGAGGTTTGGAGTCCCCATCCCTAGAGGTATCCAAGGAATTCCTGGATACTGAGATGGGGATTGGTCCCAGGTTGGACTTGCTGATCCTGGAGGGTTTTTCCAACCTCAGGAATTCTGGGATCCTTGATCTTAACTCCCAGGTGTCCCAACAGTGGTGTTGGATCCCTGTTGGCAAAAATTCCTCGTTTCACACACGGAAATAGGGACGTGGATGTCGCTTCCCAGGGAGTGGATATTCCTCATTCTGGGATGTAGAACTGATGGATAACTTGGGAATGTTCCCCTGGAGAAGGGAAGGCTCCAGGCAGAGCTCAGAGCCCCTTGCAGGGCCTGAAGGGGCTCCAGGAGAGCTGGAGAGGGACTGGGGACAAGGCCTGGAGGACAGGACACAGGGAATGGCTTCCCACTGGGAAAGGGGAGATTGGGCTGGGATCTTGGCAAGGAATTGCTGTGTGGGAGGGTGGGGAGGGGCTGGGCTGGAATTCCCAGATTTGCTGTGGCTGCCCCTGGATCCCTGGCAGTGTCCAAGGCCAGGTCGGACACTGGGGCTTGGAGCAACCAGTGGGATATCAGCAGATTTCCTGGGATACCATGGAATCTTCCTTTCCATATCCATGTTCCGTGAATAAATTCAGGAGCTGCAGGTGACCTGAAGGTGGGACCGGCATTTCCTGGTTTCAGGTTGTCCCACTGCTGGTGTCAGACCTGGGAGCAAATCAGAGCCGTGGTGGATCCGGAAGGGAAGGGATCTCTGGGAATTCCCTGCTGGAAGTGCTGATTTAAGTGTCAGTCCCGTATTTTTCCATGAATTCAGAGGAAGGTGAAGTTTGGCACTCAATGCTTGTTTCTGTCTTCACCTTGGAGAGTCACCCTTGTTGGAATTGTGGGAATTTCTGTCACTCCTAAGGATTCTGTTTGGGATCCCATGGAGCTTTTTCCTAAATAAAATAATAATAACAAAAAAAATCAAATTATTAAATAAATAAAATTAAATTAATTTGAATAATTAAATTAAGACATAAATTATTGCCAACACCTTCCGGGCGCATCTTGGGTTTTCCACTGATTATCCTTATCCAAGAGTTTTCCAGAGCCTGTGGTCCTGCAGATCCACAGCAGGACACTCCAGGAATTCCAGGATTTCCAGAGCCAGGTTCTGCCCAATTCTCCCGATGAATCTTTCATTTTCCCGTTGTTTCTTTCCCGGCGTGATTTTAGGAACACTTCTGGAGCTTGGACAAGACGGAAAACAAGATCCCACCCCAGCTGATCCTCCAGATCTGGGACAACGACAAGTTCTCCTTCGACGACTATTTGGGTAAGTTGGGAATTTTGGGATCCATCCCAAAAGAAAGGAAAAAATCACCAGCAGAGGTTGTCTGGAGAAGCTGTGGATGCCCTATCCCTGGAAGTGTCAAAGGCCAGGTTCGATGGGCTTGGAGCAACCTGGGATAGTAGAATTTGGGAATTTAGTTTGGGATGGTTGGGGTGGCCCAAGCTCCATGGGATCAGGGAAGATTCCATGTTTTAAGGATTGTCCCACTGAGATGTCTCACCCGGAATGTTGCTCCTTGCAGGATCCATCCAGATGGATCTCAACAGGATGCCCAAGCCCGCCAAGACGGCGGAGAAGTGTTCCTTGGATCTGGTGGATGATTCCCTGTCCTCGGGCCGCTGCGTGTCCCTCTTCGAGCAGAAAACCGTCAAGGGCTGGTGGCCCTGTGTGGCCGAGCAGGACAAGCAGAAGATCCTGGCGGTAAAGTGGCCTCTCCATGTTTTCCCTTGGATCCTTCTCTCCAATTCCCATCCTTGGAAGTGTCCAAGGCCAGGCTGGATGAGGATTGGAGCACCCTGGGATAGCGGGAGCTGTCCCTGGCCATGGAAAGGAGGTGGGATGAGATGGGCTCTAAATTCCTTCCCATTCCCAGCCATTCCAGAATTCCCTGAGAGCTTTGAGGAGGGCCAAGCCAGGGCAAGAAATTCCATCTCCAACTGGAGATTTCGTGGATCCAGCTGCTCCGTCTGGTTGGCTGGAAGTTTTCCAGCACTGTGCAGAGGAATGATCAGTTTTGTGGGATTTTCGCTGTGTTTTTTAAAATTGCGCCACCAAATTTGGCTCCGTATCGCAACTATTCCCAAAAATTTTATGTCCCAAACATCAGGAAAAAATTCCAGCTGTCCCAGTGATAGTTTTAAAGGTGGATGGGCTCCTGTTCCAGGTTTTGGTGGCTGTTCCGTGCAGGGAATTGGGTCATTCAACCAAAAAATCCCAGGCTGGTTCCAGGGAAATCGGGAATCAGGGAATCAGGAAAGACGGGATGTGGCCCTCAGTGGAGATCGGTCACAGCTCAGGCTTGATCCCAGCGGTTTTTCCAACCTCAGCGTTCCTGGGATTCTGTGGTTGCCCAAATTTGGCTGTCAGTGGGTTCTGGGATTTCCTGGAATATTCCCAGTGCCAGGTGAGGGATCTCTGGAATCTTGGGAGCCTCATGGACATTGTTGGGAGTGGTTTGGTTGTATTCAGAGGTTATTTTCTTCCCCAGTCCCTATTTTCCATCCCGTGTTCATTCCTCACCTTTCCCCCCCTTTTTTTGGGATAATAAATCTGTTTTTATTTAACTCATCCAGGGCAAGCTGGAGATGACTTTGGAAATCGTGGCAGAACAGGAGCACGAGGAGCGTCCGGCCGGGATGGGACGGGATGAGCCAAACATGAACCCCAGGCTGGAGGATCCCAAGTAAGAGCGTCCCAAATGGAAAAGCAACCACCAGGGCACGGAGTTCTCAAGGAGCAAACGGGAATTCTGGGTTTCCAGCTGGAGGGAACTGGGATGAGCGGGGTTTGCACCTGGGTAGGATCCACTCTGGACTGGTGGCGACTGGGAGGGAGGTCTGGACCAGCAATCCAGTGGGACTGGGAGACTGGTCTGGATCATTAATCCAGTGGGTTTTGGAGTCTGGTCTGGACCACAAATCCAGTGGGATTGGGAGGCTGGACTGGATCATGAAACCCATGGGATTGGGAGACTGGTCTGGATCAGCAAGAAGGGCATTGGTGGCATGTACTGGGAAAGATGGAAGAGCTGGGACAGTCCAGGGGGATTGGGTAGCTGCTCTGGACCGTGAATCCAGTGGGATTGGGAGGCTGGTCTGGACCATGAATGCAGTGGGATTGGGAGGCTGGTCTGGACCATGAATGCAGTGGGACTGGGAGGCTGGTCTGGACCATGAATGCAGTGGGATTTAGGACACTGGTCTGGATCACCAAGGAGCACATTGGTGGAATATACCCACCCCAGAGAGATGGAGGAGGTAACACATTCCAGTGGGATTGGGAGGCTGGTCTGGATCACGA
This sequence comes from Eopsaltria australis, assembly GCA_034509425.1. NCBI lineage: Eukaryota > Metazoa > Chordata > Aves > Passeriformes > Petroicidae > Eopsaltria > Eopsaltria australis. The sequence continues at coordinate 577,024 of JAVTVJ010000879.1, read as the reverse complement.
ATCCAGTGGGTTTGGGAGATAGGTCTGGATCACCAATCCAGTGGGACTGAGAGATTGGTCTGGATCACCAATCCAGTGGGATTGGGAGACTGGTCTGGGCCATGAATCCAGTGGGATTTGGGAAGATGGTCTCGATCACCAATGCAATGGGATTTGGGAGACTGGTCTGGACCACGAATCCAGTGGGATTTGGGAAGATGGTCTCGATCACCAGTGCAATGGGATTTGGGAGACTGGTCTGGACCATGAATCCAGTGGGATTTGGAGGTTGGTCTGGACCACCAAGGAGGACATTGGTGGGATGCATCCAGAAAGATGAAAGATCTGAGACCAGTGGGGTTTGGAAGCTGGTCTGGACCATGAATCTCGTGGGATTTCGAGGCTAGTCTGGATTACCAATCCAGTGGGATTTCAAGGCTGGTCTGGACCACCAAAGCCGATGGGATTGGGGATCCAGGAGGATGAAATTCCGAGGTGGCTTCCCCTTCCCTTGGCTCCAGGCGTCCCGAGACCTCCTTCCTGTGGTTCACGTCCCCGTACAAGACCCTGAAGTTCATCCTGTGGCGCCGCTACAAGTGGGTGCTGATCCTGGCCATCCTCCTCTTCATCCTGCTGCTTTTCCTGGGAATCTTCGTCTACGCCTTCCCGGTACGGAGCGGGCGGGAGGGGACAGGGATTGGCCCAGGTCTGAGAGCTGATGGATTCAGGGGGATGGAAATGATTCGCTTGTTCTTCCAATGATTCGGCGTTTTTCCAATGATTTCCTCGTTTTTCCAAGGATTCCCTCATTTTTCCAAGGAGTCCGTTATTCTTCCAATCATTCCCTTATTCTTCCAATGATTCCTGTGTGTTTCCAATGATTCCCTTGCTTTACCAATGATCCCTCTTTTTTCCAATGATTCCCTTATTTTTCAAATCATTCCGTCGTTTTTCCAATCATTCCCTCATTTTCCCAACGATTCCCTTACTTTTCCAACAGCTACCTTATTTTTCCAATGATTCCTGTGTTTTCCCAAGGATTCCCTCATTTTCCCAATGATTCCCTCCGTTTTTCAGTCATTCCCTTATTCTGCCAATTATTCCGTTTTTTTGTCAATTATTCCCTCGGTTTTCCAATTATTCCCTAATTTTGCCAACAATTCCCTCATTTTTCCAACTGTTCCCATGTTTTCCCATCTTTCCAGAACTACGCTGCTATGAAACTGGTGAAACCTTTCAACTGAAGCTGCTCCTGTGCCTGCCTGGGAATTTCGGGAAGGAATTACGGAAGTGGAGAAGGAACAACCTCATCCAGGCTGCTGCCAAAGACTCCGCTTCCCTGCAGAATTCCGCCCGGGAAGCGTCGCATAACCAAAGCCTCCACCAAAATATTCCTGATTTTCCAGCCTTCTCTGTTTTTATTTGAGTTTTCCTGCTGCTCTGGTTGGTGAATCCCAAATTCCAGTGAAAATCCCAGGAGGGAGAGGGGAAAGGATCTTCCCATCCGGGAGTTGGGAATGTGCAGAGGATACTCAGGGCAGGATTTGGGATTTGCTGGCCTGAGCAGCCAAAATCCCATGGATTCCAAGCACTTTTTGCTCTCTGATCCAACCTCAGTCTCCCTTTCCCTGTATTATCCCATTTCTGTGTTGTAAACCTATGGAAAATGTGTTGGAAAACCGGAATCCCTGGCGTGGCACATCACATTCCCAAAGCTGAAATCACAGGAATGGGGAAGTCTGCAATGCAAAACCTGGGATTTGGAGTTGGTGCTCAGCAAAATCCTGGTTTCTCTTGAGTTTTGAGGCCTTTGCATTCCATCATGGAATTCTGGAGCTGGTTTTTCCTCGGAGCTGCTCCACAATCCCACGGGTTTCCCATTCCAGCTGGGAGAGGAATCCCAGGAGCAGCTGGGCTGTGATTTCCTCCTCTTCCAACTGTCTCCCAGCCACTTTTTTGGGAATTCTTGGTCTTTTTCGTAGCAGTAATTGCAGAATCCCAGAATTCCTGAGGTTATCCTGTTATCCTCTTATCCCGGTATTCCCTGGGATCAAATCCCAATTCCGACCTGGCTCCAAATTTTCAGGGAGTTGTGGAGATCCAAAAGGTCCCCTCTGATCCCTCTTTTCTCCAGGCTGAGCCTCACTAACAGTCCTTTAAAATCAGACATTTTCCCCTGTATTCCCAAAGATTCTTATGGAAAATATCCCAACTCGGACTTGCCGCAGCTGGGTATTAATGGAGCATAAAACCTGTCCTAGGATGGGATTTTTTTTCCAAACAAATCCATGATCCACACCCTGCAGGTCCCACAAATCTGATGGGAATGCTGACACATTCCCGCTTTTGCTATTCCCTCCTCCTGTCCCTGGAGCAGGATGATCCCGTGGGATGTGGCATTTGGGGAGTTGTGGCCTTGGCAGGGTTGGACTTGAGCCCAGAGGTCTTTCCCACCCTGGATAATTCCATGATTCCCAGGGTTTCCCAGCGCTGGGATGATGTGGATCCACACAGCCCCAAACTCTCATCCCACAAGGAATCATCTCCCATTTTTCCACCTCAAAAATCCCTTTAATATCCAGCTGCTCCAGCACCTTGCTGATTTGGGATCTTCCCGTCCTCCCCTCAGCAGGATGAGACTTATCCTTGATTCCATGTTTTCCTTGGAGCTGTGGCTGCTCTGAACAAGCAAGGAGCCGGGAAAAGTGATCCAGAGTGATCAGTGTCCCGGGAAAAACTGTGCTGATGGCAGCTCCTGCCCCGTTCCAGCCTGGATTTTAAGCCTGTGCTTAAAAAATAGGGAAAAACGTCTCAATTGCTTTGTTGGATTGGGATGTAATCCATGAGGTATTAAATCCCGGGATACAGCTCCTGGATTGCACAGGGCAATCCTTCTCCGTGTTTTCCACACGGAAAACATGCGGCTTTGGGATTTATAGGGATTTATAACCCCATCCCTGCTGCTGAGCTTTGGCCGATCCGTGGCCCTTTCCCAAAAGTCAGAGTGGAGGAATCAGCTCCGGATTTGCACATCCCGGGACGGAGGTTTCATTTTCCGTCGTTAAACGCTTCGTTTTCCTTCGGTTTTTCCCTAAAAGCCTCCCGAGCTCATTCCCACCCCATTCCCTGTTTATAGCCACCATCAAACCACCAGGAATTGCTCCAATTTTCCAGAGGTTTTATTATCCCGGAGGATCTGAGGAGCCAAGGGCGAAAGTTGCTTCTGTTTGGACCTTGCTGGGATTGGGAATTTGGGTTTTATGGGAATGTTGGTCCCGGCACCTTTTTCCACCAGGATCCAGCTGTGCCAGAGGGAATCTGGAATTCTCTGAGTGCTGTCCTGGAATCCACAGTGGGAATTTAGGTCCAATATCTCTTGGATTTGCAGGGATTCTGGGATTTCCCATCCTGGTGCCGTTCCCTGTGATCCCAAACCAAAATCTTGGAGCCAGGAGCCCCAAATGGATGCGTGATCCATGCTGGAATGCCAGATGTGGGATGCTCGTCCCCCATCACATCAGGAATACCTCTTTTTTATCCCAGGAGACACAAGGATTCAAAAATCCATCCATTGGGTTACCTTTGAAATGTCCAAGGACCAGCTTGGATAAGGATTGGAGCCATCTGGAATGCCTGGAATGGGCTTGAAAGTTTGGGATTCACTCCAGAGCCACTTCCAGTGGGAAATCCTGGTTTATTGTTCCCAGCAAACATGGAAGAGAAGGATCCAGGGCATCCAATTCCGTCAAAACAGGGATTTCCATGAGAAAATCCATGCTGCCAGTCTGGTTTTCATGCCTAGAGGATTCCATGGGATCCTGGTGGGTAAATTCAGGTTGGAGCATCCGGAAAAACCAACTCCATCCCATTTTTTCCCCCCTGAACAGCCACATCCAGCTCTGGGCCTGGTTGTATCTCCTCCAAATCCAGGCAGAACCTGTGGAAAGAATTCCCTGTGGCTTTGGGTTCTCCAGGGAATTGTCTGAAATTTGTTCGGGATCACCTGTGCCTGCCTTATCCGCAACAACGCCCAAAGCACTGTGATTCCCAAAGAAATGCTCTGAAACATTCCCGTTCCCGGTGTTTTGATTGTGGGGATGGAATTGCGGCACCTATTGGGAGTGGGAATGGGAAAATTGGGATTGTGGAGAAGGTAAAATTCCAGGGAGAGCTCAGAGCCCCTTGCAGGGCCTGAAGGGGCTCCAGGAGAGCTGGAGAGGGACTGGGGACAAGGCCTGGAGGGACAGGACACAGGGAATGGCTTCCCACTGGGAAAGGGGAGATTGGGCTGGGATCTTGGGAAGGAATTGCTGTGTGGGAGGGTGGGGAGGGGCTGGAATGGAATTCCCAGATCCTTCATCTTCAAGCCAGCTTAGGCCTTGGAATTCTGACTTTTGGGAAAGGTTTGGTGGATATTCGGGATATTGGGTTGAATCATGGAATGATTTGAGTGGGAATGGACCTTAAAGCCCATCCAGAACCTTCCCCTATCCCAGGTTTCTCCAAGCCTTTTCCAGCCTGGCTTTGGACATTCCAGGGTTGGGGAATCCAAACCTCCCTGGAAAATGGGATTTTGAAGGTTGGATTTGGAGATCTTTCCCAACTGTTTGGATTTCCTGAGTGCTCCTCTTTGGCCTTTGGGATGAATCCCAGGAGACTCCCTTGGCCCTTGACTGCTCCATCCCTGTCAGCATTCCTTGTCCATGGGGTTGAACATCAGGAATTTCCATCCTTTGCAACCTTTTCCATGAAGGAATTCTTCCCGATATCCAATCTAAACCTCCTCCCGGTGTCGTTTCCTTTGCCTTCCCTTTTTTCCTCCTTTCTTTTTGGTCTTTTCCCACTTTTCCCTCTGTTCTCTCCTCCTTTTCCACTTGTGGTTTTTATCCAGGCCTCATCCAAATCCTCCATCCCGGGAAGGGATGGGAATTATAATCTCACATATTAGGAAAGCCTAAACTCTCCCAAATCCAGCCTCCTTTTCCCTATTTTTCCTTCTTCCCAGAACCCATGGGAATGAAATTCCTCCATTCTCCCACCTCAATGTTGGGATTTCCTGAAGTTTTTCCTTGAAAACAGCCTAATCCCATATTTATGAAAATCATGGAGCTAGGGCACTTTAACTTGATGGAATTCCCGGAGCCCTTGGAGGAGGGAGAAGCCTCTTTATCCCTGTTTTTCCCACCCTTTGGAGCAGATTCCAAAGGTTCTTCTTCCATCCCAATCAAATAAACAAAAGTAGGATTTGGTGGATATGGAGAAGTGGGAAAAATAAATCCCAGGATAAGCCAGAGATTTACAATTCCTTCTTGTCAATGAAAACAGGGAGAAGAATCATCCTCTGGCAAATCCGTGGCTGGAAAACAAAGCCTGGATTCATTGTCTCCCTCCATGGATAACAGGGAACAATTGGGATGAGTCACTTCCAAAGGGTGGGAATGGCCTTGGAGCTTCCCAGTGACTCCAAGGAGGGACAGGGAGGTCACTGGAGATGTTTGGAGGTCTCCGTGCTGGAATGCCGGGAAGAGCTAATCCCTGTTTTCACCACGGGGACTGGGAGCAATCGGAGCCAGGCGCCTCCAAATCATTCCTGGCTTTTTTTTAAGGAATTACGCAATCTGAGGAAAAACAAATGGAACAATAACTCAAAGGTGGGTCGGATTTTGTTTCTATTTTCCAGTTGTCTGAATAATCAGGGACTGGGAATTCCGTGTTTTCCTTTGCAAGGATAAATAGTCATTCCCGTAGGAAATTTCCTTCAATTCCAGCATCATTTTTAAAGGAATACCAGAAATCCCAAATTTTGTGGGTGATGGAGACATCTGGGATCATCTCTCTTGTGGTCTGAGCTATGGAAATCCCAGAGATGTTGAAGACATTAATTAATTATCATCCATCAGTTTTAATTAATTAATAATCAATTAACTAATTCTCAACTTGATATTAAGAAATTAACTTGGAGAGGATCATTCCGTCTTTCCTACCTCTCCCACCTCCATTCCAAAGCAGGAATTAGCGCGAAACAGGGATTTGTCCCAAAGATTTAATTTTGGGAGATTCCCGCCTTCCCACAGAACTGGATGGGTGGAAATTGGATCTGGAACTGGAAAAAAGAGAAGAGAGCTGGGATATCTGGGAGAAGGGAGACTCCGTGTGAGATGAGATTGGAATTCCCAGGTTTGTTTAACCTATCAGGAGCCAGAAGAGTTGGAAATAAATGCCGGATAAGGAGGAAAACCAACAGGAAAAATTTGGATAAAATGGAGAGGAAAGGGCTGTGGATGCATCCAGGATTTTATTCCAGCAGGAGAAGCAGCTGAGGTTGGGTTGGGCCTTGACCTTCCCTCAAGCTTGGAATTTTTCCATGAGCCTCCGTCTTCCCAAGTCACCGGATCATGGAATCATGGAATGGTTCAGAGAAGGGACATTAAAGCTCCTCCTGTTCCATGGAATCCATGATCCTTCATCTTCTCACGCCATGGAATTCTGACTTTTGGGAAAGGCTTGGTGGATATTTGGGATTTTGGGTTGAACCATGGGAAACATGGAATGGTTTGGGATGGGATGGACCTTAAAGCCCATCCAGAACCTTCCCCTATCCCAGGTTTCTCCAAGCCTTTTCCAACCTGCCCTTGAACAATTCCAGGGATGGGGAGCCACAAGTTCATGGAGAACCAAATCCCAAATTCCAATGGTTCACAGCTCTGCCGGTGAGGACAATTTTCCATCCTCTCCTCACCATTGGGAAAATTGTCCTTGGACAACTCCTGGGCTCCACGGAGAAATTCCAAACCCTCGTGTCCAAGTCATCCCTGTGCCAGGGAGAAGCTGGAGAGGGTTTGGAGCAGGAATTCAGGAATTCCACTCCTGGTGTGCCAGCGGGTGGACGAGACATTCCAGGCTGGCTAATTCCAAGAGTTCTGCTTCCCATTAAAGCGCCGGAGAGCAGCTGGAAATCTGGAGTCCATTAAATGCCACTTTTTTGGGAACAGGCTGGGATTCCAGCTGTTTATTTTTACATCCAGGGAGCTGAGCATTTGATGCTTAAAAGGGAATAAAAGTAAGGAAAAAAAAAATGGATGATGGGATGTGGGATGGAAAAAAACATCGGGATATCAAACATGGATTCCCGGCTCTGACATCCTGGATATGGAAAAGCCCTTTTAGAAATATCGGCATCTTCAGCACCACGAGGTAATGGAGAATCCGGAATTCCACAAATGGAATATCCAGGATCTGTACCGGGAAATGTGGATTGAAATTTCCCTGGAATGGTTTATCTGGGAATAGGAATGAGGATCCAAAGGTGCCACCAGGGAGACCTCAAAACTGGGAGAGATGAGATGGAATGAACCAAAATGGGTCAAAGTCCATAATTTAGGAAGGAATTGCTGGCTGGGAGGGTGGGGAGGGGCTGGGCTGGAATTCCCAGATTTGCTGTGGCTGCCCCTGGATCCCTGGCAGTGCCCAAGGCCAGGTTGGACACTGGAACTTGGATCCACCTGGGATACTGGGAGGTGTCCCTGCCCATGGATGGAGTGGGAATGGGATGGGATTTAAGGTCCCTTCTGATCCAAACCATTCCATGATTCCATGGCTCCAGGCTGGGGCAGGTCCCTTCCTTTGCTTTTCCAACCTGGGCAGAGGGATCATCTTTAAACCAAGCAGCATTCCCAGTCTCAAATCCCAGATGTCCATAAATCCCATCCCCTTCCCACCCCATCCCACTGTCCCAGGTGGATCCAACCTGGCTTTGACACTGCCAGGGATCCAGGGGCAGCCGCAGCAAATCCGGGAATTTCAGCCCAGACCTTCCCCACCCTCCCAGACACAAATTCCTTCCCAATATTCCAAATCTCCCCTCTTTCACTTTAAAGCCATTAAGGGAAGGTCTTACCCAGTGTCAGGTAAAACAACGGGATTTTCCTGGATTTTCCTTTTTTTTGGGGGTTAAAATTTGGTCCAAGAGACTTTTCCAAAGACAATTTGGTGTCACCAAAATCCTATTTTGGAAGGAAACCTAAAACCACCCCAATTTAAAAATAAATCAGGGAAAGAACAAGAAGCCCTTTGGAAAATGTGGAATTCCTTTTTTTAGGCCTTTTTTTGGGAACAAAACCTTTTGATGTCCCTGTGTGGAACAAGTCCCTGTTTTGTGATTTCCTCCGAGATATTTTTGGGACTCTTAAAAAAACCCCAAAACCGAGATTGGAAGGAAACATCTCTGTCCTGGTGGAATTAATTTTCCAAAGTGGAGTTTTTTTAGGATCGCCGTGACCTGGAAAATCCATTATTTGTTCCCAATGGGTAAACAAAATCGAGGGACATGAATCAATTTATCCGGCCACTGCCGGAGCTGGGATCTGAAGTTCTGGTGTCAGAATTCCGGTTAAATTTATGAGCTGGGAATTGGGAATTTTGGTCCATGTGTAAAGCTCTGTTCCAGGTGAAGCAAATTCCTGTGGGATCCAAAACAGTCCAGGATTCAATCCCATTCCCCTCACGCCTCTCTTTGGATAATAATTATAATTAAAAAGGATTTTTGGGGAATTTTTAGGACCTGTTGGTCATTCCCTAGACCAAAATGAGGATGGTTTATGGAATTATGGAATCCTGGAATGGTTTGGATTGGGAGGAGCCTCAAATTCAATCTGGTTCCATGGGAAAACTTCCATTATCCCAGGTGTCCACAAACCCATCTTGGCTTTGTTAATCTTGTCAGAAATTCCTGCGGGATCCGGGTTCCGGAGGGGTTGGGATGGGAGCGGGATCCGGATCCCGTTGGCAAAGGAAATCCTTGGGTGCTGATGAGAAAAACCTCCCACGTCCCTGCAATCCCAGGATTTACAAAGCTGAGTTTATGGGATGTAAGCTTGGGCTTAACCTTGGCACCACCCAGGTGTTTTTCCAGGGGTTAAAAATGGGAATAACGCTGGATTTGGGAGAAAGAAGGCTCCACTGTCCTCCTGTGGTTGTCAATGATTTCCAAGGTTCCGTGATTCGGGATGAAAATGACCAGGGAAAATTTAGTTTGGATAGCGGGAAAAATTCCTCATGGAAATGCGTGTCCAGGCCTGGAACGAGGGGTGGAGTCCCCATTCCCAGAGGGATTTTAATTCCATGTGGATGTGGCATTTGAGGACATGGATCAGTGCTGGGAATGGTTGGACTCCATGATCTTTTCCTACCTGAACAATTCCATGATTCCAACTCTCTCCAGAGTACTCCCAACATCCAACATTCCTTGTTCTCCAAGCCAACATCCTCCCTGACCTCCTTTGGGATTTTCCAGGGAAAAGTCCGCTCCCACCGCGGGAGGAATCTGGAGTAGCAGCAGCAGCTGGGGTGGGATTAAACCAGCAAATTCCACACTTTCCTTGGGAATGTGCCACAAACTCTTGGATTTACTTGGAAATGCTGCTGGGATATTATGGGAAAGGTGAGTGTTGGCCCTGGAAAAGATGGGAGAAACCGGGAAGACCAGGAGCTGGAATTTCCTGCTGGATCTCCCAGTGACCCGCTGGGTGTGAGCGACCTGGGACCAGCATTCCATGGAATCCTTCCCTCGGGAGTGGAGCAAATCCATTAAATCCTCTTCAAATCCCATTTCTGGGACCTCTGCTCCCATTTCCAAGGAATCTTTGCAACCACGAGGGAAAAGAAACGGGAAATGTGGCACAACCCGTGGACAGGGAAGTTTGGAATGGTGTGAAAGTCCTGGAATGTGTTTACAGCAGAGTTAAGTGTTCGTATTCCAGCCTGGAGAAGGGAAAGATCCAGGGAGAACTTCCAGCCCCTTCCAGAGCCTGAAGGGGCTCCAGGAGAGCTGGAGAGGGACTGGGGACAAGGCCTGGAGGGACAGGACACAGGGAATGGCTTCCCACTGGGAAAGGGGAGATTGGGCTGGGATGTTGGCAAGGAATTGCTGTGTGGGAGGGTGGGGAGGGGCTGGGCTGGAATTCCCAGATTTGCTGTGGCTGCCCCTGGATCCCTGGATGAATCTAAGGCTGGGTTGGGATGGGATTTGGAGCCGCCTCCTTCACCAGCTCTGCGCAGCTCCCAGCACATTCCCGAACAAATCCCTTGGATCAGGTGCTTCTCCAGGGGACCAAATCCAGCATTTGCCTGCTCCAAGGATCCCCCCAGCAGCTGGGAATTGGGACAGCTCTGCTTTTCCGCACCCCATGGAGACGGAGCAAAAGCCGGCAGCCGCTTTTCCAATAACGGTTTATGGGAAATCCAAGGATTTACATCAAAGGAGCTCTCCTGGCCAGGTGGGAAGGCTGAGCTCGTAACCTTTTATTGCTCCTGCTCCAGGGAATTGTTCTCCCGCTGCTGGGCCTTGGACATCGGGAATGTGTTAAATCCAGGCCCCTCTGGAGCACCTTCCTCTCCCTACCCCAGCATCCCAGGACACAGGACACGGGGAATGGCTTCCCACTGGGAAAGGGGAGATTGGGCTGGGATCTTGGCAAGGAATTGCTGAGTGGGAGGGTGATGAGGGGCCGGAATGGAATTCCCAGATTTTCTGTGGCTGCCCCTGGATCCCGGTGAGTGTCCAAGGCCAGGTTGGACATTGGGGCTTGGATCCAGCTGGGATGTTGGGAAGTGTCCCTGCCCATGGATGGGGTGGGATCTATGGGATTTAAGGTCCTTTCTAACCCAAACCATTCCAGGATTCCAAATCAAATCTCTTCCAGGTGCAGAATTCCAGACTGGGAAGTGGCTGCAGGCACTCTCAGTGGGAACAGGGGGATCCAAGGGGGCTTCCCAGCATTCGCAGGGAAATTTGGGAAAATCAAAGAGTCCTAAAATCCCAGTCTGGTTTGGGTGGGAAGGACCTTAAAGCCCATCTCATTCCATGGGCACAGACACCTTCCACTATCCCAGATTGCTCCAAGCCCTTTTCCAACCTCTTGAACTCCTGGAAGCCTGGATCCATCAGCTGACAGTGACATCACAACCCTGAGCCGTCAGGACATTCCCGACACCCAAAAATATCCCTTCTCCAGAGGCCGGGAAGCAGCAGCAACCCATTCATCCTGTCAGCACGGCTATTCCCAGGTTTTTTCTGGCTCTGGGAACACAGGGAGGGTGGGAAGTGTGAGGAAAGGGGGGGGGGTGGTGGCACATCTGGATGCACTCGGAGCCAGGGTGGTGGCAGCTGTTCCCTCATCCCGGTCGCTCCGGGTCTGGAATCAATTTCCAAGAGGTTTTTCCTGCCTAAATTGGAGCCCTAAGTCTGCTTGGCTCCTTCTCTCCTGGTTTTCCAGCTGGGATTTTATTCCTTGGCCTTGGGAAGCTTAAAAATAGAAGTGCTGGAAAAGGAGGCTGAACTGCTCTTCCAGAGGGAGGCAAAGGAGGGAATTCTGCTCTCCGCGGAGCAGGGAAGGGGAGAAATTCCGGCAGGATTTGCGTTATTCCCAAAGGGATTGAAAATCTGCTGCCCCCATTCCTGGTTTTAGCTGGAAGTCACTTAAAGTGAGCTTGAATTCTGGGAGTGAGATGAAATCCAGGATTTTTCCTTGGAAAAATGGCATTGCCCGGGCTGCTGATTGAGCCCCGCGCTCCAGGGAAAAATCGGGGATGGGATTTATTTCACAGCTCTGGAAATTTTTCCGTTTAAATCCCCTGGAATTCCAGGGGGCTCCCTTGATATAAAAACGGGGAAAGGGGCACCCAAAAGCAGATTTTTGGGAAGGTGGGATGTATTTAAGAGGTGGAAAAGGATCTTTGTCTGTGGATTCAGGTGGAATGCGCAGTTTTATGGGAAAAGAGCTGATTTATGGGGTTGTAACCAGTGAACGACAGGAAAATTGGGAATGGCTTCCCACTGTCAGAGGGCAGGGTTGAGTGGGATATTGGGAAGGATTTTTGGGAAGTTTCTCCCAAAAAAGCACCAAAACCCAGGTGGTTTCAGGGAGTTTCCCATATCCACAGGTCAGATTCCTGCTGGGAATTCATTCCATGGGTCCTTCTCCAGCCCCTGGAGAGAGATTCCCCCTGATGAGGCTGGGAAGAGTCACCTGGGGCTCATTGGATCCGAAGCATCCAGACTTTGGGAGCAGAAGCAGTTCCCTGGTGAGATTTCCAGCCCTGGAGAAGTTCTTTCGTTCCAGGAGGAAAAAAAAGCAGGATCATGGGATGGATTGGGATGGGAAAGACTTTAAAAGCTCATCCAGATCCATCCAGGGACACATCCCACATTCCCAGGTGGATCCAGCCTGGCCTTGGGCACTGCCAGGGATCCAGGGGCAGCCACAGCAAATCTGGGAATTCCAGCCCAGCCCCTCCCCACCCTCCCACACAGCAAGTCCTTGCCAAGATCCCAGCCCAATCTCCCCTTTCCCAGTGGGAAGCCATTCCCTGGGTCCTGTCCCTCCAGGCCTTGTCCCCAGTCCCTCTGCAGCTCTCCTGGAGCCCCTTCAGGCCCTGCAAGGGGCTCTGAGCTCTGCCTGGAGCCTTCCCTTCTCCAGGGGAACATTCCCAGCTCTCCCAGCCTTTCCCACAGCAGAGCTGCTCCATCCCTCTGATCATCCTGCTCCTAAAAAAAACCGGAGCATCCCCTGGACAGCCCCTCTAAATCCTGATCTTTGCTCCTAAAATATCCATGAGGAGCCTTGGGAAAAGCTGGGCTCTGGAAAAGGTTTTTCGGGAGCGCAGATGGAGATTGGGGTGGATTTGGGGTCTCCGTGTTCCTGCATTGAAGGAAAAAAATCCCAACCGAAAATCCTTTCCAAAAATCCCAAATCCCAGCTAAAAGTTAAATGGAAATGCTGGAAATCGAAGTATTTTCCACCTTTTCCATCATTCCAGATTTCCCTCCAGGAGTTATGGATCTGCATCCCATTTTAAGGCCTGAGAAGGGAATTCCCGACTGCACCCAATCCTCATTTCTGCCCTTCCAAGTGTGGGAATTCAGCTGGAAAATTGAGGTTTCATCCCCAAATCACTTGGAGGGACAGACAGGAGTCTTTCAATCCTCAGGAAAACTCGGAATCCTCAGGAAAAAACCTGTGTGGAACAAAAAGTTATTTTTAGCTGTGGTCAGGAGCCGGACTTGGGATTTAGAAATCCAGGACCTCTTTCTGTCCCTGTTTCCTCTGGAATTCCCTTATTTTTTGGGCAAAACCCCCACCTTTCCCAAGAATCTTTTCCTGCTTTTTTGCCCCCGATCCAGCTCCACTTCTTCCTCAGGAAGAGTTTTCCCGTCTGTGCTCCTTTTTATGGGATTTCCATGCCCTGACACGACCCCCATTAGTTCCCAAATAAAAATCCGGCTGAAGACAAAAACTCCTCTGGTTTTTCCACCTTTTTTTTTTTCCCCCCTCCAATCCTTCTGTTTCTGGGCTCATAATTTTTTACGAGCTCGGCGATTCCAAGCGATTTCATTTCCCAGCTCCCTTCATTATTTCCATGTCGGGAATTTTATTGGCGGGGAAGGTAAACAACTAACATTTGTTTTCCCTAAAATCCACATTCCCTCTTTGTTTTCCCCATTATTCCCAGTCTGGCTTCTGTTTGTCCCATTTCCCGTGGCCACGTGGAAGGGATGGAGATGCTGGAATATTTTGGATCCCTGTTTTCTTGGATAAGGTCTGGGTTTGAAATTAACGGGGAAAAAATGGGATTTGGGGAAAAAATACCTTTGAAGGATTTGTGGTTGATCGTTCCCAGAGAAGCTGTGGATGTCTCATCCCTGGAATGTCCAAGGCCAGGTTGGATATTGGGGCTTGGAACAACCTGGGATAGTGGGAGGTGTCCCTGAACATGGATGGGATGGGACTGGGATGGGCTTTAAGGTCCCTTCCAATCCAAACCATTCCAGGATTCTGGAGCCCCTCTGCTCTGGAGCCAGGCTGGGAGAGCTGGGAATGTTCCCCTGGAGAAGGGAAGGCTCCAGGCAGAGCTCAGAGCCCCTTGCAGGGCCTGAAGGGGCTCCAGGAGAGCTGGAGAGGGACTGGGGACAAGGCCTGGAGGGACAGGACACAGGGAATGGCTTCCCACTGGGAAAGGGGAGATTGGCTGGGATCTTGGCAAGGAATTGCTGTGTGGGAGGGTGGGGAGGGGCTGGGCTGGAATTCCCAGATTTGCTGTGGCTGCCCCTGGATCCCTGGCAGTGCCCAAGGCCAGGTTGGGCATTGGGGCTTGGATCCACCTGGGACAGTGGGAGGTGTCCCTACCCTTGGGATGGAGTGGAATGGGATGGGATTTATGATATGATCCCTGGGAAGCGGGAAGGGAAAACTTCGGAGAGAGAAACACTCGGAGCGGTTTCCAACAAGCCGCCCTCTTTCCTTTGGCTAAAAATAAATCCATGGAGCACAAAAAAAGCTCTCAGGGACTCACAGGTGCTCGGAGCCTGTTGAAATTTTCAGGGAATTGCTTCTTTTCCGTGAAAATGGGACAAAAATCCATCCAGGGCACGGAAGAGCCCTTGAAAAACACCCACGGAGCGGAGACATCCTGCCCAGAGTTTGGATGAAAAGTCCTTGATTGGAGGTTTCTTCCCGTTTTCCCTCTTGATCCGTCGGAAAAGCGGCTCCTCAGACGTGTTTGTCAATGCCTCGGGAAGAGGGAATGAGCGCAATTAGCTTGGGAATTGTTGCGGAATAAAGGTCGGCTCGTTAGCGCCCGGAATTAATTCCCAAGTGGCTTTTCCAGGAGGCTCTCCAGGGCCTTGGGCGGCACAGCCAGGTGAGGCAGGGGAAAGAGGGAATTGTGGCTTCTCCGGTGCCTCTGGCATGAAACGGATCCGGAATTGTCCTCTCGGAGCAGCTGCACGAGGCCAAGCTGTGGGAGGGCAAAAATATCCGTGTTTTCACAGAATCCCAGGAAAGTTTGGGATGGGATGGATTTAAGGCTCAGCCGGTTCCACCCAGGGTAAAATTCCACTGTCCCAGGTGGATCCAGCCTGGCCTTGGACACTGCCAGGGATCCAGGGGCAGCCACAGCAAATCTGGGAATTCCAGACCAGCCCCTCCCCACCCTCCCACACAGCAATTCCTTGCCAAGATCCCAGCCCAATCTCCCCTTTCCCAGTGGGAAGCCATTCCCTGTGTCCTGTCCCTCCATGCACTTTCCAGTTGCTTCCAGTTGGGCCCCGCAAGGGATCCCATCCCAATCCTTGGAGCCTCCTGTCTTAATTGTTCATGGCTCCTGCCTCTGGAAAAATGCAAGGAGCTTTATTCCCTCCTGGAATTCCGAGCTGGAGCAAGCGGAGCGTGTTCCTTTTTTATTCCCGCCTTTCCCACTCTGACTGGGCTGGGCTGGGATCTAAACCCAGTCTAAACCCAGCCTATAGTCAGGCCTAACCTCCCACAGGCCTGCATGGAAATTCCACGACCTGTGGAATTCCTCTTTGGAATGGCCCATCCTGGTTTTAAAGTCAGCTCCAAAGGGGGAACGTGGAATTCCAAATTCCCACAACACCCCGGGATTTTCCAGCCTCAGAAAGGGTGTTTAACCTTTCCCTCACCAGGGAAAGTGGGATTGGGAGCAGGAAACAAAGCTCAAATTCCTCACTTCTGCTCCATGGATTTCCCTTCTGGCTTTAAGGAAGCCTTGGAATCATTGTTTTCCAACTGACCACAGGGACAGTTCGGCAGAATTCCTTCCAAATTCCAGGAAATGTTTTTCTGGGATGGAGCTAAGAGTAAGTAAGCAAAGCCCGGCTGCCATGGGAAGCCACTGACCTCGGAATTACCTGGGAATGTTGTCCTGGACTCCACCGGCGACTCCGGCTCTGGAGTGGCTCCTTCGGGATTTGCTGGCTGAGGTTGGTGCGGATGTTGGGAATTTGGGATTTTCCCTGCCAGAAGCAGGGATGGTCCCTTTGAGGTGGGAATGAAACATTTTGGGGAGCTGATATTTCCATAGGATTGTGGTGTCTGTGTTCTCCTTGGATTCCCATTGGGGGAACAACTCCCCAGGTTTGGATAAGGCTTGGATAAACCTGGGATAGAGGAAGTGTTCCTGGATGGGACTGAAAGGGATTCAAGGATCCCTTCCCAGCCAAACCAGTCCAGAATTCCATGATTCCATGAAAGATTTTTCCTTCCTGAAATTCCTGGGATCCGCCTAAGAATGATATTAATGGGAATTATCCCATTCCTGTCCCTTTAAATCCCGCTGGCATCCACAGCCATAATAAATCCATGGAATTTGTTCCCATCCAGCACATTTCTCCCTGCCCAGGTAAAAGAGGAAAGGAATCAGGATTTTTCCAAGACCTCTCTGAGCGCTCCATTCCCTGGACTCATCCAGAATTCCACGTTTTTCCAGTTGCTTTTGTAATCAGGAGAAACTTAATTAGGGGGGGAGAAAAAAGGAATTAAAACTGAAGCAAACAAACAAACAACAAAATCCCTTGGGAATTCTCAGATCCTCCTTTGCCAGGTTGGTTTTGGGAGGGAAAAAGGAATTTTTCTGGGATGGAGCCGTTCCCTTCCACATCTGGGATGCATCCATCCCAACAACCGCTCCTTTGGAGCACCTCTGATCCCTGCGGCTTCCCAGGCCTCTTTCCCGGCTATTTTAGGAGGGAATGTTTTGCCCGGCACCCCCATGGAGCCTTTCCGGGAAAAGGAGGGAATAACCCAGGGGTTTGGATGGATGGAAAACCGAAGGCAGAGCTCAGGATACATGGAATCGTGGAATGATTTGGGTGGGAAGCGACACCTCCCACTATCCCAGGTGGATCCAACCTGGCCTTGGATATTGCCAGGGATCCAGGGGCAGCCACAGCAAATCTGGGAATTCCAGCCCAGCCCCTCCCCACCCTCCCACACAGCAATTCCTTGCCAAGATCCCAGCCCAATCTCCCCTTTCCCAGTGGGAAGCCATTCCCTGTGTCCTGTCCCTCCAGGCCTTGTCCCCAGTCCCTCTCCAGCTCTCCTGGAGCCCCTTCAGGCCCTGCAAGGGGCTCCAGGTTTTCCCTGGAATCTTCTGGGGACACTTTTTTCTGATGACTCTTTGCTGTACTCTTCCCTTGTCCCTGCATCCCAAAAAAACCTGGGTAACTCCTCGTTATCCAGGAATCTCCTTAATCCACAGGCTGCCCTTGGAGAAAATCCTGTGACCATGGAAGCAGTTCCGGAGCTGCCACATCCCAAAAATCCTCTCTGGGGTTTTCCTTGCTTTTCCAGAGGGAAAAACTCCAGCTCCCATTGGAAACGGACTGGGATGAAAAAAATGTGGGGTACTGGGTTTGGTACTGGGACATTTCCCAGCTCAGGCTCCCATCATGGTGGACACGGATAAAATTCCCTGGATGGATCCCAAGCCCGGAATTCCGTAGCACTCTGAGGTGGGGATCACTTCCCTGCTCTCCCAGGGAAGATTTCCCTGGGATTTGGGATTTCAGGATTTGGGGATTTCAAGATTTGGGATTTCAGCCTCTCTTGGGGTGTCCATGGATATTTGGGGTACTCCAATGAGGATTTGGGTTTTCCTGACACTGGAAAAAGTCAGGATGAACTTTGTCCTTCCCTCTGGAACAGCAAAGGTGGTTTTCCTGGAAAAGAGCGGAGGGAAAACAGGAAAACCTGGAATTCCTAGCGGCACCAGAGGGAGCCCTTCCATTGCGGATGAGGCCAGAATCAGCCTGGTCCTTAATCTCCCATTCCAAGTTTTTCCTGGATCAAATCGCCCCTGGAACGGCTGGAGCCCCTTCCCGGTCCCTGTCACTGGAGCCTCCGGAGGAAACATTATCCCAATATTCCACATGGAAAATCCCTCCTCAGCCCCTTCAAGGATCCCCTCTCCGTATTCCCTCTAAAGTTTCCACACTAAAGATATTCCCAGTTTTTTTGCTGAGCTGGAAAAAGGCTCAGAGGCTGATGGGAGATAAGAATCCTGAAAAATCCTGGAAAATTTGTTGGAAATCCTGGAAAAGTTGTCCTGGATGGGACAACTGGAGCCAAGAGGGCTCTGAGGAGAAATTCCCGTTCCCTGCTGAGGTTGGGCTGTGAGATCATGGATCCAATATCAAGGAATATCCAGGGACTGTTGGATTGGGGGTGACCCTATGGAATTCAAAGTCCTCAGAGCTTTTCCAGGGGTTCTTTTTCCAGGTCCCATTGGAGACATCCCGTGATTTCCACTTTAATCCAAGGAGTTAAAGGGAAGAGGGATCTTAAAAAGAAAGCGGAGACGATTCCTCTTTTCCTTTGGGATTTGATAAAAGCGGGATCCAGTCAATTTTCCTGCTGGCTCAAATGTTTGGGATCATTCCACAGATTTTTTGGAGTGTTTTCCAAAGAATTTCCTTGGGAAGGGAGGACTGGGGATCCCTGAGCATTCCTGTTCCCTCCAGAATCCCTGCTCTATATCCAAGATTTTCTGAGCCCTCCCAAATGTTTATCCAAGTGTGGATCCATCACAGGAATATTTTTCCCTGGGATTTATCCAATTCCCTTCATCCCAAGCCCATCCCAAAATCTTCCCCACCCCTTGGCTCATCCCTCCCAAAAGCCCCAGTTCCTTGTTTCCATGTCCTTTTCCCGATCCCTATCCCAGAGTCTCTTTCCCAGCCATCCCAAATATCCCACATTTCCTCTTCCCAACCCACGGATCAGGTTTGGGCCTTTTCCATCCTCAATAATTCCATGATTTTATTCCTTACCTGCTTTATCCCTCCTCAGATCCAGCTGCTCTCCCTGGATCTGCTCCTTCTTAGAAGGGAATGTTCGGAAAAAAATTGGGAATTCCAGCTGATCTGGAGCATCCTCGAAATTGGGAATGCCGGCCAAGAACAAGGAAAAGTGGCCTGGAGGAGTGGGAAAAACACTGATTCCAGTGGCTTCCAAAGGGAAGCTCCCAAAGAACTCTCTGTGGATGGGATCAGGTGGGAACAGATCCAGGTGGGATGAGGGACACGGAATCCATAGGGAAACGCTCCTTGCTTGGATTGGGATAATTCCCAGCTCCCTCCTGTTACCGCTCCTGGGCTGGGAATTCTCCAGGTAATGTGGGAAGCTGCTCTGTGAGGTTTGGGATAACAGAGCAGGGATAATGGGAAGTGGGATCAAATGATTCCCAGAAAATTAGGGATGAGCAGAGGGATTGGTCTCCAGCTTCCAGAGGGAGCAGAGCGGGACTGTTCCCATTCCCATGGGAAGATGAGGCTGTCAAAGGGAATAAAAACCTGCTAGGACCTGAAGGGGCTCCAGGAGAGCTGGAGAGGGACTGGGGACAAGGCCTGGAGGGACAGGACACAGGGAATGGCTTCCCACTGGGAAAGGGGAGATTGGGCTGGGATCTTGGCAAGGAATTGCTGTGTGGGAGGGTGGGGAGGGGCTGGGCTGGAATTCCCAGATTTGTTGTGGCTGCCTCTGGATCCCTGGAAGTGTCCAAGGCCAGGCTGGACACTGGGGCTTGGATCCAGCTGGAATGGTGGGAGGTGTCCCTGCCTGGAGTGGGATGATCCTTAACATTTTTCCAACCCAAACTTGTCCAACATTCCTTGATCTGTTTCCCTCAGCCTTCCTGGTTTGGGATCATCCTTGGGTGGAATCCAGGGCAGGAAAAGTCCTGCTCCTAATCCATCCCATTATTTTCCAGTCCAAGAACCTCCTCAGCTTCTCCCTCTGTCCCAGGATGTCTTGGGAACATGCAGGAATTCCCTTTCCTCACCTGGAAAACCAAGCTGGAAGCTCGTCCTCTTGCCTATGGAAGTTGCATTTCCAAGAGAGAATTCCTGGAGAAATCCTGATTCCCAGGGCCAACAGCACCTGGAACATCGCACAGGTTCTCCAAGGCCTCAATTCCATGTGGCAAAAGTTTTGGCTTATGGAAAAATGCTTGGAAAAGTGGAATCTCCATTAAAATTCGGGTGAATTCATCCCAAGCAAAGAAGTTTCTCCCACAATTTCCAAAAACACATCGGGTTGGATCCCACCCTTGGAATTCTGCTGGAGCAACAAGTCCTTTTCCAAGTTTTCCCTATTTTTCTCCTCATTTTTAGACTCCCATGCTAAGGGATTCCTTCCTGCCAAAATTCCCCATGTCCCTTCCTGCTGTTTTTCCAGGGATACAGGATAGACCAGGATAACAATGGGCACTTCCCAGCTCCCAAAACTTCCCATCTTCCCAGAAACTAGGAAAAAAATCCCTAAAAATGATGTTTTCTGCATCAGCCACTTGAAAGAACCCAGATCACCTCCAAGTATTTTTATGGAAGGAGTTTTCCTCTCATTCCCGATTGTAAATCCGTGATGTTTTCCAGCTGTTGGCTCCTCATCCAGGGATGGAAGGTGTCGGAGCAGCTGCGCCGGGCAGGTGGTGGCCACTGGGAAGCTCCACAGCTGCTGGAATGGGAAGAACTGGAAGCAATTCCTGGTCCTAATGGAGACGGTTCCTCATTAAACGGGAAGTTCTGTGGACCTGGAGCGGATTTGCTTCCAGAGGCGATTCCTGCACAAATTTTTGGAGGTTTAAAGGAAAGCGGAAGGTTTTAGGGAGTCGGGAAGGGATGGGAGGCAGCGCTGGAGGGAGGTTTTGGGATGGATTTTGGACACACAAATCCATGGATGGGGGAACGCTAGGAATCTTGGAAATGTCGATGGAAGACACGAGATCGGCACAGTTAAAGAATGAGGAAGGGATTGGGAATGAGGAAGGGAGAAGGTTGGATGCACCTGGAGTTTCAGGAGTTTAGAGGGGGGAAATGATCCCTTAGGTGTGGAGACTCTAGGCATTTAAATTCCCAGAATCCCACAGTGGCGCGGGATGATCCCGGCCCACACCAAGAGTCATTTCCAATTCTCCTGCCCTTCCTGATCCTGAGATTTAGGACCCGGCAGAATCCTGGAATGGTTTAAAAAGGACCTTAAAGCCCATCCAGGTCCATTCAGGGACACCTCCCACTGTCCCAGGAGGATCCAACCTGGCCTTGGGCACTGCCAGGGATCCAGGGGCAGCCACAGCAAATCTGGGAATTCCATCCCAGCCCCTCCCCACCCTCCCACACAGCAATTCCTTGCCAAGATCCCAGCCCAATCTCCCCTTTCCCAGTGGGAAGCCATTCCCTGTGTCCTGTCCCTCCAGGCCTTGTCCCCAGTCCCTCTCCAGCTCTCCTGGAGCCCCTTCAGGCCCTGCAAGGGGCTCTGAGCTCTGCCTGGAGCCTTCCCTTCTCCAGGGGAACATTCCCAGCTCTCCCAGCCTGGCTCCAGAGCAGAGGGGCTCCAGAATCCTGGAGCATCTCTGGAACCTCCTCTGAAATTGCTCCAGCAGCTCCACGAATTTGGGATCCAGGAGCTGGGGCAGCTGTACAGGTGGGGTGCCATCTGAGGGGGCACAGAGTCAGAATTCCGACCTTTCCTGCTTCCCACGCCATGGGATCAGCCCAGGTCTGGGGTGGTCTGGGCTGAACCGTTCCAGCCTCATCCACAACATTCCAAATCCTCCTCCCAGGGGTGCTTCCCATCCCATGTTGTTGTGGAAAGACCTCACGGAAGTGCTGGTGGTGTTTTCCATCAGGATGAGATTCCATGCAGGGAAAAGAGCTCTTCTGGAAAAACTGGCTTCCAGTTATCCTTGTGATTCCATAAAAAATGTGTTCGTGTTATTCTCTACTACCCAATATTGGGATTATCCCTAATCAATAGGATGTATTCCCATAGTTTTTCCATGGCTTATGATCCAAAAATCTTTTGAATATTAATATTTATCCTCTGTTCCCCCCTATTCTACCCAAGGGATATCAGGAGAGAGGGAAAACCCCCTTTTTATTGGGAATTTCTGCCTAGGGCATCGTTGAGGGAATTCTGAATTATAATAATTCCGTATTTAAATGTTTCCAAGGTTTCCCTAAGCCACAGGTTCGGAAGGAAAGAGCTGGAAAATAATTCCAGGAGGAATTAAATCCATCCAGGAAAAAAAATCCTGGTTTGGAACTCAGTGGGATTATTTCAGGTGGAAACGAGAGATAGGGGGGAAAGGAAAAATCCAAAAGTGGAATCCTGAGAGAATTCCAAGATTTAAAAAATGACCCCACAGCAGTGGGAAACCATTCCCACTTTTCATGTTGTTCCAGGGCCTTATCCAATGTTCCTCTCCCGCTCTCCAATATCTGTCCCACATTATTCCCATCCACGACCAGGAGATGGGATCTTCCCACAAAGCCATGGAATCTGGAAATCCATCAAGGAAACAATGGGAATTCCCACTTTTGGATTTGCTGTCCCACATCAGCTGCTTGGAACGATCTTGGAATGCACAACTCAGGTCCTTTCCTCCATTCACTTGAGCTCCGTGAAGGAATCCGTGTTTTTTTGGGGAAAACAAGAAATTCCATGTGGTTCTTGATCTCCTGGGAAGAGTTTGGCTCCTTTGGGAAAGGTTTGGCACCTTGGCAACCTAATCCAGTGGGAATTCCGCAGGAAATTTGACTTTCTGGGTTCATTCCTGCTCAACTTGGAAAAATGTGGATAAATTGGAGACAGTTGGGAGAAGAAATGAG
Source organism: Eopsaltria australis (assembly GCA_034509425.1). Lineage (NCBI taxonomy): Eukaryota > Metazoa > Chordata > Aves > Passeriformes > Petroicidae > Eopsaltria > Eopsaltria australis. Next base: position 554,583 of record JAVTVJ010000879.1, on the reverse strand, counting down.
AATGGAAGAGCTTTCTTTGGGAAGAAAGATTTCCATGGATCATGTGCTGGAGTCTGGAATTTCTGGGATTCTGGTTGGATGGGAGATCCCAGATAAATCTTGGACGTGATAATGGTTTAAAAACAGGGAATGTGGAAGGGAACATAATTCCAAACATGGAATAATGAGGTTGGAATTATGAGAAATTTAGGCCATCCATGAAATCCGCTGGGCTTGGAATGGTTTCTGGGGAGGTGGGTTGGGAACGGTTTCCAGTGGGGAAGGAATCCATGGAGTAATGGAAGGGATGATCCAATTGGGATGTGTTTGATCCCTAATTTTTTATTGATTTATTTTCCAAACCAGGGAGTCGCTGCAGGAAATCAGCGGGAGTTTTATCCTAAGGTTCCCCAAATCACTGGGAATTGTTTTTATTTTTGCCTTTTTTGCCTTTTCCCCCTTTTCCAGGTGGAAAATTTGGGGATAAATTGGACACAAAACATTCCCATTTTTGGGAAATTATGAAACAAAACTTGGATTTCATCGTCACCCACTGGAGAGTGGGAAAAGATCCCACAACAACTTATCCCGATTCCCTCCACGTTCCAAAGGGAAACATCTCTTTCCTCATGGCAGGGAAATAATCGGGATAGGAAAGGTAAAAATCATTCCTGAAAAACCAGCAATGCCAAGGATAGAGATCTTTGGGATGGGAGGATTTGATCCCGTAAGGGGTGACACCCCTGGATTTGCATCCCTTATTTTTTTTGGGAATGCCTTTGTGGAATCCGACAGGTGCATCAGATTTGGAGCAGATTTTTCCCATTATCTGCTGGGGGAGCTTCGAGTTATCCCGGAGATCCGTCGGAGTTGGCGGAGTTTTCCAGGGAGTTTCTGGATGGAATTAGCTGCAGACTGGGGTCAGAGCCAGTGGCCTCTCCATGAACTTGGAATCCCGGCCTTGGAGCAACAACTGGGAAAAATCCATGACGAGATCTCCCACTTTTCTTCCTGCTTCTTGGGAGATCCTTTTTTCCTTTTTTCCTTTTTTCCTTTTTTCCTTTTTTCCTTTTTTCCTTTTTTCCTTTTCCCCTTTTCCCCTTTTCCCCTTTTCCCCTTTTCCCCTTTTCCCCTTTTCCCCTTTTCCCCTTTTCCCCTTTTTCCTCTCCTTTTTCCTCATTTTTGTGTTTTTTCCATGGTCAGGGAAGAAATGAAGCTCGGGAATTAGGCAGGAAAGAATCCTTGGAAAGAGATGGAGCTGGAATTCCTCTTCAGAGGCATTTTTATCTCACGCGGAGCTGAAGAAGACTCCAAACAAATCCTGCTGAGGGATGTTGGGAATCAGAGGGAATTTCTCCATGGAAAAGGTGATTGGATATTGGAATGGGGCTGCCCAGGGAGGTTTGGAGTCCACATCCCTGGAAGTACCCAAGGAATTCCTGGATGTGGCACTCAGTGCCGAGGCGGAGATTGGGCGCAGCATGGACTTGGTGATCCTGAAGGGATTTTCCAACCAAAATCTTTCTGGGATTCTGGGATATTGTTCCCTGTGAGAATGGGGAGGGGCTGGGATGGAATTCCCAGATTTGCTGTGGCTGCCCCTGGGTCTCTGGAAGTGTCCAAGGCCAGGTTGGACATTGGGACTTGGAGCAGCCTGGGATAGTGGCAGCTGTCCCTGGAATTGGATCCAGATGGGATTTAAGGTCTGTTCCAGCCCTAAGCATTCCATCATTCCATGATTCCATGAACCACAGGTTCAGCTTGTTCAGCACCCAGTGATTTTTCCAAGATCAAATTGGGAATAATCCACTTGATTGAGATGGGAAAACGATGGAATTGCTTGGAATTCTGGCTCCTGTAGGACAGCCTGGATTTAGGCTTGCTCAGGTGAATTTTGGCCCAGGGCAGCCCTTGGTGCATCCCTGTATCCCTAAATTCCAGGTAGGATTTCTTTGGGACTTCTCCTCTGGCTCTCCCTGAGCTCAGGGTGGCTCCAGGGCGTTTTCCATCTTTTCTTTGGGATGAAACACCAGATCAGGAGCTGAACCCTTTGTTCTGAGACACCTCCACATTCCATGAGGATCCGCCACAGGTTCCAGACTTGAGGGACAAGTTGAACACGGGACACCTGGAAAAGAGACGGAAAATCATTAATCCATGGAAAAAGTGTGTTTTAAATAATCCCAAATTATTTTAACGAGCAGGAATTCTCTGGGAATGGCAGCAACAGCTCAGGAAACCATGGATGAAGAGACTCCTGGGTGGGACTTTGATCCTTGAGGTTCCTCCAACCCCAAATTCCTCCTTCATCATCCCATGACTTCATCATCTCTTCCCTCCTTTGCCAGATTCCAAGGGAAGCTGTGGATGTCTTCCAGCCCTTCGGGATGATGGAAGAACTGGCACGTCCATGGTGGATCCATAAAATGAGCTCATCCCGGGAATGCTCGCTGTGGTTCAGAGGAGTTCAATTCCCATTTTCCCGCTGCCTTCCCCCCTCCCTCATCCCATTTTGTGGCTTCTTTGGAGTTTCCCGGCTCCAGCTGGGATCAAAAGCAGGAAGGGAGTGTTGGAGGGATGGATATTTCAGCAGGACAAGGAAAAATGGGGTTCTTTTGGGAAATCTCAGTCAATCCTTTCCCCACAAAATCAAAACCAGGGATGTCTTGGAGCAACGGATGCTTCCCCTGAGCTGTTCTTTGGGAGAAGTCCAGAAATTCAACGTTTTGTTCATTGATGAGCTGAAGGTTGGATTAATCTGTTCCAGACAGGCTTAAAAAGGCCGGGATTAGATCCAGCTCCCGTCGTTCTGGAGTTATCAGGAGATCTGGGGGGTCCTGACAGATTCCAAACAAAAGTCTGGAACGAAAAGATTTCCAAGTGGGAATTGACAAGATCCTGTTAATGGCACCTTAATTTTCCCGGAGAATCTGTGGCTGCCCCTGAATCCATGGAAGTGTCCAAGGCCAGGTTGGACACTGGGGCTTGGAGCAACCTGGGATAGTGGGAGGTGTCCCTGAACATGGATGGGCTGGAATGGGATGGGATTTAAGGTCCCTTCCTATCCAAACCATTCCAGGATTCTGGAGCCCCTCTGCTCTGGAGCCAGGCTGGGAGAGCTGGGAATGTTCCCCTGGAGAAGGGAAGGCTCCAGGCAGAGCTCAGAGCCCCTTGCAGGGCCTGAAGGGGCTCCAGGAGAGCTGGAGAGGGACTGGGGACAAGGCCTGGAGGGACAGGACACAGGGAATGGCTTCCCACTGGGAAAGGGGAGATTGGGCTGGGATCTTGGCAAGGAATTGCTGTGTGGGAGGGTGGGGAGGGGCTGGGCTGGAATTCCCAGATTTGCTGTGGCTGCTCCTGGATCCCTGGCAGTGTCCAAGGCCAGATTGGACACTGGGGCTTGGATCCACCTGGGACGGTGGGAGGTGTCCCTGGACAATCTTGAAGACCCTTTTCAGCCCAAATAATTCCACGATTCCATGGATGTTGTTCCATGGACAATCCAAAAAATGGGATAATTTTTGCTCCCAGGGTGGATCGTCTGCTCCTCCACACCCTCCCCATGATCCTGGTCAGTAACAAAACCTCACTTCCCACTAATCCTGTGGAAACCACAGCTCTACGAGGAATTCCGTATCAGTATTTGCGGGAATAGACCCTCCATAGGTATTAATTTATGAAGAAAATATTGGAAAAATTCCCACATTTTACTTCAGAGAGAAACCCAAAGCAGAATTAAAAACTCCAAACACACAAAAAATTGCCAATTTATTTCTCCGTGCTCAGGCTGGAGTCGAATTTACCCAGGAGACACCTCCAGGAGGATTAATCCCTGGATTTGCCGAAGGCCTCGTGCATCATGGAAAAGGCTCCATGGAGAGATTTTCTGGGAGCGAATCCATTTCTTTCTCTGGATGCCAAATTCGCACCTTCCCTGGAGCCGCCACTGAAGTGGCTTCACTCCTTTTAAGAGCTGGGAGTGTTTGGAGAGTGAGAAATGGAATTCAGGCCCGGAATTCAGCTCCTGGCAGCTGAGGGATCACCGGGAACTGCTGAACATTTCTAGGAAAAAAAAAATCCGTGGTGTTTTCGAGCTCTGTTTCAGCTAAAAGGGTTTTGATCCAAACAGAACCTGATCCCAAAGAAAATAGAATTTATGGATGTTCCCAGACAGAGGTGGCACCTCAGTGTCCCCTAAGGGATGTTGGGATGTTCATCCTTTTTTTCTCCTTGAGGGTGGGCTTGGAATCATGGAATGGTTTGGGATGGAAGGGATCTTAAATCCCATCCCATTCCAAGTGCAGGGACACCTCCCACTGTCCCAGATGAATCCAAGTCTATCCCAATCTGGTCTTGGGCACTTCCAGGGATCCAGGGGCAGCCACAGCAAATCTGGGAATTCCAGCCCAGCCCCTCCCCACCCTCCCACACAGCAATTCCTCACCAAGATCCCAGCCCAATCTCCCCTTTCCCAGTGGGAAGCCATTCCCTGTGTCCTGTCCCTCCAGGCCTTGTCCCCAGTCCCTCTCCAGCTCTCCTGGAGCCCCTTCAGGCCCTGCAAGGGGCTCTGAGCTCTGCCTGGAGCCTTCCCTTCTCCAGGGGAACATTCCCAGCTCTCCCAGCAGAGGGGCTCCAGAATCCTGAGCGCAACTCCGGGGCCTCCTCTGTGTCTTTCTCTGATCCATCACAGGAATTCCAGGATTGTGGAAATCTTCAGAGAGCTGCAGCCTGGTTAAGGATCCATATTTTGGATGGGCCTACAACACTCATGGAGCTCTGGAGCTGCAACTGGGAACCGGAAATTCCTAAGGTGAGCTGAGGAAAAGTTCAGCTTCCAATTGCAAACCAACATTTCCTGAGAATCTGGAAACTGGGAAATTCCTTGACTTGGAGAAGGACTTGGGATAAGGCATGGAGGGACAGGACACAGGGAATGGCTTCCCACTGGGAAAGGGGAGATTGGGCTGGGATCTTGGCAAGGAATTGCTGTGTGGGAGGGTGGGGAGGGGCTGGGCTGGAATTCCCAGATTTGCTGTGGCTGCCCCTGGATCCCTGGCAGTGTCCAAGGCCAGGCTGGATCCACCTGGGACAGTGGGAGGTGTCCCTGCCCATGGCAGGGGGTGGAAGGTGATTTCGAACCCAAATCACTCTGGAATTCGGTGACTTGGAGCTCGGGGATATTCAGGATTGTTCAGATCTGTTATAAACCAGGAGGTGCCCGGCCAGGTACATCCCATGAATGCTCCATGGACAACAACGCTCCAAAAATATGGAAAAATGGCAAAAACACTCTATCCCAGTGGGATAACACTCAGAACAGAGGAGCAGGAACAGGTCAAGACCTTTTCCTTGGAAAAATAAAACCAAAGAACTCCGGGTGCTCTATGGAGCCTCCGGAGCTGGGACAATGCCCTTTTCTGTCTCCGCCGTTTCTCCCTCTCGTTCTTCCAGCGGCACATGGAATTCTGCCACCCATTGAGTCACCGACGCCACCTCCCCGCTCCCTTCCCAACGTGCCCGGCTCCTTAATTATCCAATAAATCCACAAGCACTTCCCTGTCATCCTGGGGCCGCGCTGGGAATGGCTCAATTCCGTGTCTGAGTGCGCCCGTGACTCCTGCCAAATTCCAGGGGCGGCCAAAACCACAGGAAGGCTGCACTGAGAGGGAACGGGCTCGGAGCAAGGAAATCCATGGATTTTATTGGAGGTGATGTTAACTGCTGTTAACTGCACGGTGGCTTTTCCACCCTGGAAAAAGGGGGAATTCTGGGTGCAAAATGTGGGGAATTTCATTCCTGGTTTTCTTGGGTGTCCAGGTTGGATTGGGATTTGTCCCTTGAACAGGAAAGGCTCCGCTGGTGCCTCTCATCCTCCCTGATTTGCTGCTGGATGATTAAAGGTTGGGAGAATTCTTGGAATTTTGCTCTGCCAGGAACACATTCAGAGGTTGGAGAACGTTGGAGGCTCCAGTGGTGTGACAGTTTTGATTGACAGCTGTTCATCCCATTATCCCAAAAGGCTGCTTCATCCCTGGATGTGTCCAAGGCCAGGTTGGATATTGGGGCTTGGATTCACCTGGGATAGTGGGAGGTGTCCCTGAACATGGATGATGGCATGGGACTGGATGGGATTGAAGGAAGGTCCACTCCCACCCAAAAAATTCCAGGATTCTGGAGCCCCTTTGCTGGGAGAGCTGGGAATGTTGCCCTGCAGAAGGGAAGGCTCCAGGCAGAGCTCAGAGCCCCTTGCAGGGCCTGAAGGGGCTCCAGGAGAGCTGGAGAGGGACTGGGGACAAGGCCTGGAGGGACAGGACACAGGGAATGGCTTCCCACTGGGAAAGGGGAGATTGGGCTGGGATCTTGGCAAGGAATTGCTGTGTGGGAGGGTGGGGAGGGGCTGGAATGGAATTCCCAGATTTGCTGTGGCTGCCCCTGGATCCCTGGAAGTGATCCCTGGCCAGGCTGGGCACTGGGGCTTGGATCCACCTGGGACAGTGGGAGGTGTCCCTGGGTGGCACTGGATGAGGTTTAAGGTCCCTTTCCCACCCAGCCCATTCCATGATTCCAGGATCCATCCTGATTCCTGGACATCACCCAGCAGCCCCATGGATGCAGCATCTCCAGGAGACACTTCCAGGGTGTAGCGAGGACCTTTCTTATCCTCCATGATGGAATGGAGGCTAAAAAACCCAGGAAGTGCCAGATGAAGGTGGGATCGAGATCCAAACCCCTCCTTCCAAATTTTTTGTGCCCCAGGATCACGGACACACCTCCAAAAGGAGAACGGGGCCTTCCCACTCCCTGTCCTTTTCCAAGTCTTTTTCCTCCTGAAGCGTTTATAGCAGGAACATTTCTTTTTATAGCCCCTTCCATCACCGGATGCGGGAGATGTTGACACATCCAATTATCCCGTGGTTTGGGTGGCCCGGGGATGTGGAGTGGGAACTTTGGAGCAGGGAAAGAAACCACCTCCATCAAAGCCTTCCCGGGATCCTGCCGGCGGCACGTCCCGGCTGCTCCGTGGGGAATGGGAAGGGCGGGAGTTGGGAACGTTCCGAGGTGGCCCCGTGCTTCATCCCACGTCTCCTCCTGAGCTGTCCTGAGGTTGATCTGAGACTTTTGGTTGTTTCTCTGCTCTTCCTCGGTTGTTTTCCGTGTCTCTGTGCATCCCAGTTCTGGCAGAGAACTCTGGAATCCTTGCCAAGGAAGTCTCTTTTCATGGCATCCTGGTGCAGCCCTGAGAGGTTCCTGCTTTTATCCAAGAGTTTTTCCTGTTTTCAGGTTGAAATTGGGAATAACTCAAGTAATGAAAGGTTTTCCCTCTCCCCTCCTGCCCTGGAGACTCCCTGCAGGTCCCACCACTCTCTTTGGAGCATTCCCAGTGATTCCCTTTTCCTGGTGCTTCCCAGGTGTGAGATATGACTTTGGCTGGGGTTTGTGGATTCAGTAGTGGGCGTGGAATTATGGAATGGTTTGGGCTGGAAAAATGTTAAGGATCATCCCATCCCACCCCTGCCATGGGCAGGGACAAATCCAGAGTTGGAGAACGATGTGGGACAAGGCCTGGAGGGACAGGACACAGGGAATGGCTTCCCACTGGGAAAGGGGAGATTGGGCTGGGATCTTGGCAAGGAATTCCTGGCTGGGAGGGGCTGGGCTGGAATTCCCAGAGCAGCTGTGAATCCCTGGCAGTGTCCAAGGCCAGGCTGGATGGGGTTTGGATCCAGGTGGGATAGTGGAAGGTATTCCTGGGTGGAAATGGATGGTCTTGAAGGTCCCTTCCCACCCAAACCATTCCATGATTCTCCAGTGGTTTTGGCAGCAGGGAAAGAAAAATAATACTCTTTTAAAAAAGTGGGAATCAGGATAATCAATCCAGATAAAATCCCTTTTCACAGGATCCAGATCATCCTGGTGCTCCTGACGCTTTTTCTGGGCTGGGAAGAACTGGAGAAAAATCTTGTCTTTGGGATTCTCTTATCCATGGATGTTGGGAATGGCCTTGCAGTTTCTCCGGAAGTGCGGGATTTGGGAACAGCTCTAAAGCCAGCTCCAGAGGGAGGGATGAGAGGAGCCACATTCAGGAAAAACCTGGAAAAGAGGGGGATAAGATGGCCCTGAATTGGATGGCAAATCCCAGAATTCCCTCTCCATTCCCTCTCCCTCCTCCTGCTCCCAGACCGACCTGGAGCTGAAATTTCCCCTCCCAAAAAAATCAAGGATTTGCTGACAGGCCCAGCCCGGAGTGTGGATTGAACCCCATTCCAGAGGATTTGTGGTGGCTCCGGGCAGAATTCCAAACAAACACAAACACATTCCCCAGTGCCGACGTCGTGGATCCGTCCCTGAGGAGAAACCGGAGGGAACAAGGAGGGATTTCACTTCCCAAACCCGGAGAAACATCGGGAAACAACAGAGAGGGAATTGTGGCTTCACTTCAAGTTGTTGGCGACACGGAGCTTCCGATGAAAATGGATTTGTTGCAATATTTGGGATTTATCACGACTTTGACCTCGGAATGAGTTTATCCCGAGGGGAATCTGGTGGTGGCCAGATCCCTTTTCCAAGGGCCACCTTGGATTTTTGATTTCCATATCGCGGGAATGAGGAATGACCCCAAATCCATGGATAGATATCATTTAAAGGATAAAAAAATCCATGTTTGCAGACGTGGTGATATCCATACATGGCTGCAGCTTCCCAGCAATTCCAAGCTGAAAAAATCAGGGAAAAAAGGGAATTAAGATCTCGTGGCTGAGATTCATCTGGAATTGGTGGTTGTTCCCAAAAACAAATCCACAAATTCCATGTGGAAGATCCCTCCCTTGTAAGAGGAACCAAAACATTCCCACGTCCATGGGTGCTCTGGAGGTCTCCCAGAAAAAGGGAGCTGGGAATAATGAGTGCTTCCCAGAGGGAAATGGAACGGGGCTGTTCTGAGGAAAACAGGAGGGAAAAAGGAGCTGGAAGTGGAGCTTTTCCAAGGGGTGGAGCTTTGTTCCACGTCCCTACGTGTTTCCCAGGAATGATTTCCTCGGGAATGGCCAAGGGTGTCGGTAAAGGTTGAGTAAAGGTTGAGGAGCGGCACAACCACAACGTGGAGTGGAGTAGGAAAAGATTTTCCTTTAATAATCCATGGATTGGTCAAATGTTGGCTCCCACAGGGATTTTCTGCGCTCTCCGGAGTTTTAAACCCCTGGAATTTGTTGTTCTCCTGTTTTTCAAAGCATTTTGCCACAGGGAAGGAGTGGGAATGTCACCTACTGAGGTAGGAAGAAATTTGGGGATTATCCCTTCATCCTGCTTAGAGAGGGGTGCCGGAATCACAAAATCATGGAATGCTTTGGGTGGGAAGGGACTTAAATCCCATCCCCTTCCAGCAGTTTTCCAGTCGTATTTTTGGGATTTAGGCCGTTCTATTTTAGACCCTGAACTTTAACATGAAATTAAAATTAAACTCCTTTTCCTCACTCCTCCCATCCATCCCAGATCCATCGGGATTGACACATCCTGGGTTACAGAGCTGTTCCCGTGTAATTATGGTTGGATCCACAGAGTTTATTTTTATTCCATGCCAGGGATTATTCACTTATTGGGAATGTGGATGGAAGTGGCAGGCTTGGAACTGCCCTCTAAAAATAGGGAAAATCCAGTGTTATCCAGTGTTTTCCTTCAGCTCTGTCATCCCTCTTGCCTCCAATTCCCAAAACCACATCCAAGGCTGGGAAGGGTGGGATGAGGCGGGAAGGTTTGGGAAGGTTTGGGAAGGTTTGGGAAGGTTTGGGAAGGTTTGGGAAGGTTTGGGAAGGTTTGGGAAGGGAAGGGAAGGTTTGGGAAGGTTTGGGAAGGTTTGGGAAGGGAAGGGAAGGGAAGGGAAGGGAAGGGAAGGGAAGGGAAGGGAAGGAAAGGAAAGGAAAGGAAAGGAAAGGAGAGGAAAGGAAAGGAAAGGAAAGGAAAGGAAAGGAAAGGAAAGGAAAGGAAAGGAAAGGAAAGGAAAGGAAAGGAAAGGAAAGGAAAGGAAAGGAAAGGAAAGGAAAGGAAAGGAATTAATTGAGGAACTGAATTCATGGGTTGGGGAATGAGGTGTGGAGGTCATTGGACCCTCCAAGGCAGTGACCACATTCCAAATATCTCCAAGTTTTCCGGCCTTTCAACTCTTTCCTTGTTTTCCTACCTTCCAATAATCTTTCCTTGTTTTCCCACATTCCCCCCATCTTCGTATTTATCCATGGCTACAAACTGGATATCCCAAACCCCATTTTTCATGTTTTCCCAGGATTTTTCCTTCCCTAAAAAGGCACCAAAAACCAGCTCTACCAGGGGGATTGAGGACACATTTTTATCCCAAAAATTCTGGGAGAAATGAGGATGGAGAAGGGAAGATGAGGATGGAAAGGTTGCACCTACTTCCTCAATTTCTCTTGTCCACAAAACCTGCAAAATCCAGAGGTTTGTGTCCATCCTGGAATCATTAAAGCTGTTTTTCCCTGTGGGATATAAGCAGCCACTCCCTGGTGCTTCCAACAGGCACATCCCAAAATCCCAAAGGAATTCCAGCTGAAATGGAGCTTTGTCTTGGAAAAAGGACCTGGAACGGCACAGCTCCGAGCGCTAAATCCTGACACTTCGTTGGAAAAGTCGCTCTCCTGCCTTTTCCAAGAAAAACAAACCTTTGGAATGTGCTCGTTTATCAGCAGCAATGAAGGATGAGAGCGATCCAAGGGAACAGCTCTCCTGGGAATGAGGGACGGAGGAGGCAGGGAAGGTTCTCCAAAAAATGGGAATCTGGCTCCATGCTGGCCTTGGAGATCCTACCTGGATTTGGGAGGTTCCGTGGGGCCAGAAAAGGGCATGGATGGATCCCAAAGTTTCCAGGACCAGGATCTTCTTGGAGAAAGATTCCAGGATGGGAATTTGTGGCATCTCCGGCTTCCTCCCCCTTTATTCCTTGGATTTTGGACGGGATTAAATTCCATCCCGGGAATCAACCAAGGTCATCAAATCCAAAGGGACATGGAGAGAAGTGTGCCCAAACCTTGGGATGCTCTTCCCAAATTCCATGTGCTGGGTTCAGGGCCCAGGCAGGGCGGTGCCATTGGGAATTCCCTAAAATTCTAAAATTCCTAAAATTCTTGCTAGAAACAGCAAGTTGAGCTCCAGGATGGAATGGGAGCAACATTCCCTTCCCAGGGTTTTGCCAGGAAATGGGATTTTCCAAGAATTTTTGGGAATATTTTTGGGTTGGAATTATTAAAAACAATTGCTCAGCCATAAAAATGGTGGGAAATGAATGGATTCCAATATGGAATTCCAGGAGTTTGATATTCCCCCTCCGGATCTTTCTATGGATCTGTTTCACCTTCCCAACATTTCTTCTTTGTTCCAAGGGCCGGAATTTTTGCTGGAGTTGCTCTGATGGACCTGATCCCGATTATCCTTCGATTAACTGGGACAAAGCTGCTCTGATCCCAAAAAATGGAAAAGGATTTGGGTGGAAAATCGGCCTGGAATTTGTTTTATCGGCAAAACACAGCAGCAAATTCCACAACTGCATCATTTTTTGGGATCATGGAATATCTTCAGTTGGAATGAACCCACCAGGATCATTGATCCGGCTCCCAAAAATTCCAGACCAAGTCTGGATTCGTTTGCTGGTTAAAAAAATGTGGGAAAAGAGGGATTCATCCTCTGGAAATATCCTAAAAAAACCATGGCCGAGCTGTGTCCAGAAGCTCTGGATTTGCATTTCCAATCATCTGGAATTGCATTTCCAGCCTTTGGAATGATCCACCCCGGAGGATTCCAGAGGGGCTGTTAAATATCCCTTTAATTCCCAAAAAACAAAGTGCTCCCAAAAAAATTCCGGTGTTTATTTGACAACACCAACGTTGTGGAATGTCAACAGTCGGAGCCGGAAAATCCACGGATGGAAACAAACAATGGATTTAATTTGGGATTTCAACACCCAGCTGGAATTTGATGGGGTTGGATCCTACCAGTTTTTTTCCGGGAATCAAACATTTGGGGTTTTTTTTGGGATGAGTTGGACTGGAGCTGAACCCAGCTGGATCTGGCTCCAGGAGGGATGGGATAATGTCCAGCTTTGGAATTCTTAGGGATTTAATGTTCTCTTATCCTATGGGAACGGCTTCCAGAGTGACTCCTCATCCAATGGAAAACAGGAGATAAAAGATTCCCTGTTTTCCTTGGGACTGTCCTGCCCAGGAGGACTCAGATTCCCTGTTTTCCTTGGGAATAACCTGTCCAGGTGCAGGAATACCAGGATTCCCTGTTTTCCTGGGGAATATCCTGTCCAGGTCCAGGAATAGCAGGATTCCCAGTTTTCCTCAGGAATATCCCGTCAGGTGCAGGAGGACACAGATCCCTGGAATTTCATCTTCTGCTCCTGTGGGGAATATTCCCATCTGCCTGTGGATATTAAGAAAGATTATGGAAAAAAGGGTATTTTTTTTCCTTCTTTTTCTTTGGATGGCAGCAATTTTCCAAAGGAAAAGTTCTGTGTTTCCCGTGGATAAGATAAAATAAAATAAAACGAAAAAGAAAATTAAATTAAATTTAAAAAATAAAATAAAATGATAAAATAAAATAAAATAAAATAAAATTTAAAAATATAAAATGAAATAAAATAAATATAAATGAAACAAAACAAGGTAAAATAAAAAAAATAAATTCAAATAGAATTCTAAAAATAAAAATAAAATAATATTTTAAAAATAAATAACAGAATAAAAAATTGGATTAAAAATACAAATAAAATAAAATAATAATAATAAAAAAAAACCCCAGTTTATAAATCACCTTTCATCAGCTTCCAGATCCTGGAAAAATGGTTTAATCCATGTTTTTCCAAATATTCCATCCACATTTAATGGATCTTTGCCCTTTTTTTGGCAGGAGAAGGAACTGGAGATATCCATGAGGAGCTCCTGAGCTCCAAAACCTTGGAAAAGACCCCAAGTTGGAGAAAAATCCATCAAAATCCCTGTTTTATTTGAAAAGGGAGAAAACAGATCTGGAGCTGCTGGAGAGTTCCATGTCCCAAAATCTCCCGGAATTTCCTCAAGGAATACAATGCCAGTTTGGATCTTGGAGGTAAAATTCCTGTCTGGACTTAAATGAACTTATCCCGATCTCGGTAAAACTGGGATCAAAATTTCTTCTCCATCTGCGGATCCCAGAAAGGCAACAAGAAGTGAATTCTTTCCAGCGCTCTTGTTGGAATTCGGGATGAAGAAAAGTCCCTTTGGAAGCAGAATTGGCTCAGCAGACTCTTCCAGGAAAGTGGCAATCCCGGTGGGATTGATAAGTGTCCGGAATGTCCATCAGGAATGTGACGTCAGTGACAAAATCCTGATAAGTGGGAATTTTGGAGAGGAGACTTAAAAGAGTGGGAAAACGGCCAAAAACCACAGAGTGCCAGGGTCAGCTCGGAAATGTCTCTGGAATGGGGTGGAATCCAAGGGGAATGTGGACAAATCCCAGAAAACGGAGAGATTAGAAAAGGGGATTTCACATCAAAGGCCTGGATGGCACAGGGACGGAAAACACCGGAGTGTCCTGGGGCTGCTGTCAGAATTGGGCCTTTCCGAGCAGAAAGGCTGCAAATCCCAGAAAACCAACGGAAATCTGAGATGGGAAATGGAGATGGAGTGGCCAGGAGAGGCTCTGGGACAGAATGGGAAAGAGCAAAGTCATGGAGCAAAGTAACAGATATCCCCAGATTTGCTGTGGCTGCCCCTGGATCCCTGGAAGTGTCCAAGGCCAGGTTGGACATTGGGGCTTGGATCCACCTGGGACGGTGGGAGGTGTCCCAGACCATGGATGGGGTGGATTGGGATGGGATTTAAGGTCCCTTCCAACCCAAACCATTCCAGGATTCTGGAGCCCCTCTGCTCCTCTGGAGCCAGGCTGGGAGAGCTGGGAATGTTCCCCTGGAGAAGGGAAGGCTCCAGGCAGAGCTCAGAGCCCCTTGCAGGGCCTGAAGGGGCTCCAGGAGAGCTGGAGAGGGACTGGGGACAAGGCCTGGAGGGACAGGACACAGGGAATGGCTTCCCACTGGGAAAGGGGAGATTGGGCTGGGATCTTGGCAAGGAATTGCTGTGTGGGAGGGTGGGGAGGGGCTGGGCTGGAATTCCCAGATTTTCTGTGGCTTACTTGGATCCCATGGCCAGGTTGGACACTGAGGCTTGGATCCACCTGGGATAGTGGAATTTGTCTCTTTCCCTTTCCCTTGGAATCCCATTAAATCCCCCTATGAGAAGAATTCCAATGGATTGGGATTAGATCCCGATGGATTGAGGCAAGGCAGCCTGGACAGGGATTTTGCTGTCTCCCAAGTTTGGGTTTTCCATCAAAGCCGAGTTTGGAGAAACCTGGGATAATGAAAAGTGTCCCTGTCCATGGAACCTGATGGAATTTTCCCACCCAAGCCATTCCATGCATCTCCAATTCCACGATATTTTACAGCCAATAGAAAGGTGAAAATAACGGGAAAAGAGGACAAAATCCCAGAGGATAAAAACCCAAATTAATTTTTTATTATTTCTCTCCAGGTTTTGTTATATCATAAACATTCCCTTTGTTTTCCTGGAATTTGGAAGGATCAGGAGGAGTTGAACTCAGGCGGGTGGGAATATCTGGGGTAAATATTCCCACTGGAATCATCATTCCAAAATTGACTTTATCCAAGAACAAGGAGCTGAGCTACTTAAAAATCCCTGGAGCCATCCCATGATCCAACCTCTTCCTACAATTTCTGGGATGCAACAGAGCCATCCCAGCCCTGCTGAAATCCCGGGATTAATAACAACCAGATTTGTTTCCATCAGGGATAAAAAACCCGACAATCCCAAAAAAACCCTCCCAAAAATCAGGATGGGTTTCCAGCCTGTGGGCGTTTGCTGGACCTGCTGATCCGATGGATAAACATTCCCAAAATAATGTCCTGCTGCTCCCTGGAGCTTTCCTGGGAACAAAGTGTCCGATTCATTTGTGTTGGAGGGGAGGGAAGAGGCGGAGCTGGTCCTCCTGGATAAACACGGCTGGAAAAGAATCATGGGGGAGGAAAATTGGGAGAGAAATCCATGGAAAGGGAAAGAAATGGAAAAGGGGAAGTGGTCAGGAGAGGGGGGAAATTCTGGAGAGCGGGATTGGATTTTGGAGAATGGGATTGGATTCTGGAGGGTAGGATTGGATTTTGGAGGGTAGGATTGGATTTTGGACAATTGGATGAGACTTTGGAGAGAGGGATTGGAATTTGGAGAGTGAGTTTGGGATTTTGGAGAGTGGGAATTGGATTTTGGAGAGTGGAATGAGACTTTGGAGAGTGGGATTGGAATTTAGGACCTTAAATTCAGTCCAGTTCAATCCAGGGACACCTCCCTGGATGTCCAACCTGGCCTTGGGCACTGCCAGGGATCCAGGGGCAGCCACAGCAAATCTGGGAATTCCAGACCAGCCCCTCCCCACCCTCCCACACAGCAATTCCTTGCCAAGATCCCAGCCCAATCTCCCCTTTCCCAGTGGAAGCCATTCCCTGTGTCCTGTCCCTCCAGGCCTTGTCCCCAGTCCCTCTCCACAATTTCTCCATCCTTTCTCCCTGATGATCCCAGAAAAATGGCATGGAAAAGATTCCCACCCTACCAAAAACTGCATTCCATAAGGGGGGCCGTCCCGATCCAGGTTCAGATCCAGGTCCCAATCCCAATCCAGGACCAGATCCAGGTCTACATCCAGGTCCAGGTTCTGATCCAGTTCCCAATCCTGATCAAGGTCCAGATCCAGATCAGGATCCAGATCCAGACTGAGGTCCAGATGCAGGTTCTTATCCAGATCCAGGTTCTTATCCAGGTCCAGATCAAGATCCAGATCCAGGTTCTTATCCACATCCACATCCAGATCCAGGCCAGGTCCGTATCCATGCTCGCTCTTATTAATCCACAGCAGAATCCCGAATTTCTGGGAAAACGGGGCAATTTAGCGGGATTGGACTTCAGTAAACAGTCGTTAAAAATGGGAAGATGAACTCTTCCATTGTATTCCTTCCTTGGATTTGGCAGCCAGACCAGAACCTGGGTGGTGTTTACTCAACCTCCCGAATCCGAAGGTTTGCATTCCCTGTAAATCAGCTTCCAGCTGCTCCAGGAATTCCTGGGAGAGAAGAGGCTTCATCCGTGGGTGGTTTTTTCCTGGGATGAGTTCCTCATTTTGTTGTTTTTCTTTTCCAGGATTTTGGCCCATGGATTGTCCGGGATGTCCCGATGTGGAAGGAGTTGAGGTGGAAGGAAAACATGGAGTGGGAAAAGTTTATCCCAACTTTTCCAAACCCGGAATGAGGTACAGGATGAGTTCACTCCATGTTATCCTCAAGTGGCTCCTTCCCAGCTTGGAATATTCTGGGATTTTGGAATAAAACCCCTTCAGTTCTTCCGGACACGGAACAGATTTGACCTGGATCCTGAATGGGGGATTGTGTTTTCCACCTGGAATTTCCCAGTCCTTAGAGGCTGCTCCATGGATATAGAGCTTGGGAAAAAAATCAATGGAGGCTTGGAAAACAAACTCAACCCCACACGGATCCTAATTCCCCATTTCCTGTTGGGATGGAGGAATTGGGAGAGGAAAAGTGGGAAAACTCATGGATAATGATTTCAAAGGGAAAGGAGCAAAGAAACCAAGGAGCTCATTCCCCACTTCCCATGTCAGCAACACGTTCAGCATTCCCAGGAAAACCAGGCTCCTTGGAAAGACAAACACCATCATGCCAAGTGTTTTCCCTTTTCCTTCTTCTTCCCAGAGCTTGGCAGGGGCTGGAATATTCCCAGGATTTATTTGGATCAGTATTCCTGGCTGTGTTCCCCCAGCTCCTTCCCAGCCTCTTTCCTGGTGGGATGAGGGGCAGGAAAGGTCTTGATTCCATTGAAAAGCAAAAATATCCCGATTTTATCCATGCTCTTCCCAGGAAAAATACCAAACAACCCCACACCAACTCCTGGGAAGAAAATTAATTCCATCCTGGGAAAAAAAATCCAAAAAAATAGGGAGAAGTTTAGGAAAATACCAGGATCTGTTTTGGAGCATCCCAGTGAAACCTGACCAGAACTGGGAAAGAGGGATGAGGAAAAAGCAGGAATGTTCTCCATAAACAGGTGAAACTGGGAATTTTTGGGTTCTCATGGATATCTTGGATGTGTCTTGTCAAGGGATCTCTGCTCTGATCCATCAGGGAATACCAGGAATGCTCTCCATGGGACAGATGCTCAAATCTTGGATTTGGAAGTTGGATTTATCCCTATTTTTTAAATCCAGTTGTTTATGTTTTAGCTGGAAAGAAGAAAAATCAGTGGATTCCAAAACTCTGTGGAATTTTCAGCACAAAATGAGAGATTTAGGAAAAAAGTTGATTTTTTGTGGAATTTGGTGGGGTTTTTTAATATTCCAGCTCCAAGATATTCCACGGAATTCCTCATCTCCCTGCCTTTTCTCTGACTGCTCGGTTACAATTCCCAACCAATCCAGGAATTCCCATTTCTACTTCCCAGAATCCATTTTTGAATTTTACCTGGAAAAAAAAAAAAATTCCCTGGAAAAAAATTACCCAGAAAATAAAATCCTGCTGGATTCCCAAAAGGAAAAAAATCCCAACAAATCAACCCAATCCAACAAATCAAGGAGAAAATTCCGTGGAAAATCCTGTTTTTCTTGTGGATGTTTTCCCTGTAGGTTTTCCATGGGGAAAAAAAAAAAGGAATAAGAAGAAAACTTTGAGCCAAACCCTAAAATTTAAATTTAAATTTCCCTGTTTTTATGGGAAAAGAGGATTATTCCCTCTTTTTTTTTTTAGGCAAAAACTTGTTCCAAGGATTTTTTTCTACTTTTTTCCCTGGAAAACTTTGATATTCCTTTGCCCCCTGTCCCAGAAATCCCTTCGGTTACAAAGGTGAGGGAGAATTTGGATTTTCAGGTGAGCAGGAGACGTTGAGGGGATCCCAAATTTTGGAGCAAATCCTTCTGGAAAAGGAAAAATTGCGTGGCCTGGTGCTTCCTTCAATGCTAAATCCATGGATTTTACATGGAATATTTATTCCATATTTTTAGGTGGATTGCAATGCTCCCAAACTTCTGGTCGCACTTTTTCTCCACTGGAATTTTCTGCTTTCTGTCCTGAAATCCCACCTGACCTGGCAGGCTGTAAATTCCCAAATCCCAGGAAAATCCATGTTTGGGATCCAATTCCAAGGAAAAAGCAGCCTCCTGGATTCACATGGATAAAATTCCAGCTGGGAAAGAGACTGGGACAATATTCCTCAATGTTTTGGAATTCCTCCATCCTGATTAGCTGGGAAATCATTCAACCCTGGGAATACCCTCCTGGTAAAAGACGGAAACAGATTCCAGGAATCTCCCAATGATTTAAAAAGGAGAAGGAGGAGGAAAATCAGGGAAAATTCTGATTTTTCCGCCTCGTTTGGAGAATTTAGGAAAAAATTTTGGGAAGTTTGCCCCTTTCAGGAGTCGTGTCCAAGGTTTTTCATCGTATTCCCAGGAAAATGACTTTTGGGAGCCATTGGGAAGTGGAGATTCCCAAGAAATCAGGGCTGCTCCGAGTCTAATTGCTCCTGGAATTAGCCAGAAACTGGAAAACAGGCCAGCTCCATCCCAAGGAATTCTTTAATCCCATAAAAAGAAGATGGTCAAGACACCAAGATTCACTAATTCCTTAAAAAAAAGCTGGAAAAAAAGGAGTTAAAGATGAGGAAAATCCCTTTTTCCCAAGGCGGGAAGACCACCAGGAGTCCAAAAGTGGGGAAAATTTATGTTTGGAGAGGCTTTAATGGGAATTTTAAGGAGGAATTGCTACCGAGTGGAAAAATCCATTGGCCATGGAGCGATTCCCGCTTGCCAATTCCGATGAGTCATTCCCGAGGCAGGGATAATTGGATAAAAGGGGCCAAAAGTGGCTGTGTCCTGCCAAGGATTTATTAGGGAATGGAGATAAATCCTTAATGGGAGCTCTCTTCCCGGAAAGCTGAAACCGCAGTTCTCCATGGAAAGGTCAGGAGTGATTTCCAAAGGAACTTCGACAAAATGTTGGATTTGAAATGTTTTGTTTTTAGCAGCGAAAAAAAAAGCAGGAAAAAGGGGATTTGTTAATCCAAGAGCTCAGATTTGTCATGGAGATCCTAAGGAACAGGGAGGAGGCTGGGAACACTGGGAATTGTGACTCCTGAGGGAATGGGAATGGATCATCCGCAGTTTTTTGGGAGATTGGATCCACCCACCCTTCCCAGCTCCCTGGAGAAGGAGCAGATTTAGTGGGAATGGAATCATGGGATGGTTTGGGATGGAAGGGATTGGAAGATCCCATTCCAACCCCTGCCAGAATCCAGGGGAGCCAGGAGGTTTCTCCCGGAGTTCTGGAGGGATGGAGATGAATCCACTCTTGGATCATCATGATCTCCCAGGATTTCTGGGAATCCCAGAGCCATGGGAGAGCAGGATCCCACATATCCAAGAGGAGCTGGTCCATGTCCATCCGTGCCTCAGTTTCCCTTCCCTTTCCAGACAAATCTCCCAGTGTTTCGTTTGGAATTGGAATTTTCCTGCTTGGAAAAGTGGGATAAGCTGGCATTCACTCATAAATTTTTCCCAAATTTCTTTGGGTTCCACAGGAATTCAGGAACCATCAAGGAATCCACAGGACCAGTGACTCCTTCACTGATCCGTGCCAAAAAATTCCTCGGAGAGGCGTGGCTGGTGGATTCGTCCTGGAATTCCACAGAGCTGTTATTCCTAAAAAATGTTGGATGATTGGTAGTGATGGAAAGTGGATCCGTCAGGGCCAGGAGGTCACAGAGAGGAGGCAGCCAAGGGGCTCCTCTTGGGATCAATGGATTTAAATGGAATGGAAGTGGGGATAGATGGGATCTTGGGAAGGAATTGCTGTGTGGGAGGGTGGGGAGGGGCTGGAATGGAATTCCCAGATTTGCTGTGGCTGTCCCTGGATCCCTGGCAGTTCCCAAGCCCAGGTTGGATGGGGCTTGGATCCACCTGGGACAGTGGGAGGTGTCCCTGCCCATGGATGGGGTGGGATGGGATGATCCTTAAAATCCCTTCCAATCCCAACCATTCCATGATTATTAAAGGTGCTGGAGAGGTCACAGGAGAAGCAGGATCCATCGGGATATTTCTGCTGGATTTGGGATGTTTTTCCAGATGGACATACCTGAGATCCTTCATTTTAGAGGAAAATCCTGGGAGAAGTTCAGGCCCTACTGGATCATTCCTGGGCTGGTGGTGGCTGAACAAAGAATTCCATTTTCTCCCTGTAAAATTGGATTTTTTCTTTTTATGTTCCAGATTTTCAACACCTGGATCCACATCTCAAACCCCCGAAATTCCAAAATCCTTAAAAAATGGATAATTTCAAGCACTTGGATCGAATCAATTCCTATTCTTAAGGATTTCTTCTCCAGCATTTATAGAATCCTTTCTTTCCCTCCCCCTGTTTGTATCCAAACCACATCCCAGACACTCCAATCCCATCCAGAAACAAAAAAAAATTCCGTGTCTTCCTACAGCCCTTTGATTCCTCGGGAAGCATCTGGCCTGCAGGAATATGGACGGGCTGCAAAATTCCCTTGGAGTGCAGGAGCATTTTATGGATTATCCGGACAATGGGAACCAAGAGGTTTTCGGCACCTCGTAAATCCCGAATCCCGCGGGGCCGCCTCGCGCTGACACGTTTCCAGCTGGAAAAGGGGGAATTTCAATCACGGGATTGACGGCACGACACAGTCATGGGAATTCGCAGCCTGGAGTCCTGGGATGATCCCGCGGCGTGGGCAATAGGAAAGGTGGGAATTCTGTCCCTCTGTCCCCTTCAGCTGCGCCAATCCCGCTGTTCCATGGATCAGGGATGGGCCCAGATCCTGCAGTTCCCTGGAATAGGGATTTGCCCAGATCCTGCAATTCCAGGGATCAGGGATGGGCACAAATCCTGCTATTCCATGGATCAGAGATGGGTATAAATCCTGCTATTCCATGGATCAGGGATGGGCCCAGATCCTGCTATTCCATGGATCAGGGATGGGCCCAGATCCTGCTATTCCATGGATCAGAGATGGGCATAAATCCTGCTATTCCATGGATCAGGGTTGGACACAGATCCCGTTAACCAGGAATGTGTCCAGATCCCGCTCTTCTCCCACAGATCCCACCCCTGCCCACCTCCCATTCCCTTTGATCCTCGGATTTTCCCCAGCCTGTCCCAGACCAGCCAATTAAACAGAAAATTCCCCTTTTCCCGTTCCTTTCCCACCCCGACACCCGGCCTGGCAAAGGATGAGATTTCCCCCCCACTTCCCACCCTTCCCTTTCCCAAGGCCTTTCCAAGCCCTCATCCCGCTCGTCCTGGGCGATCCCGAGGGCTCCCGGTGTGTTCGCCTGTTCCCCATTAAATCCCAACCCAGGCTCGGCTCATTAGGGAATGAGGGCTGGAATTGCTTAAATTCATGGAGCAGTTCAATCCCACATCCCTGGCTGCACCATCCGCAGGAAAAGGAGGGAATTCTGCCCCGCTCAGGTGAGACCCGGTCTGCAGAGCTGCTCCAGCTCCTGGATCCCAACTTCAGGCAGAGGTAGAGCTGCTGGAGCAAATCCAGAGGAGGCTCCAGAGCTGCTCCGAGAAACTGGAGCTCCTCTGGAGTCAGATTAAGAGAGCTGGGAATGTTCCCCTGGAGAAGGGAAGGCTCCAGGCAGAGCTCAGAGCCCCTTGCAGGGCCTGAAGGGGCTCCAGGAGAGCTGGAGAGGGACTGGGGACAAGGCCTGGAGGGACAGGACACAGGGAATGGCTTCCCACTGGAAAAGGGGACATTGGGCTGGGATCTTGGCAAGGAATTCCTGGCTGGTCTGGAATTCCCAGATTTGCTGTGGCTGCCCCTGGATCCCTGGGCAGTGCTCAAGGCCAGGTTGGATGGACTTGGATCCACCTGGGACGGTGGGAGGTGTTGGACTTGGAAAGGGATGGGATTTAAGGTCCTTCTCACCCAATCCAGTCCATAATTCCAAGATGACATCATGGACACAATTCCTGACCCCGGAGCATCCTGCTTGGGAGCAGCTCAGTTTTCCCTCAGTTTTCCACATGGGACAGGCAGAGCCCTGGGATAATGTGACTTTCCAGGGATCCCAGTGTTCCCATGAGCTCTGCTCTAATTCCTCACATTCCCAGCCATGATCCTCTGGAATGGCTGGTTGGGGATCACCAAATTCCCAAATGGATTCACCAGCCCAATCCAAGGTTTTGTGACAGATAAATACAGGGATCCAGGGATTGATCCAAATTTTAGCCACATCCTTGGAGTGTGAGGGTCTGAAATCCAGCAGGGTCTGGTGTATCTGGGCAGGAAAAATTCCCACCTTTTCCTGCGGATGGTGCAGCCAGGGATGTGGGATTGAACTGCTCCATGAATTTAAGCAATTCCAGCCCTCATTCCCTAATGAGCCAAGCTTGGGTTGGGATTTAATGGGGAACAGGCGAACACACCGGGAGCCCTCGGGATCGCCCAGGATGAGCGGGATGAGGGCTTGGAAAGGCCTTGGGAAAGGGATGGGGAGGGAATCCCATCCTTTGCCAGGCCGGGTGTCAGGGTGGGAAAGGAACGGGAAAAGGGGAATTTTCTGTTTAATTGGCTGGTCTGGGGACAGGCTGGGGAAAATCCCAGGATAGCACGGAACAAGGAGTGGGCAGGGGTGGGATTTGTGAGAGAAGAGCGGGATCTGGGCACATTCCTGGTTCTGGGAGAATAGCAGGATCTGTGTCCATCCCTGATCCATGGAATAGCAGCAGGAATCTTGGATGTGAGGAGTCAAACCTTCCTGGGAATTCTTTCCTGGAACGTTCAGTTTTGGAGCGACGAATCCCAGCCCTGATTTCTGTCCTGCATCCCATTTCTTTCCCAGCTCTTTCCCGGGAATATCCCAATTTTTAACCCATCCTTCCCTGTTTTCCTGCAGGTGGGAGCAGCATTCTTCCCTTACCCACCTTTCCCATTCCCATCAGCATTCCAAGATCTCCCGGAACACGCTGGGACCACAAAAACCTCTTTTCCATGATGGAATATTCCACTCTAATTTCCCTATTCCCATCTCCATATTCTCAGAATTTCAGGACATCTCACATTCCAAACATTCAGGAATCTGGGTGTCCATGGGGGTAAAAATTTTATGGATTTTCCAACCTTTCCGGCAGGAATTCCAGCTGGATCCGAGCTCCTCTTCCAAGCAGCATCCAGGGGTGCAAACTGCTGTTTTCCAGGGATTCACAGCTGGCATGGGAATGGGTATCCTGGAAAATTGGATGGAAGGAAGGGATTAACGCTTCAGAGGATCTCACGGCATCAAGAGGAAAATCCGAGCTGGAAGTGGTAATGTCAACCCTGGAATTTGGGAGAGAGGAGGGAATTTTGGCTCATTCTGCCCTGGTTTTGGTGATGGAGAGACATTTTTGGGATTGATGGAGTTTTGTGGGAATGCCAAGGAGAGCAGCTCCTGTATCCATGGGGTCGCTCCGACTTTCCCGGTGCCCTGCTCCCCGTAAAGCTTAATATAAAATTACAGGAATTTTCCCTGGAATTTTCTTGCCTTCCTCTTTCTGTCCTGAAATCCCACCTGACCCCATGGGCTGCAAGTCCCCAAATCCCAGGAAAATCCATGTTTGGGATTGAATTCCTGCTCTCCAAGGAAAAAGGAGCCTCCCGGACTCACACAAAAGTGAACACCGGTGAAATTCCAATCCCTGGGTTCGCTGCCATGGAATTGGTTGGAAAAACACGGAATTCCTGAGACCTCCTCCAGGAATCTCCTGGAGTCCCAGAAGTGCCTGGAGACAAGGCTGGAATTGTTTCCCTGGGAAGAGCAGCTCCTTGTCTGCCCCAGTCCCAGCACCTCCTCATTCCAAAGGGATTTAAGGTCCCTTCCCACCCAAACCATTCCATGATTCCATCCTGTCGTTTTCCTTCATTTCCAAAGGAGTTTGGCCCTTCCGGATCCCTGGATTTCTGCTGCTCTGGTGAAATCGTCCCCATCCCACTCCAGCCTCAGCACCGCCCTCAATCCCTGGATAAAACATTCACTCCGAGTTTCATGGAATAATGGCATAGGAATCAGAAAATCAGGGAATGCTTTGGCTTGGAAGGGACCTTAAACCTTGCTCTTGGTTTGTCCCAAGGAACTTTTTCAAGGATAATCCATGGAATAAACACAATTTACCAGAATCCTTAATCCCGAATTATCCACACCGGGGCATGATTGGGATTGGAATTCTGATTTTTTTATCCCAATGAAAATGCTTGGAACTTCCAAACCTTGGGGTTTTTCCCAAGGTGAGGGGACTCTGGAAAACTCATTTTTTTTAGGAATAAACCCCATCATTCTCATGGCTGCTTCACTCCCATGGAATTGGAATTCCTGATTTGCTGGGTGGTTTATCCCACTGGAAAAAATCCAGAGGCTTGGGGTTAAAGAGCTGGATCCATTTGGGAATAGCACCCACAAACTCCCTCCTTGGGTGGGATCCTGGGGTGGGATCTCCATTTTCCCAGGATTCAGAGCTCGTGGGGCAGTCAGCCAGCTGCAGCCTGGAATTCCCACATAAAACTCTTGGAATGTTTTGGGGAGAGCCGTGATCCTTGGAAAAATGATGGCCTTGGACACTTCCCACCCATAATGGGATAAAAGCTCTCAGCACCAGCCTGCGGCTGCTTCCCAGGAATAAATCATCCCAACCCCTCCTTCCAGGAATTCCGGGAATAAATCATCCCAACCGCTCCTTCCAGGATTTCTGGGAATAAATCTCCCAAACCCCTCCTTCCAGGAATTCCGGGATCAGCCTGGAGCCATAAATCAGGAGGAAGTGGGAATAGCTCTGCTCCCGAATATCAAGGCAGGCTTTGGATGTGGATTCCAGAGGGTTTGGATTTTTCATGGATTCTCCTCTTCCTGCTCTGGATTTAAACAGGAGCAGCTACAACACCGAACATTCCCAGATTCCTCTGGAGAGGATTTGTCCCACTCAACACCTCTGGGGGTATTCCCAGATCCATAAATCCCAAATCCCTGGGAAGTGTTCAGCCCATTCCCTTCACAGTGGAGGCAGGAAAACACTTCCAGCCTTTCCTTTTCCTTGCTTTTTCCTGTCTGGAATGCTGGGAAGGTGCTTGGAATGTGGGGAGATTCCATGTTGAAAAATCCCCAAGATTTCTCATTTATTATTCTTATTGCTATAATTTATTCTATTATTATTATTCTATAATAATATTACATTAATATCTAATTAATATTCCATTAATATAATAATAATATTAATAGATCATGTTATATAATTATATTACTATAAATATAATTCATATTATATTAATATAATCAATAGTATAGCAATATAATTTATATAATTACTATTACTGTAATAATGTAATAATTATTATGATTATATATTTAATAATAATAATAATAATAATAATAATAATAATAATAATAGAATCACTGGCTAGGGTTGGAAACCTTGTTCCATTCCAACCCAGGGACACCTCCCACTGTCCCAGCTGGATCCAGCCTGGCCTTGGACATTCCCAGGGATCCAGGGGCAGCCACAGCAAATCTGGGAATTCCAGCCCAGCTCCTCCCCACCCTCCCAGCCAGGAATTCCTTCCCAAAATCCCATCTCTCCCTGCCCTCCATCTTTTCAGGGAATATTCAAACCCCTGTTGCATTCCCAGCTTCACAACCCATCTCAAACATCTTAAAATCCAGGAAAAAATTCCCAAAATTTGGCCATGCTTATGTTCCTGGAGCTTCCTAAAAAATGGAAAACTTTAATCTGTTCCTGGGAATATTCCCAAGTTCTCTTTGCTCTTCCCAGAATTAAGAAACTCCTCATCCCTCCCCTTCCCAAGCCATTTGTGCCCCTGGAATATTCTGCTCCAGCCTCCTGGAACATTATTAACAACCCCAGCGACGGAGAGAGCCGTAAATCCCCGCATCCCCTGGAATTTTACTGCGCTCCGAAGGGTTGGGATCGTCAGGCTCCACAAATCATCGGGATGAATCGGATTTCTGGGATGGCGTTTCATCAAAGTATTTTACGGCTCTGCCACTCCGAGCTCGGATTTACGGCGGCGGCAGCGGCTCCGCATTGAAATTCAGGGAAAAAGGGAAAAACAAGTCCGAGAGGGAGAACTTTAAAGAATTCTTCCATTTTTTTTTTTCCCAAAGTTTCTCGGGAAAGGCGGGAGTTTGGGGATCTGTGTAGTCTTGGCTCATCCTGGTTGGCTCAGAGTTTGTTACCTGGAGAAATGGGGATTCCTCATCCCAGGTTTGTCCTGATAAAAAACAGGGTGTTATCCTTAAAAACTGGGTTTATCCTGATAAAACCCGGGTTCGTCATTTAAAACCAGGTTTATCGTTATTACAACCAGGGTTTAGAATTTAAAACCGGGTCTATATCATTAACAGCCAGGGTTTATCCTTAAAACCGGGTTTATCATTATAAAATCCCAGGTTTGTATCATTAAAAACCAGGGTTTAGCATTAAAAATCAGGTTTAACCTTATTAAAACCAGGTTTATCATTTAAAATCCAGGTTTATATCATTAAAACCCAGGTTTATATCACTAAAAACCAGGGTTTAGTATTAGAAACCAGGTTTAGCATTAAAACCCACGTTTATCATTATAAAAACCAGGTTTACAATTTAAAACCAGGTTTATCATTATTAAAACCAGATTTTATCATTTAAACCCGGGTTTATAATGATAAAAACCAGGTGTGGTCCTTAAAAGTCAGGTTTATTGTGATAAAACCAGGGTTTATCATTAAAAACCAGCTTTATGTCATTAAGGAAAATGAGGGAAAACCATGGGAAGGAGTCAGGAAAACCATGGAAAGGAGAAGGGAAAATCATGGAAAGTGAGGAGGGAAAATGAAGAGGGAAAACCATGGAACGGAGGAGGGAAGACCATGGGAAGGAGGAGGAAAAAGGAGGGAAAACCATGGAAAGGAGAAGAGAAAGTCATGGAAAAGAGAAGGGAAAACCATGGGAAGGCAAAGGGAAAAGGAGGAGGGAAAACCATGGGAAGGAGGAGGGGAAAGGAGGAAGGAAAACCATGGAAAGGAGTAAAAGGAGGTTTGGAAAAATTCAGGGAAGGCTCCAAATGCCAGCCCAAGTTAATTCCAGACAGATGTCCTGGGTCAGGAAAAAATCCCAACCCCATGGAGCAACACAGGAAACATCCGAGGAAGCACCCGACGGACACAACAATGATCCAAGGGAAGAATTCCAGGAGATGCTGGAGCTTCCTGCCAGATCCATGGGAAGAGCATGCAAGGCTGGCTCTTCCAGCTCCTTCGGAGTGGCCTCTCTGGGGTGGCTGCATCCCAGAATCCCAGGATCCCAGGACGGGATGATCCAGCACGTTGGAATGAGGCGATGGAGCAACGGCTGCATGCCCTGGAACAAAAGGAATTTTGTCCATGTGGCAGCGAAAATCTGGGATTCCTTCTCCATGGAGGGATTGATGCCAGCCCTGTTCTAGTGGAGATCAGAGAATCACGGAATATCTGGGAATGGAAGGGAGCCACAAGGATTATGGAGTTCAGCTTTGGTGGGAATGGTGCATCCGGGGATGGAATTCGTGGCTTTGGATTCCAGTTCTGCTTCCGGTATCGAAACTGAGTCTGGTTTGGATTTTTGAGGGAGAACTATGGGAAAGAGGTAGGAAAACCATGGAAAGGAGAAGGGAAGAGGAGACAGGAAAACCATAGGAAGAAGGAGGGAAAATGAGGAGGAAAACCATGGAAAGGAGAAGGGAAAACCATGGAAAGAAGATGGGAAAGGGAGATGGGAAAAGGAGAAGGGAAAATCCATGGAAAGGAGGAGGAAAAACCATGGAAAGGAGAAGGAAAAAGGAGGAGGAAAAACCATGGAAAGGAGGAGGGGACACCATGGAAAGAAGTGAAAACTGTGGAAAGAAAAAGGGAAAAACATGGAAAGGACAAGAAAAAAAGGAGCAGGGAAAACCATGGAAAGGAGATAGGAAAAGAAGGGAAAACCATGGAAAAGAGGAGGGAAAAGGAAAAGGGAAAACCATGAGAAGGAAGAGGGAAAAGGAGGATGGAAAACCTTGGAAAGGAGGAGGGAAAACCATGGAAAAGAGGAGGCCAAACCACGACCGCATCTCTCCTGCCTTTCCAGAATCCACGTTATCCCAGAAAAGAGTCCCTGGTTCATTCCCTGCCCTCCAAGGGAAAAGCAGAGCACGGAATAACTTCTGGAGACTCCGCGCCCCTCGTTCTTCCTTGGGAGAGTTCTCCAAGGACTCTTGGAGCTGGAATTCTCTTGGGTTGAAAAGTCGGGAATCTCAACTCACCAGAATTTGGCTTTTGGGATCCTTGTGCCAAGGAATGGGAGAGAAAAACACCGGAGATGCTCCCGTTTCCTGTCATGTTGGGCTCTGATTGCTTCAAGGACAGGCCCGGGAGCCTCCAGAGTGGGAAGGAGCTGTAAATCCTGGGAATAAATCAGGAGCCAGAGGTGCCAGGAGCAGCACAGGTGCCGAGATTGGATCCGTAATTTACGGCTTCTGGCTCAACAAACAGAGGGAAAATGGATTTTTTTTCATTGGGATGAGCAGGGACCCCATCCATGGCTGGGACACCTCCCACTGTCCCAATGTCCAACCTGGCCTTGGACACTGCCAGGGATCCAGGGGCAGCCACAGCAAATCTGGGAATTCCAGCCCAGCCCCTCCCCACCCTCCCACACAGCAATTCCTTGCCAAGATCCCAGCCCAATCTCCCCTTTCCCAGTGGGAAGCCATTCCCTGTGTCCTGTCCCTCCAGGCCTTGTCCCCAGTCCCTCTCCAGCTCTCCTGGAGCCCCTTCAGGCCCTGCAAGGGGCTCTGAGCTCTGCCTGGAGCCTTCCCTTCTCCAGGGGAACATTCCCAGCTCTCCCAGCCTGGCTCCAGAATCCTGGAATGGTTTGGGTGGGAAGGGACCTTAAATCCCATCCCATCCCACCCCATCCATGTTCAGGGACACCTCCCACTGTCCCAGGCTGTTCCAAGCCCCAGTGTCCAACTTGGCCTCGGACACTGCCAAGGAGCCAGGGGCCGCCACAGCTTCTCCTTCCCCAAATCCCATCTATCCCTGCCCTCTTTCCCTTTGAAGCCATTCCCAGAGTGCAGAACCCCCCTTAAACCCTTCTCCCATTCCCAGGTTTTTTCCAGGCCGGCAGGAATCCGATCCCAGCCCGGCTGATGAGGTGAGAGCTGAGCCAGGCCCAATTCCCAAGGTGTGAACTCAAACCAGACAACACCGGATCCATAACAAAGCCCAGCTGTTCCCTAAATTCCTGAGGCGGAAAATTCCCGCTCCTGTCATTCAGCTGGCTGGGATGTGCCTGGAACTGGGCAATGCCTGCCCGACACATGGGATGCAGCCATTCCAGAAAAAGGGTGTGGGATAAGGGAATGGCCACGCTGAGAAAGGCTGGGATTGGATTGGGCCAGCAGCTCCCAGTTAAGGATCAGGTGCATCCTGGGAATGTGAACCCATCCTGCGATGGGCTGAGATCCCATAAAACCCATCCCGGAACAGCTGGGTCTGTGAGAATCTTGAGCCTGGTCTTGGCAGGTGAGGAAGGGCCAGGTTGGAACTTTGGGATGAGTCCATGGAGAGAAGGAGTCTCTGCTCTGGAGCCAGGCTGGGAGAGCTGGGAATGTTCCCCTGGAGAAGGGAAGGCTCCAGGCAGAGCTCAGAGCCCCTTGCAGGGCCTGAAGGGGCTCCAGGAGAGCTGGAGAGGGACTGGGGACAAGGCCTGGAGGGACAGGACACAGGGAATGGCTTCCCACTGGGAAAGGGGAGATTGGGCTGGGATCTTGGCAAGGAATTGCTGTGTGGGAGGGTGGGGAGGGGCTGGGCTGGAATTCCCAGCTTTGCTGTGGCTGCCCCTGGATCCCTGGCAGTGCCCAAGGCCAGGCTGGATTCCCCCGGGATAGTAGGAATTGTCCCTGCCCATGGCAGGAATTGCAGGTGAAGATTTCGCCATCAAGACAATTAATTATCATTAATGAAGGACATTAAATAATTAAATCCCATTTCAGGGCATCTCCTACTCTTTGGATTTGCTTCTTTCCCAAATTTTCCTCTTCCTGATAATCCCAAAGCTGGCAAAATTCCCATCAGAGCTCCAAGGAATCGCTCCAAGGAATCGCTCCAAGTCCTCAAATATCCCTAAAAAAGCAGGAAAATCCTCAGTGACCACTCCAGGGATAAAATAAATGAAAACTAGGAATTCTTCTATCGAATCAATAAAAAATAGGAATTTTCCCCCAAAACTTTACAGGGACCGTCCCAAAATCCCGGAGGATCTCCGGTGCCCAAAATTCCCGGGTCGAGGGAGGTTAAAGTTGCCACAAATCCCATTTGACCTCCTGAATGGAATTAATGAGCTGGAAAACTTCCCGCGGATAATCCAATGAGGTGGATAAAAAGGTCCTGAACTCCTTGGCATGAAGTCAATTCCAAGAGAATTCCCTTTCCTTCTAATCCGTGCTGGCAGAATGGCCCAATCCCGGCTTTTCCTGAAATTTCAGGGCCTTCCCAGCCTTCCCTGTATTTTTCGGGAAGTAAAATTGATAAATTAATAATAAAATTCCTCCTGTTCCAATCAGGATGAAAAAATTCCAAGAAAAGGCAGAATTTTGTATTCCTGAATTTATTAATTCATGTTTTTTATTATTAGTTCATTAATTCCATGTTTTTTATTCCAGCATCCATCAGAAATCCCAAATTTAAGCCAGGATTTGTTGGTGCTGAGTTTAACCCAAATTTAAGCCAGTCCAGAGCTCCAGACTGGGAAAATCCTGAGTGTTATCCCTGTTTTTAATTGGTTTGGATCTTATAAAATCCATAAATAAATGGAGCCTTCGACGAACTTCCAGGGTTTTTTTTCCCTATCCCAAATCCAAAGAAATCCTGATAAAAATGGGGTTTTCCTGCTGGGTTTCAGTGGAATTTTACTCCGGAGGGTCTAATTCCAGTTTGGAATTGTTGTGGTTTAAGGCAGGATTTACTCAAAATTTGGGAATATCCTGGAAAATTCTGTAATTCCAGCTGGTTTTCCATGCTCTTAAAATCCGTGGAAAATCCCCTTTTTGTCTGGAGATGCCGGACCTTCCCAGTGATTTTTCCAGGGATTGATTAAAAATTAATTGGATGGGCCTTTAATTAGCTCCCATTTAATTAGAATATGCAAATCACCAGTAATTAAGAGGGTGGGGAGAGCCTGGCAGAGCTTTCCTGGAAATTCTGGAGCTGCCTCATCCCTGGAATTGTTTAATCTGGGTTGGGATCATGGGAATTGTCCCTGTCCATGGTGGAAAAGTGGGAATGAGGGGACGGATCCG
This sequence comes from Eopsaltria australis, assembly GCA_034509425.1. Lineage (NCBI taxonomy): Eukaryota > Metazoa > Chordata > Aves > Passeriformes > Petroicidae > Eopsaltria > Eopsaltria australis. The sequence continues at coordinate 523,120 of JAVTVJ010000879.1, read as the reverse complement.
GATCCAAACTGGGAATGCTGGAGCTGAGGGAATCATGGAGCAGGAAGGGATGGGAGGGTCTGGAATTCAGAGGTGACGTAATTTGGGAGTAAAATTCCATCTGGGAATAATTCTCCGAAGGGGAGGCAGGAATTGGAGCCAAAGGCCGGTGTTGGCACAGGAATAAAGGGATGGGAAGCACCAGAAAGAAAAATTCCATGGGAATCCGGGAGGTAATGGGAAATCCTGGAAAGGTTCCATGCAGGAAAACTCTGGGAGAGGTTTGATTTTTAGGGATGAGCTGATCCCAAAGGTTTTTCCCAACCCAAGCCTTTCTGGAATTCTGGGATTTGGGAATGACTTGTGCAGTGCATGGTCCTGGAAAAAGGGGATCTGGGATAATCCCTCCCTATCCCAAATCCCAATTTTGATTTGGAGAAGGAACATCAGCACCAATCCTTCCCTAAAATCCTTCCACCATCCTTCCATGGAATCTGGAAATTCAGGAGCCTCAGGTTGTTCCAGAGGGGGTTTAGGTTGGATATTGGGAAAAAATTCCCTCCTGGAAAAGGCTCTCCTGGCCTGGCACAGAGGAAATTCCCATTTCCTTTTCTTCTGCCCCCTTTTTCCCCCCTCTTCCCTCCCTCCTTTTCCCCCCCTTTCCCCCGCTTTTCTGTTTTTCCTTTTTTCCCTTTTTTCCCTTTTTCCCATTTTTTCTGGTTTTTTTTTCTGTTTTTTCCCCCTTTATTTTTTATCCTTTTATTCCCTTTTTCCTATTTTCCCCCTTTTCTTTTTTCCCTTTTTTCCCTTTTCCCTTCTTTTTTTCTGTTTTCCCCTTTTCTCCATTTTTTCTCTTTTTTCCTTTTTTCTGTTTATTCCCTTTTCCTTATTTTTCTCATTTTCCTTTTTTCCCTTCCCCCTTTCCTTTCCCTCTCTTTTCCTTTTTAGCTTCCTCCCCTTTTGTTCCCATTTTTTTCCTTTTTTTCCCACTTTTTTCCCTTTTCCCCCCTTTCCCCCCGTTTTTCTCCTTCCCCCTTGCCCCCTTATTTTCCCTTACTTTCATTTTTCCCTTTGTTTCCTTTCCCCTCTTTTCCCACTATTTCCCACTTTTCCCTTTCCCCCTTTTCCCCTATTTCCCTTATTTTCCCTATTATTTATTTCCCCCTTATTTTCCCTATTTTTCCCTTTTCCTTTTTTTCCTTTTCCCCCCTTCTCCTCCTTTTTTTCCTTCTTCCCCTTATTCTCCTTTATTTTTCCCTTTTCCCCCTTTCTCCCCTTTTTCTCCTTTCCCCCCTCTTCTCCCTTTTCCCTTTTTTTTCCTTATCCCCTTTCCCTCCTTTTTTTCTTTTTTCCCTTTTCTCCCCTATTCCCGCCCCCCCCCCCCCTTTTTTTCCCCTTTTTTCCCTTTTCCCCCTTTCCCCCTTTTTTCCCTCAGCTTTCCCTCTCCCAGCCTTTTTCCCCTGGATATTTTTCCCATCTGGATAACAAAGCCCCAAATCTCCCCCAGCGTCATTTGCTCCAATCCATCACAGGTGAGCAGGGAAGCGAGAAAACCGGGAAAACCAAGATATCCCAGGATCCTGAACCGCCCCTGACCTCCGGCTCCCAGAATTCCCTGCCCAACAATCCATCATTCCTAACGGATGCCCGGGAATGTCCCCACGGGGGTCCCCAGGGGTTACTCAGGGGTGGCTTCACAATGTGCAAGGATTTGGGGTCGTTCCGGGAACGCTCCGAATCCTGGTCCCAGAGCCAGGTGTGGAGGTGGAAAAGGGGAATTTCACCTCTCCCAATGCCACGGTGGGAATGTGGTTCGGGATGAGTTTTTCCCGCTGGGAGACGGGATTAGGCAGGATCCCAGCGTGGTCCCAATTTAACTCCGTGTCCCCACGAGGAATTCCTGTAGGAATTCCTGAAGTTCAAGGAGCACTGGCCCAGAAGTTGTTCCTGCGGAAAAGATGGATTTGGGAGAGCCATGGGAGAGGAGGTCATTAGGGGGTGACCTGTCACCTTCGATCCGTCACCGACATTCCCAGCCGGGAGAAAACCCCGGGAATATTCTCCTTTGCCATCAGAGGGAGATATTCCCATTTATTCCACTTATTCCATGATTACTGTTTATATTTCAGCACCGATTTAGGTGGAAAATGCGGGAATTCCTGATAGACACAAGGCAAATCCTCCTTTTCCTGTCTCCAAGAATATTCCCATTTTTCCTAGGAAAGTGAATATCCGCCCCTGCCCATCCCAGGATTGTGAGGAGGCTGCATCTCCCAAAATATCCAGAGTGCATCCACACCATTCCGACTTTTTCTCAGGGCCTTCCGATGGGAAAAACAGCTGTTATCCGGGAAAACTCAGCCATTTTCCAAGGAAACATGGTCATTTTCCAAGGAAACCCAGCTGTTATCCAATGAAAACAGCTGCTATCCAGGAAACCCAGCCATTATCCAAGGAAACCCAGCCATTTTCCAAGGAAACCCAGTCATTTTCCAAGGAAACCCAGTCATTTTCCAAGGAAACCCGGCCATTTTCCAAGAAAATCCACTCATTTTCCAAGGAAATCTGGCCGTTTTCCAAGGGATAATCCCCATCCCTCCATGCCATCCATATGGATATTCCCTGAGGAAAGTTCTTGTTCCAGGATGGGATCCTTGATCTTTTTCCTGCTTTTCCAACTGCCAAGATCTCCTTTAGCAGGAATATTCCTGCTCTCCAAGTGCTTCATCCCAAAACCTTTGGAATTATTTCTCTCCCCACCCCACGAGCAGAAAACTGGGAGACTGAAATTCCTTTGGAAGTGAAATAGAAGACACCCAAAACCTTGGGATTTGTTAAGCTCAGCCTAAATAAAGCCTGATCCAGACCTTGTCATTCCATGAAGTCTGGAAGCTCAGGAGACTCAGGTTGTTCCAGAGGAGGTTTAGATTTGGGAAGTTTGGGAAAAATTCCCACCTGGAAAAGGCTCTCCATGCCTGGCATAGGGGGTGGAATTCCCATTCCCATTTATTCTGCCCCTTTTTCCCTTTCCGACCATCCCAACTGTTATTCCAACCATTCCAAGGCCACCACTAAACCCTGTCCCTAATCCCAATTTAGGCTGTTCCCAAATTTTCCAGGTTTTTCCTGGAGTTAAACCAAGCACATTTCCAAAGGTTTTTCCTGCACTATAAAAAAGTGCTGAATTTCTGATTTCTTTCCCAAATCCCTGAAAATGGGAATGTTCAGGAGACGTGGTGTGAGATCCTAAAGGAATTTTGCCTCACCTGAGGAAAATTCCAAGGAAAAGATGCTGGGAAAATGTGGGATGAAGTTATTCCCTGGAAAATGATAAATGTTGGGAATTAAAAAAAAAATGGGATTAAGAAGAAAATGAGCTCAAGGCTTCCCGGATTTTGTGGGAGCCAGACGCTGGAGGAGAATTCCAAAGGATTGGGAGTGGCTGTGCCTCCCTTAATTCCATTAAATCCCATCATGGATCTGCTCCAGATCCAAACAGATCCTTCTGGAGGGTTGGGAAGTGCTGATTCCATGGAATTTGCATCAGGCTGGAGTCGCAGAGGATAAATTCATCTGGATGGGGAATGACGTCAGCTCCAGAGATTCCATTTCCCTTCTGGAATTTCCCTCTTGGAAAAAAAACCCCAGATCCAGATTTTCATGTGGGTTTGATGTGGAGAGCGCAGCATCCCAAGGATTTCTGTCATTCCATCTTTTCTCGGGATGCTGGAGCAATTCCAGGTGGTTTTTGGGAGGACATCCATCCCACTGAATCTCTCCAAGCTCCTCCAAAGAAAAGCAGGAATTTTTGGGAGAACCTTCTTCCCACCCTGACACCTCCTCATCCATAGATGGAGGCAAAACCTTTGGAAAGGGATTTGGAAACTCCCTGGATCCTGGAATTCCAGCTCTACTTTTTTATAGACCAACTCCTTACAGCCCAATGGATCCCTTGTATCCCCATGGGATATTTCCATGGAATCCCCATTTCCATGGAATTCCACGGGATGTTTCCGTGGAATTTCCCCATTGGGAAGCACTTGGGAATGTCATTGTCAAAAACAGATTGAAGGGAAATTGGGAATTTTTTTGGTGTCTTTCTCCTCATTCCCAAATTTTCAGTCTTTAGTTCCAGATCTCCCTACAAGGAGCATCCAACTACCTGGATAACAGGATATTTATCCAAGGATTCTTGGAGTCACCACCAGAGGAAGAACCTCCAGTATAAACCAGTAGAAACCAGTACAAAAGGAGTACAAAAATTCCAGTAATGGAATTTTTGGGATTGTTTTTAAACCTTTTTTTGGGGGGGTGGAGGGGGGCAATTGCTATCAATGCCACAGGGATCAGGATTCCAAGCCTGGAATAGAATCCTATGGAACAGGGAGGGATTTTGGGGATTGAGCTGTGCTGTGATGATAAAAAAATTCCCAGGATGTGTTGGGAATTTTCAGGCTGGAGAAGAAAAACTTTGGAGTGGCCAAACTGGGGCCTTGCAGGGCCTGAAGGGGCTCCAGGAGAGCTGGAGAGGGACTGGGGACAAGGCCTGGAGGGACAGGACACAGGGAATGGCTTCCCACTGGGAAAGGGGAGACTGGGCTGGGATCCTGGCAAGGAATTGCTGTGTGGGAGGGTGGGGAGGGGCTGGAATGGAATTCCCAGATTTGCTGTGGCTGCCCCTGGATCCCTGGCAGTGCCCAAGGCCAGGTTGGATCCATCTGGGATAGTGGGAGATGTCCCTGGTCATGGAAAAGGTGGAATGGGATGGGATTTAAGGTCACTTCCCACCAAAACCATTCCAGGATTCCATGGCTCTGTGATTTTCTAGGACAGGGAAAATGAGGGAGAAGATTTTTGAGGAGCCTCAGCAGCTTTTTGATCCCGAATCAGCTCTTCCTGGGAAAAGACACAGAGGGAACCTCATCCCTGTGTGTCGGGATCCAAAGGGAAAGAGTCAGAGCATGGACCAGGATCTGCCCCACGAGACACAAGGAACGGGCAGGAACTGATCCCAGGAAATCCCACCTGGACAGGAGGACGAATTTCTTGGAAAAGAGCCCAGAAAAGGTGTGGAGTCTCCTCACTGGGGATATTCCGGATACATCCAGACACAATCGTGGGATGGCGCTGCCGGATCAAGGAGCTGGGACAGAGGAGCCTTTCCGTAAATCCCATAAATTCCACTCAGGAATATTTTACATCCCACAGAAGTTGCTCACGGACCCTTGGGAGCACATGGATCACAAGCTGGAAATCCTGGATTTTAAAGTCCAGAACTTTCCCGAACTCCAGCAGCAGCAGGAACAAATTTTCATGGAATTTGCTGGAAAAAAGCCGATTTTCCCAAGCCAGCACCATTTTCCAAGGTCCTTTCAGTTCGTAGGAATTTGTCACTTCCCGCATTTCCTGATCCCGTGATGGATATTAAAAAGTTTTCCTCGTGAGTCAAGCAGAGGGAAGTAATTCCTTTGGATCGAGAAAACAGGGATGAATTTAAATGGAAACACCCGGATCCGGCTGGGACAAATGTCCTTAATAAATTCAGTGCTTCCGTCATTCCAAAGAACTTCCCTGGAAAAGTCAGGCTTCCATTAAAGCTGGAAAAGAAAGGATTTTATGGATGGAATTTCACCACTACCCTGACCCTCTTTGGAAGCTTCCTGGACGCCAGAGGGAGACGGAGAGGGAGAGACCTTTGGGAATGATCCAGGTGGGATAATGAGAATTCCACCAGGGATGTGTCCACAGGGATGTCGGATTCCTTCCCAAAATTCCAGAGGATGGCAAAGATGGGAAAGAGGGAGCTGTTCCCATTCCCAGGACCTGGCTGGGCTCTGGGATAGTGGAAGGGCAGGAATTCTGCAGGAATATTAAATCCAAGGAATGTGGGGCTGGAAGGGGTTTCCTCATCCCTTTCCCTGCTTGGATGTGCTTGGGAATTCCTGACAGATTCCTGCCTGACATATCCATAAAAATCCTGGGAAAATCCTTTTAAGAGCATCCTTATCCCAAAATCCTTCAGGTTCCGTTCTTTCTATCAAACCTAATCTTACTTTTCTGGGATTAAAAGTGGGAATTCTTCATCCACCTGGAGCCAACAGGGACAACAGGTGGTTGCTCCCTTTGAAGAGGAATTCCATGGGTTTGAATCCCATTATCCTGGATTTGAATCTTGTTGTCCTGCCTTTTCTCAGCTCTCCAAGCTCTGGATTAAACAGGTCCGATCTGAACCTTAATCCCAGTTGTGGCTCCTCCTAAATCAAATTCCATGGAATCACAAGGTATGGAGATAGGTATGAAAGATTATTTGAGTTCATGGAGTCATGGAATTATGGAAAGGATTGGGTGGGAAGGGACCTTAAGGATCATCCCATTCCCACCTCATCCATGGGCAGGGACATCTCCCACCAACCCAGGTGGATCCAACCTTACCTCAGACCGTTCCAGGGATCCAGGGGCAGCCACAGAAAATCTGGGAATTCCAGCCCAGCCCCTCCCCACCCTCCCACACAGCAATTCCTTGCCAGGATCCCAGCCCAATCTCCCCTTTCCCAGTGGGAAGCCATTCCCTGTGTCCTGTCCCTCCAGGCCTTGTCCCCAGTCCCTCTCCAGCTCTCCTGGAGCCCCTTCAGGCCCTGCAAGGGGCTCTGAGCTCTGCCTGGAGCCTTCCCTTCTCCAGGGGAACATTCCCAGCTCTCCCAGAGCTGAGGGGCTCAGCAATCCTGGAATTATTTTGGTGGGGAAGAACCTTAAACCCCATCCCACCTTTTCCTTGTTCGGGGACATCTTTCCTTATCCCAAGTTGCTCCAAACCCCACTGTCCAACCTGGCCTTGGACACTTCCCGGGATTTTATCCCTGGCGAGGCCTCCTTTGGTGGGAACAAATCCCAGCCCATTCCACTTGGAGTTAATTCCAACCCTTTCCATCCTTCCTGCTCCATCCCAGCTCTGTTATTTATTTATTCCTCAAGGGCCTCCTTGAAGCTTTTCCAACCATCCCAAGGAGGGGTAAACCCCAGGATGAAGGAAGGAAGGAAAATAAACTTTAGGAATTTTTAACGGCAATTCAGGGATGAGCACAAACAATTCCTGACCTGGAAAACTTCACCTCTTCCCGAAAAAATTCCATCACTTCTTTCACCATATGAGGGCACAATCTCCTTAGTTTTAGGATTCCAAGTGGATTCCACAATGGATTTTGTCTGAAGCGCTTTTCCCTGAGGGAATTCATGGAATGGGATGTGAGGAACCAGATTCTGGGATCCAGGGAAAAAAAGAATCCCTAAACCTGGGTGGATATTCCCACAATATTAAGGAAAAGCACATTCCCATAGTTGGATTGCAGGGAATGTTGGGAAGAACAGGAGGAAATAACTATTCCCTCCAAACCTCACTTCCAGAGCAGGTAAAATTTGGGATCTGAATGGATTTTAAAGGAAAAATGTTGGTACAGGTGGTTGGTTTGTTCCCTTTGGATCCTTGAGCTGCTCTACAGGTTCCCGAGGACGGAATTCTTGGAGCATCCCTAAAACTGCCAAGTTAAGGTCATTCCATAGCTCCTTATCCAGAGGAATTCCAGGGATAAGCAGAGGTGTCCAAGCCCTTTTCCCCTCCCTCTGGAATCTCCCACTCATTCCTTTGCCCATCATTCCTTAATCCTGTCCTGGTGGTTTTGTTTTCCTAGGGGATTTTCCCGTTCTCCCTTCCTCCCTGCAGGAATTCTTCTTTCCTGATGTTCCCAACATCTGGCGTGGGTTCTTTTCCATGCCTTATCTCCTTCCCACCGTCCCTCTCCCCTTCATTCCCACTCATCCCGCTCTCCACTTGGAATTTTAACCCCATTGGGGAATTGGCTTTGGGCAAAGACACCCCATTAAATAAACCCATCCTGCTTCATCCCAAAAAATTCCCAGGAATGGTGCAGGCACTGCTTTTCCACCCTGCATTTGGAAGGGGACAGAGGGAAGAAGCAGAAAAGGGAATGATTTATAGGATCGGGAATTTGCTGCTGGAAATGGGAGATGTCCACATGGATCGTTTTAGTTCCCATTCCCAAAACGACCTTTTAATTCCCCCTCTTTTCCCTGTTATTTTCTTTTTTTAATTCCTCAAAAAGAAAACAGGGAATAAAAACATAAGGAATAAATCAGGGAATAAAAAAGAAATCCTTCCCAGATTTTCCACTGTGCCCACGGAATGAGGTCTCATTTTCCTTCCCTTTTATTCTTTCAGAACAGAATTAAATTGGAATTTTTTTTAGGATTGCTGCTCATCCTCCTCTTCCTCCGGGATGCACCTCCAGGAGCTCTTCCTGCATCCCCCTTGGAAAAGCTGGAATTCCGGCCGCTTTTTGGTGGCACTCGGACGGTTGCACATGGAAAAGGTCAGGAGGGACGGGAGCAGTGAGTCAGGCAGGGAGGGAAAGGAAGCCGGAGCTTTTCCAACTGAAATCCCGCTACGCATCCTGCACGATTCCAGAGGCAAAATCAATCCCAGGCACTCCGTGTTGTTGTTGACATTCCCAATCCTGGAGGAGCTGCCAGGCGGATTTAACACTCACGTTCGAGTCAAAGTGACCTGAGTGCCGTGAAAAACCATGGAAGTGGGAAATTTTTCGGGATGAGTCAGTGGCCACGGCTTCCAGAAGCCGTGTGGTGAACCCGAAATATTCCACGGGAATGTTCTGGCTATTTTAAGGGATGCGTCCATTCCGAAGAGGTCGGATCTGGTGCTAAATTTAAGCCTCAGGCCCTCTCCCGGATCAGGAATGGCCATTCCTTGCTGCTGGGAGCTGGGAATTGCTGTCCTGCCTGGAGCTGAATATTCCAGCCCTGCCCAGGGAGTTTCTCCAATGAATTTTCCTGTGTTCCTGATGTTCAGCTTCTTCCTGATCCTGGTTCCTGCACTCACAGAATCATGGAAGGGGTTGGGAGGGACCTTAAATCCCATCCCATTCACACCCACGGACACCTTCCACTAATCCCAGGTGGATCCAACCTGGCCTTGGGCACTGCCAGGGATCCAGGGGCAGCCACAGCAAATCTGGGAATTCCAGCCCAGCCCCTCCCCACCCTCCCACACAGCAATTCCTTGCCAAGATCCCAGCCCAATCTCCCCTTTCCCAGTGGGAAGCCATTCCCTGTGTCCTGTCCCTCCAGGCCTTGTCCCCAGTCCCTCTCCAGCTCTCCTGGAGCCCCTTCAGGCCCTGCAAGGGGCTCTGAGCTCTCCCTGGAGCCTTCCCTTCTCCAGGGGAACATTCCCAGCTCTCCCAGCCTGGCTCCAGAGCAGAGGGGCTCCAGAATCCTGGAATAGTTTGGGACCTTAAATCCCATCCCATTCCCAGTCTATCCGTATTCAGGGACACCTCCCACTATCCCAGGTGTCTCCAAGCTCCATCCATGTCCTTCCCCAATCCCAGTTTTCTGCTCCATGACCATGTGTGTGCGTGGAAAAGGGATCGTTCCATTCCAGAGAGTTCCCATGCCCTCGGCTGGGTTTGTTCCCTCTGCGCTTCACCTGAAATCCCAAAAGCTTCCGGCAGCCTCGGATCCCGTTCCAGTGTAGAACTGAGGAACAAGGAAGGTTCTTCCCTCATGGAGAACCTGGACTTTCCTGGAAAGGCCACTCTGCCCTGGAATGGAATTCCCAGGGAAGGGAATGGCATCTACAGCCATTCCTCCATTCCCAGAAAAGCTGTGGATGCCCCTGGATCCTGGGAATTGTCCAAGGCCAGGTTGGACGGGGCTTGGATCCACCTGGGATAGGGGAAGGTATCCCTGGAGTTCGATCTGGATGGGCTTTAAGACCTTCCCATCCAAACCATTCCATGATTCTGATTCCTGCTGACTTTCCATGACTTTTCCAGAAGGGAAAGGGTTTTCCTTGGCTTTTTTCTCCTGTCCAACAGCTCTTCCAGGTATTCCATCGCATCAAAAAATGGAATTCAATATCCAACTTCAGGGAACTGAACCTTAACCTGAATTTGTCAAGGAATTGGAAGCAGCATCTTGGAATTAGCGCTGGGAGGACTCGACTGCTCCTTTCCTTTCCCATTTCCCAGGAAAAACAGATGTCCATGGAGTGATGTCCAGTTCCTGATCCTTGGATTAGGTTCCGGCACAAAAAATTAAGGAAAATCCGGCGTTTTTATTCCACAGGTCACAATCCAGGTGCTGATTTCTCCCGGACACAAGGAATGGGAGAAAGGGATAAGGAATTTGCCATTCCCAAATCCCAGAGTCTTCCCAGCCTTGGACCAGCTCCTTATCCCGCTTGGAACGATCTGGAATTTGGCTGCAGTGAAGCTGCTTCTAATTCCCAGATAATTTCTGTTCCCAGCATGGCAAAGAATTCCATGCGTGGCCTCCAGAGCCCACGGAGCTCAGGGATCCATGGAAAATCCCAGGATCCATCCGGAGCTGGAGATGTGATCCTTGGGAACAGGATGCGGCCATGAATGATGGCCAAGGTGTCTCCCAACTTTTCCCTCTCCACAGGATCTTGGGAAGCAACATCCGGCACTTCCATAACCTTATTCCCTAAATTTCTTGCCATCTTTTTCCTGCTTGAATTCCAAATAATTCCCTTTTCCTCCGGTTGGATTTGGAATTGGGCACTGGAGACTCATTCCCGCTTTTCTCGGCTTGGCTTTGCCATTAATTAGGGCTGGAGCACCTAATTATTAATATTAATAAATTAATAATTTATAATTATTAACCAAAGTGACAACAACAATCCAGATAAAATTCCAAGCCGGGAAAGTGAGGAGAGAGAGATTTCAGGAAGAGAAGAGTCCTGAGATCTTCAGGAATTGCCGGAAAAATGGGAGAGAAATCAAGGAAAAAGATCCTGGCAGATGTGGGGTGGGAAATAGGGAAGCTCCAAAGGAAAGGGTTTTAGTAGGAAAAGCATCTGGATAAAATTAGAGCCGAAAAGTCCTCAGGAGAAGGAAAGAGCGGAAAAAAAATTTTTATTGGATTCACCAACAAATCCCGCTCTGTTTTTTAGGAAAAACACCCCGAATCCAGGGGTTATTTTTATCCTCCTTCCCCAAATGAAAGGAGTGAAATTCCGAAAATAAAAAAGCAGAGAAAGTCTTTCCTTTCTCCTCAACTCCCGTGGAAAAATCCCCCTGATCCTCACTTTATGAAGCCATAGAAAAACTTGGAAATCTCTCCTGGCAGATGCCGGCGGGGCTGGGGTTGGAGACTCGGATTTTTTGGGATGAGAGGGTTTGGAAAAGCGCTCGGCTTCGGAATTGTTCTTAAAGGTCAGCGGGGTGGAGAAGGGAAAAACGTGGAGTCGGGAGCTTTTCCAGCTGGATGGAGCCAGGGAAATCATGGTGGCATCTTGGAATGATGAAACAGAGAATTCCAGGATGTGTTTTTTTGGGAATAGTCAAACTGAGTGTTCCTCTTCCTGGGTTTTTCATCCGAGGTGCCCAAATCCATAAAATTGCTCCATTGAGTGGGAATTCCAAATTCCCTCTCGCTCCTCCTTAAATCCAAGCCTGGAGCTGAGGAGGGAGAGCCCAACATAATTTTTCCCTCTCCAAGAGCTTTTGGTTTTCCCTGGGAGAGAGAAAATTCCCGATTTTGGTGTCTCATGGCAATTCCGAAATGGAATTCCATCGTTTATTCCACACCTCCGATGGATCCCGTGGTGCTTCTCCCTAAAAATTCCTTTGGAAAAGGGGAGGAATCAAAGAAAGCCAGGAAGTCACACCTGGGTAGGAACAATTCCATGCTGGGATTGAAATTCCTGAATTCCTGCTATTCCCAACATTCCTGTGGAGCCATCCCAGGGAAAGCTGAGATGGAACTCAGGGTGCGGTGAAAGATGGGATCACCACCCAAAATTCCAAGGAAAGTGTCCAAAATGGGTCAGTCCATGACATTCCAGCCTTTTTCCATTCTTGGAGCTGCAGGTTTCCTCCTCCAAGGCATTGGGAGTTGAAAAATTCCAGTTTTAAGGGAAAAGGGGCAGGAAAAGGAGCTGGAATCCCTGGAATTGAGACACAGGTGAGTGACCTGGGTCTGGTTCTGAATTCCAAGCAATTCCCGAATTCCTGGTTGTGTCCTAGATCCAAGGGAAGGAGCACAGGCACCTTCCCATGGGCCTTGAGGGAATTTTTGGGAAAATATTCCTAAGGAAACATCCCTGTCAGAACATTCTGGAGCACCTCTGGATATGGAGACCCTTCAAACTCAAATTCCAGCTTTCCAAAGGGAAAAGATTTCCTGAATGATTTTCCATGGATAAAATAGTAATAATTTCACCCCCTCCCAGCCTCCTTCCGACTGAAGAATCCAGGGAAATCCAACCTATGGATTCCACCCTTCATTCCATGTTTTTCAGCTTCATTTTTGTCAGCTGGAAATTGGGATTTCAAGGGAAGAATTCCAGGAATCCCCAAGTTGAGGCACTCCATTTTCTCCATTTTTTCCCTCCTTTTGTCCTCCTTTTTTTCCTTTTGTTTCTCCTTTTTTTCTCCTTTTTCTCCTCCTTTTGTTTTTATCCTTTTTTCTTTTTTCCTCATTTTTTCCCTTTCTTTCTCTTTTTCCCTCATTTTTTCCTCCTTTTTTCCTCCTTTTTTCCTCTTCTGTTCCCTCTTTTTTATTCTGCTTTTCCTCTCCTCCTTTTTTCTCCTTTTTCCTCCTTTTTTCTCCATTTTCCTACTTTTCCTCCTCCTTTTTTTTCTCCCTTTGTTCTCCCTTTTCCTCCTTTTTTCTCCTTTTATTATTTTTCCCTTTTTCTTCCTTTTCCCTCCTTTTTTCCCCTTTTCCCCTTCTTTTTATTCTCCTTCCCCCCACCCCTTTTTTCACCTTTTCCCCCCTCCTTTTCCCCCATCTTTCTTTTCCTTTTTCCCTCCTTTTATTTCCTTTGTTTTATTTCTCCTTTATTTTCCTCCTCCCCCCCCCCCTCTTTATTCTCCATGATTTTCCCCCTTTTTTCCACCTTTTTTTTTTGTTTCAAATTAACCTCTGCCCAATCCTAACAATCGAGGCCGTTCTGTTGTTCCCTGTCTTCCAAAATTCCGTCTGCTCTTCCCACAAAAACCCCAGCTGCCCTTGTTTGATTCAGAGGCTTTAGGAGGATTTTGCCGGATAAATCCGTGGATCGGGCTTGTTGCCATCCCGATGGATTTTGTCACGGACACCTGGAATTGTTTTATCCTGCAATGACTTTTCCCGCTCTGTGCACTCCTTCCATGAATTCCACCAGCCTTCTCTTGGTGGAAAATCCCATCCCAACCTGGCCTTGGGCACTGCCAGGGATCCAGGGGCAGCCACAGAAAATCTGGGAATTCCATTCCAGCCCCTCCCCACCCTCCCACACAGCAATTCCTTGCCAAGATCCCAGCCCAATCTCCCCTTTCCCAGTGGGAAGCCATTCCCTGTGTCCTGTCCCTCCAGGCCTTGTCCCCAGTCCCTCTCCAGCTCTCCTGGAGCCCCTTTAGGGACTCAGCATTCCCTGGATTTTTCCCTTCTCCAGGTGAACATTCCTGGCATTCCCAGCCCTTGGAGCAGCTCTGGAGCCTCCTGTGGATTTGCTCCAACCCCTCCATATCCTTTTTATATTCCCTCATCTCCACTCATGACATCCGTAAAAAACCAGGAATTCCAATGTGGGATCCGCAGGTGCTGCTGGCCGGGAATCTCCTCCAAAACAAACTCCAGCATGGCTGGAAAACCACGCCAAAATTCCAAGGGCACGATCCCAAATGCCAGGGGCTGGTGTGAGGTTAAGGAGCCTAAAAAAAACCTGGAGGGAGGCTGGGAAGAGCTGGAGGGGGAGGTTTTGGGATAATTCGGGATGAGTCACGTCGGGAATGAGTCAGCAGCGTCCTGCTGCTGTTTTATCCCGGGATTTATAAACAAATTAAAGCTCCCAAGGACACAGAGGGAATTTTTCCAATCCGGAGCTGGGACAGGGATTAGTTGACATCTTGCGGATGGAAGGTTCCGTGACCTTTCCAAAAAAAAAAAAAAAACCAACAAAAAAATGGGAAGAGAAATCCCATAAAATAATTTGAATAAAACACGGCCCATGATGAGCCAGGGGTGGTTTAATCCAGGGAAAAGAAAGGAAATGGGAATTTCGGGATTTGACTTTGTCACCTTTTAATCCCAGTTTTTGTTCCACTTGTGATGTCAGAATTCCTTTGGATCCACAGAAAACCACGGAGACTCCGTGCTGTGACATCACACCGGCATTCCCGAATCCCAGATCCTTGGATTTCCTGCATCTCAGCTCCTCAGTTTCCTTCCTGCTGGAGGAACTGTGGGAAAATATCCCTTGAAAAGTCTCAGAGAGGTCACCTGGAATCGTGTCCTTCCCAGAGGATCATCCCTGTGTCCCAGGCCTCCCAAGGGTTTGGATCATCTATTTGTAGAACTTGGAATTCTTTCCCTGAATTCATGGCTCTTTTCCCACCTTTCTGCTGGAGTTGTTGGGTTTTGCCTCTGGAATCCACAACCTCAATCCTTAAAATGCCCTAAAAACTTGGGAATTTTACCCCTTGGTGTCCTAGGAAGGAATTATTCTGTTGTTAATTTGGAATTGCTGATTGCTCCCATTCTTCCGGAGAGTTTTTCCATTGGCAGCCTCCGAATTCTGCTATGGATAGGCCAAAGCTTGGAATTCTGGGATAATTAAGGTTGGAAAAGGTCTCCAGATCCATCAAATCCAACTTTTGACCATGTCCAAAAATCCATATCCTGTAATATCCACTTGGACACTTCCAGGGATGGCGATTCCAGGTTTGTTCCGGTGCTTGACCAGTCTTTGAGTGAAGGAATCCTTCCTGGAGGAATTTTTCCCATGGAAGGTGGATGCTGAGCCCCTTCCAACAGGATCAGGAGAAGAGCCAAGGGCCCCGCAGGAAATCTGGGAAAATGGGAATAAAATCCGTGTTCTCACTTCCCAACCTTGATCCCGAGCTCCATTCCTGCTCCCCTTTGGACACGAACTCCAGCAGGACACGAAATCCAGTCAGAAGTTGGGTTTGATGGATTTGGAGATCTTTCCCAACCTTAATTATCCCAAAATTCCAAGCTTTGGCCTTTCCATAGCAGAATTCGGAGGCTGCCAACGGAAAAACTCTCCGGAAGAATGGGAGCAATCAGCAATTCCAAATTAACAACAAAATAATTCCTTCCTAGGAAACCAAGGGGTAAAATTCCCAAGTTTTTAAGGCATTTTAAGGGTTTTGTGGATTCTAGAGGGAAAACACAACAAATCCAACAGAAAGGTGGAAAAAGGGCCACGAATTTAGGGATGGAATTCCAAGTTCTACAAACACATTATCCAAACCCTTGGGAGGCCTGGGACACAGGGATGATCCTCGGGGAAAGACACAATTCCAGGTGACTTCTCCAAGACTTTTCCAGAGATATTTTCCCACAATTCCTCCAGCAGGAGGAGCTGAGCTGAGTCACCCCCTGGAAAAGCCGGGATGGATGGAATTCATCCCATGGAGCCAGAATTAAACCTGGAAATAACCCCAGAAACCTCCGTGGGCTTTCAACGCTCCCAAGATTCCAACCTCCGGCTCCGACAGCAAATTCCTCAGGAGTGGTTGTTGCATCCTGGGAGGAAAAGTAGGAAAACAAAGGGATCCGTGTGGATGAACAGGGATTGTTGTTCCATGGAATGAAGGATTTTTGTGGATATGGCATCGGATTTCAGGCTTCCCGCTCCTAAATAAATGCTCCGGGATCCTGGAGCTGCGAGCCTGCGAGGACAGGAATTGGGAATATGTGAAAAATGGGACAATTCCCTTCTTTCCCGGCAGGATCCCAACTTCCAGGGAGAGGATAGGGCCCATGGATGGAACAAACCCCAGGGAAACATGGACGGGAATTCCTGGTGGGATGACTCCCAGGCAGGGAGAGGAAAGAGTTTGTTCCTGGTGAGATTCCCGATGGGAATTCCTGGTGGGAATAATTCCAGGTAGGGAGAGGAGGGAGCCGTTCCTGGTGAGATTCCTGATGGGAATTCCTGGTGGGAAGAATCCCAGGGATGTTCCACGTCACCTGTGTTAGGTTGAGTGGGGTATGGGAGGGGCTCGGAGGTGTTAAATAGGGCTGAGAATTCCCAGTGGGATGGGAATTCCCACCTGGATGCTGCTCCAGGTGCCAGGGACAGCTCAGAGCCGCTGATCCGTTGTTCTGAGTTATCCCGACTTCAGGAGGACGTGGAGCTGCTGGAAAAATCCAGAGGAAGCCCTGGAGATGTTCCCAGGATTCTGGAGCCCCTCTGTAGCCAGGCTGGGAGAGCTGGGAATGTTCCCCTGGAAAAGGGAAAATTCCAGGGAATCCTCAGAGTCCCTAAAGGGGCTCCAGGAGAGCTGGAGAGGGACTGGGGACAAGGCCTGGAGGGACAGGACACAGGGAATGGCTTCCCACTGGGAAAGGGGAGATTGGGCTGGGATCTTGGCAAGGAATTGCTGTGTGGGAGGGTGGGGAGGGGCTGGAATGGAATTCCCAGATTTGCTGGGATCCCTGGAGCGAGGCTGTTCCTGTATCCCAAGGATTTTCTGGGAGCTGGGATATCCTGTCAGGATCCCTGGAGTGGGGCTGGTGCTCCTGCCCTGGGATTCTCCCACTCTGTGGGAATTTTTGGGGCTACAATTCCCCGTTTTTTACTCCACCGGGATTTGCCTCCCTCATCCTCAATCCCAACATCCCCCCACCCCCGAATCCTCCTTTCCCTCCTTTCCACCCCGATCCCAATCCCTTCTCCCCCCTCCCGGTTTGAGCCGAGCATGTTTTCCTTCAGGAATCTGCAGCCTAATCCAGAACAAACAAAACATTCCCACAAAACCTCCAACTCCATGAACTCCTGCCCCGGCCTTGACCGCGCTCCCTCCTCCCCTCTCTTCCCAACCCCCATCCTGATCCCTCTTTTCACCGGCTCACTGAGGTTTCCAGGAAATTTTTTCTCCCTGACGAAGGCTCTTGCAAAAAACCTCCAGAATTTTTGGGTGGCCTCCCAAAAGGAGCTGGGATTGGATGCATTCGCCTGGATTTGCACGCTCCGGAGGTGGAGAAAATCCCTGGAAAAGAGGAAGCTCCTCATTTCCGTGGATTTTAGGGGAGGAGCTCTGATGAACCTCAAGGTTGCAGGGAACAGCTGGGTTGGGATTGGGAGAATGGAAAGAAAACTGGGATGAGGCTGTTGGAACAAATCCCAGGATTCCAGCGGCTCCCAAGTCAATGCTTGTCCTTTTTCCAGCATTCCCAAGGAATCCCTGGGCTGCTCCTTGTTTGTTTTTTTGGATATGGACCCCCCACGCCCATTCCAAAATTCAATCCTAAAATTGTTGGGACTGGGGAGGGAGTAGGGGACGGCCCCTTTCCCACTGGGATTGTCATTCCTGGGATTGTCATTCCTGGGTGTCTCAGTTGGGCCAGGAGAATTTGGAAAGGGCTCTTCTGGCTGTATCCAGGGAAAAATTGGGTGGTGAGAATGAAGAGAATCCTCTGCATCCCAAATGTGTGTCCTGGGAATCATGGAATGATCTGGCTAGGAAGGGACCTGGGAATTCATCCCATTCTATTCCACACCTCCCAGTGTCCCAGGTGGATCCAACCTGGCCTTGGGCACTGCCAGGGATCCAGGGGCAGCCACAGCAAATCTGGGAATTCCAGCCCAGCCCCTCCCCACCCTCCCACACAGCAATTCCTTGCCAAGATCCCAGCCCAATCTCCCCTTTCCCAGTGGGAAGCCATTCCCTGTGTCCTGTCCCTCCAGGCCTTGTCCCCAGTCCCTCTCCAGCTCTCCTGGAGCCCCTTCAGGCCCTGCAAGGGGCTCTGAGCTCTGCCTGGAGCCTTCCCTTCTCCAGGGGAACATTCCCAGCTCTCCCAGCCTGGCTCCAGAGAGGCTCCAGCCCTTGGAGCATCTTCCCTCCTCCACAGGAAACTGAGTATAAAGTGGGAACAGCTCCTATGGGATCTGGGGTGTGATAATTCCCTCAAATCCCAGCCAGATCCGCAGCAATTCCTGAATTCCAGAATCTCTTTGAAGGTGATGTTTGGATAATTGATACTTTTCCCTTCTTCCATCCCTCCTTCCCTCTTTTCCTCCTTCCCATCCCTCACTTTGTGCCTCCCCAGGGAAACACTTCACTTCCAGGATTTTCCGGGGAAACGTTTCACTTTTCAGGTTTTCCAGGGAAATGTTTAATTTCCAGAACTTCCAGGATTTTTTTTTTTTTTTCTGATTTTTCCTTGGCACCATTCCTGGCTCTTCCCATTGGAATCGCTCCACCACAACCATCGGGACAGCCTGGAGAGGCTCTGATGGAATTTTTCCAGTTTTTCCGTGGGATTTGTGGCATGGGGAATGTGGGATGTGGGAAGAGGAGTGGGATTGGCTCATCCCAGCCGGGATTACAGTGGGTGGGATGGAATATTCCCTGAATTTCCTTGAAAATCAGCCTCTTCCATGAGCTTGGAGCCTCCATTCCTTGGGAATGAGTGACACCATTATCCATGATTTCAGCAGGAAAAACAGGTTGTTAATTCCCAAATTCCCTCTTAGGCCTCCTTTTCCCTTTAAAGGAGGAGACTCCGGAATTATCCGCAGGGAATTCGAACAATCCCCCAAATCCCGGAGTTTTTCTCCCTGGGAATCAGCAGGGTATCTGATTGCCAAGGGACTTCTCCAATCCCGAATCCCAGGAACACAATAAATGATCCATCCCTAATTAAAATCCATAAATTGAATGTTAAAGGAGGAATTTCCCACCTTCGAATCCTTAAATCCATTAAAAAGCAAGGAAAAATGCAGCTGGGTTTTCTGGGAAAACAAATCCCATTCAGCTCCGAGGTTTTGAGTGTCACAAATCCCGTTTTCCGAGGAATAACAAGTTCCAGGGAATGTTTGGTGCCCGGCCTGAGCATCAGCCCCATTCCAGGGGCACAGAATTCCGGGAGGGTGGAAAACACTTTTTTCCTGCTCCCTTTGCTCCCAGCTGATCCTGCTCCTGTAATTCCCAAATCCCAAACCCCAAATCCCTCCAGGTTATTTTCCCAAGCTCTTTCAGATCCCCTTTCTCCAGCAGATTTTCCCCCCGCCCGGATTTTGTGCTTCCCTTTCCCGTTCTTTTTTCCCCTGTGTGCATCCTTATCCCATTTCGGAATTTCCCGTCCGGGATTTCTTCCCCTTTTTTGTCAGGATCCATAATGAAGGGGTTTAATTGGAATTGAGGAAAAATACAGGGAATCAATTCTCCCCTGGGAAGGTGAAGGGCTGGGATGGAATTCCCAGATTTGCTGTGGCTGCCCCTGGATCCCTGGACGTGTCCAAGGTCAGGTTGGATAAACCTGGGATAGTGGGAAGTAATTGGAACCAATTCCCACCAAACCAGCCAGGAATTCTAGGATTCCCTAAATACAGAGGGACTGAGGTGACAAGGTACTGAAATTTGGGATAAATCCATTAGATAATGTTTTCCCACAGGGAATCTGATACTGGAATAAAAATGGATGGAAAAGAGTTTTGGAATTTTGTGAAGGAATAAAAAATGGTTCTTCCTATAAAAGACAGGATTTGGGAATGTTGTCCAGAAATCTCAGACTCTCCTTTTTCTTCTGATGCTGGAAAGAGAATTCCCAGAAATTTTAAGGAGCTCCCACCACTATGGGAAACGTTCCTAAGGAAAATCCTAACCAGACAACTCTCTTTCCAGCTTCACCAGGATGTGCAAGGAAAATATCCCTGGAAATGCTCCAGCTGTGGGAATTCCATGGAGGAGAAAGCCGGGAGAGCCCATGGAACCCTGGAATGGTTTGGCTTGGAAGGGACCTCAAAGACCATCTAATTCCAAGCCTTCCATGGACAGGGACACTTTTCCCGTGGGAACAAACATTTCCAGGTGTCTTTATCCCGTCCTGCTGAATCCAGGGAAAACCCGGCTCTGGAAGCAGCCAGGGAATTCCTTTGGAGAGATTCTCTGAGCCAGGATTTTTCTTTGGAAAGTCCTAGGGAAGAAGGATGATCCAGGTGTGGCTGGAAGTGGCTTTTCCAGGAGGGAATGTTCTCCATCCGGCTCCTGAGCGGGATCTTGCCAGGCTCCAGCAGCCTTAGATCATCCGGACGGGAATTAGTCCGGAGCATCCAGAGCCTGGAGCTTGATGGGATCAAAGCATCTGCTCGGAATGAGCTGCACCTGGAAAAAAACCAGGAAAATAAGGGAAAGGCAATAAAAAATAAGAGATGTTTGTAATATCTTCCAAAATTCCCAATTCTAGGTGATCTCCATGGCAAAAAATGGGATTTTCAGCTCATTTCAATCCCAGATTTTGGCCCCGCATCCCTCTGACCCCATCCCAAATTCCATCCATCCCCTTTCCCTCGGGTTATT
This sequence comes from Eopsaltria australis, assembly GCA_034509425.1. NCBI lineage: Eukaryota > Metazoa > Chordata > Aves > Passeriformes > Petroicidae > Eopsaltria > Eopsaltria australis. The sequence continues at coordinate 502,769 of JAVTVJ010000879.1, read as the reverse complement.
CCCAGTCTCGGAACCAGGGAATCCAAAATCCCTCAGCAGCTGCTGCATGGAATTTGCTCCTTCGGAAAGCTCCAAGACGAGGGATTTTTTGGGAATGATGGAACTTCCGGCAGCACTCTCCAGATGAGGGTATGAGGGATGATGAGTGTTGTTCCCAGGAACAGCCACATGGAGCTGGAAACCCTTTGGAATGTTGTGGGATTGGGAGATTCTCTTCCGAGTCATCCCAGTGGGAACAGGATGTGGCATTCCCACCTCTGGCTCATCCCTGCTTTTCCTTTGGCCACGCCTGAGGTTTTTGCCGGGATTTGGGATTCAAACTCTGCCCTGAAATTTCTCTCCCAGCCACAAATCCAAGGTTCCTGTGGAATCCATTTATCCAACCAGGGTTTCAGCTGGGAATGCTGCTCTCTCTAAGGAAGCTCTGGATTTATCCCTGAAGGGAGAAAATCCAGGGAAGCACCGCAAGCCCAGAATTCCTGCTGGAACCACGACGATGTTGGAGCCGCTTTCAGGAATTTCTCACCCATTTAAGGAGGGAATGGAGGGAGGGAGGCAGGAAAAGGGAATTTTCCCTCTATCCCGCCATTTCCCACATGGATCCCAACCTCCCTCCCAGACCCTATTCCCACCAGGAAGCCTCCCAGCCTTTCCCTGCCAGGGATTCTTCCGATCTTCACTGTTCCCAAAATCACAACCAGATGGGCACGGAGCAGCTCTGACTCAGTCTCCGACATCACCATCCCGAAAATCCGGCTCCCGGCAGGAATTCTCTCCCCCCAGGGACCTCATTCTGCATCCATAAGAAGATGAGTCAGTGCCTGATGATCCATAGGCTGGGCCAAGCTCGGATCCAGGCGGGATGAGGCCGGAGGGCATCCAAAATTCTCTTTCCATGGAAATTCATCCATTTTTCTCTGAAATCCATCTTCTTGGAAAAAGCGGGAGTGTTCCCCGGGAGCAGCCGGATTTGTCAACCCGAGGGTTTGTTGCTTTTGTATTTCCATAAATTATTTTTAATATTTTTGATTCTCCTTTCATTTTCTTTTCCTTTGTTTTAACAGTCTCCCCTCGGATGCATTTTCCATGAAATAAAATTTTTCCTGTTTCTAAAAACCAGGGATGAAACTCCGGCTCCTCAACCTTGACCTTAGCTCAGGGAACACATTCCAGCTCCAGACCTTTTAGTCCAGGGCCTTTTCCCAGCGAAGCCCTGACTTATTCCTAGAAATCTGATGATACAAGTCCACAGTCCAGATGTAAAATCAGGGAGTCATGGAATTATGGGATTGGTTAGGTTGGAAAAGACCCTAAAAATCATGGAGTTCAACATCCTTCCCTTCCCTTCCCTTCCCTTCCCTTCCCTTCCCTTCCCTTCCCTTCCCTTCCCTTCCCTTCCCTTCCCTTCCCTTCCCTTCCCTTCCCTTCCCTTTTTTGCTTTTCCCTGTGGATCCCCTGGATCAAACCTTAAGGAAGGATAATTCCAGGAGGAAGAATTGATTTTTTGGGATTTCTTCTTCCTCTGGCTCAGGAATTGCTGGACACAAGAAAACATTCCCACTCTGATTTTCCCAGCTGTGGTAAATGCCCCGGATCTCCTGGTTTTCCCAGCCTAAACCTCCAAAATTCCTGAAATTTACCCATTGTTCGAAAAATCCTTAAATTCATCCCCCATCCCTTAAATCCCGGGAAAAGCAATTCCTTATTTTCATTCCACAAAGCTGCTTTTGATTTTTCCACTGCTTGGAATGTCACCAAAATATCAAGATTTGAATCCAAACTTTTCCAAAGCTCCAAACTTTGGAGATAGTTTCATATCTTTTATCCAAGGGTGGATTTTGAAGGGGCAACGGAATCATCCAGCAGTCACTTCCCTCTTTTTTCCAGGATTTAATCCATGGATTCTTCTCTTTGGGAGAGAGGTGTGATCCAAGATCCAGTCAGGAGTGTTGGATCCAAACAAAACCCTTCTCCCTCTTTTTGGACCATCCAAATCCATCCATCATGAGCTTTCCAGCACTTTTTTTTTGGGAAACCTTACTGTGGCCAATTCCAGTATCCAGCTCCGACATCCATAAACGATTCCCTGTCCCGATTCCCTTTGTGGGGTGTTCATGGGGACAAAAACTTCCCAAGAATTCTGGGATTGTTGAGGGTTTATCCCGAGTTTTGTCTGGAGTTCATCCCGGCACCTGGAAAACTGGGAGAGCTGCAACAACCTCTGGCTGGCTCCAGTTGGAAGTGAGGGAGTCCAGGAGGGTTTGGGAGCACCGGGAAGATTGGAAGACCCTGAAATCCAACAGGATTTGACTCCTGGTCCTGCTTTTTGTGTGGATTATCCTCAGAGGGCAGAATTCCAATGGGATTGGGATCCAAGCCGGAGGGGAGCTCCCAATCCAACAGGAGGTCGGGTTTTGCTGAGTGTTTGGAGCTGAGGTATCCAGAGAGGAAATGAATCAAAAATGAGCTCAGGTTTTGGGGGAGATCCATGAAAAAAACAGGGAGAGGGAAGAGCGGGAGTGTGGGCATGGAAAGGCCTTTTTAGTTGGACTCGTTATCCCAAAAAATAGGGAAAAAAAATGGAATAAAACCTTCAAATCAGAATGTGGGGACTCTGCAAGGCTGAGGGGGATTGAGATTGGATCCACCTGGGATAGTGGGAGGAGTCCCTGAACATGGATGGGATGGGACTGGGATGGGATTTAAGGTCCCTTCCAACCCAAACCATTCCAGGATTCTGGAGCCCCTCTGCTCTGGAGCCAGGCTCAGAGAGCTGGGAATGTTCCCCTGGAGAAGGGAGGGCTCCAGGGAGAGCTCAGAGTTGGAGAGAAAGAAGGTGCTGACAAGGATGGATAAACCTGGAATATCTCTTCCAGTTTAGGATATTCCAGGATTCCATGACTCCGCTTCAGATCTGTCCTTCTAAAAGAATGGATAAACTTGGAATATCTGTCCCAGCTCAGGATTTTCGGGGATTCCATGACTCCCCTTTAGAGCTTAGAAAAGGATGGATAAACCTGGAATATTCCTCCCAGCTTGAGACATTCCAGGATTCCATAACTCCCATTTAGAGAGATGTCCTTCAAAAAGGATGGATAAACCAGGAATATCCCTCCCAACTTCAGATATTCCACGATTCCATGATCAGAGAGCGGTCCTTTAAAAAGGATGGATAAACCTGGAGTATCTGTCCCAACTCAGGATATTCCATGATTCCCTGACTGCCCTTCGAAAACAACGGATAAGCCCAGAATCCAGGAGAACTCGCTTGGAAAACTCTCCCTGAACCTCCAAAATCCAGAGGCAGAAGGAGCCCTTTATTCCACCCAGCCTGGAGCCGACTCCTCATTAGCGGGATGAGGTCATTCCTGGAGGATTGGGATGGGATCCCTCCAAAAACGACCTTTGGAAGCTTTCCCTCTTCCAAGAGAAACGTGGGACCTCTGTGTCCTTTTCCTGGAGGATTCCAGAACTCCAAACAAGCCGGGAGTTGGCTCCAGACCCCAGCATTACTCAGGAAATCTGGCAGGAGGGAAAACCAGCGAACATTCCAAATAAAAAAAAAGGGACAGAATTCCCGGTGTTACAACGAGTCCATTCAGTCGGAAAATCCCAGGCTGTTATCCCGTGCCAAGAACATCCGGATCAGGTAAATCCATGGATTTGTTTTCTGGGCGCTTTGGATTGGGGAGGAATTTTATAGGGATGGGATTGGAGCTGAACTTCCCTCCCTCATCCTGGAATGTCTGGGATCTGGGAAAACACCGGGATTGAGGCAGGTAGGTAGAGGAGGAACAATGGGATTACCTGGATTGGAAGTCTTTCCAAGGGTTTATCCCTTTGGATTTTCCAAAGGGAAGAAATCAAATGCTTTGCTGTCTTAGGGATTATGGAAGGAAGGGAGAGAGGTGCAGGATTTTTGGGAATGGGTGAATTTCCCCTGGAGCAGGGTAGAGTTTTTGATGGAAAATAAGGAATGAATGGGATTCAGCTGATGGTGGAGTCGGAGATGTTTGATCCAAGGTTTTTCAGCAGTCTCACATCCCAAAATTCCCTGGGATGGATCAGCAAAACTCTGGAAAATCCCAGAGGGAAAAGCAGAAGGGGCATGGCCAGAGCAAGACTTTGTCCATGGCCATGAACCCAATTTATCCCAAATTTTCTGGATGTCGAGGAAAAATTGCAGGGAATAAGGCAAGGAATGGAAAAGGGCAGGCGAGCATCACAGTTTTTTTGGGATGGAGGTGTTTGGATTTGTGGGATACAGCAGGTCTGGATGGTCAATATCCACCTGGGGAGGGGGAAGTTGTGCTGGGATTGGGAATTCCAAGGTATAATCCAGGGAAGAAGGAATCTCAGGAGGCATTGGGTCCAGGATTCCTCAGGGATTTATCCAGACGGACCTGGAAAACTTCCAAGGACTGTGCGACCCCTCTGGGAATTTCTGGTACATCCAGGATCCCAAAATAATTCCCATTTTTTTGGGGAATTCCCAGGGAATTCACTTTGCCTTTGTTAGAACTTCCTTAACTTCTTCTGGATGGCCTGGAGCAATCTGGGATAGTGGGAATTGTCCCTGCCCATGGTGGGGACTTGGGACTGGATGATCCTTAAGGGCCATTCCAACCCCGTAACATTCCATGATTCCTCGATGGAAGGAAGGGATGGGAGGGGATGGGACGGGAACCTGGGCATTGCTGGGAGAGTCCTTCTGTCATCAATCCCAAAAATCACAAGTAAATTCCCATCTCTGCCGGGGTGGGGGGGCTCCTGCATCCCTCAAAATTCCATCGGCATCATTCCCTGTTCCTTACCTCATTTGGCCACTTCCATCTGATGGGATTGTGTTCCCGAACCAGCCCCGGAGCTGGGATGAGTCATTCCCTATTAAGAGACACTTCCCACTATCCCAGGTGGATCCAACCTTACCTCAGACACTGCCAGGGATCCAGGGGCAGCCACAGCAAATCTGGGAATTCCAGCCCAGCCCCTCCCCACCCTCCCACACAGCAATTCCTTGCCAAGATCCCAGCCCAATCTCCCCTTTCCCAGTGGGAAGCCATTCCCTGGGTCCTGTCCCTCCAGGCCTTGTCCCCAGTCCCTCTCCAGCTCTCCTGGAGCCCCTTCAGGCCCTGCAAGGGGCTCTGAGCTCTGCCTGGAGCCTTCCCTTCTCCAGGGGAACATTCCCAGCTCTCCCAGCCTGGTTCCAGAGGGGCTCCAGCCCTGGAGCAGCTCCAGGGCCTCCTCTGGACTCTCTCCAGCAGCTCCATGTCCTCCTGAATTTGGGATCTGGGAGCTGGGGCAGCTCTGCAGGTGGGGCCTCACCTGAACATGGCTGAGGGGCAGAATTCCCACCTTCCCTGCTTTGGAGCAATCCCAGTGGCAATTGAAATCCATGGGAAGGCTCAGAAGTTCCTGAGTGGGACTAGGGAGAAGCCTTGGCAGGGGAGCCGTGAGCTCACAAAACCCCTTTTGTCAGGAATTATCCCGGGACAGCCAACGGCTCCCATCCAATCCCCGGGAAAAGCCACGAGGAGAAGCTGCATTAGGGCTGAATTATTTTCCTGTCAAAAACTCCCGTCCCTCCAGGTGTGACCATTCCCCCTTCCCAGAAATCCTGACGGGTGGGAAGCCTCTCCCCAGCCAGGCCGATACTCTTGGAATATAAATATCCCTGGAAAAGAGACAGCCTGAATGTCAACGAGTGGAAATGACCTTTCCCTGCTGAGGCTCCGGGTATCCACTCGGATTTCTGGATCCAAGAACAAATCCGAAGCCTCGTCCCGCCGCTGGGAAGGTGAATCCAAAGAAGTGTCCAAAACTTGGAGGTGGCACCGAGTCCTGGCTGCAGCTTCCAGCCCTGGATTTGCTCCGTGAGACTCAGAGGCACCAGGATTTCTGTGTTTGGGTCGGGAGAAAGCCGCCGGAGAAAAGGGGGCTTTGTTTTATCCGTGTTGTTTTTATGGAAAGGGAAGGGAAAAACAGATTAAGGGTGGGAAATGAGGAAAGTGGTTATTTCTGGAAGCTGCTCCGTGCCCAGCGTTCCCTCTCCGGGAGGGACATGGAGTTTTCCCCGCAGGGTTTGGAAAGGACAAAGAAAAGGAGGGAAAGGAGCAATCCCATGGGATTTTCCAGGTTTTTGGGGATTGGGATTAAGTTGTCTTTGAGGTGCCTTTCATCCCAAAGTATTCCGTGATTCCGGAGGAGATTCCAGAGGGACACAGCAGTGGGAAAGGGAAGAGATCCATGTCCCGGAGAAATTCCAGGGGATGTCACGGGCTCCTTTCCCAGGATTGCTCCAGGATTTTTGTCAGCATCTCCGGGATAATTCTCCTCCAAGGTGGGACCATTCCCTGGCAGCTCTTGATCCTGGTATCCCTGTTTGACCAAAATTCCTGGAATCACCGAATTGTTTGGCTTGGACGGGACCTTAAAGATGATCTAATCCCAACCTCCCACTATCCCAGGGTGCTCCAAGCCCTCTTCAACCTGGCCTTGGACACTTCCAGGGATCCAAGGGCAGCCACGATTCCATCCTTTTGCAGGAATTCTCGCACCCTTTTCCAGTCAGGGCTGGGAGGAGATTCCAATTCCACCCTCACTGCTACGGACAATTTTCCTGGGTTTTTCCAGCAACAGAATAAAATCTGAGCATCCTGGGATAGCGGAAGGTGTCCCTGCCCATGGGATGATCCTGGACATCCCTTCCAAACCATTCCATGATTCCGTGTTTTTCTGAACCAGGATCCCGGGAATTTTCCTAAGAAAATCCATCCATCATCTGCATCTGTTCCCTTTCCTCCTCCCAACTTCCAAACATTCCCAAAATGGGATAAATGAGCCCAGGGGTGCCCAGCCCATGGAATAAAGCAGCTGGCGTTTATCTGGAAATCAGGGAAAAATTCCAAGGCCTAAGGAAGGATTTGGCTCTCAGGGATAAACAATTTTACCCTTTTATTCTGGAATTGTTTTCACCCCATTTCGGGGCCGGGTGTGAACATCGCACCTCATCCGAGACAAAGGAGCAAAATGTGGGGAAAAAAAGCAGGAATTAAAAAAAAAATAGGGATGCTTTTTCCAGGGAATTGCTCCAGAGCTGTGCTTGGTACGGAGCTGGGTGGAGCCGGCATTCCCAGTTCTTCCAGACTTGTCTCCAGGGAATCCTAAATTGTGCTCACAGCTGGGATTAACGCCCGCTGGGAATGCTCTGGCAGCCAAGGATCAGCAGGGTCCAGTGATTCCCAATTTCATGGACATGGAGGAGCCCATGGATCATGGATGGTGTCCAGGAGGAGCCCATAGATCATGGATCAGGAGGATCTCATGGATTGTGGATGGTATCTGGGAGAGCTGGAGAGGGACTGGGGACAAGGCCTGGAGGGACAGGACACAGGGAATGGCTTCCCACTGGGAAAGGGGAGATTGGGCTGGGATCTTGGCAAGGAATTGCTGTGTGGGAGGGTGGGGAGGGGCTGGGCTGGAATTCCCAGATTTGCTGTGGCTGCCCCTGGATCCCTGGCAGTGTCTAAGGCCAGTTTCGATCCACTTGGGATAGTGGGAAGTGTCCCTGCTCATGGATGGGGTGGCGCTGGATCCTCTTTCATCCCCTCCCAACCCAAACCATTCCATAATTCCATGATCCCATTTCCACTGGGTCTGTGCTGCACCCCCTTGCAATTCCACATGGAACACGGAGACTTGGAAGAAATATTCTGCTGCCTAGAGAGTGGAATTCCATTTATTTCTGGGACAGCTTTGACATGGACACAATTCCCCACATGCATTCCCTCCTCAGATTCTCCCCCCACTCAACCCCATTTCCTGCGCCAGCAAAAGTCACCTCGGTCCCTAAAATCCCAGAATTTTCCCAACAAACAGTAGCCAGAGCTGTAGCAGAACTGTCCGAAAAACCCCAAAATTTGTCCCTAGTTTTGTTGACGGGAACAAAGTGCTCTGGGTTTTGGATCCCGGAGCAGCTCCGAGTGTTTTGTCCCACTCCAAGGTGCTTTGTTTTGCTTTCAGCTCCTTTAATCCCTGCAAGGAATTGTTTAAATTCCATGCTGAGACCAGGAATCGTTTTGAAAGCCAGAATTCCAAAGGGTTTCGTTGTTGTACTTTTAATTTTTTATTTCCCAAAAAGGCCTCAGTAATGTTTTTTGTTTTTTTTTTTTTTTTCTCCCAGAGGAAACAATTCCCTGAATTTCTGTATCATTTTAGTCCTGGAAAAAAAAAAAAAAAAAAGAAAGGCCCTGATGTGTCCCTGGAAAAATTAACACCAGATGTGGCTGAATCCCAAAGCGTGCTCCCTTTGGATTGCCCTTAGGAAAGCACCTTCTTTCCTGGAATTCCTTCATCTCTGAGTGCACGGCATCCTCACTGTCCCAAAAACGCAGGAATGGCTTTGAAAAGGGGGAAAAATGGGATACAAAATCGTGGAGGCGAAGGTGTGGGGTCATGGAATGGTTTGGGTGGGAAGGGACCTTAAATTCCATCTCATTCCATATCCATTCCAACCCAGGAACAATTCCCACTATGCCAGGTGGATCCAACCTGGCCTTGGGCACTGCCAGGGATCCAGAGGCAGCCACAGCAAATCTGGGAATTCCAGACCAGCCCCTCCCCACCCTCCCAGACAGCAATTCCTTGCCAAGATCCCAGCCCAATCTCCCCTTTCCCAGTGGGAAGCCATTCCCTGTGTCCTGTCCCTCCAGGCCTTGTCCCCAATCCCTCTCCAGCTCTCCTGGAGCCCCTTTATGTTTCCACCTCTGCTCATCTGTCAAACACTTCCAGGGATGGAGACTCCGCATCTGCCCTGGGCAGCTCCAATATTTAATCACTTTTTCCAGTAAGGAATTTCCCCAATATCCAACCTGCCCCTCCCCTGGCCCAGCCTGAGGCCGTTCCCTCTCCTTCTCTCCCTGCTCCTTGCAATAAAATCCCAAATCCCACCAAATCAGGGACTTGTGCAGAGTCACAAGATTCCCCCCTGAGCCTCCTTTTCTCCAGGCTGAGCCTCTTTCCCAGCTCCCTCAGGAATTCTCCAGCCCCTTCCCTGCTCTGTTCCGCTCCCTGGATGCTCTCCATCTCCTCCATGTCCTTTTCCTAAAAAAAAAGTCCTTTTCCTGGCCCAAAATGTTGGACAAGTTCAGATCAGAGAAATTTCCCTGAGATTTTAGCAGAGGACTTGTAGATCTCCCAGGAATATTCCCACCAGCCTTTTCTACCTTTGGAATATTCCTGGATGCTGAATAAAAGGGATGCACCTCATCCATGATGGCTTTTCCTTCTGAACTTGTGCTCCAGGACATCCCTTGCTCCAAAAAAGAGGATGCAGGATGGCAGCTCCAAACAACTCCCAAAACTATCCCTGGAAAAATCCTTATCCACCACCAGGTTCAAATTTAATTTCACAGGGATGAAGCCTTTCCCAGTTTTGGGAAGGACGGGATTCCTGAAATCACAATTGTGCATAATTCCAGTTTGGGAGCCTATGGAGAGATGGAACTCGTCTGCATTTCTAGGCCAGAGAAACCTTGGGAAAACTTCAGAGCCATTCCCGAGCATCTGGGCTGGGAAAAAAAGAGGGATTGGTTTGAACTTTCTGGCAGGGAACAAACAGAGAAGGGAAGAGCCCAGGAGCGGGATCTTCTCCGAGTCCGGAGAAGAAGGAGCTGGAAGCAATTCAGAGCCTCAGCTGAGCTTTGGAGGCCCTAAAATCCCGGCTGGAATCCCAGAGCTCGTATCCTGCTCATTTTCGGGAGGCTGTAATGGAAAACAGCAGCCACGGATAAGTGGCCGTGGCTACGTTAGATCCGGACTGGGACAATCCCGAGGTTCTCACGAGCTACTGCTCTGGCAAATCCCTGCTCCCAGGGGCACCGGAGCACGGCAGATTCCCTGGAAGCGGGAGCAGAGCAGCTGGAATATTCATGGAGAGGTGAATGCAGGGATGGAGAAAGGCTGAGAGATCCAAAGGGAGGAGCCCACGGATCATGGGTGGTGTCTGGGAGAGCTGGAGAGGGACTGGGGACAAGGCCTGGAGGGACAGGACCCAGGGAATGGCTTCCCACTGGGAAAGGGGAGATTGGGCTGGGATCTTGGCAAGGAATTGCTGTGTGGGAGGGTGGGGAGGGGCTGGGCTGGAATTCCCAGATTTGCTGTGGCTGCCCCTGGATCCCTGGCAGTGCCCAAGGCCCGGTTGGACATTGGGGCTTGGATCCACCTGGGACAGTGGGAGGTGTCCCTGAACATGGATGGGGTTGGATTGGGATGGGATTTAAGGTCCCTTTCCAACACAACCCATTCCATGATTCCATGATTCCATGAACTGGAATGGGTGGGGAGGGGCTTCCAAAGGAGAAGGAACAAAGTCATGGACCTGACAGGGAGGGATCTTCTGGTGGGAAGCCCAGAGTGGTGCTGGGATCCTCCAGGCACTCCAGCAGCTCCATGATCCAGAGATCCGAGTTCTCCCACCTGGAATTCCTCCCTCTGGTTGTCCTTATGGAGCTGGGGATGGGGCAGGTCTCCAGAAGGACCTGGAGGAATGTGGAAAATCAGCCCAAAAATTGTGATTTTGCATGGATGAGCACAGAAAAAAATCTCCAAGTACCTCCATGAGTTGTGGCTGGGATCTTTCCTGGAATGCTGCAGTTGTGGAATCATGGAATGTTGGGGATTGGAAGAAACCTTAAAGATAATCCCATTCCACCCCCATCCATGGGCAGGGAGACCTTCCATGATTCCAGATTGCTCCAAGGCCTGTCCAACCTGACCTTGGACACTTCCAGGAATCCGGGGGCATCCAGAGTCTCACTCCTCATATTCCCTCCAAGCTCAGCTTTTTGTGGAATTCCTGGCTCAGCCATCAATTCCATGGAAACTCAGCCACGTCTGGTGCAAACCTCGGGATGCAGGTGCAGGATTCCGACCAAAAAGATGGAGCTTGGAAAAACCTGGCATAGTGGAAGGTGGTGCACATGGCAGGGGGTGTAATTGGAGGACCTTTAAGGTCCCTTTCCACCCAAACCATTCCAGGATTCCATGAATTCTGCATCCAGGCTTTGCCTGGGAGTGACACTCCAGCCCGTGGAGAGGAATTTCCTGGGAGGTGTTCCCGACCCAGCTGGATGCAAGGAATGTTTCCAGAGGAAGCCTCATTCCATGAACTTTACGGAGCAGATTAGCAGAGGATTTGGATGGCATTCCTGGGGTAATCCTGGCAGGGCTTTGTGCAGGATGTTTGCTCTGGATTTGAAAAATTGGATTGGACTCCAAAGGATGTGATTCCATGTGTTTCCTTGTGTTTCCATATGATTCCCTGCGTTTCCCCGCGTTTCCCCGCGTTTCCCCGCGTTTCCCCGCGTTTCCATGCGTTTCCATGCGTTTCCATCCGATTCCATGCGATTCCACGTGTTTCCATGTGATTCCATGTGTTTCCATGTGATTCCATGTGATGATTCCGTGTGTTTCCATGTGATTCCAGCTCTCCTGAATGGAATGCAGAGAAGTTCGCTCACCGTGCCTCAGTTTGCCCTGGGCAGAAGAGCCTCCTTTGAAAGTTGTTTTGTGCTTTCCGGATAAAAGGAAAAATCAGGATTAAAATCCACATGGATTTTAAATCCCACCAGGAATGGGGTTAGGGCAGCTGTGGCAGGGCTGGGCAGCCCTTTCCATGGAGGAATATTCCCAAATTTCCAGCCTAAACCTCCCCTGGCACAGCTTGAGGCTGTTCCCTCTTGTCTTGTTTTTCCCTGGGATAAGATCCCAAATCCTCCCTGGCTGCCTCCTCCTGTCAGGGAATTCCAGAGAGGGAAAAGATCCCTCTGGATCCTCCTTTTCTCCAGGCTGAGCCTCTTTCCCAGCTCCCTCAGGAATTCTCCAGCCCCTTCCCAGCTCCGTTTCCTTCCATGGACACGCTCCAGCCCCTCCAGATCTTTGTTGGGAAAGCCCAAAACTACTCCTGGGATTTGGAGTGTGATCTCATTGTCAGAGGATGGGATGGGATGGGATGGGATGGGATGGGGATGGATGGGACAGCAGCACTTTGTGTTTGCTGGGAATTATCTCCAGGTGATCCCACACCCTGGAGCTTCTCCACCCGAATTCTGCTCCCAAGGGCAGCTCCAGAGGTTCTCTGGATCCACCAGGAAGAGCCTGGACCTTCATGTGGGACACTGGGGTGGGAATCAGTCCCTGGAGTGAATTCTTTGCGTGGCCATTCCCCCTGGAGTTCCCTCCAGTGGACACGACACTGAGATTCCAAGGGAAAAATCACAAAATCATGGAATGGTTTGGGTTGGAAAGGGACCTCACCCAATTCCAGCCCCATTCCCAGGTTGCTCTTCCAGTGGATCTTTGCACCTCTCACCCCTCCAATTTCCCATTCCATACCTGACCCTCATTGGAAACGAATCCAAGAAATCTCCAGCATTCCAGGACCCTCTCCGGCCATCCCAACCCATCACTCTTCCCGATGGGAAGGACCAGCCGTGGCCAAGCTGATGTGATCCATGAGGCCTGGAAGGAATTGTTGAGAGGGGAAATCCAGGCCGGGCCGGAGATCTGAGGGAGCCACGGGCATTGCTGGATCCTGGCACTGGGACAATTCCCTGGATTTGTCCTGGATGCTTCTCCCGGGGAGTTTTTTTCCCCGAGGGAATTCATGGCTGAGCCAGAGGCGGGAATCCCGTGCCAGGATTTTAACGAGGCTTTCCTATAAATATTTCTCTTTAAGCTTAGGATAAAGGCGGGGTCTGCTCCGATGGAAAGGAGGGAAAAGCCAGGGAAATCCATTTGTTTTCCCATTTAAGCAAAACCACACATCCCTGGAATTACAAGCAGCATCCCCTGGCAAACGTGTCCCTGTTTTTTGCTGGAATTATTTATGTCCTGCGAGTGGGAATTGCACGGAGCCTGGTGCACAGCCCCCAACTCCTGGGATGTGAAATGGTTCCCATTTGTGGCTAAAAAAGAAGGGAAACAACTGGAAAACAATCGGATTTATGATTTGTCTGGACATCTGTAGGATTACAGTGGAGCTGGCGGCTGGAAAAGGAATTTTCCCCTTTTTTCCCTTAATTTTGATCTGTTTTAAGGGTGGTTGTAGGGAGGTTTTGTTGTTTTGAGGGGTTTTAGGGTTGGGGTTTTCTTTCTGGAAATTCCAACTTGTGGCTCTGGGAAAGCTCCAAAAATAGGGTGATGATGGATATTGTCGGTGTGTAACGTGTGCAAGGAATTCAGGGAGGAAAATTCCATGGAAAAACAGAGATATTTGCAGTGTTTTCCTATAGAATTTGAGAACTGGTGACAGGAGCAGCTCAGAATTCCTGAAGTGTCCAAGGCCAGGTTGGACACTGGGGCTTGGAGACACCTGGGATAGTGGGAGGTGTCCCTGAACATGGATGGGATGGGACTGGGATGGGATTTAAGGTCCCTTCCAACCCAAACCATTCCAGGATTCTGGAGCCCCTCTGCTCTGGAGCCAGGCTGGGAGAGCTGGGAATGTTCCCCTGGAGAAGGGAAGGCTCCAGGCAGAGCTCAGAGCCCCTTGCAGGGCCTGAAGGGGCTCCAGGAGAGCTGGAGAGGGACTGGGGACAAGGCCTGGAGGGACAGGACACAGGGAATGGCTTCCCACTGGGAAAGGGGAGATTGGGCTGGGATCTTGGCAAGGAATTGCTGTGTGGGAGGGTGGGGAGGGGCTGGGCTGGAATTCCCAGCTTTGCTGTGGCTGTCCCTGGATCCCTGGCAGTGTCCAAGGCCAGGTTGGACACTGGGGCTTGGAGCAACCTTGAATAATGAAAGGTGTCCCTGCCCATGGAATGGAATGGGATTTAAGGTCCCTTCCCACCCAAGCCATTCCAGGATTTCCTGGTTTGCCATGTTTTGCCTTCCAGAATTCATGGAAACCCCGTTGTACCCCTTCCAGCCCATGGAGATCCAAAGGAGGGAAAAGCTGGATTTTCCAAAGGCATTTCCACAATTCAAGGATGAGACAAAGCCCTCGGTGGACACAGAAGATGTACTAATTCCCAGCTTCCGTGGCAATCCATGAATCCAGGAAAATCGGTCTGGGGAAAATTAGGAAAAGCCCAGCAGGGATTTGTTTCTATTTTTAGACATTTAAATGAAAATATTCTCCTCCAACATCACCTTTGGGAGCTCCAATTCCAGATGAATTTACTCTTCCATATTCCAGGTGAGGCCACAGCTGGATAATTCCCAGTTTAGGATGGATGAACAGCTGGAGGGATTTTTCTCCAGGGATCATTTTACCTCTTCCCATGAAGAATTCCCGTTGTTTACGACTCATCCGAATTTATTAAACTGCCAAGCTTAATAATTTATGGAAAATCCATTTCCATAAATTCCCAATAATTCCTCGTATCATCAGATCGGTTTTAACCCGGTTTTATGGGAATTTTCCACACTGGGAAAACCAATGGAGCCAGACTAATGGTGACAACAGGAGCTGAGCAAGCAGCTGGTGGCATTTTCCGACATCCCGCTCCTCCTGGAATATCTGGATGCGACTCGGAGAAGCACTTGGAGAGTTTAACTCCTTTCGAGTGCTCGTCCACTTCCCCTCCTAAACAAAACAGAAAATTCCATCTTTTTTTCTGGACAGAGGGAATGAAGACTCCCCATTTCCTCGGCAATTCCTCGTGAATCAGCAGAAATCATTCATGGGATGAGCTGGGAGTTTTATGGAATTGTTTTCCGTGGGTTCAAAGGATCCTGGAGGGCCGTGTGGTCACATCCAAATTTTGGGATGCGGAGACAAGGTACGGTGTGGTGGGAGAAAAAAGAGTCGTCCAAAGATTCCAGAGAAAAAATTCCCCCTTTTTCTTTTTCCCACAGCTCCATCTCCTCCATCCCTGTTTGCTGGATTCTTTGCCACAAGGAGCTGGAAAAGAGATGGAAAAATATCGAATTTCTGGATTTTGACAATTTGCTGGAAGTGTTGAATTTTGTGGGAATTGCAGGGAAAAGGCTCCAAATTCCAGCTGTTTGTGACATCCATGTATTGGTTACAGAGAAATCCTGAGATCCACCTCTTTGACAGCTGCATTCCATTCAGGAATGTAAGGAAATTCCTTTCCTTCCCAAAAATCCACCCTGTGGAAAATTCCTGAGGCCAAGGTGTGGGAATTCCCTGTGGGAATCGCTTCCCCTCTCCCTGCTTCACCTCCCTCACCTGGAAAACGGGATTGAATCCATGAAAAGTCTTTTCCGAGGGGTTTGGAGCGATAAGATTTGGTTTCCTTATCACAGCCTGTCAGAAAACACGGAGAGCCAGAATTCCAGCCGGGAATAATCAGCAGCAACATCCTGGCCCTCCCTGGGCATGGATAAGGTGGGAAATACACTCCAAGTGAAGTCACCTCCGTGTCACTTCCCACCTTTCCCTGGGAATCGTTGCCCAGATTGGAGGTGATGGGAAAACATTCCCCGCCCTCACTCCCATGGGATACAACACCCTTGGATCCCAAGGTTTTCCAGGAATGTCCTCTTGGTGTTCCCAAGGGCTGAGGGGAGGTGGCCACATCTGTAATTCCGGCTGCATCCAGGACGGAGACCTCCTGGAAAATAGATCTGGGAATGGTTGGAATTATTTTCCTTAGGAAACGCTCCCTGGCCCTTCCCTGAAATTGGGTGGAGCTCCCATTTGGATGTGAGAATCTCTTCCATGAATATCAATCATTCCTCAAAAAACATTCTGGGAATGGGGAGAGCTCCCAAACAATCCAAAGGTTGTGTGTGCTCCTCTTTTCCCAGGAAAAGAGCAGCAGGAATGCGAATCCAAGCGTGGGGTGGGGTCAAATAGATGGGATTTGGGAAGGTGGGGCTGGAATCGGGGAACTGCTGGAAGGAGATTTGGGATTATTTAATTTTTTGGAGCAAAGCAAAGGCAAGAAATCCTGGTGAAAATCTTTGGAATTGGGGAGGTGCTGGAAGGAGCTTTGGCATCACTTGGAATTTTTGTGCCCCCGAGTAAAGCAAAGGCAAGAAATCCCAGCGAAAATCCCTGGAATTGTTCAAATCCGGGTGTCGCCGGCTGTCCCTTGCCTGAATCCAAACGGAGCCAGGGCCAGACATCCCCACCCTGATGGAGTCACCAGGTACAAAGGGATGTTTGGAAATCCGATCCCAAAAAAGTGACCTCATCCAGCCGGGAATTTTGGGTGTATTAAACCATCGCAAGGACCGGATGCTCTTACTCAGAGCGAGGTTTGCGTGGGATGGGCAGGGAAGTTATCCCAGAAAAACCAAAAGCCTGGCTTTGGAAAAATTCCCTGGGCTTCATTAAGGAATTCTGGCATGCAGGGATGGGGTGGCCCATGGATTGGAGATTCCGGTTGATATTGGATGGGAAAATCCAGTTTTTATCGGATGGATCCCATCAATTCCCTTCCATGAACAACTTGAAATGCTCCAATCCCAGGCGGTGTCCAGGGAAATGATAATGGATAACAATATTATTACTATTATTATTATTATTATTATTATTATTATTATTATTGTTATTATATTTTATTATTATTTTATTATTATTTTATTATTATTGAAATAATATTACAACATAATAATACAGTATAATAATATAATATAATAGAACAAGGTAATAATATTATTGTATAATACAATAAGAATAAAAATTAAAATAACAATAATAATGATAATGATTATGATGATAATAATGAGGATAATAATGATTCTGATGATTATGAAATAACTATATTATTATGCTGTTATATATCATTGTTTTTATTATTAATAATATTAACTTATATATTATTAATTATTAATATATATATAATAATATAATGCATTTCCACCTGGAATAACTAATAATAGTATTAATATTCCCTTCTGGGACCACTGGGAATATCCCATTCCACTGATGAACATTTGCTCCTGTTCCAGCAGGGTTTGGCCTCTGCTCCTCCTAAAATCCCTGGAAAAGGCTGTGGCAAACCCCTCATTTTCCTGGGATTTTCAGGGCCTCATTTCTGGTGATTTTTTTTCTTTCCAAGTGGTAAAATTCCTTCTAAACTCCCCGAATTGTTTTCTTAAGGGAAAAAAAAGTGGGAAAATGTGATGTTTTCCATGGACTCGCCCTTCCTTGGAGCTGGGAGGGCCCTGGAGCTGGTTGAGATTTTGGGATGGCAAATTTTAACAGGAGAAAAGTAATTGGAATTTTGAACACAAGGAATTCTCACAATCCCGCCTCAGCTTTTCCAGGGAATTGGGATTGTGGTCCTACACCTTCATCCTGATTCTGTGGGATAAACTCAAGAGTTCTCCCTTGGAATGACCCAGGAAAACCCATCCTTGCAGACTTTGCTCCAAGTCTGATTCCATGAGGAAATCTGGGATCCAGGCAATGCCAGGAGCAGCTTCCAAGGGGAAAAGAGAAGGCATTTGGCTGAAGATTCCAGAACAATTCTGGTTTTAACCAAGAGTGGAATTTCTCCATTTCCAGTCCCAAAATCTCCCAGAAAGGAAAAGCTTCCCTTCACATCTAAGCCCTGGAGTGTTCCCAGAATTCCTGGATTCTGATGGCTAAGTATTCCATGATTTCCACCAGCTCCCAAAACCTGGAGAGTTTTGATGGTTTCAGCCTTAAATTCCATTCATTCCCACCCATCTACCTCCCACTATCCCAGGTGGATCCAACCTGGACTCAGACACTGCCAGGGATCCAGGAGCAGCCACAGAAAATCTGGGAATTCCAGCCCAGCCCCTCCCCACCCTCCCACACAGCAATTCCTTGCCAAGATCCCAGCCCAATCTCCCCTTTCCCAGTGGAAGCCATTCCCTGTGTCCTGTCCCTCCAGGCCTTGTCCCCAGTCCCTCTCCAGCTCTCCTGGAGCCCCTTCAGGCCCTGCAAGGGGCTCTGAGCTCTGCCTGGAGCCTTCCCTTCTCCAGGGGAACATTCCCAGCTCTCCCAGCCTGGCTTCAGAGCAGAGAGGCTCCAGAATCCTGGAATGGTTTGGGTTGGCAGTGACCTTAAATCCCATCCCATTCCAGCCCATCCATGGCAGGGACACCTCCCACTATCCCAGGTGGATCCAAGCCCCAATGTCCAACCTGGCCTCGGACACTTCCAGGGATCCAGGGGCAGCCACAGCAAATCTGCGAGTTCCAGCCATGCCCCTCCCCACCCTCCCACACAGCAATTCCTTCCCTAGATCCCATCGATTGTGCAGAATTCCATCCCCCCACATCCCAAATCCATGGAAGATAAGGAGCTTCCCTGCTCAGCTCCCTGATCCTGGGGGACAGTGCCCCTGAATCCCACTTGGAGCTCAGCCAGGATTTGAGATCCTCCATGTCCAAACCAATGTTAAAACAACAAATCTTTTCCTCATCTCTAATTCCCAGGATTCCGCAAGCCCTCTGCTGTCTAAACTCCTTGGGAAAACATCCAGGGCACAGCCCTGGTCGCACTTCCGAAGGAATTTGCGGGATTATGTCGGACAGTTCCGGGCGAGCCGAGATCAAAGGTGTCGGGTTGCAGGTTTAATAAATCCTAACGGGATGTGACAGCCAGGTCATTCCATGGTTCTGAGCTGCCAGGATGGATCGGAGGAAATCTCCCATTCCAGGAGATTATCCCGGGATGAGGATGAAGGATGCTGCTCTGTGTTGTTTTTAGGGAATATTAGAAATGGGATAAATGGGAAGGGAATTAAAGATGGAGCTGGGAAGGTGAATCAGATCGGGATTTTGATGTTTGGAATTCCAGATATTTGGAGAAGGGATGGATTGGAAGAGGGATGGATTGGGAGGACAGAGGATACTGCTGTGTATTATTTTTAGGGAATATTAGAAATAGAATAAATGGGAACAGAATTAGAGACGGAGCTGGGGAAGTGAATCAGATCGGGATTTTCATGTTGGGAATTCTAGATTATCCAGAGATGGTTTGGTCCCACAAACACGATGAGGAAGCTGGAAACAGGATGGATTGAAAAAGGGATGGATTGGAAGTGGGATTGGGAGAGGGATTGGAAGAGGGATGATCTGGAAGTGGGATGAGTTGGAGGAGGAAAAGATTGGAAGAGGGTTTGGTTGGAAGAGGAATGGATTGAGGAGGGATGGATTGGAAGGATCAGTTGGAGGAGGGATGGATTGGAAGGGTGGATTGGAAGAGGGATGGATGGGAAGAGGGATGTGCTAGAACAGGAATCTTTTCCAATGTGTTATCTCTGGGAAAGTGACACCTCCAGCCTCGGTGACAGTGCCCAGTTTAGGTCCAAAAATTGTCATTTAAGCATTTCCTGCCCCGGGAATATTTTAATATCCTTTGACATCTCCTAAAATCTGAGGGATACAGTGGAGAAATTGGAATCTTCGGGGAGTTTGCAAGGAATAACAATTTTATTCCCAGACCTCCAAGGCATCAACACCACCTGGAACCAGCAGGGAAGGATTTGGAATGTTTAGCATGAGGTCGGACAGGACCCAGCCCAGAAAAGAACTGAACCATCCCTGTGTTCCCAACACCAAATCCAGCCCAAATCCCAAACAAATTCCAGCTCCTGGGAGGAAAATTAACTCCAACCCAAAAAGTCATTTTTTGGTGCCGGGAAAAGCCTTTGGGATGTTCAAAAATCCCAAATGATGGATTTTATCCTGTTTGGTGCCACCGCGGAGTTCTCCGAAGGAAAACAGCCCTGGAGTGGATGATCCAAATCCAGGATTTTGGCTCACGGCAGCTCAGGAACCAATGCATCACCCAGCATTCCAAAATCCAATGGGAGGCTGTTGGTTTGCGAGGAAAATAAATCAGGAATGAGATTCCTGGCAGTTTCCAGCTCCAGGATTCTCTCTCAGAGGGGAAAAGGTCACCAAATTCGGATTTATCCAAAAGGTGAATCATGGCTGGAAAGAATTCCAGGAGGAAATAATCTCATGGATTGGCAGGGCAGCTGCTGATAGTGAGGAGCTTGGATCCCTAAAAACCAACAACACATGGATCCAACTCCAGCTGCTCAGCCCCTCTTTTTCCCACTTTTCCACCCAGATGTGAGCGCTGGAAATCCACCAGAGGAACAAAGATATCCCGGTGCTTTGGGAAGTTAATTCCTTAGGAAAACAAAGCAAACCCCTGGGATTAAACGGAATGAGCCAGTGAGAAATCCTGGGATTCCTCAGGGTTTTGACAGCCCCTTATCTCGGGCGGGATGTGTCCGAGTGATGGGAAAAACGCAGAGCTGGAGCGGCTGCTGCAGCAGGTGGAGAAACACCAGGAAAGAATTGGCCGGAAGAATGGAAAGATCAAAAAAAATCCAGACAATTCCGGAAAAAATACAGGAGGAAAGGATAAGGAGGACACGGAGAGGGCAACGGAGGGAAGCTGTTTTGGACTTGGAATTTTCCTCTGTGATTCCAAAATATTCCTGGTCAAGAGCCAGGCTTGAGGAATGACCTCACTGAGGCCTTCCAGGGCCTGGGGAGGGGCAGGGAAAGGAGGGAGAGGGATTTTTAAATGGGATGGAGGGACAGGACACAGGGAATGGCTTCCCACTGGGAAAGGGGGAGATTGGGCTGGGATCCTGGCAAGGAATTCGTGGCTGGGAGGGTGGGGAGGGGCTGGGCTGGAATTCCCAGATTTGCTGTGGCTGCCCCTGGATCCCTGGCAGTGCCCAAGGCCAGGCTGGACACTGGGGCTTGGATCCGCCTGGGACAGTGGGAGGTGTCCCTGCCCATGGATGGGATGGGACTGGATGGAATTTAAGGTCCCTTTCCACCCACATCATTCCAGGATTCCACAATTTCCCTGTGTTAATGTAAAACAACATTCAAATGGATAAGGATTGAATCCATTCAGCAGAGCCGGAGTTCTCCAGGAAAACCAAGCAGTTCCCTGCACTGCTCTGCTCCTCTAAGGAATTGCTGACAGCTCTGCTGGTTCAGGGAACAAAAAATTCCCACATCCCTCAGATTACTGGAAAAAAAAGACTCATTCACTCCCAGAAAGCTGAGTCAGGAGTTATCCCGGTGCATCCAGTTTGCCTTTGGAAGGAGCATTTCCCAACCGGAGCGGGACCACCACAACCGTGGCCAGAACAATTCCTTTAAAGTGGCCGGGAATGTGTGAAACATCAAATCCAAGGGGGATTTTCCAGCCCACTCCCTGTGGTTCCTCTTGTTGGCTCATCGGGAATGTTCCCAGAGGAGGGAAGGCTCCGGGGAGGAATTTTTTGGCCACAGAGCAGCCAAAATTTTCTGGTTCCTCTGTCCCAGCGAGGACAAGAATTCCATGAAGGGAGAAGGTGATGGGAGTTGGGGTTGGCTCAGGTGATTCCCAGGATTTTTGTGGACCTTGGGAAGAGGAAGGAAAAGGTGGAATTGGCAGATTTTCCATCCTGGGCAGGAGCTGGAGACCTTCCCAAGGGATGTGAGGAACAGAGCAGCAACAATCATGCTCTGAGCTGGGATAAATCCTTGGGATACTCTGGAGGTGCTGTCCTGGGGACCTGGGCACCTGTGCAGGGCTGGACAACCCTTTCCATGAAGGAATTTTCCGTAAAATCCAGTCTAAAGCGGGAGTTTAAACTTCGGATGCCCAGGCTAAGCCTGGCAGAGCCGTCAGACACACCTGGAACCACTGCAGGGTTCCCTGCTGGCACAGAATTCCAGGATCACTGAGATTGGAATGCCAGGATCATCCAAGCCAAGCTGTCCCTGATCCCCACCTTGGCACCGAGTGACTCACCCAGGAATTCCTTGGACACCTCCAGGGATGGGGACTCCGAACCTCGCTGGGTAATTCCAAACCACTCTTTCCATGAGGAAATTCCTGCTGATGTCCATCCTGGGCCTCTCCCAGAAAAAAAAAAAATCATTTGGAGAAGAGATTTGTGATAAAAATCCAATAATTTGGTCGGATTTCATTTGGATTGGAATCTTCATTCCCTGTAATTCCTTGGGATGAAGGAACCGCCCCAGCCAGGAAAAACAGGATAATCCAAGAGTTATTTCTGCGGGAAAGGGATGAAGCAAATCCTGTTTTTCCTGGGATAACACAATGGGAAGATCAGTGGAGGTTTGGATTAAAAATTAGGAAAACTCATCCATGGGTGTCAGGAATTGGAATGGGATCCTGGGACAGTGGTGGAATCCCCATCCCTGGAATTGTCCAAGGAATTTACGGATGCGGCATTTGAGGAAAAATTTGTGGTGAATGTGGTGGGAATTGAGTTGGATTTGATGACCTTGGAGTCTTTTCCAAACTTCACAATTCCGGGATTATTTAATTCTTCTGGAAATTCAGATTTTGGTGGAATCTGCACCAGATTTGGGAATTGGAGCCTGAAACCAGAATTAAAATTTTATTTCTAAATGTAAAGACTCCCAAATTGCCACATTTTCCACCTCGGAGCATCCATGGGAAGCTTTTCCTTGGCCCTTCAGGAAGAGTTTCCCTCCAGCCACAGGAATCCTGTGGAATTCCAACTGATCCAGAGTTTTAGCAGAACATTCGGTGCTGGTTTTTTCCCCAAAATTTGTAACCTCTGTCTCAATTCCGGGTTTTGGCTCTTCCTACTGCACCAGGAATGGCTTTGGCATGGGAGAAAGCCTGGAAATATCCCGGTCAGGGAAACTTGGGAATGTCAGGGCTGTCCCTGAGGCTGGTCCCGAAAAATTCCCCCCCAGTTCCAAGATCCCACATTGATGACTCACTCCAAACCCATTTTCCATGAGGAAAGATCGGTTTTCCATGAGGAATTCCCACCTCCCATAACAGAGAAAGGAATTTTCCAAGGTGAGGAAAAGGAAGAAAGGGAATTTATCCCTCAACTTTCATCTTTTTCTCTTTTCCTCTGAATTTCCCAAGATTGGGAAGGACCCAGTGAGGAAAACAAAGGAATTTTTCCTCACCTGAAGGTCTTGGAGCTTCCTCGGAGGCCTGGTTTTATCCAGCTCCTGGAAGAGAGAAAAAAATCCAGGAAAAGCCCTTTTCCAGGGAGATTTGAGGAGCAGGGATTGGATTCACCTGTTTGGAAAAACCTTTTCCACCTCTGTGGCCTCTTCCAGGGTGAAATCCCAGATAAAAAACCATTTTCCCACAATTTTCCCTCACCTCCGGCGCCCTGAGCATCCCTTTCCCAGCTGGATTTTGGGGACAGCTGGAAAGAACAAACAAAAATCTCCCTTGGATTTTTGTCTCCTATAAATAATGACTTTTCCAAGCTGGAAGCGATCCCAGGAGGAACATTTTTCCCTCTCGGAGGGAAAGGCTCCAGCGGGGGGTTCAGAATTTTGGGAGAGGCCTCATCCAACTGCAACCGGCAGGATTTCTCCGTATTTTCCTTCTCCTTGGAGCGAATCTGTGTAAAAGATGGGAAGAGAAGGGTTTCGTTCCACTGCTCCCGGGGGGTCACTCCGGGGCAGCCAAAGGACACGATCCCGGGATTGTTTGGGAAGGAATTCCCGGGGGCCCAGACACGTGTGGGAGGCAGGGCCAGAGGCCACCAGCGGGGCAGTGGAGCTCGGGAATTGTTTGCTCTCCAAACATCTCCACGTGGATGGCGGGGAGGGGTTGGGATTGGGATACTCCGGAGCAGAGCCGGGAATGCTGTGAGGGAAAAGCCTTTTGGGAGGAAAAACCTCCAGAGAGCTGCTCCTCGTTCCCAAGGTGGGGAAGGATCCGGCCCCGCTGCTCTTCCTGGTTGTTCCAAAGTTGGGCTGGATGAGACTCCAGGGTTTTTCCATCCTGAAGGATTCTGTGATTCCTTGCTGCCTCCTCCTGCTTTCTTCCCTGTGCCTTTCTCCCCAGTTTTTGGGAGAAATTCCTGTTTGGAAGCCTCAAATCTCCCTCAAACCGGGTGTTCCCCTTTTTCCTGCCACAATTCCCGAAGTGACTTCTCCCTCTTTTTATTCCCCACAATTCCCAAACCAGCTTTTCCCCATTTTCCGGCCCACAATTCCCAAATCAGTTATTCCCTCCTTTTTCCTGTCCACAACTCCCAAACCAAATGCTCCTCATTTTTCACTCCCCACAGTTTCCAAACTGGCTGCTCCCCATTTTTCCTGCCCACAATTCCCAAATCAGTTATTCCCCCCTTTTTTCCTATCAGAATTCCCAAACCAACTTCTCCCCTTTTTTCCCTCTCACAGTTCCCAAATCAGCTTCTCCCACTTTTCCTGTCCACAGTTCCCAAACCAGCCTCTCCCCCTTTTTCCTTCCCGTAATTCCCAAATCAGTTATTCCTCCTTCTTTCCTGTCCACAATTCCCAAACCGAATGTTCCCCCTTTTTCACTCCCCACAATTCCCAAATTGGCTTCTCCCCATTTTTCCTGTCTACAATTCCCAAATCAGTTATTCCCCCGCTTTTTCCTGTCACAAGTCCCAAAACAGCTTCTCCCATTTTTCCCTGTCCACAATTCCCTTTCTTCCCTCGCATTTCCCCTTCAACTTTCTTCCTTCTCATTTTCTTTCCCTTTCCACATCTCCCGATTTTTTTTCCAGAGTTTCCTTCTCCTCCTTTCCACCTTTCCTTTCCCATCTTCTCCCTCTTTTAATTCCCTCTCACTTTTCTCTCCCTTTTCACACCTCCCAGATTTGATTTCATTTTTTTCCCTGGGTCTTCTTTCCCTCCCTTCTGCCTTTTCCATCCTTTTCCCTCTCTCCTTCTGCTCTGGCTCTGCTGTGGATGGGGATGTTCAGCCCTTGGCTTCTTCCCAATAGCAAAAAAAAGGGGAAAAAATTCCTTTCTTGCCAAATATCTTCATTTTTTTCGGGATCAGCTGCACCCCCAGCACAGAAAAGGAGGGAGTGAGAACTTCCCAGATTTATTCCCTGCTCTGGGATCAGCTGGGCTGGAATTCAGCTGTTCTATCACCTGGGGATGGGGCTGAGTTATTTCCATGGAATCCCAGCTGCTCTTCCCTGGATTGGATCCTCCTCTCCAGGTCTGGCTCGCAGCTCCTTCCTTCCCGCACTGCTGGGCACACGGAGCTGGTTTTCCTCCAAAAAAGCTTTTTTTTGGGATTTGTCTGCACCCAGTTTTGTGTGGAGCTCCGGAATCGCTGAAATTCTGGTGCTCCGAAGTGGCTCCAAAAGTTCAAAGCGATTCCAAAAGCTGGGAAAAGGTTGGCTTGGCTTTCAAACCGCTCCAGAAATGTTTGTGTGGAAACATCCCTGAAACTGCTCCGGGCTCCTCTGGCACTGCTCACCACAGGGAAGGAAATCAGGGAAAGACGGAATGGTTTGGGTGGGAAAGGACCTTAAAGTCAACCATTTCCATGGGCAGGGATAATTCCCACTGTCCCAGGCTGCTCCAAGCCCCAGTGTCCAGCCTGGCCTTGGACACTGCCAGGGATCCAGGGGCAGCCACAGCAAATCCGGGAATTCCAGCCCAGCCCCTCCCCACCCTCCCACACAGCAATTCCTTGCCAAGATCCCAGCCCAATCTCCCCTTTCCCAGTGGGAAGCCATTCCCTGTGTCCTGTCCCTCCAGGCCTTGTCCCCAGTCCCTCTCCAGCTCTCCTGGAGCCCCTTCAGGCCCTGCAAGGGGCTCTGAGCTCTGCCTGGAGCCTTCCCTTCTCCAGGGGAACATTCCCAGCTCTCCCAGCCTGGCTCCAGAGCAGAGGGGTTCCAGAATCCTGGAATGGTTTGGGTGGGAAGGGACCTTAAATCCCATCCCATTCCAGCCCATCCATGTTCAGGGACACCTCCCACTGTCCCAGGTTGCTCCAATCCCCATCCAACCTGGCCTTGGACACTCCAGGCATGGGGAATTCACAGTCACTCTGGAAAAGCCCGCAACCCCCTCATTCCCACTTTTCCACACAGAAACTCCTTCCCAGAGTTCTTATCCCTGCTCTATTCCCAAATCTGTCACCGTGGTCCCATAAAGTAGTGACTGGCAGGACCCAAAGGATCCATCCGCCGTATTCCCGGAGATTTTCGCTGGGTATTTCCAGAGCTTTTTCCTCAGAAAACACAGAATTATTTCCTCATTTTGCAGGAGAGGTCAGGTCCAAGCTGACATCAACAATGTGGGAATGGTTCCTGCCAGCCTCGGCAGTGGGAAAAGCCACCAGAACATTCCAAACCCCAGCTCTTTCCCAAACCCTCCTCTGGCTACAAACACCAAAGCCAAACATCCCGGATTTTCAGTGCCACTGGAATTGGTGGCACTCCCAGCCAGGCTCCCCGATTGTCCGTGCATTCCCTGAAATAATTTCGGGTGTAGCAATCCCAGCTGGGGGTCAGGAGCCGGCTCAGTCCGGCTCCGGTTGGGATCGGGCCATGCTTCTGTGAAGGGAAATGACTTGGAAGCTCAACCCTACGGATGGAATCCATCAAATCCGTCTGGACTTCAGGGCTCGGGGATGCTCCGTTGGGCTTTTCATTCCGAAGGAATTTGTGGCCTCGCTGTCTCCAGGGTTCCTTTGAAGCTTTTCCGAGTCTGACTCAGGGTCGAGGGATTTTCCTGAGGTGACAAAGAGGAGCAAAGGGTTCTTCTGGTGGGATTGGGAAAGGGTTCTGCACTTGGGAAGATGGGAATTAAAACAGGGACATCTCCCACCATCCCAGATGAATCCAAGCCCCAGTGTCCAGCCTGGCCTTGGGCACTGCCAGGGATCCAGGGGCAGCCACAGCAAATCTGGGAATTCCATCCCAGCCCCTCCCCACCCTCCCACACAGCAATTCCTTGCCAAGATCCCAGCCCAATCTCCCCTTTCCCAGTGGGAAGCCATTCCCTGTGTCCTGTCCCTCCAGGCCTTCTCCCCAGTCCCTCTCCAGCTCTCCTGGAGCCCCTTCAGGCCCTGCAAGGGGCTCTGAGCTCTGCCTGGAGCCTTCCCTTCTCCAGGGGAACATTCCCAGCTCTCCCAGCCTGGCTCCAGAATCTTGGAATGGAAAATAATGGAATCCAAAAGGAATCACCAAAAAGAGGGACACTGGAATGATGTCACAGCTGGAGAAGAAGGGAATCTTTCCCAGCGGAGCCAAGCAGAAGCCGATGAGAACCAAATTCCTCTGGATAACGAATTTAAGGGATAAATTGTAGGGAAGGAAAAGGCCTGGATATGCTGAGAGAGATTCCCAAAAAATGCCCAGAAATTCCCAGAAAAAAAGCATCCCTTTTGTTCATTTGGATTGAAAAAAAAAAAAAGTGGGATTTTCTCTGGAAGCTGCTAAAAATCCCTCAGAGTTCCCTCCTTTCTTCTTCCACTTCCAATATTTATTCTGGAAAATATTTTCCTTGGAATTCCCTTCTTTCCCTCCAGGAGCATCTTTTTCCTGTTTGTTCCAAAAGCGCTACAGATCCATTAAAGCTCGGAATCCAGGGAATAAAATCCTTGGAATAAACCCTTTCCAGGCTGTTCACAGGGAGCAGTGACCACATCAGAGGGGGAGATAGAAGGATAAAAATTTGGGGCGTGAATTCACCTGGATAAAGGGATTTTAGGTTGCTGATTCCAGGTGGGAAAAACATTTGGGATGTGGTCCAGGTTTAAATCCTGAATTCGAAGAGAGCAAAGCCCAGCTCTTAAGCCGGGCACAGACAAGCCCAGGACTACGCTTTAGTTCAGGATCTGTCCCTCGGAGAGAGGGAAACTGAGGCACAGCCTAGGATTCTTCCCAGTCTGGATCCATGTCTCTATCCAAAACTTTGGAGCAGCTTCTCCAAGGAGTTTGTTTTTCAAAATTCAAGATTTTCTGTAGCTTCCATTTGGGTCCTTTCCAGTCCTGACTTTATTTAGCTCTTAAACCAGGCCCAGATAAACCCAGGACTACGCTTTAGTTCAGGATCTGTCCCTCGGAGAGAGGGAAACTGAGGCACAGCCAAGGATTCTTCCCAGTTTGGATCCACATCTGAGTCCAAAACTTCTGAGCAGTTTCTCCAAGGAGTTTGTTTGTTAAAATCCAGAACTTTCCTGTAGCTTCCATTTCAATCCTTTCCAGGCCTGGAGTTTCATGGAAAAACTCTTAAGCCAGGCCCAAGCAAGCCCAGAACTGGGCTTTAACTCTAGATCTGTCCCTTGGAGGGAGGGAAACTGAGGCACAGCCTAGGATTCTTCCCAGTTTGGATCCAAAACTTCCAAGGAGTTTGTTTGTTAAAATCCAAAACTTTTCCATAGCATCCACCTGGACCCTTTCCAGGCCTGAACTTTAATGGAAAAGGTCCTTTAAACAAATAAATCCATGGATAAATTAACTCCCTCCTTTTCTGGATGATCCCAAGGAGTGGGAATGTCCCAGCTCCAACACTGGAGTTTTCCTCTCTTTGGGTTATCCCAATCCTGGCTTACTTTTCCTCCGGGAATTCTTCCTGGTAGGAGCCTCTGTGGTTTCCTGACCTGCTCCTCTGACCTCATCCAGGGATTTTGTGCCTTCCTTTTCCTTGGAAAAAATCCTTGGAAAAGGAACGCTGAGCTGGCGTTGGCTGCGACGCAGCTCCTGAATTATCTGGTGAAGGTGATCCAGAAGATTCCAGGCAAACGGCATCTCCTGAATTCCATGAGCATTTTTTCCTGGAATGATGAACCCTTTGAGTTTTCTTAGACTGTAAACTCCCAGTTGGGTTAATTATGATTGTGATTAACTATGATTAATTGTGATTAATTATGATTAATTATCTCATGAGCACTTACCAAATATTTCATGGTTTAGTGGATACATCTGGAAAAAACCAGCAATTCCTTGGAATATTTGCCTGGAAGATCCATGAGGGATGCTGTAAGGTTGAGTTTGGAGGTGGAGGAGGGAGGATTCATCTCTGGATTTCACCCTCTGGGACATGGAAATCTGGGATTCATGGATTATTTTCAAGGAATCTCCAAGATTTCAATCCTAGAAAAACAATTTTGTCCGTGCTCCTCGGAAATTCCCATGAAGAAAATTCCCTCAGGGAGTCACAGCTCCACTGGGACACCTTTGGGAATCCAGAAGAATGAAAAATCTTGGGAATAAGCAGCCAGACCTCTAATTCCAGGGATTTTCCTTACCCTCATCCCAACACAAACCTCACGGAGATGCTTCAGGTGCTGAAGATCTTCTGAAAGGAGACCCAAAATCCTGGAAAAGGGGAGGGGACACCCCTGGATTCATCCCAAGGATCGGGAATTTCTGGCTCCCTGCAGCAGAGGGCAGCAATGGCCCACACTCCATAGCCAGGCAATTCCAACGGGATTTGGGGGAAAGATCCACCCGGAATGTGCATCGAAAAGAACCAAACTGAAGGGAAAATCCCCTCAGTTCCAAGTCCAGGGATTTGCTTCATCTTTGGGTGATTCCTTTAAAAAAAATGGGAAGAGATCAGGGATGGGGTGCAAAAAAAGGGATGTGGGTGATCCTGATGGAAAAATGACCCCCAGCCATCCATTGGATCCTTGTGGCTTGGAATTAAGCACAGCCCAGGGAAACTTCGGATGAAATCAGGGCTAAAGCAGATCCTTCCTGCTGGATCCGTGGCTTTGGAAAATCTGGATTCCCCTTGGGATCCCCATCCCAAAGATTCCAGGGTCTCAGGGAAGAATGAAGCCTTGGGGATCCAGCCCAAGATGCTCCAGGTGGATTTCTTGGGAAGGTGCTTTGGAAGCACCTTCTGGTTGTTTATTCCCGAGGTTTTTAATCCTTTTGGATTCCCAAAGGTGTCCCAGTGGAGCTGTGACTCCCTGAGGGAATTTTCCTCATGGGAATCTCCGAAAAGTACGGACAAAACTGTTTTTCTAGGATTGGAGTCTTGGAGATTCCTTGAAAATAATCCATGAATCCCAGATTTCCATGTCCCAGAGGGTGAAATCCAGAGATGAATCTTCCCTACTCCACCTCCAAACTCAAGCTCAGAGTATCCTTGATGGATCTTTCAGGCAAATATTCCAAGGAATTTCTGTTTTTTCCAGATGTATCCACTAAATCATGAGAGCATTTTGTGGCATCCAGGCGGGTCTTGGGAATTAATTCCTTACAATGAGAAAAGTTGGGATGGAGGGGCCAATCCAAGGATCAACATCATCATGGAGGGAAACCAAACTGGGAATGCAGCTGGGCTCCTTCCCATGGGGAAAATCCAGGGATAACAGCCTGGATAGATTCTGTTGGTTTACAGGGAGTTTTCCATGGGGATATTTTTCTCTGGATCGTCTTTCCTCACGGCATTTTTGGGCTGGGATACAAGGCTGGGACATCTGGGCACAGAGGTTGGGATGTGCCTCTGGAATGTTTCCAGGGGTTCTGAGTGGGGGAAGCTCCTCTTGGATTCAGGAGCTGCTGGAGAAGACAACGTTCCCTTCTCCCAGCCAGCCTGGGAAAAGCTGGGAAGCAGATCCCAGTCTGGGAAAGGACCGCCATTCCCTGCCTGCTCCTGGGAACAGAACAGGGAATTCCTGGGAATTTGCAAGTGCCTGGAATTGGGGGATCAGTGCCTGAGCTCTGTCCAAGGAATTGAAGGATCTGGCAGCAGGGAAAGGGTTAAAAGTGGGATGCTGCAGTGAGAAAAGTGGGATCTTGGATGAGGCCAGGAACGAGTGGGATCATGACATTCCAGTGGGATGGGTTTTGGGAGCCTTGTGCCGATAGCTGAGCCCTGGAAAGGTTGGAGGAAAAGGATAATGGGAATAAATTCCTGAGGTGATCCTTGTTCTCCCTTCTCTGCTGGGATGTGGAACTGCAGAATTATCCCAGAGCTCCTGTGGCAGACCAGGAGCTGTGCCCAAAACTTCATCGGAGCTGGGAAAGTGATTCCCACACAAAAATTTGGGATCTGGGATGTCTGGGGAGGCTGCTGAGTCTCTTCTGGCTCCAGGATGATAACTCCCTGACGGTATTCCATGTAGGAAACCATACGGACATGGAGACCTCACTCCACAGGTGAAGGTGATGGTCAAGGGCATGGAATTGTGGAATCATAAAATCATGGAATGGGCTGGGTGTGAAGGGACCTTAAGGATCTTCTCATTCCAACCCCGATGATAAAGGACACCTTCCATGATCCCAGGGTGCTCCAAGCCCTGTCCAGGAGAGCTGGAGAGGGACTGGGGACAAGGCCTGGAGGGACAGGACACAGGGAATGGCTTCCCACTGGGAAAGGGGAGATTGGGCTGGAATGTTGGGAAGGAATTGCTGTGTGGGAGGGTGGGGAGGGGCTGGGCTGGAATTCCCAGATTTGCTGTGGCTGCCCCTGGATCCCTGGCAGTGCCCAAGGCCAGGCTGGACACTGGGGCTTGGAGCCACCTGGGATAGTGGGAGGTGTCCTTGAACATGGATGGGGTGGAACTGGATGAATTTAAGGTCCCTTCCCACCCAAACTATTCCATGGTTTTAAGTCCAGGACTAGACTGGCTCCAGAGGCTCTGGAAGGTGGGACAGAGTGGTGGAAGGATGGAATTGTCCCTCCATCCCTAAACCCGGTGCTCATCCAGCCCCAATTCCCTGGAGGAGAGCTCAGGATTCCTGGAGCTGTTAGATCCCAAAAATCTCCAAAGGAAACAGCTCTGGGCACTTTTAAGGATTTCCCTCCACGGAGAGAGGAGCCATGGAAGGAACCAGGATCATCCCACCTTTCCCACCTTCTCCTCTCTTCCAAAGGAGCTTCTTGGCAAATTCCATTTCCAAGATTTAACTCCTGGGATCCTTCCAAGTCCTGCTGTCATTCCGAGGCCCTCTGTTTATTTTTATTTGAATTTTATTTAGCCCCGTCCCCACTTTCTCATTTCCAGCCCCATTAATTGCCAATTAAACGCCTCATCCCTCCTCCCCGGGGGGTGGGGTGACCTTATCCCGGCGTTTTATCCCTGTCTTTGTTTATCCCGGATTTTGGAAAGACATCAAACATCAACGCAAAGGCCTCAGCCTATGGAGAAGGAGGCGCATCCCAGGGGCAGCAATTCTAAAGGAATCATCCTTCTCTCCAGGAAAAAAACTTCCAAATTTTTTTTGGTTTAATCCGCAGCTGAAGGAATTGTGTTTTTTCAAGGAAAATCTGAACTTGTTGGAAGCAAAATCCTTCATTTTTATGGAGAGATTCCTCTCTGTTTTTATTGGCATTTGAGGATCTTCGGTGGACATGTCCTAAAAATATTCTTGGGATCAGGGTTTGGATGATACGGGATAAATCTTCCTTTTCAATCTTTTAAACATCATTAAATGCCCAAAATCCTTATTTTTCCTTATTTTTTTTTGTTTAAAATTCCAGGGTTGGAGAGATTTTGCTGGGAAGAAAAAGTGGAAGACAACCAAACTTTCCTTGTGTTTGCCACCAGGAACATCCAGCTCTGATTCCGAAGGTGACACATAACTATGGAATTATTCATTCCAGAATCCAGAGGAAATCGGAGTCCTTTTCCCAACCAGTATCCCTGAGAATGCAAAGGAACTGGGGAATCCGGGATTACAGGCTCCTCTGTGCATCCAACTTTTCCTCACATGTTTTGGGAATGGGCCAGCACCACTCCTGGAAATTCAGGATTAAGGTTTATGGATATCAGGCTGGGAAGAAGCAGCAGGAGCCTTTCCAGTTCAGGAAACACAGGGCGAGATTCCAGGATATTCCAGAGGAAACTGGGCTGCGGCAGGAGCAGGTGGAATGGTTTTTGTCCCTCCTTCCACCTCTCCTGGGCCATGTCTGCCCCCAGCTTCATTCCTGCTCCATGGATTTTTCCCTTTTCCTTCCCTTTCCATGATCTCCTAAAGAAAAAAAAAAAAAAAAAAAAAAAGAGGAAATAAAACCTTTCTTGGATCTTCTTCCATCCTTCCCTAGCAGGGTTATAACCACGGAATCCCGGGATCACTGAGGTTGGAAAAGCCCTCCAGGATCACTGAGTCCAAGCTGTGACTGATCCCCACCTTGGCACTGAGTGCCACATCCAGGAATTCCTTGGACACCTCCAGGGATGGGGACTCCAAACCTCCCTGGGCACTTCCAAGGCCTGACCACCCTTTCCATGTGGAAATTCCTGCTGATGTCAAACCTGAGCCTCCCCAGTCCCAGTCTGAGGCTGTTCCCTCTTTCCCTGTTGTTCCCTGGGAGCAGATCCCAATTCCCATCTGGCTCCAACCCTTCAGGGAATTTCAGAGAGGGAAAAGATCCCTCTGGATCCTCCTTTTCTCCAGGCTGAGCACCTTTCCCAGCTTCCTGAGGAATTCTCCAGCCCCTTCCCAGCTCCATTCCCTTCCCTGGACATGATCCAACCCCTCCAAATCCTTCTTTCCATGAGGAGCCCAGACCCCAACCCAGGATTTGAGGTGTCCCAGCAGCGCCATCATTCCCTGCTCCTGCTCCCACTCCATCGCGGATAAAGGGCAGGATGCCGTTGGAATTCTTGCCCATCTGGGCTCATAATCAATGGAAAACGTCAAGGAGAACCTTGGGAAAACTGACCAGACTTCACCTCTCCTTGGGGATTAAAAAAACCACCCAAAAATGATGGAAAATCAGCCATTGGAACATTTCTGCTTTAATTTCGGTCTCTTTGGAAAAAATCCAGCCGGGAGAACGTGATCCCGCAGCATTGTTAAAACAGAAGGTGAGAGGAGGGAAAGAGAGAGTGGCAAGGAAAAGCGTGGAATAAAAAAAGACACGGATTGAAAAAAAAAAAATCAAATAAAAGGAATATCGGGCAGCCTGGAGGGTTTCCAGGATAGCAGGCTCGCAGGATAAAGGGATAATTAACCAGGAGAAATTGGCACAGGAGGAATTCCAGCAAGGGCAGGGCTGGGAGAGGAATGAAAATGTTGGGAAAACACCAGGAAAATCCATTCCGGATGGGCACTGGGAGTGATTTTCCTGAGGGTGAAGGAGCTGAGAGGGCACCCAAAGGTAATTCCAGGGTAAGGAAAAAATTCAGGGAGGAAAAACGAGGTGGGAGACTCCAAGCAGGAAGCGACAAATAAGAACAGTCCGAGGGAAGAATTCCAGTCTTAGCTGGAATTGAGGGATAAGCAGCTGAAAAATGTGCTTGGAACAATGTTTTGGGACAAAAGGAAGGACAGGCCACTGGGAGAGCTGGAATTCCTCACAGCATTCCATCAGCGAGGAAAAGAGGCAAACAAAAACAAGGAGGGGGGGGGAAAAAAAAGAAGGGAAATATGTTCGAAAAATCGGGAATTAACCTGTGAAAGTGGAGAAGAAGTACGGAAGTATATGGAAAACTGGATAAGAAGCGGACTTGGAATAGGAGAGTTACAAGGGAGCAAATTGGATTTCAAAATCCAAGGAACTGGGGTGAGAGCAGAAGATCCAGGAAAAGGGAAAGTTGTGCCAGAGCTTCCAACAGCCAAAAGAATGGGAATCCTGGGAATTCACATCGTGGACGTTACTCCAATGTAATAATTGGAAGAGGACGAAGGGAAAAGATTTGGGGGATGAACCTGAAGCTGGAGCCTGGAAATTGATGTTGAGCAAGCAGGGAATCTTCCTCAAAACCAGGAATCCTCCTGGAAATCAGGAATGTCACCCTCCGAAATAACCATCCCATGAAGAAGTGAAGCTGAGAATCCAGGGAAAGTGTGGTTGGAAGTGTCCAAGGCCGGGCTGGATGGGACTTGGAGCCACCTGGGATAGTGGGGGGTGTCCCTGCCCATGGAATGGGGTTGGAATGGGATTGGATGGGATTTAAGCTCCTTCCCAACCCGAAGAATTCCAACAGGGATGATGAGGATCAGCATCTTTAACTCTGCTCCGGGATTTCCTTCTCCATCTCATCCCTCTTTTTCCCCTAAAATGATAGTTCAGCTCATGAGGCCGGAAAAAAAAATCCCAGAGTGTGCAAGGATGGGAAATTCTAGGAATTCTCCAGAATTCCTAGAAATTCTAGGAATTTCCCATGGGCACAGCAGTGGCGCAGCCATGGGAAGGGGATGGTGAGGGGAAAAACCTCGGGAATAAGCAGAGTTCCTGAGGAAAAGTGGAATCTGGACACAGAGAGGGTGATGAAGGTTGTCTTTGGTCCTGGAAAAAATGGGAATAAGCAGAACTCCTGAGTAAAAGTGGGATCTGGGACACAGAGAGGGTGATGAAGGTTGTCCTTGGAAAAAAATGGATCCCTCTGTGGCAGCAACCAGGTGGGAAACTATTCCCACACAGTGTCCAAGGTTCAGGTGTCACATCCCAACCTCTGGAATAAACATTCCCAACCCTCCCAACATCTGGCAGCCCCATGGATCAGGTAGGACACAGGCAGCATCCGGAGCGACACCAGAGGTGCTCCAGCTGTGCGGGGGGGAATTCAGGAGGTCAAAAAGCCGGGAAGACAAAATTCCATTAAAAAGACAAATCCTCGTTCTCCGCGATTTCATTGGAAGCGGCGCAGGCAGCCCTGGCAGTGAACTTGGCCGGAGCAGCACATTCCCTTTCCATGGCTGCATCGCTCACAGCTTTCGCCCATTCCTCAAGTTCCTTCTCCCTGCTAAGCCGTGTCCCTCCTGCCTTCTCCGGCCGGAGCCGCCGCGGGATCCTTCTCATCCCGCTCCCCGCGGCGGCCTGGCCTCGGGAAGCGCGGGGACGGCTGCAGCCGGGCTGTTTTTTTAAGGATTGTTTAGCGTTTACTCCTCCGGAGCACTTGTGTATTTTTCTTCCAGCCCACTCATGCTCCCAGCAAGAAAATTCCCGGGCCAGGGCTCCACGCGGGCCCTCAGCACCCCAGGATTCCCCGGCTTTATCCCAAAACTGCGGGAGGCGGCTGTTGTTGGAAAAGAAAACAGCCGTGTCAGGCTGTTCCCCACTCCCCTGCCCCGGCCTGAAAGTCCTGACTCCGTGTCCTGAGCCTTTCCTGGAGAGCAGCTTCGCATTCCGGAGCTCAGATCAGGCTCCCGAAGATGCCAAAGGAATTTGGTCGCTCAGCTCGCAAGGAAATACTTGGAAATTAGGTATCCACATATCTCCGATAGCTCGGGATATTTCCACCGATAGCGTTTTCCGACAGATCCTTGCTTTCCCAGGTTTGCCAGGGGAAGTTTGGCCCTACCGAGAAGCCTCTGGAAAAGCAGGATGCTGAGAAATTGAGAGGTCTCTTTGTCTCAGAATATCCAGGCAGCAGCATTCCCGCAGAGCCAGGTGGGAAGAGGAGACCAGCTCATCCCAACCCTCATTGGTTTTCCACAAGAAAAAGAGGAACTGAAGGAAAAGGAGAAAGCTGTGGGAGAATTAAAGCTTAAATTTAAACCGCCTGGGGAAGTTGGTGATGTCTCATCCCTGGAAGCGTCCAAATCCAGGCTGGAAAGGGCTTGGATCCACCTGGGATAGTTGGAGGTGTCCCTGCCCACGGATGGGGTGGAATGGGATGGGATTTAAGGTCACTTCCCAACCCAAACCTTTCCATGATTTAAGATAACTTCCAGCTGCTCCAAGCCAACAGTGTGAGGTGATTCCTTCCACGTCCAGGATTTTATTCCCTGTCTGGCCACAGAAACTTGTGGGAAAATTAAAGTTTAAATTTAAACTGCCCAGGGAAGTTGGTGATATCTCATCCCTGGAAGTGTCCAAATCCAGGCTGGGCCGGGCTTGGATCCACCTGGGATAGTGGGAGGTGTTCCTGCCCACGGATGGGGTGAAATAGGATGGGATTTAAGGCCCTTCCCGACCCAAATGATTCCATGATTTCTGATAAATTCCAGTTGCTCCAAGCCAACACAGTGTGAGGTGATTCCTTCCATATCCAGGATTTTATTCCCTGTCTGGCCACAGGACTTTGCCAGACTTTGCCTGGGGTCCTTTCCATAGGATATTTTTAGGAGAACATCCCACTCCCGGGAACGGCATTCCCAAAGAGCCCCTCACTGCTTCCAACAACCTTGTCCAGCCCTTGGAAGGGATTTCTAGGGAAGGAAGTCCCTCCACATCCTTTGCCTGCTCCGAGGTCATGGGTCATGGGGAATGTGATCAAACCTTATACAGACATCCACACATCCCAAGACATCCTTGATCCCAAGCCCATGGAGGTGGGAGCAGGAGTATTTCCAAGGAGGAGGGTTCCAGATGAAATGAGGTGGAAAAAGAAAAAAAGGTTGGAGGCACTCTCAGGAAAATATTTTTAAGGGAGCTTTGGAATGGTGTCCCGCTGGGAATGGTGGAAGGGTGGAAGCCCCTTGGCTTGAGGGCCTCCAAAGCGGAACGGCACAAAGCCCTGGGGGCTGCAGAGTCCGGAAAATCCCGGGGTCAGAGGACGGGGCTTTTCCATCCCTGATTCCAGCGAGTCTCTGAGAACCCTCCGGACCTTTGGGAGCCAAGGAGCCACGGAGACAAATCCCAGAGCAGGAGGTTGATGTCATTCCAGACCTCTGGTCCCTTTGGCAGCACGACCGATGGAGCTGGGATTCCCTCCAGTGTCTCCTTCGGTGGCTGTAAGGACTCTGAATGAAATCCTAATCCCAAAATCTCTGTGCAAGGGCAGATCCAAGTGGGAAGTGGAATAAAAACTCCATAAATTGTTTTTATCTCTTTCATGCCGTGCCTGAAAGCGGAATTTTGCCATTCCCACCTGGAGACCTGTTTGGATACTTGAACTTTTTCATGGATGGTCCAGACAGGACTGACTTTTCCTTCTCTTTCCCTGTTTGGGGCAAATTCTTTGGAATTTTCAAAGTATTTAATGGAAAAATACCACCCTCCCAGACAGCAATTCCTTGCCAAGATCCCAGCCCAATCTCCCCTTTCCCAGTGGGAAGCCATTCCCTGTGTCCTGTCCCTCCAGGCCTTGTCCCCAGTCCCTCTCCAGCTCTCCTGGAGCCCCTTCAGGCCCTGCAAGGGGCTCTGAGCTCTGCCTGGAGCCTTCCCTTCTGCAGGGGAACATTCCCAGCTCTCCCAGCCTGGCTCCAGAGCAGAGGGGCTCCAGCCCTGGAGCAGCTCCGGGGCCTCCTCTGGGCTCTCTCCAGCAGCTCCAGGTCCTTGTGCTGTTGGAATCCCCAGGGCTGGGGCAGCTCTGCAGGTGAGCTCTCACCTCAGGGGGCTCAGGGACACAATTCCCACCTTTCCTTTGGGATCAGCCCAGGGCTGGAGGGCGTCTGGGCTGGGCCATTCCAGCCTCATCCACAACATCCCAAATCCTTCTCCCAGGGCTGCTCCAGCGGTTCATCCCCACCCTGGATTTATTTTGGACTGGCACCAAGGATCTGCAAAACCATGGAGCATGAGACCCCATCAAAGTTCATGATCATCCTGGATCCATGTCGGAAGATCAGGAATCCTGCGCCTGGATGGAGCAATGGATCGTTCTTGTCAATCACATGATTTTTCCTGCTTTTCCAGATCCATTTTTTTTGCTTTTTTGCTGCCAGGACAGGAAATGGTTTTTGGGGCCTTTTTGCTCTGGGTTTTCCTCTCTCACCATCCCACTCCAAGGTGGCTGTAGCTACACCCAGGAGTTACACCCGGAGCAGTTACACCCAGCAGTTGGTGGACCCTGAGAAAGAAGAACCAAGCAGGTGAGGAGTCCAAAAAAACTGGAACCTCTTCCAAGCTGGGATGAGACCAACATATCCTTGGAAAACTTCCCTAAAAATTCATTACCTTCACAGCTTGGATTCCAGAGGAATCCATCAAAGGAGAATTTTCCGGGTGGGATTTTAGGGTGGGAACCAGCTCTGCACACATTGAATTTTCCAGAAGGTGGAACTAAGCAAAGGAGCATTTTCCGGGTGGGATTTCAGGGTGGGAAACGGCTCCGCACAAATGAAGTTTTCCAGAAAGCGCCATCAGTGATTCCACAGAAACTCCTCCCCTCTGTTTGGGCTACATTTGTTTGCCAGGATTCATCCGAGGGTCTTCCTTTTGGGAAGACATGAACTAAAATTCCGGTGGCCGCTCCCAGTTACCCAAATCCTCTTTTTCCTGAAGAAAAAGGAGGTGGAAGCTGCCTTCCAGGCCAAAATCTGATTCATATTCTGCCTTCCCACGCTTATTTTTCCTGTAATTTTTACTGGATGTGATTCTTCTCCTGGATCCAATCATCCTCTTCCCTTACTGTGCCTATTCCGTCCTAAAATTGTGCTGGATCACATGGGCCGAAGATCCAGAAGCTGAGCTCGACTGAGAGACTCTGATTTCTGGGAAAATTTGGTTTGAAATGGCAAAAAGGGATGAGGAAACGCTGTTTTTCAGGATAAGGGGAAGCCGTGAGTCACAGAGGATCAGGGATGGGAAGACGAGGAGGAGGAAAGGCTGCTCCAATGGGTCATTTTCCATGGATTTGGGAAAGTTGGAGTCACATCCCTCAGTTATTTTTTGGATCAAAAGTGGTCACTGGAAACTAAGAAATTCCAGGATTCCGGCTCCTCCCTTTAACCACACCGAACTGGGAAGAATTCCTGATTTTTTTTCCCTGTTTTTCCGCCATCTCCTCGTCATCTTCTTTCATTTAACAGGAATATCAAGTTAGAGGCTCGTTAAGCCTCAGGCTCGTTAGGAGAAACCGAAGCTCCTGGAGTTTGCCTGGAATAGTCGGGATCTGATGACAGAAGCTGACACCGGATTGTTTGGGAGTTTTTGGGATCAAGGAGAAATCGGCTGGAATCCTGTGATGAAAGGAATTGGAAACCAATCAGGAGGAGGCAGTGGTTTGTGTCAGGCAAGGGGAGCTTTTCCTAAAAAATCCCACAAAATTCTCTGGTCTAAGGAATAGTTTTGTCATTTAGGACGAGAAGAAAAGGCCTCAAATGTGCCAGGGGAGGTCTTGGTTGGATATTTGGGAAAGTTTCTCCCTGGAGAAGCTTTCCAAGGGCAGAGGCTTAATTCCAGAAGGGATTAAAATCCATGTGGATGTGGCACTTGGGGACGTGGATCAGTGGTGGCCTTGGCAGTGCTGGGAATGGTTGGAGTGGATGGCCTTGCAGGGCTTTTCCAGCTGGGATTATCCAGAGATTTCCTGCGTTTGTGATGTCGCAATGGGCAGAGCAGAGATCTCTGTGGCCCTGTGACATCCAGTGATTGGAACATTCAGCGATTCCAGTCGGGAAAGGCAATTCCAGGGATGTGAAGATACTCAACCCATTGTTCTCCCCAGTTCCACCAAGGCCAGGTCCTTCCTCTCCTTTCCCTGCACCCAGAAAATTCAACTCTCCCCTTTTCCCTCTGTCCTCTGAGGAATTCCAGCCCAGCCCCTCCCCACCCTCCCACACAGCAATTCCTTCCCAACATCCCAGCCCAATCTCCCCTTTCCCAGTGGGAAGCCATTCCCCGTGTCCTGTCCCTCCAGGCCTTGTCCCCAGTCCCTCTCCAGCTCTCCTGGAGCCCCTTCAGGCCCTGCAAGGGGCTCTGGGAGTTATCATCTCTCTGGAAGTACGGAATTGCTCCGTTTTGAGGGAATCAGCAGAGTGGGGCCTTATTTCTGTCCAAAAAACTTCCTTTAAGAGGAAAAAACCTTTGGAGTTTCGGACATCCATGGAAGCAGCGTTTCCACTCCATCCCGTCTGACATTTCCCTGCCTCTGCCTCCATTGGGAATGGGGCTCCGGCTTTTCTATTTTTATTATCCCCCCTCTCTCCCTTGTTCACAGAACTTCCACCCACCCAACCCAAACCCCAGCTCCGAAACTCCGAGAGCCCCTCGGAAGGAGGAAGCAGCCGGAGCCGGCAGCCGGAGCAGCGCAGGCACGAAGGTCATCCTTTGCATAATGTATTTATCTTGGAAAACGGGGTTTTTATTCAGGCTATCCAAGAATCCAAGTGCTGAAACCAACACTAAGTCAACAGCACTTAGAGTAATGAAATAAATTCTTCAGGACAATCCAGCCGAAGGAGTTGACAAGGAGGGGGGGACCGGGGTTGTTTTTATTAAAATTCCTTCATTCCTGCAAACCGGCATTGTCTGTGTTTCTTGGATGCGGCCTACGGAGAGACACCGCGCAAAGCCTAGGCCGGAGTTTATTTAGTCTGCTGCCTGCAGCAAAGGAAAATAAAAAGCTTAATAAAAGATTTCCTTCTGTGGGAGCCCCTGCGATTCGCAGATTGGAAGATAAGGGGGCTGCTCGGAGGAAGGGATAATTCTCCATCCCAACAGAGATGGCATTCCCAGGCCAAGGGAACGGGAATTTATCTCCAGCCTCTGGTTAACCGCAGGCCTGAGTGAAAGCCACCAGGACTGAAAGCTTAAACTGTTCTTAATTGTGCTGTAAAGCTCAAAGGAAAATATTTTTGATGCTCCGGCTTTTTAATCTAAATATGATTTAAATTCGGCTGTGCCCTTTCCCTCCCGACAGCACTACATCAATCCTTGATTTCATGACCTCTCGTGTGGAATTCTGCCAGGAATTCCGTTGAATTGGAAGCTTCATTTGAAGCCTAATTTCCACTGGCCCTAAAACTTCAGGATTCGGTTACGCTGCAGCTGCAGCAGCAAAATGCGGTTCTGCTTCTGATCCTTTCGTTTACCTGGAGAGAGGCTCCATCCCATTATTCGGAGCTGTTCCTTTGCTCAGGAATTCTCTGTGTGTGACAAATATTCCAGGTCCTGAAGAAGTTTTTTCGACCTCGAAAATGGAGAATTTTGGGGTCTTCCCTTTCTTGGAAATGGAAAATTCCCTTGGTTTTGGGGTCTTCCATTCCAGACCTCCAACCTGCCTCTCCCACCCTGCGATTCCTCAAAAATCAGGGATCCAGAATTCCATAGAACTTCTTCCCATTCTTCCCCCCAAGCCTGAAAATCTCCAGGATTTTGTAATCCAGAACAATGAGGAGGAAAAGAATTAATTTAGGGATTTCACCCCTAAAACTTCAGGATTCGGTTACGCTGCAGCTGCAGCAGCAAAATGTGGTTCTACTTCTGATCCTTTCATTTCCCTGGAGAGAAGTTTCATCCCATTAGTCCAAGATTTTGCAGCTGCTCTTCCTTTGCTCAGGAATTCTGTGTGTGTGACAAATATGCCAGGTCCTGAACAGATTTTTGTCCGTCCTGAAAATGGAAATATTCCTTAGTTTTGGGGTCTCCCCTCTTTTGGAAATGGAAAATTCCCCTGGTTTTGGTGTCTTCCCTTCCAGACCTCCAACCTGCCTCTCCCACCCGGCGGATCCTCACAAACCAGAATTCCATAGAACTTCTTCCCATTCATCCCCCTGAGCCAGAAAATCTCAAGGATTTTGTGGTCCAGAACAATGAGGAGGAAAAGAATTCCCAAAACTTTTCCCACCTTTTTCCCAGCGGGGAAATAAAAGCTGACAAAAGATTCCTTCAACGGATGTCCTGCTCGAGGAAAGATCCAACCAAAGGCTTTGTAGGGACCCTGTGGAAAATCCAAGGAGATCCCTCGAGTCTCCTGCATCCCACAATCCAGTTTTTCCCATAAATCCATCATGCATTTGCTTCCTCATCCTCGAAATGCACAAATCAGTGTCTCCCAAAATTCAGGCCAAGATTTGCAGCCCAGTAAACTTCCAAGGGCTTTCATGGCAAAATCCTTGGAAATTTAAAACAGGGGGGAACGTTTCTTGTATTTCAGCAGATCATGGATGGGATTCAACCAAATTCCTGTGGTACCTGGTCAACAACTTTGGATTGATTCAGATGGGAATATTTTCCCTATATCCTTCTTTTCTTCTTTTCTTTTTCTTTTTCTTTTTCTCTTTTTTTTTTTCTTTTTCTTTTTCTTTTTCTTTTTCTTTTTCTTCCTTTCCTTTCCTTTCCTTTCCTTTCCTTTCCTTTCCTTTCCTTTCCTTTCCTTTCCTTTCCTTTCCTTTCCTTTCCTTTTCCTTTCCTTTTCCTTTTCCTTTTCCTTTTCCTTTTCCTTTTCCTTTTCCTTTTCCTTTTCCTTTTCCTTTTCCTTTTCCTTTTCCTTTTCCTTTTCCTTTTTCTTTTTCTTCTTCTTTTCCTTTTTCTTTTCCTTTTCTTTTCCAGAAGCGACCTCACTCCTGGAATTCTGGCAATTCCAAGTTTGGATTGGCACCCTAACCAAGGCCTAGAGGAAAGGTTCTGTCCTTAAAGCTACTGGGGGGAAATGTGACCCTTGGATAACTGGTGCTTCCAACTCTTTATTTTATGGAAGAAGCATTTTGGGGTTTTCCTGAAAGGTTTGGAGTTTATCC
The DNA here is from genome assembly GCA_034509425.1 of Eopsaltria australis. NCBI lineage: Eukaryota > Metazoa > Chordata > Aves > Passeriformes > Petroicidae > Eopsaltria > Eopsaltria australis. Next base: position 459,792 of record JAVTVJ010000879.1, on the reverse strand, counting down.
ACCTGGTGGAATCTTGAGATGGGATGGGATGGGATGGGATGGGATGGGACGGAATCATCACACTCTGAGCTCTTTATCCTGACAACCACCAGAGCCTGTGTGAACACAACTTGAGATTAAAAATTGAGAAAAAATCCCTCCCTCTGAAGGGGGGGGGGAGAGGCCCTGGAATGGAATTCCCAGATTTCCTGTGGATGCTCCTGGATCCCTGGAAGTGTCCAAGGCCAGGTTGGATCCACCAGGGATAGCTGCAGGTGTCCCTGCCCATGGATGGGGTGGAAGGAGATGATCTTTAAATTCCCTTCCAACCCATTCCATGATTCCGTGATTTTATGATCCTGATTGTCATCCCCCAGGATTTCTCCCCAGAATTTCTCCAGGAATAAATTTCCTTTCTATTTTTAGAGGGGGAAATTTCCTTTGTTTTCTTTCCAGAACTCTTTTTTCTATTCCAATTTTGTTTTTTTTTCCAGACTCTCCTCTTCAGGTAGTACCTTTTTTAGGAATTCTGGGGGGTTGGATAAGGCAGGGGCCAGCCTGGGGTAGGAAAACCAGGAGAATCAGATCTTGTTCTGGGATTTTCCAGCCAGGACACACCTTTGGATCCGTGCTCCAAGCAAACCCAGGCTCCTGGAGTAGGAAAAAATGATGGAGCTGCAGGAAAACCTTTGGAGTGGAGCTGCTTGAACCACGGAGTGCCGGGATCCAGCGCAAGGCATTAAAAGCTCGGGGTGGGGGGGAAAAGTGGAGGAAATTAATGATTGGATAATGGATTCCAAATGTTGCAGTTCCAAGCGAAATCCTAGGAATACTTGAGGGGACACGGAGCTCCAAGCCGGATTGTTTTTCAAGACAGGAGCTGAGGCGAGGAGGATGCCGGGTAACGCTTCCCGAATTCCCAGAAAGGTAATAAGGTGGGGATTTAGCTCCGTCCAAGCTCCGTTGGCTCCCGTGCATGCAGGAACGATCGCGGAGCGCTCTTCCCGAGGCTTTGACTGTTAATCCCAGTGGCAGGTGGCCGCTGGCCATCTGGAATCTCTTCATCCATTAAGATTCTCCCAAAGAAAGAAAGAAAGAAAGAAAGGAAAGAAGTTCCTCAGTAGCCGGGCCAGGTTTTCAGGGAGAGCTTCTGTACGGCGGCTCCGGGTCAGCGCTCCTGCTCGGATCGTTGGCTCCGAGCGTTGGCTCAGGGAATGGGATTTCGCATTCCGCTTTTCCTACCCAAACACGGCCGCTCCTCCCAGATCCTCACTTCACCTCCTCCGTGTGTTTTTCCTGAGGTTTCCAGGGGGCCAAACCTGGGATGGTTTGATGGAGAGGGATGGCATGGAATGATGGGATAAAGGGAATGGCCTGGAGCCGAGAAGGGAAGGTTTGGATGAGATGTTGGGGTGGAAATCTATGGATAAGAGTGGAACAGTGAGGATGTGGCTGCCACATCCCTGGAATTGTCCCAGGCCAGGTTGGACACTGGGACTTGGATCCACCTGGGATTGTGGGAGGAGTCCCTGCCCGTGGATGGGATTAGACCTGGATGGGATTTAATGTCCTTTCCCATCCAAACCATTCCATGATTCCATGATTATTCCAATTATTATTAGGAAGTGCCGTTCTCCATCACTGGCAGAGGGGTTAAACTCCATCCGTGTTTCCTGCTTGGCTTAATCCCAATCCTTCCTTAAATATTGTTGATAAAGCTGTGGAGACAATTCAGTGACAGCTCCAATAGGGAACTGCACCGGTTCAAAAACAAATGGAAAAATCCCCAAGGAATTTTTTTAAATGAGGGATTTGTAACATTGGGCACAAGGACAGAGGAGAAAAAGGGAAAATTTTCCAATGTGAGACTTGTTCCTATTTCAGAAGGAAGAATGAGGCCATTGGAGAACAAAACAGCCTTTCCCTAGTAATCCTAATTTTTGGGGGGATAACTGTGAGCTCAGAGTCATCTCCCCCATTTCCCAGATGGGAATAACAGCATGGATCAAGGGCCCTGGATACCTTGGGAATTCCACAAGAAGTGGGGCCAATTTTTCTGACCCCAAATCCAAACCATCCATCTGTATTCCAGCCCCTTGGATGTATCCAGGTCTTCGTGACCCCCAGCAGGAATTAGGGATCAAAGGAAGTGGCCAGAGTGTCCCAGTGTACTCACCGGGATATTTTGGGGTGAGAATTAGGAAAAGAGGGACTTTTCCTGAAGGGGGAAGTCTAAACAAGGAAAGGATGGGGATGGACGTGGATTCCCGATCCTTTGCACTTCCCATGGGAATACCAAGTGGTGACAGGGATTGCACCAGGGCTCATCCAATGCCAACCACCTTGTGATGACCCTAAAGCCTTGGTGAGCTTTGGGAGACTCCAAAACCTGGGGAATTTACTGGAATTTACCCTTTGGAATGGGTGTCATTTCTGGATAAACTCATATTCTCCTTGTGTCCCTCCTGGTGATTTTGACGCGGCACTGTTGTCCTTCCGATTTTTAGGAAGTCCAAGCTGATTTTGGAGGGGCTGGAGCAGAGGAATGTGGATGAATCTCCAGGTTTAAACCTTTTTCCAGCTCCTTGGAATTGCGTCGCCCTCATTCGCGCTCTGCTCTCAGCGGACATGGAATGATATTGGAAGGATTCAAGAATTCCCAGAGATCATTCCTGCTCCTTCAGCTCCATCAGTGCGTGGAGTTGCTCCAGTGCTCAGCACTTCACAGGGTGCGGCCAGCAGGAGAAAAATCCCATAATCCCAAAATCATTGAGGTTGGAAAAGATCTCCAAGGTCATCGAGTCCAACCTGGGCCCAATCCCCATCCCGGGAATGCCGCATCCCTTCCCCACCCACTCCAGCCCTTAGAGCTTGGATAAGGTGGAAAAGCCCAGAAAAGCACCTGAATCCTGAGATGTTTCCCTGGAATCCTCCCAAGCTGGCCCATCCCTCTCACCAGCAGCCCATGGAAATAATTCCAGCTAAAACCAGGAGACTCCCAAGGATCCTGAGCTTTATCCTGGATAATCTGGGGTGGGGGAAAAAAATGCCTTCTGGAAAAATCCAACTTTTTTCTACGACGTATTTGTGCTGCCTTGACACAGCTCTGCTTCCTCGCACCATTCCTAGAGATCCGGTTGACGGATATTTTTCCATAGAGTGGGAATGCTGATCTTGGCAGGGGCTGAGAGCAAATATAGAAGCTCCGATGCGTGCCCGGAGAGTTCCGAGCCATCGGGAAAGCTGCCGGGAGCAGCAGGAGGAAACGGCGAAGAGCTGGAGGGCTGGAGAGGGCTCGTTCCGCATCCACGAATCCCAGGAGATTTGGGAAGGTGAGGGGAACCCCGCCATCCCAAATGACAGGAGCCTGCCAAGGAATGCTGCTGGCAAAATTCCCCTTCAGTTATTATCCTGTTTCTTTTATTCCCGCTCCCGCTCCGGATCCTTGGCTTCCATCCTTACAATATCCAGCCCCCCCACTGTCCTTAATATCTTTATCTTTACCACATCCTCCGGAGTGGGATCCTTGTGCTGATCCTTGGATTTTGGGAGCACAAAAGGACTGGAGAGGCCCAGGTTTAGGATTTAAAACTTTAATTCCCTTTAAGCCAGGCTTTGGAGCCCTAAGGAAATATCTCCTCAAATCCCCATCTCCTCACTTAAGGGCCATTTATGTGTGCTTTGATTTGGGATGGGAAATTCCAGCTGGCTCCTGAGTTTTGAGAATTGCTGGAGTGACCTCCACTGCTTCAATCCATGGCCCTTCCTGCTCCAGGGATATCCCAGCATGGAATTGCGGGTTGTGGTTTGAATGAAGCTGCTCATTTTCCTGCAGGCAGATCTTGCCTGAAGGGAGCCTCAAAAAAGACGGAGAGGGACAATTTCCAAAGGCCTGCAGGGACAGGACACAGGGAATGGCTTACCACTGCCAGAGGGCAGGGATAGGTGGGATATTGGGAAGGAATTCCTGACTGTGAGCACGGGGAAGAGCTGGGCTGGAATTCCCAGATTTGCTGTGGCTGCCTCTGGATCCCTGGAAGAGTCCAAGGCCAGGCTGGATGGACTTGGATCCGCCTGGGATAGTGGGAGGTGTCCCTGAACATGGAAAAGGTGGAATGGGATCTTTAAAGCCCCTTCCCACCCAAACCATTCCAGGATTCTGGAGCCCCTCTGCTCTGGAGCCAGGCTGGGAGAGCTGGGAATGTTCCCCTGGAGAAGGGAAGGCTCCAGGCAGAGCTCAGAGCCCCTTGCAGGGCCTGAAGGGGCTCCAGGAGAGCTGGAGAGGGACTGGGGACAAGGTCTGGAGGGACAGGACACAGGGAATGGCTTCCCACTGGGAAAGGGGAGATTGGGCTGGGATCTTGGCAAGGAATTGCTGTGTGGGAGGGTGGGGAGGGGCTGGGCTGGAATTCCCAGATTTGCTGTGGCTGCCCCTGGATCCCTGGCAGTGCCCAAGGCCAGGCTGAATCCACCTGGGACAGTGGGAAGTGTCCCTGCCCATGGAGTTGGAATTCCATGATCTTTAAGGTCCCTTCCCACCCAAACCATTCCATGAAGGCCTTTCCAGGGAGATTTTCCCAAGAGATACAGGCTGGGATCCCCTCTCCAAACTGTGCAGAGCTGGGCTGGAAGAGGTGACGATGCCCAGGTGAAAGGTTGTGGATCCCATTCCGAATCCTTGGAATCTCCCAGTTCTCCCTCCTTCCCTCCGTTTTCCCGTCAGTGCTTGGACAAAGCCAGAGGTTTTTTTTAAGGAAAACTGCCAGAACTTGGATGTTCACATGTCCAGGGTCGGGGGAGAAAAAAAAAAAAAGAAACCTTAAAAAAGCAAACTCTGGATCTTCCAACAGTTTATTTTTGGAGTCTGAAGAAAAATGTCCTTGGATTTATTTTTTTCATGGATCTATTTCAGTGGAGTTTTCCCCCCTTTTTTTGGTTTTTCTTTTTGAAGATGGAGCTGTTGACTCCTTTCTGCCAAAAAAAAAAAACCCCATTATTCCTGTCTCCTTCCTTGTTTCCAGAGGCCTTTTCCAGAGGTTCTCACACCCACACGGGAGCCTCTCCCAGAGCCAGGCCCAGACTCCGGGCGACCCCTCCATAAATCCTGGTAATTTATGGATTATTATTATTAATAGCAGGCAGAAAAATTACAAAACTCCAGGACTTTCTCTTCTTGCTCCTCCGGAAAAAATCCGAGAAGCCTCCACAGAGGGGGAAGTCCAAGAACTTTTCCATACTTAATCAGGAGAGTGGATTTAGGGAGGAACGACAGAGGGAATGTCCTGGTTATCCCTGTTATCCCTGATTTACGAGCTGCCGTTCCCAGAGGTTTGGAAGGAGGCAGGGATCGAAGGAATGATGTGATCCCAAGGCCATTCCAAGGTGATGGAGTGAAATCTGCTTCTGGAATTCCAGCTATCCTGAAAAAACCTATCCTGCTTTATTCCATTCCTACCAGACCCAAACTCGGAACCGCTCTCGAAGCAGTTCCATGGAAAACAAATAGGATGAGCGTTCCAAAGGGTGTCCTCCTGCTGGAGCTGGAATGTTGTCAGCCAGGAAAACATCTCCTGATGGAACTTCCAGGTGTCCTGAGCAGCCTGGAAAAACCTGGACGGAGAAACGGAGAAAATGGGAGAAAACCTGCTGGAATTCCCAGTTGGGAAGGGGATGATCCATGATAATAACGCTTGATCTGGGATAAACATGGAATAACTGATGTCATCCACCAATACGGGGTGAAAGGAGCTGGAAAGATTCCACAAAAGGGATATTTTCCTTGGATATGGGTCCCACCAGGAAGTATCCAAGGCCAGGCTCCACCTGGACCAGTGGAAGGGGCTTGGAATGAGATGGGATTTAAAGTCCCTTCCATCCCAAACCATTCCACAATTCCAAGATTTCCTGGGTAATTCTTCCAAGTGAGAATCTCCACCCTTTCTTGGGCTTTTCCCAGATTTTCTCCATGTTTTCTGGTCTCTGGAGAACAATCCACTCTCCTTGCTGACCTGCCCCTTGTCAAACCATGATGGAAACTGGGAACATCCCAGTTTTTGGTCTGTGGAGGAGCAGGCATAGAAATCTTTTGGATCTCTGTGTTTTCCTGAAAATCAGGGACTCATTCCCACATGTCCCCTCCACCTTCTCACCCATGTCCTCAATCCTGATGTTCCCTCTATCCCGCTTTTCCCTTTTCCCATCCCACATCCCCCTGGAACAGCCACAGTCACTACACCCATCTGGAATTCCCTCCTTTCCACTTTTCCTGGCTGCTCTTCCCATTCCCTCTCCTCTTGGGCCACCCCAAAACTCCGGTGGCCAAAGCCAAGGTTCAAAGGCAGCTTTTTATCCCAAGGCTTTGGAAATCCACATTCCTGTCCTCCTCCGGTCCCATCCCAAGGTGGATGAGGATTTTTCCTCTTCCTTTTCCTGCTGCTGATGTCTTTGACCTCTGGATGAACATCCCAAAAAGTGCCTTTGGAGCCACTCCCGCCACTTTGACATCTGCGACCAACTGGAATTTAAATTCCCATATTTGGGGTTTTTTTGGGACAGAGGGAATGAGAGAGGAGCAAGGAAGGGAGAGACTTAAAATGGGGAAAAAAATGAAATTAAAAAGGGAAAAAAGGCAAAAAAAAGATGGATGGGAAGAAACCCAGAACTGAGGGAAGTCTCAGGGAAAAAAGCTTGGGGAAGAGAGGGATAAGTTGAGGGATGAGAATATCTGGAGATCTTTGTTCCAAGAAAACAGCGGGAAAAGGTAACGGGGCCTTATCTTGAGGCGGTTCCTGCTTCCCACATCCCCTGGCAGGGCCATTCCTGAGCTGGGAATGTTGGATGTGTCTCTGGCTGAGACTCTGGAGCAATCGAGCTTCCGTTGCATGTCTGACCTTGGGAATCATCCATCCATGCATCCATGCATGCATCCATCCATCCATCCCTCCCTCCATCCATCCATCCATCCATCCATCCATCCATGGATCCATCCATCCATCCACCCCTCCATCCATCCATCCATCCATCCCTCCCTCCATCCATCCATCCCTCCCTCCATCCATCATCCATCCATCCATCCATCCATCCATGGATCCATCCATCCATCCACCCATCCATCCATCCATCCATCCCTGCATCCATCCATCCATCCATCCATGTATCCCTCCCTCCATCCATCCATCCCTCCATCCATCCTTCATCCATCCATCCATCCCTCCATCCATCCTTCATCCATCCATCCATCCATCCTCCATCCATCCATCCACCCATCAATCCATCCATCCATCCTTCATCCATCCATCCATCCCTCCATCCATCCCTCCATCCATCCATCCATCCACCCATCCATTCATCCATCCATCCATCCATCCATCCATCAATCCATCCATCCATCATCCATCCATCCCATCCATCCATCCATCCATCCATCCATCCATCCATCATCCATCCTCCATCCATCCATCCATCCATCCATCATCCATCCATCCATCTCCATCCATCCATCCATCCATCATCCTCCATCCATCCATCCATCCATCATCCATCCATCTCCATCCATCCATCCATCCATCCCTCCCTCCATCCATCCATCCCTCCATCCATCGATCCATCCCTCCATCCATCCCTCCATCCATCCATCCATCCATCCATCCCTGCATCCATCCATCCATCCCTCCATCCATCCTTCCATCCATCCATCCATCCATCCATCCATCCATCCACCCATCCATCAGCTCTGGCTGAGCTGGAGGAGCCCAAAATCTGGAATTCTGTGGCTTAAAACCTCCACCAAAAAGCCAAGTCCGCCACAAAATTCCAGCGCCACCAGCACCACCTGGTCTGGGATGGACTGGAGAAAGGTGGAGAAGCAAATGGTAAAAAATTGGAAATGGGAAAATTGACTCAACCGGGATAAAATTTTTTAAGGATCAATTCCTTTCCAGAGAGATCAGGAAATGATGCTCTGTGTCCATCGAATTTATTTATGGATTTATTTTCGCTAAATCCCAGCGAAACTGCACTGCATCCAGCAGGAATTCCATGGGATGTGGAACTTCTTGGAATTCTTGGGCTTTTCCTAATTTACGTTCTAACAAGAAGAGCTTTTTAAAGCTCCAAATTCCAATTCCGTTGGAAAACTCTACATTTTTATTTTAAAAGGGTTCGTTCCCAAATTAAATTTAAAAAGAATCATTTCCTGCTCCGAAAATATTTTAGTGGGGAGAAAAAAAAATTCAAACTCTTTTTTTTTAATTTTTGATTTTTTGATTCTTGAGTTGCCGTTTTTTGGGGGGAATTTAGGGATATAAACAAAGGGTGATTTGGTGGGGTGGGGATTTTGATGGCTCAGACATTTCCAAGGGGAAATTTCAGATTCCTCACCTGGAAAAGGAGGATCCCAAATGCCAGAGGGAGCCCGGAACTCTCAGGAGACTCCGGCCATTCCTTGCGAAAGGAAAAACGGCTGAAAACCATGGAAAAAGTGGAATTTTCAGCTGATTATCCATAAAAATCCACCCAGTTTTCTCCAATTTTGTGCAAAAATTAACATAAATTAATTCCAACTCCAGCGGTGTGTCCTGGAGGCTGGAAATCATGGAATTATATCCGTGTTATATTGAAAATAGATTAGGAATCATATTTAAATTGTATTTTTAAATTGCATTTAAAAATACATTCAAAAATGATTTTTAACAATGATGTTGGAAATTGTATTTAAAAATGTAGAAAATATATTGAAAATTATATCGGCATTTTATTGAAAATATATTAGGAATTATATTTAGATTATATTTTAAAATTGCATTTAAAATGTTATTCAAAACTAACATGTGACAATATAGTCAAATATTATTTTAAAACATATATTTTAAATTATATTTAATTATATTTAATTATACAAATTAAAATTATATTTTAAATTATATTATATTTAAATTATGTGTTAAAACTATTTTAAATTATATTTGAAATTATATAGATTTATATTTTAAATTTTATAAAAACGTTTCAAAATTACATTTAAAATCATGTTTGAAATTTAATTTTAAATTATATTAAAATACATTTAAATTATGTGTTGAAACTATATTTTAAATTATATTTGAAATGATATATAGATTTATGTTTTAAATTTTATAGGAATATTTTTGTTACATTTTAAATTACGTTTGAAGTTATGTATGAAATTATATAAATATATGAAAGTTATATTTAAAATTAAACTTGAAATTAAATTCGAAATTATATTTAAATTATATTTAGAATCATACAAAAAATTAATTTAAAATTTAAAATTATATTTTAAAATGGCATTAAAATAATATTAAATTTATTTAAATATTATTTAAATTATATTTAAAATTTTTAATTTAAAATAAAAGATTGATAAGAAATCCCATATTTTCCAGCCTGATCCCGATAACAGGACCAGGACATCCCGAACAATCCACTCCTCCTTTTTTTTTCTGGCCATCCCACCCACATTTTGGGAATGCAGCTTCCCAGCTCTCACAAATCTCGGGAAGTGGGAATTTTTCCTTAGGAAAACTTGGGAATGAGATCGATGAGACCCATCCTGGCCCTGCCCATCCCAATGTTTTTGCTGCCACCCAGGGACACGAGGTGACAGCCAGGCCAGGGCTGACAGTGACGCCACCGAGCGCTCCCGGACATTTGTCCTTGGGAAGAGCCAAGCTCGGGATCGTCACCACCAACAAAGATTCCCTACAAAATCCAGGAGCTGGGACGTGCCGGCCCCGCCGTTCCGGCCCTTCCCTGCCTTCGTTCCCGGCGCTGTTTGCGCAAAGCTGCCTTGGGAAGATCCCAATTATTCCTTCCCTAATTAATTCTTGGCTCGTGGAGCCTTCCCTGTTAATGAGCTCCCTGCTCCGGCCTCGTTCACCTTGGAAAACACCGGGAAGAGGAGCCAGGAATTCTCACCCAGCTCTGGCAGGCTTGGCAGTGGGAATTGTTGATCCCAGAGCTGGGAAAGTGGGAGCTCCATTGAGGGATCCAAATCCCATCTGCATCCCGAAAATCCCACAGGGATCGGGGCTGAGCCAGTAGCCAAAGGGAAAAGAGGAGCCAAAACACTGGAACACCAACAAGGAAATAATTCCAGAGGTTAAAGGAGAGGGAAGGGGACTCAGAGGCATGGAAAGCACATGGAATTCCAAGGGAGGAGCTCAGGGTGGGATTAAAGCTGTGCAGTTCCCAGCACGGAGCTTTATCCGTAGGGAAGAGTGAGTAGTACCAGATTTATCCTTAAAACAGGAGCAGGAAGGATCCCAAACTGAATTCCTTGGAATTACATGATTCGTTGTCCAGTGCAGCTGGACTGGGAAATGCAGGAAAATCCATTTGAAACTGGCCCTAAATCCTTATTCCAGGTCACAATAGAATTCCAGCTTCCAGTGGAATCCTAGATCCCAGTGGAATTCTAGGTCCCAGTGGAATTCCAGGTTCCAGCTGGTTCATGGCAAATTCCTCCTGGTTATCCCTTGGAATCTGTGGGATTCCCTCAGGGAGCCACGGGAACACCTTCAATCCCCACAGCATTCCCCAAATCCCCATCCAGAGCCCAAATCCAGTTCTGGAATAACCCCAAATCCCAAAAATCTGTGTCCTGCTCTCAGCTCATTCCCAGCTTTTCCTGCTCTTTTCCCGAGCCTGATTTCCCTCCAGTAGTCCAATCCCATTTATTAGGAATTTATGGTTCTCCATAGGGTTTTTATATTTAGCTGCCTCCCCTGGAAAACCACATTTTTATGGATGTTGGATCCCACCCCTTTCCCTGTGGCTCCTCCAGGCGGATTTTTCCCCCCCTTTTATTTTGTGTGTGTTTATATTCCAGTTTTGGAGCTTAGCACCAAAATTCCCACCCACCCATCCCAGAAATTCCTTATCAACAGGTCGGGTTTAAAAGGCTGTGTTTTTTTTCTGGGATTGGGTCATCCTTGGCTCCCGCAGCCGTTTGGCTCCGGGAGAAAAAGTGGGAAAAGGGATCGGTTTACAGCCTGCTAAAGGTCAGCTGTGCCACTCCTGGTTTTTTTGGAGAGGGAGAGACGTGAAATCCTTAAAATATCAGGATAATAGCCCTAAAAATAAAACCTCGCAAAGCTCGGTCGGCTCCATGTGCCGGCGGATTTTCCTCTGGGATGGGCAGGGTTGATCCAGACCCCAAAGTTCTTGGGCCAAACCCAGAGGAAACCAATGGCAGTTGATGATTCCCTGTTATTTAAAGCCGGATTTTCCATGAGGAAACTGAGGGGAGAGAGGCCGAGGAATCATTCCCTGTTGGATTCCGGCAGGAAAATGAGAATGCAAAGCAGACTCTGTTCCAAGAGTGCCAAAATCAGGGAAAAATCCAGTTGGTTTGGGATTTTTTTCAGGGATCACAATTAAAAATGAAGGGAATGACCTCACTCCGCCTCTTCGGATGAGTTTTTCCAGAGGGCTCTGGATGCTTCAACCCTGAAAGGATTTAAGGATGGAGATCTGGGGAAACTGGGAAAGGTGAGTTAAGGAAGGGTTAAAAAGGTGGAAAATCAGTTTCAGGCAAAAAGAAAACACGGAAAAATCTTTATTTCCCTCTATCAACAAATTCCATGGATTTTTCTAGGATTTTCCATTTTCGAAAAGCTTTTCTGGGAATGGGAGAGGATTGGAGCTTCCCAGATATAAAATAAACCAAGGATTAAAGCAGAAAACTTTGGGATTTCGGCACTTTTATCTCTTTGGGAATCATCCTAATTATCGGTATTGATTTCTATACATGGAATTTCTGCCGGATAAGGAGTTGTCAGGCTGGATATCCTGGAATATCCATGGAATTCCAGGATATTTTAGTGACCGGAATTTTTCCCATTCTGCACTTCCAAAGAATTCCGTTTGTGGATGAACCGTTTGATGAGGCTCCCAACTCGTTGGTGATTCCCTGGAAAAATGGGAAATCAGGGATTTTAGGTTCTGTCACGGATGAAAGGCTGAAACGGGTGGAAACTTGGAAATAGATTCATGGTGAAACTTGGGAATAAATCCGGGTGAGGAATTTCAATCCCTATCTCTTTTCCCGTGATCCATTTTTCTACCCAAGCCATTCCTCGGGAAAGGAAAAACAGCTCAAAGCTATGGAAAAACTGGAATTTTCAGCTGATTGTCCATAAAAATCCACCCAGTTTTCTCCAATTCTGTGCATAAATTAACATCAATTAATTCCAACACCATCCCGTGGCTACAAGCAGCCCAAGGATGGCGTTGGAATAATTGTTCCAAGCTGGAAATTTTCAGGAATGATTTATCCTCTAACACATCCCTTTTTTTTATTAAAAACCTGGATCCCGGTGAAGATTTCACATCCCATTAATGGTTTTGCCCTTAATTAAAGAAACCACCGGCAGCTCATTAATACCTCATTAAGAGGTGAGAATAGAAGACGGGAAAAAGGGTTGGAAAATCCAACTTGTCCCAGGTAAAATTCCTCAATAATTTATCAGGAAAGGGCAAATCTCCTCACTTTTGGCTCGCACACAGTGGCTCCTTTATTTAGGATGAGTCATCCTGGAAAAATCCTATTTATTCCCAAATTTTGGCACAACTGCAGCTACCAGGCTCGGAAGTGATACCAGCCAGATTTCAGGATTTCTAATTCCCGGGAAATTTTGGCCTTTGGAAATTTGTTTTTCTGTCGGGGTTAAGAAAACAAAATTCTTTCCTTCGTTCTTGCCCCTGACTGGAATTTCTGACTCAAAAAAAAAAGCCCGGCTTTGGAAATCTTGACCTGGGATCGTTGTTCCCATCAGCGAAAATGGGCGGGGTTTGGAGGGAAGACTTTTTGGGAGCAGAACCGAAGCTCCTTCAGGGATGTTATTCCTGGTTTTCATTGCTCAGGAGTGTTTTTCTTATCACGGGAGAGGATAAATACGGATTTTTGGAACACATGGGAATGGGAAGGAAGAGCAATAGGAAGTTCCAGAAGGTTTTGGTGATGAATCCTTGGGAAATGAGGTGGGAATGTCCAACCTGGAGAAGGGAAGGCTCCAGGCAGAGCTCAGAGCCCCTTGCAGGGCCTGAAGGGGCTCCAGGAGAGCTGGAGAGGGACTGGGGACAAGGCCTGCAGGGACAGGACACAGGGAATGGCTTCCCACTGGGAAAGGGGAGATTGGGCTGGGATCTTGGCAAGGAATTGCTGTGTGGGAGGGTGGGGAGGGGCTGGAATGGAATTCCCAGATTTGCTGTGGCTGCCCCTGGATCCCTGGCAGTGCCCAAGGCCAGGTTGGATCTACCTGGGATAGTGGGAGGTGTCAGGCTGGATCTTGAAGATCCCTTCCCATCCAAACCATTCCTTGATTTTTAGTTTATCTCCTGCATCACTCCAGAGTTTTGGTCCACAATTGCCCAGGCTCCCTTTGGAAGGAAAACAGTTATTCCCGATTTCTTTTTTAAGGGAAAAATTCCAGGAAGTCATTCACCAGACACAGGGTGTGGACACACCACAGTGCCCAAACCAAACCTCCAACCTGATCCATCTGGATTTCCCCATCCCACCTCCCACTTCCCAGGTTTTTCCCTGGATTTGGAGCTTCTCCCAGGACACGCAACACCCACAGTGCTGCAGAATCTCCTTGGTGGGAACCGTGTCAAAATTCCAGGCGCTTGGATCTGAGTTGTCCCTGTCCCTCCAGGAAATCATGGGGGATGAGTCAAGGTCATGCCCGGAGTGAGGATTTTGGGATGGAGATTCCGTCAGTGCAGCCCCATTGTGGTTATGGACCAGTCTGCACCGGACAGCCCCGGGATGAGTCTGCTTCCCCTCCCGAATCCCACAGATCCCAAATTTTCAGCTCCACTCCCACATCTGGGCTGCAGGACCTCCGTGGAGAGCTGGGAAACCTCATTTCTCCAGCAAATTTTGCCTCTGTCACTCTCCCAGTGTTGCTCAACAAGGCCATGGCTTGGATCCAATGTATCCGTGCCCCAAACCACCGGGAAAAGGGCTGGACTGGGTTTCCTCTCCCAGCCAGGCCCTCCTCCGGCATTTCCCAACCGGAGCCGTGAATCCCACACTTGTCATGGGAAGGAAAGCAAAGCTGAGGCAACTCCAGAGAGGGAAAGTGGCCGGAGAACCACAAAAAAGCCGTCCTTGAGGTGGTTTGGGTCATCCTAAAACAATCCAGGGGCTCAGCTGGTGGGAGGGAGGTCCAGAGCCGGGAATTCTGGTGCACAAGGGCTTGGAAAATCAGGATTTGTGGGATAAAGTGGGAATGAGATCAACCACACACCGACTGTGCTTTGCTCTCTCCCTAAGCTTTGCCCCTTCAGGACTCAGATTTCGGGTGTGCTCAGGGCTGATCCTGGTCTTTGTTAGTCCAGACCACTTAAACTCACCTTGTTCTGGGTGAGGGATCCCGATCCAAGGGGAAATGGATCCCAGGGTGTGCTTTCCAGAGGTTTTCCCATGGTTGATAGGTCAAGCTGGAGAAAAGGAGGCTTGGGGGGAACTTCTGGCTCCCCAGAATTCCCTGGCAGGAGAAAGGAGTTGGTGGGGGTCGGGATTTACTCCCAGAGAACAGGGACAGGATGGGAAAATCCCAAAATCTCATCTATCCCTTCCTTGAGAAGCCATTCCCTTCTTTAGGGAATGAGAGGACAATCCACGCATCTCCTTTATAACCTCGTTAATCCCCAAAAAAAAAAGACGTGGATTGAGGATTTTCCTCGATCACAAGAAGTTCAAATCCCAACCACCCATTTTTAGGAGCGCATTTTACTTTTGGTGTTTCCTGGGAAATAAGGAAAACTTCCACTTTCCTGACAGGATCCAGGTAGGTCTGGGAATCAAATCCTTTCTTCCGTTCTTGTTTTCCAAGCCATTTCCAGGCTCAGCTTGGCATAGGGAATAAAATCAGGAGTTGGCTCAGGGAGAATCCCTAAAATTGAAGGATTGGATCTTGGAGAATCCCTAAAATTGAGGGAATGGCTCTTGGAGAATTCCTAAAATTGAGGGATTGGATCTTGGAGAATCCCTAAAATTGAGGGAATGGCTCTTGGAGAATCCCTAAAAATGAGGGATAGGCTCTTCGAGAATCTCTGGCATTGAGGGATTGGTTCTTGGATCATCCCTAGAATTGAGGGATTGGCTCCTGAAGTCCCAGTTCAACCAGCAGGGAGAACAGGAGGCTTCAAAGTGGGATCCCAAAAACAAACTCAGGGACAAAGGATCCACTTGGGATTGGCATAAAAAGCACACAAAGGACAGGAAAAATTCCTGAATTCCAGGAAAAATTCTTCCCTGAGAGCGTGGGAAGGCCTTGGCACAGATTCCCAGGAAAACTCTGTGCCACATCCCAAGCACCGAGTGCCACATCCAGGAGTTCTTTGGATGCCTCCAGGGATGGGGACTCCACCATTCCCTGGGCAATTCCAATGCCTGACCACCCTTTCCATGGAAAAATTCCTCCTGATGTCCAACCTGAGCCTCCCCTGGCACAGCCTGAGGCCATTCCCTCTTGTCCTGTTGTTCCCTGGGAGCAGATCCCAAATCCCCCCTGACTGCTCCCACCTGCCAGGGAATTTCAGAGAGGGAAAAGATCCCTCTGGATCCTCCTTTGGTCCAGGCTGATCCCCTTTCCCAGCTCCCTCAGGAATTCTCCAGCCCATTCCCAGCTCCATTCCCTTTCCTGGACATACTCCAGCCCCTCCATGTCCTGCCCAGCACTGGACACGGAATTCCAGGTGTGACCTCAGCAGTGTCGAGCAGGTGAATTAATTTAATTTGCATTTAATTTGCTTTTAATTGGATGAAAATAAATAAACCAGATCCAGTGAAAAGTAGGTTTTCCTTTATCCATCCAAGTTTTGACGGGATTTGTGTCCTGTCTGCCTGCAATTTCCACATGGAATTCCTCTGAATTCCTGGGATTTTCACCTTTTCCCTGCTTTCTCAGCTTTTCCTGGTGCTCCAGCCCCTTCACAGCTCTGTTCCCTTCCCTGGACACACTCCAGCCCCTCCAGGTCCTTCCTGAATTGAGGGATACAGAATTCCAGCAGTGCCTGGCACTGAGGGATAACCCCTTTCCTAAAGGATGAGATAAAGCGCAAATCCCCTGTAAATTTGGAATTTGGAAGATCATCCTGGTGGTGTAATTCCAGCCCTTCATCCACCCTGCCCCTTCCACACCTCCAGGAATGAGCTCCAGGCCCTCATCACCTGCTCATGTCCAACCTGTATCCAAATGTCCTGGAGTGATCCAAGGAAACCAAGAAGTTCAGGATTGATCAGAGCGAAATCCGTGGGGTGGGAGATCTGAGGGAACCTGAGGAAAAGGGGAAGGATGCACAAAATTCCCTCAGAATTCCCTCCAGACAACTCCCAGGATCCTGAAAATCGGTGGGATTCGGACAAATCCTCCTCTCAGTAAAACTGAAACCAATTCCAAGGAACCTGTAGGAGGTCGTGGCACAAATCCCAGGAAAGAGGGGGAAATGCCATGGGTGAACCACTGCCCGTGACTCACTGTGGTGACTCATCGGAGCAAAAGGTCAGGAATAAAGAAGGGAAAGCTGCCACCTTTCCCTGCTCCTTTTCCCTACGTCCAGTATCCAAACCATTGAGCATTCCCAGGATTTCTCCCCTGGAAGCGTCAAGGAAAGGACACTGCAGGTGATATTTTTGGAAACTGCAAGGAATTCCTTTCTGTTTCCCTGGAATGAACTTCCTCATCCCGGCTGCTGCCACCATCAAATCCCAAAAAATCCCAAATCCGTGGCATAGGGAGAACCCACCCAGGTTAGAGATGGTAAACTGAGGCACAGGGAGGGGTTTGACATAATTGTGAGCACCGGAAAAGCCAGGAATTCCACATGGAATATTGTGGAAGGTTTTCCTTGGAACAGCTGCTGGAAATGCCCTTGGATGGTGTTTCAGCACTCTGGGAATATTACTGGGATTAGCACATCTTGTGTGCCTGGAAAAGAGGAATTCCAGGAAATTTGCTCTGAATCTCCCACTGCAGCCCAGAATTCCCAGGATCTTCCATGGCTCCAACTATTCCCATGTGGGTACCTCGGGTATCCCACGGCTTCCTGGCCGTGCACAGGGAATTGGATCACAGCGCTCATGATCAGTATGGAATCATGGAATCATGGAATTCCAGAACATCCTGGAAGGATATTATCCACGAGGATCACTGGAGTCCAACTCCCGGCATAAACACGCAGGGATTCATGGATCAAAGCCTTTCCAGGATGAGAGGAAAGGACACAGCAGGAGAGCCACCACTTCCTAAACCATTCCCAAATCATGGATCTCATCCGGCTGCTTCCCTCAGGAAGATTTGCAGGGATGGGAGGTTTGTGCTCCAAGATGGGAGCTGAGGAGATCCAAACCATGGTTGGGGAGACTCCGGGATAATCTTCCCTAGGATCATCGGCTGTTAACGGATGGAAAATCTCTTCATCTATCAAAACCTTTGTGTGGACACTTCCTATAAAACTCCTGGAAAAACCCCTCCCTCCTTTCCTTCTCCGTCCTCCTCACATCCCCCTCATCCCAATGGATCAAGGGCTGAGGGAACAAACCACATTCCAGCCATTCCATGAGTATATACTCCCCTTATTCCATATTTTGTGCCTTCACTTTGCTCCTGTTCCAAGGAAGAGGCCGTGGCTGCTTCTGCTCCGTGGATTTGCTAATCCCTGGAAAAATGAAGAAACAGGAGTGTTTTCCGAGATACCCTTCATTCCCAAGGGAGATTCCGGCACTTTTTGCTGGATAAAAACTTCTCCAGGACTCCGACCTTGGACTAAGTGGCTCTCCAGATGTTGGGACACGATGACTCCAGAAGACCCTGGCCTTCGTGTGGCCACCGAGCTCCAGATGTTGGCCCGGAAAACTGCCTTTGGAGTCATCTCCTGGAGGAAAACAGGGAATGGGCATGGATCAGGATGAGTCAAGCTGGGTGTGGAGCCGGAAAGAAAAGGAATGTGCCTCCAAGGCTGCGTTTATTGCCTTGGCACGTGGGCTTTGTCCTGGCTGGACACACGGATCGGAGCTCAGCCCTTCCCATGGATCTTGGGAAGTCCCTGTGGCCTTGAGCCTTTGGGTCAAAGGGTTTTTGGGAGCAACGTTCCCTGGTGTTCCTGCATGGAGCTGGAAAAGCTACAAAGGTTTCCTCCCTTTGGCTCCCACCTTCCAGATTGCTCCGGCTGGGACGGACTCGGCCGAGGGACAGGGACAGGCTGAGAGGAATCGGCCCCGAGTCGGAGCAGGGGAGGTTTAGGTTGGATTCTGGGAGAAATTTCTGCATGGAAAGGGATTTCCAGGCCTGGCACAGCTGCCCAGGGCAGGGTATAGTCTCTATCCATGGAGTTGCTCCAAGGGCTGGAGCCAGGCTGGGAGAGCTGGGAATGTTCCCCTGCAGAAGGGAAGGCTCCAGGCAGAGCTCAGAGCCCCTTGCAGGGCCTGAAGGGGCTCCAGGAGAGCTGGAGAGGGACTGGGGACAAGGCCTGCAGGGACAGGACACAGGGAATGGCTTCCCACTGGGAAAGGGGAGATTGGGCTGGGATCTTGGCAAGGAATTGCTGTGTGGGAGGGTGGGGAGGGGCTGGGCTGGAATTCCCAGATTGAATTCCCAGATTTGCTGTGGCTGCCCCTGGATCCCTGGCAGTGTCCAAGGCTAGGTTGGACATTGGGGCTTGGAGCAGCCTGGGACAGTGGGAGGTGTCCCTGCCCATGGATGGGGTTGGAACTGGATCATCTTTAATTCCCTTCCCACCCCAATCCATCCCATGATTCTTAAATTCTCTGGAGACCATCCTGCTTTTCCCTGTTCCAGGCCGAGGATCGCACCTCAGCCTGGGTTTCTTGGGAATATGTGACAGCACTGAAGTTTTAGGCAATTTTCTGTTCCAAATTTTCCCCTTGGAACAGCAATGGGAATGTCCCAGTGCCAGCTCCAGGTTAAAAATAAAGTCCCGGGATGTGTGGAAAAGAGTTCATGACCCCACTGGGAGAATTCCAGCCCTGGGCAGGTTTGGAATTTCAGGGAACAGCCTGACTTTTTCCTGGTTTTTATTGGCATAAAAGCAGCAAGTTCTATTTATAAAGGAAAAAAAAAAAATAAGGAAGGGCAGGAAAAGAAGGAAAAGGGGAGATGTGGAGCTCCCTGCGTGTCCTGGGTGGAATCGGTCACTCCGAGGTCACACACTGGTGGCCAGGACAGGCTGTGCTTTTCCTGCCTTCTGGAAAAGTCCAGGTAGGAGGTGGGAATATCCAAGGGCCAGGTTCTGGAATTCCCACCAGTTTTCCGTGTTCCCCACACTTCCAGTTTGTCCTGAGCGTGTGGCACATCCCATGGAGGGCTCAGTCCAAGGAGAGCTCTGCTGTTCCCCTAAATCACCCAGCTGGGAAAACTTCCCATCCCAGCTCCCGGATTGTGCCCATCCTGGTCTTCCCCGGCATTCCAGGGTTCTCCTGGTCTGCAGGGACTTGATCCAATGTCTGGGATTGGGTCCTGCCCCAGACAGGAATCCAGGATTATCTGGGAAGAAGATATGGAGCAGAACGGGATGTGCTGGGATCAGTCCAGGATCCACTTCCCAGATGTCCATTGGGAGCTCAGATCCCTTTTCCATGTGCCAGAGGTGTCTTCCAACACCTGAGAGTGGGAATGTCCACAAGATCAAATATTCCTTACTCCTGGAATTTCCAGTCACCCCCTTTGGCACCAGAGCCTTTTCCCAAGGCAGTGGAGACTCATGGAGATGGAGGAACAGAGGAACAACTGGATTTTCTTGGGATCCAGTGGCTTCCTCCAGAAATGGGAGATGGTTCTTCCTCTTGGATATTTTGTTCCTCAAGAGACAACGGAGCAACCAAAGAGAGCTACCTCCAAGGAAAACTCCACATCCATATTTTCCTGAAAATCCAGCTGGAATCTGGTTGTCCAGAGCTGGCTGCACCCTCCCCAACCTGCCCATGACTGGACAGCCAGCAGTTCACCAGATATTTGTCATTTTTTCCCATTCTTTCCAAAATTTCCCGGGAATTCCAGCACCCCTTGGCTCCGAGGGTGGAAAATGCGGCAGCAAGGAGGTGAAATGTTCTGCATCCTCCTGAGTCACCGGCGATTTCCTGGAGCTCCCTGAAATATGGCCCGGATTGTCCTTGGCCTCCCAAGGGAAACATTTAAGAAAGGGAAAGGATCGGGAAAGGAGAAGAAAAAAATTTGGAGAAATGTTTCTCATCCCGAGCCAAGGAGAGGGAAAGGGAAATTCCCCTGGCGGGTGTCAGGTTTTGGTTGCAAAATGAAAACAAAAGTGGAACTTCAGGGACATCGTGGCCTTCCTGTGACTTTTCCTTGGAAAATTTCCCCCCTGTGACTTTTCCTTGGAAAATTTCCCCCCTGTGACTTTTCCTTGGAAAATTTCCCCCACTGGCAGGGACAGCGCTCGGCTGCCCAGGAGTGCCCATTCCCGTGGAATTGTCCCTTGGAATCAAAGGAATTTCAGGAGATCTTCCAGGCTGTCCTCTGCTCCCATTTCCTTCTGGATATTTTTGGTAGGTCCAGCCTCCTCCTAAAAGCTGGAACGGTGGAGATTCCAGCTTTTCTCCCAAAAAATTGGTTTTTCATTCTTCACCTCAGGAAGGTGAACCTAAATTCCAACCTAAATCTCCTTTGGAAAATTTCTGGATATAAATTATTTTCCCACTATATTTCAAGTCTTCAGTGGGCTTTTCCTTCATCCATTTCTTTGGATTCATCCGAGTTTTACTTCTGTATCATCTCTCATATCATCCCACTCATATTCCAAGGGAAACCTCCAGTTTATCCATAAACTTTTTGAGTTAGCCAATCCTGAACTATTTAATTCCATTGAAAGGACATTTTTCTAATCCTTTTTCTATAAAACAGCAGGAATTTCTTGATTTGGGATCAATTTGTAATCCATCATTTCTCCCTCTAAAGATCCAGAGCTCTTCTCCAGCTGAGATTTATCCAGGCAATGAATCTTCCCCAAAAGCAGTCCCTGCACATGATTCCTTGAAATATTCCCTGCTTTTTTCCATCCAGGTTTTTACTGCTTGGCTACGGATTCGCTGCCTGGGCCAGGAGAGGCACAAATTTGGCTCCCCAATTTCCCAGGCTCTGTGGCCTCTCCTAAAAAAAACTGCTCAAAATGAGCCTGTGGAGGGCTGATATTCCAGGTGGAATAACATCCTCATTCCCAAGTTTCCTTCACTTTATCTGGATGGGTTTTTGCTATAAAAATCTGAATTTCAATTTCAGACTCCTGCGTGTTCCATCCATCAATAAATGGTTCTTTTCCTGCAAGGAATCTCCTCTGATCCAAGGGAAAGGCTCATCCACAGGGAAGAATTCCTTTCCACTGGAAAGTATCAGGCTGGACACAGTTAATATCCAAAAGTGGGCCGGGAAAAGCTGGAGAGGTTCCTCGTGTGAGAGTAGGGGATTGCAGGAAATCACTCAGGGCAAAACATCGAATTATGGAATGGTTTGGGAGGGAAAGGACCTTAAGGATCATCCCATTCCAACCCTTCTTCCATGGACAGGGACACCACACACTATCCCAGCTTCTCCAAGGTCTATCCTTGGACATTTCCAGGGATGGAGCAGCCAGAACCTCTCCAGGCCACACCTTGGCACGGGATACATTCCCAAGGTGTTTTCCTGCTTTGACTCTTGCATTCCCGAGAGGAATGTGGAAAACTTTCCTGAGGGAGGAAACACCTTTTTCCTTGGAGGCAGAGCCCTCCCAGATCCCAAAATCACCCCGCGCCACATCCACACCACTTTTACGGAGCCTTTTCTCCTTGCCTGCTTCCCAAAAAACATCCCGGTAGCCAAAACCCCCGAATCCCGGAGCCAGCCGTGCTGCCGTGTGCATTCCAAAATGTTTGTGGAGTTAAATCCCAACAAAAACCTTGCCGACCTTCCAAAGGCCATCCCCAAGTTAAAAACAGATGGAAAACGCTGGCAACGGAGCGATGGCTTTCTTTTTAATCCCTTTTTTTTTTTTTTCATGAATGATTCAGAAGGCCAGGAACAGCGGCCTAGGCCTGGATTAAGGCCAGGAACAGCGGCCTAGGCCTGGCTTAGGCCCAGCACATCCTGTTGAGTCATGGCTGATGTCTGCTCTCTAAGCTTGGCCTTGTTAGGACTTGTCAGCCAGGCCTGGCTCCCAAAATATCCCCCGGCCTGCCCTGGCCCAGGAATTCCGCAATAAATCCTCACCCTGGGCATGGTCAGGAGCGTGAGGGAGGTTTTGGGGAGGGCCAAAGGGCATGGAAGGGAGGCAGGAAAACACATGGATCATTCCTTATCCTCTCGCCTGTTCCCACTTTAAAAAAAAAAAAAAACACGACTAAAAAATGTTGGTTCAGCCAGAAAAAAAAAAGTGACTTTGAAGTCCCAGCATTCCCAATTCCAGGCCTGTCGCTGGTTTTTCTTTTCCGGGATAACGGCAGGAATTTTATCTGCCGCTGGGTGATACTCTCTGCCCACGGACAGGATGGGAATTAGGGAATGCTGGGGGTGGTGATTAATTAAAATCCATCAAATTCCGGAGGGTGTTTGAGTGGCTCTTAACCTTTCATGTGGTCATTTGTCGATCCTGAAAAAAATTCCCAGTGGCAGGAAAAAGCCCATATCCAGGAAATCCAGGCTTTTCTCTGGCAACGCTTCCCATTCTCGAGTACATTTTTGGAAATTCATAATAATCCATGAATTTTCCTGCCTCTCTCCCTACACAGATCCCACATTTCACCCTGATGTTGACGGACAGATAAGGATCCAAACAGAAGGAATGCAGGGATGAGCCGAGATCAAGATTCCCACTGGAAAACTTCCACGCGGACCCCTTCCCGCTTCCCGAAATCTCCATATGGAGGATTTGGTTTGCCCTGGGTTATCAAGATAAAGCACATTTCCCACTCCAGATCCAGCCTGGAGTTCAAACGCTTCCAAAGTTCAGGAATGTTCCGACTCGCGGCTTTGGTTCCCATCCACATCCAACTTTCAAAGGAAAGATGAAGGGAGATCGCTCCGAGATAGCGGCAGATCCATGGATTTGTCCAGGCCTCTCTTATTTTTTGGGCAGTAGCTGAAAGCCTCCGAAATTTCCCTTTCAAAGCTCCGGAGCACTTAGCGCTTGGAAATTTTTTCCCGGTGAAACGCTGGGAGCTTTGCCACCGCTTTCAGCCCAGCTTGGATCCCCTCCTAAACATTTAATCCTCCAGATGGGGGAAGGATTTTTCCGACTTTTTATTTTTTTCTGCGGATGGGGGGAAATGGAAAGGGATCACGTGGGAGCTGCTCATCCCAGGCCAAAGCACGGTCAAGGAGAACTCCCAAATTCCTGGTGCTGAGCCCCAGGCTCGGACTTTGTGCCACGGTTTTCCTGGAGGAGAGGACTCTGGAGGCCACACACGAAGCACGTTCCCGCTCTCTTTTCCCGGTTTTCCTGGATCCGTGAGAACCAGGCCTCCTGTGCCTTCTCCAGCCCTCGGGAATGTGCACGGGGACAAAACGTGTCCTCAGATTACTTGGGAAATGTTAGAGCGTCCCTTTGCCTTTTTTCCCAAATAAAACCCAGATTTGGGATCAAACTGGGCTGAAGCTCAACATCCAAACTGGTTTTTTTTCTGGAAAAACTCTGAGGTGATGGATGAGATTCCAAAAGCCCGGCATGCTCCCTGTTTTTTAATCCCAAAATTGTTTTCTGGGGGTGGTCAATCCCTGCTCCATCCATCAGGAAAATCTGGGAGAGCCAAGCACCAGTTTAAGCATTCCAGAGAAGCACTGGGAGAGGTGGGATGAATCCAGAGCCTAAAAATAGGGATGTGGATGCAGCCCAGTCCTTCCCTGGGAGCTTGGGAGAGAGAGAGAGAACCCTGGCACAGAAATCCTGGAATTATTTTGATCCATTTGTCACAAAACCGTGGAATAATTAGGGTTGGAAGGGAACTTTAAAGGTCGAATAATCCAAACCCTCTGCCAGGAGCAGGGAGAAGATTCCCAAATCTGTCTTAAATCCTATAAGAAGAAACCTCTGGAATATGCCAGTTGTTTAAGAGTAGGGAGTAGAAAGTCCTTGTGGATGAAGCTTTATCCCAGCCATGATCCAGGAAATTTTTGGGAACAAAAGAAGTTTGTACAGTTAGACAGGATCATAATTAACCTTTGGATCTCTCTTCCAGGTGTCCATGGATTCCGGTGGGATCTGAATCCATGGAATATGGAATTGAATCCACTTGGGAAGAGAAACAATGCATAGGACAAGGGGGATTGCCGGGCATTTGGGAAATCCTTTTCTGTGCCTCAGTTTCCCAAAACTCATCCCATCCCACCCCATCCATGCGCAGGGACACCTCCCACTGTCCCAGGCTGCTCCAAGCCCCAGTGTCCAGCCTGGCCTTGGGCACTGCCAGGGATCCAGGGGCAGCCACAGCAAATCTGGGAATTCCAGCCCAGCCCCTCCCCACCCTCCCACACAGCAATTCCTTGCCAAGATCCCAGCCCAATCTCCCCTTTCCCAGTGGGAAGCCATTCCCTGTGTCCTGTCCCTCCAGGCCTTGTCCCCAGTCCCTCTCCAGCTCTCCTGGAGCCCCTTCAGGCCCTGCAAGGGGCTCTGAGCTCTGCCTGGAGCCTTCCCTTCTCCAGGGGAACATTCCCAGCTCTCCCAGCCTGGCTCCAGACTCCTGGAATGGGTTTGGATGAGAAAGGGCCTCAAAGCTGCTCTCATTCCATCGGTAGGGACACCTCCCACTGTCCCAGATGGATCCAATCCCCAATGTCCAACCTGGCCTTGGGCACTGCCAGGGATCCAGGGGCATCCACAGCAAATCTGGGAAACCTTTGCAATTTTTTGGAATTAGCCTCCACCACAGTATTTTTCCTTGGATCAGTGTTCCATTTTAACCTCTTCCCACCAGTAGCTCCTGTGGGACAAAGATATTTGATGGATATTATTTATATTTTATAGATATTTCTATTTTATGGATTATATTTATATTTTATGGATTATATTTATATTTCATGGATATTTTTCCATTCCCAGTCTCAATTCCTGCACAGCGTTGGCAGAGCCGCTTCCCTCCGGCAGCAGGGAACACCTCAATTTTCCAAAGTATTCCTTGGATTTTAGCGGAGCTGCTGAGACCCTCAGCATCCCAAACCCTCCCCTGATCCAGCAGGAAGGGAGGGGGCCTCTCTCCAGGACCTCCATCCCATTCCAGCTGCTCTCAGGTGGGATTTCCCTGCTCCAACCCTATTTATAAACCTGAGATCGTTATCCGGGAGCAACGAGCCGAAAAGGAGCCAAGGAAACTTTCCATGGAATGGTCAGGAAGCGGCTCTCAATGGCCAGACAGAGCGGCAGCCTCCGAAGGAGCCTCCCGGGAAAAACGGAGCGATTTTCCCCTCGTGAGTCACGGTTTGTTGAGCTGGACACAGAAAACAACATCCAGGAGGGGAGGTGCTGGAGTGGCGGCGAAATCCATGGATTTGGAAGGGTCCCGACAGCAGATTCACCATTCCCGGAAATTCTAAGAGAAATTCAGTTTAATCCCATCGGCGGCAAGGACGAGCTCAAGACCCTCCAGTTTAACACAGGGAAAAGGTGAAAATCCCAGGAATTCAGAGGAATTCAGTCTCCGTGTGGGAATTGCAGGCAGACAGGACACAAATCCCACCAAAACTTGGATGGATAAAGGAAAACCTACTTTTTGTTGGATCTGGTTTATTTATTTTTATCCAATTAAAAGCAAATTAAAAGCAAATTAAATTAATTTATGTGCTGGACATTGCCAAGGTCACACCTGGAATTCTGTGCCCAGTGCTGGGCAGGACATGGAGGGGCTGGAGCGTGTCCAGGAAAGGGAACGGAGCTGGGAATGGGCTGGAGAATTCCTCAGAGAGCTGGGAAAGGGGATCAGCCTGGAAAAAAGGAGGATCCAGAGGGATCTTTTTTCCTCTCTGGAATTCCCTGACAGGAGGCAGCAGTCAGGGGGGATTTGGGATCTGCTCCCAGGGAACAACAGGACAAGAGGGAATGGCCTCAGGCTGTGCCAGGGGAGGCTCAGGTTGGACACATCAGGAGGAATTTTTCCATGGAAAGGGTGGTCAGGCATTGGAATTGCCCAGGGAATGGTGGAGTCCCCACCCCTGGAGGCATCCAAAGAACTCCTGGATGTGGCACTCGGTGCTCGGGATGTGGCACAGAGTTTTCCTGGGAATCTGTGCCAAGGCCCTCCCACGCTCTCAGGGAAGAATTTTTCCTGGAATTTAGGAATATTTCCTGTCCTTTGTGTGCTTTTTATGCCAATCCCAAGTGGATCCTTTGTCCCTGAGTTGGTTTTTGGGATCCCACTTTGAAGCCTCCTGTTCTCCCTGCTGGTTGAACTGGGACTTCAGGAGCCAATCCCTCAATTCTAGGGATGATCCAAGAACCAATCCCTCAATTCCAGGGATTCTCCAAGAACCAATCCCTCAATTCCAGGGATGTTCCAAGAGCCAATGCCTCAGTTCTAGGGATCCTCCACTCTGGGAACCATAAAGCACCTTGGAGTCAGGTGGAACCTGTTCCTCAGGCTTGGATGATCCATAGGAATGTTGATAAGGATCCATCGCTGGGAAGATGGATTTAGATGGATTTTACATCCATTCCTATAGAAAAGTTTGGGAAAAATGGCACCTGGAGAAGCCCTGAGGATCCGAGGTTCAATTTACTCTTGGAAATGACAGCTCTGGATCCACGGATGATGAAAAACCTGGAGAAATCCTTGCGGAGAAAAGGCCTTTAAGGAAACCAGGAATCTTGGGGTGCTGAGCAGTGTTAGAACCTAAATTTCTCAATCAACAAACTGTAATTAATTGGTGCATTCCATGCAAGGGAATTCCGGATCTTCCTTAACTTCCTCCTTCAGATCCCTTGTCCAAGGCTAATTAAGGATCTTAGGAAAAAAATGCCTGTTGGGATATTTGAGGATCTGTTTGCAGCAAAATCTGATTAATAATCCAACGAAAACAATATCTAATAATTACAATTTAACAGATCCCAGAATGCCAGGATCATTAAAGCTGGGAAAGCCCTCCAGGACTGTGTTCCCGATTCCCACCTTTTCAAAACCTCGGGAATCTCAGTGCTAGCCATGGCAACGAATTTATTTGTTGTCACAGACCTTTATTTGTTGTCACGGACCTTCTCTTTCCAGGAGTTGTTGGAAACAACTTCCGACCTTGAACCCGGCGCCACGGAATGTTGTGGATGTTACTCAGCCCCTGGAATCACCCAGAGTTTCCTGGAAATTCTCAGAGAAATTCAGGAAGCTCCGTGGACGACGTGAGCGATTCCTGATTATTTTTACGATTATCGTTATTAATTTCTCGCGTGGCGGCAAACAAAGGGTTATAAATTCCACGAATGTGGAAGAAACCTTACTGGAGCTGGATCCCAGGGGATTTTCCAAGGTACCCAGCAAGGCTTGGTTAAGCCTGGCTTGTTTTTGTAACTCAGATCAAAACATCCTCCAAGCCACACCCCAAGGCCAGACCAAGGAAAGGCGACTTTGAGTCATTTTTGTTTATTCCCACATGGAGAAATCCGGGAGAACCTGGGCACAGCAGAGCTGCCCCCACTCAGATCCAAGAGCTGCTGTGGCTCTGGAATGAGCAAGGGGGGATCCTGGGGAACTTGTGGAATTTTGGTCCATCCCTGGAACTCTCCAAGACCAGGTTGGATGGACTTAGAGCCACCTGGGATAATGGGAGGTGTCCCTGAACATGGAAAAGGTGGAATGGGATGGGATTCCAGGTCCCTTCCAACCCAAACCATTCCAGGATTCTGGAGCCCCTCTGCTCTGGAGCCAGGCTGGGAGAGCTGGGAATGTTCCCTGGAGAAGGGAAGGCTCCAGGCAGAGCTCAGAGCCCCTTGCAGGGCCTGAAGGGGCTCCAGGAGAGCTGGAGAGGGACTGGGGACAAGGCCTGGAGGGACAGGACACAGGGAATGGCTTCCCACTGGGAAAGGGGAGATTGGGCTGGGATCTTGGCAAGGAATTCCTGGCTGGTCTGGAATTCCCAGATTTGCTGTGGCTGTCCCTGGATCCCTGGCAGTGTCCAAGGTCAGGCTGGATGGCAGAAGGGTTGAAAAAGGCATTTGGGAAAACAGTGAGGGTCATAAACTGGAATCAATCCATAAAATATTCCCGAAATCCTGTTCTGTTCTGCACTGGACATCCAAACCCAAAACCCTTTGGATTTCCAGGAATTTGGGAGAATGGGGACCTTAATGGGAACCTCGTGACCTTAAGGATCCTCACAGGGATGAGCCTGAGGCTTCTGAATTTCGGGATGGGGCTTTCCACAATGAATCCAAGCTGCAGAAAACTGAATTCCGAAATTCACTCGGAATGACAGCATCCATGAAGGATCTGAAATCCGAGGGAGGATGAGGCTGTCCAGGGTGAGTCTGTCAGGAGAAAGGATGGAAACAGAATGAATTTAAGGAAAAGGAAAATTTTGCTGTTTCCTGACAGTCAGAAACACAAGGATGCGACGGATCCCCCAGGGAAGCTCAGGGAAGTTTGGTTGGAGCTGGACAGAGCAGCAGAGAATAAAAAGGGAAGGAAAAATCTGGGATTGCTCCCGCGGGATCCCAGAGGTGACATCAGAGGTGTTTTTCCATCTCCAGCCTCTCTGTGATCAGTCTGGGAGTTAAGGAAATGTGGGAATCACACCCTTTGGATCGCTGGGAAGAGCCAGGACAGAAATGCTGGAATGAGAATTGGATAATCCCAAAGGGCGTGGGAAGGGGGGATTGAGGAGGAAAGGTGCGGAAAGGTGCGGAGAGGAAAGGAGAGGAAAGGAAAAAGGAAAAAGAAAAAAGAAAAAAGAAAAAAGAAAAAAGAAAAAAGAAAAAAGAAAAAAGAAAAAAGAAAAAAGAAAAAAGAAAAAAGAAAAAAGAAAAAAGAAAAAAGAAAAAAGAAAAAAGAAAAAAGAAAAAAGAAAAAAGAAAAAAGTTTGGGGATTCCCATCCCTGGAATTGTCCAAGGCCAGTTTGGAGCACCCTGGGATGGTGGGAGGTGTCCCTGACCTTGGCATGGGGTGGGAATGGATGGGATTCGAGGTCCTTTTACTTCCCAAACCATTCCAGAATTCCATGATCAATCCTTGTCCAAAGTCCCTCCATAACATCCCATCCCAGCCTCCAGGAAGCTCCTGAGGTTCCAATTCCCAAAATCCAAGTAGTGGATCTATGGATCCATCCTCTCTCTCTTGAAGGGGACATCCACAGCGAAATCTTAGGAGAATTTCCTGGGAGTTTTCCAAAGGGAATCTGAAGAAGGAACAGATCTGGATTAACACCTGGATAATAATAATAAAAATATTAATAACATCAATAAAGTTAATAACAACAATGATGATGATGATTATTATTATTATTATAACAATAATAATAATAATAAATATTCTGCCTTGTGCATCCCATCCTTTTCCAGCCAGCAGGAAGAGGAAAACCTTTCCCACGGATCAGGAAATTACACACGGATCAAGGTAGAACCTCTGATTTTCATTCTCTTCCCAGTTTGGCTGAAGTGTTTGGGAAGAGGGTAATTTGGGAAGTCTGGGATTGGGAAGAGGTCCTGGAGCCAGGAGGGGATGTGGATCAGGGAAGTGAGGAATCCAGGGAAGCCAGGAATTGAACTCCTCTTTGGAATATTCACAGCATTCCCAACGCTCTTCCTGCCAGGATTCAGGACAGAGGAAGCCCCACCACATCCCAGTTCAAATCCCACAGATTCCCAGGATTCATCCCCAGGAAATCAGGATCAGCCCCAAGGGAGCCAGGCAGACGCTCCCTCCTCCTGTGCAGCCTGAAATTCCCTCCTCTCCCGCTGCCTCTCGGTCGGATCAGCAAAAAACAGGGATTTTGCCTTGTTTGGCTTCCCGGGGAGCCTTGGAAAACTTTCATCCCAAGCACGCGTGGTTGTTTTCCTTTAATTCCGTGGGATGCTGCTGGTTTTGAACTCTGCCTGGATTTTTTATTTCCAGGGATGTTTTAGTGCTCTCCGGTTTCCTTGTTTATGGAACAGCCGGAGAGCCGGGGCTGAGGGGTGCCATAAAAACCCGATCCAAGGATTCTGATGATCCTGGTTGTTTTGTTGATTCCGTGCCGGCTGAGCCCCACGCGAGGCAGGAATGAGA
Organism: Eopsaltria australis; assembly: GCA_034509425.1. Taxonomy (NCBI): domain Eukaryota; kingdom Metazoa; phylum Chordata; class Aves; order Passeriformes; family Petroicidae; genus Eopsaltria; species Eopsaltria australis. The sequence goes on along the minus strand of JAVTVJ010000879.1, from coordinate 429,592 downwards.
AACCTCCGGGATATGTCAGGAATGGGGAGCAAACAGAGACCGCTCTGTGGCATTCCCCGAAAAAAAATAGGGATAATAAACCGAGATATCCTTTCAAAATCCACTCCCAGTTGGTTGGGAAAACATCTGTGTTTGTTTTATCCCGTGGTGGCGGAGATAAGGATCTGGGACAGGGATAATTTTCAAGGAATGTGTTCCTAATAATCAGCTGATATTTAAACACGCGATAACTGTCCCATTAAACCATGGGATTTATTGGATAAGGATTTTCCTGGGCTGCCATTCCTCATTTTCGAGGATTATCAAAACCATCCTGAAGATTAGCAAGGGGTTTTATCATTCCCACGCTGCCCCTCGTTAATCCTTAATAAATCTGCTTCCAATAATCAGTGCTAAATAAGCGATCGCGGCTTTATGGATTTGGGATATGGTGACAATTCCCGTGGGAATTGCAAACCTGTCAGAGCTCCTGTCAGGAGATTCCAGGTGCTGATGGGAAGGTCGGGATTGTCCTGCTCACCTGGGAAGGTCACTCTGCTGTTGGGAATTTGGTGTCACCTGCGGAACAGGATGCAAATGGGACGGAGAGGGAATTTTGACAGGACACAGGGAATGGCTTCCCACTGGGAAAGGGGAAATTGGGCTGGGATCTTGGCAAGGAATTGCTGTGTGGGAGGGTGGGGAGAGGCTGGTCTGGAATTCCCAGATTTGCTGTGGCTGCCCCTGGATCCCTGGCAGTGTCCAAGGCCAGGTTGGACACTGGGGCTTGGAATCACCCTGGGACAGTGGGAGGTGTCCCTGCCCACAGCAGGGGTGGGACTGGATGAGCTTTAAGGTCCATTCAATCCAAACCATTCCCAAATTCCATGATTCTGTGAGAATATTAATGGGATATAAATGAGCCTTCACTGGCACAACCCTGACATCAGCAAGGACCCAACTCTGAATTCCCAACTCCTGATAATATCCCACAGCTGAGCCAGGGATCCTTGTGCTCATCCCTAACGTGACTTTCCCCACTGTCCCTTTTTTCCCCTGTTTTCCTTTTCTTCCCTTTCCCCCCTGTTTTCCCCTTTTCCCCCTTTATACCCTTTCCCCCTTTTTTCCCTTTTTTCCCTGTTTTTCCTTTTCCCTTTTCTTCCCTTTCCCCCTTTTTCCTATTCTTTCTTTTCTCCCTTTCCCCCCCTTTTCCAATATTTTTCTTTATTCCTTTTTTCCCTGTTTTCCCTTTTTTCCCCTTTCCCCTTTTTTTCCTTTTTTCCCCTTTTTTCCTTTTTTTCCTGTTTACCCTTTTTTATCCATGCTCTCCTCCCGCTGCTCTCCATGGGGTGGCTGTGCCAGCACCACTGTCCCCACAGTGATAAAGGTCACCTAAAACCCAAAATCCCCTCCCAGAGAAGCTCCCGGGAATCTCTGCTGTGTCCGTGCTCTCCGAACGGAGTCAGCACCAGAGACAGAAGCTGCGATTTTCCCTTCTCTCTCCCTCTTTTTCGTGCTTGTCTCCCGTTTTGGTTTTTTTTTTTTTCCAGGAAAACTGAACTCCGTGAGGGAACACAACTCCTGCTGCTGCCTCAGCAATTCCTGTCCCCTCTGCTGTCACCTCTCCACATGCTGCGTTGGGAAAAGGAGATTTCCTGCAAAAATTGTTTTATCAACAGGAAAGATTCCGTTTGTTCAGTTATGGGATAAGGAGTAATGGATTCGAAGGGGAAAAGGGGGAATTTAGGTTGGCTATATGGGAGAAATTCCTGGCTGTGAGTGGGGGAGTGGGGGTGGCAGAGTTTTCCCAGAGAATTTGTGCTTCCCCTGGATCCCTGGAACTCTCCAAGGCCAGGTTGGACACTGGGGCTTGGAGCACCCTGGGATAGTGGGAGGTGTTCCTGAACATGGATGGGATGGGACTGGGGTGGGATTTAAGGTCCCTTCCCACCCAAACCATTCCAGGATTCTGGAGCCCCTCTGCTCCTCTGGAGCCAGGCTGGGAGAGCTGGGAATGTTCCCCTGGAGAAGGGAAGGCTCCAGGCAGAGCTCAGAGCCCCTTGCAGGGCCTGAAGGGGCTCCAGGAGAGCTGGAGAGGGACTGGGGACAAGGCCTGGAGGGACAGGACACAGGGAATGGCTTCCCACTGGGAAAGGGGAGATTGGGCTGGGATCTTGGCAAGGAATTGCTGTGTGGGAGGGTGGGGAGGGGCTGGGCTGGAATTCCCAGATTTGCTGTGGCTGCCCTTGGATCCCTGTCCAAAGCCAGTTTGGATCCACCTGGGATAGTGGGAGGTGTCCCTGCCCACGGATGGGATGGGATTTAAGGTCCCTTCCCAATCCATTCCAGGATTCTTGGACACTGCGCAAGGAGCAGGCAGGACAGAGGGAAGCCGGAAGACCAGGAACGGCTGGAATTCCATGGGAATTCCAGCAGAGCTGCCCAGGACTGATAAATCCCTGATAAATCCAACCCCAGGGAGAACAGAAACGATGGAATTCAGTCCCACTGAGGGGGGCAGAGCTGGAGTTTTCCAGCCCAGACTCTCGGATTGGATTCCCCAACGATATTTCCCAATGGAATCCCTTGGGAACAATGATTTTCCGGCAATCCGGGAGCTGAGTGCCGGAGCCGGGGGTTAATTGCAATTAAGTCTCCACACTGGCGGCTCCCTCCGCCACCTCCAGGCCTCTGGAATTCACTGCTGGCCCCACTGGGATATAAATTATCCTTTGTTTCCAACCCTCTGGAAATCCTCTGGTGGGATCAGCATTGCTGGGGTTATCCTTAGGGAATATCCTTGGGCAGGCTGGAGGGATCCCTGTCCCTGCACTGGGGATTCCCAGGGAATCTTAGGGATGTTTTTCATCCCCATCCAGGTTTTCCTGTCAGAGAGGTCAAAGCCAGGCCTTTAATCCTGGCTCCAGCTGCAGTTGGAGTTACCAAATCCATCATCAAAATGAATAAAGGAAATCTTCAGCTTTCAGCTCGGGAATATCTGGAGTTTTTCCCGGGAACGGGAGCAGGGACGATCCCAGTGACAAATTTCCATCCTGGTGACAATTCCATGGCTCCCAGGGGATCCATTTACAATCCCAGCCACGACCACTACATCCTTCATCCCAGGATTTGCAGGCTGATGATCCCTGGGTTTTCTGGGAAGCACAGATGGATAATTTGGGAATACCGGACATTCCTCTCTGGATCAGCATCAGTTTTGCTGGGATTTTTCCCATATTTTTTGGGATTGTTGGAGAATTTTCACAGCTGTGATCTGTTCCCTGGGAGCCACATCATGGAAAGGAAATGGATGGATTCCACATGGATTCATGGATATTTGGCACCGGATTCCAGAGCGCAAATCCAGCTCCGCCACCTCAGCTCTGAGCCGGGTATCCAGGTTTTTTTATGAGGTTTTTGTGGGATGAGCCGAGCGTCCTTTGGAATAACTTCGTGGGAAAAGGGCCTGTAAATCCTTCCCTCCCTTCCCTATCCAATCCCAAATCCTGCACAAGGATCATTCCCAAGAAAAAAGACCATGAATGACAAATCTCCTGGGAACTAATCTTTTAATTCCATCAGGAAAAACACGAGGGAATTTTCCTGCCTCCTTTTTTCCTGGAGTTCTCGGCCCGCAGAGAGCTTCAAGGAACTGGAGAAATCCCTAAAAAATCCCTAATTCAAAAAGCCACGGATGAGGGAATTCTGCTGAACCCTCATTTCTCGTCGGGACTGAATGCGGTGTCCAAGTTTTTTCCAGGTTTTTGCTGGAAATAGGACAGGTAATTTGGATTATTTCATTTTAAATCAATTTTATAATTAATAATAGCTGATAATAATTTGATTTTTAATTTTAATCCCAAATTTTATCCCAAGAGTCAGATCCTACAAACAGGAGCTGGTTTTATGGAATTGTCCCTCCTTTGCTCCGAGATTTTTTTGGGGATTAAAAATGCCAACAAATCGAACAAAAAAAAAATTCGGATATTTAATATTTTTGGGTTTTCCATGTTTTTTTAGTTCCTGGGAATTCTTTAGAGTAGAAAATTTGTGTGGAATGGGTGCCATGATTAATGAGGGGAAAAAGGGCTTCTTCCTGCTTTTCCCGAAGAAAACTGGGATTAATAAGAGCTGGATAAAACGGATGAATTCCCTCCTTTTCTCATCTGGGATTGGGCCCCACCTCAGGTGTTCAAAGCACAATTAATTAAAGACAAACCCCCAATTAATTAAAGATAACCCCCCCCCAATTAATTAAAGACCAAAAAACCAATGAATTAAGGAAAAAATGCAATTAAATAAAGACAAACCCCCAATTAATTCAAGACCAAAAAACCAATCAATTAAAGAAAAACAGACAATTAAAGTCAACCCCCCTAATTAATTAAAGAAAAAAACCCCAATTAATTAAAGAAAAAAAAAGAAAATTAAATAAAGGCAATCCCCCCGATTAATTAAAGACCAAAAAAATCAACCAATTATAGAAAAAAAGCCAATTAATTAAAGACAATAACCCCAATTAATTAGAGACAAAATCTCAATTAATTAGAATCAAAATCCCCAACTAATGAAATATAAAAAAGACAATAAAAGGCAAAAAAAAATGCTCCAAAACTTCTGGAATAAAACTCTCCCAGACCTGCTCCTTCAGGTGCTGTTGGATTCTCATGCATGATCTTTCAGGTTCCGTTGGATTTCCATGGATGATCCTTCCAGTTCCATTGGATTCCCATGGATGATCCTTCATGTTCCCATGGATTCCCATAGATGATCCCTTGGGTGCCGTTGCATTCCCAGGGATGATCCTTCAGGAATCAGGTGGGGGTTGGAAAACCCAGGATGGATCCTCTGGTTAGGATCTGGCCTGGAAATCTGATCCCAAACTCACCGGAGCTCTGCAGCCTCCGGATTTGGGAGCTGGGAGAGGAACCGGGAATGTTCTCTGTGGTTTTCCGTCAATAATTCCTGCCTGGCTGATCCCAGCATGGAGACAGGGAATGATCCACCCATGCAGGCTCCAAGCCCCAGGATTTCCTGGAGCAGGGAGGAAAATCCGTGACCTGGGAGTTGGGAATGAGGAAAGGACGGGATGGATCCATCCCACCAAATTCCCACTGTGGAATATTCCGGGCCGTTCAGAAAACTTCCTAACTCGCCTGGATTCCAGTTGTCCTGCTGATTTATTAACCTTGGAATTCTGGAGGGGATTTTTCCGGAAAGGATTTTTCTGGAGCCCTCTGGATTAAACCCAGAACTTCCTAAGTCATCCCAATGCTTTTAAAACCAGACAAAAAAATTCCATTTTTTTTTTTTGGAGTCTGAATTCCTGCCCATCTCAGGCCAGGGAATGTCGTCCCATAATTCCCGTGGCTGAACCTTGTCCTTGGAAAATCATCCTGATCCAAAGCGTGGGATTTACTGAACACTTTTCCTTCTGCTCCGGTGTTTTCCTTGTTTTTCGGATGGTGGAATTTCTGCTTGGACAAAGTTTGGACAAAGTTTGGACACTTCGAAGGAAATTCGATCCCGGTGATTCCTGTGGTCAGTTTATTTAGGAAAAACCCACTCCCTGTTTTTTGGGCTCAGTCAAATATTTGACCTCTGGAATCCATCACAATCTGGATTTGACCTGGGAGTGACCGATTTTTACCGGAAATTCCGAATAAATCAAGAATTCATTTCGGAATTCCTGAGCCAAAGATTTTTTTTTTTTTTTTGAGAACCAAAATGGGGAAAAAAAAAAAAAAATCTTTTATTCCGGGTCTGAATTGTGGAATTCTGATGGATTTAAAAAATTTAAGTTCAAGTGGGAAGAAAATTCCAAAACAAATGGAATTGTGAGGGAAAACAGAATTAGGAATCAGGAATTTTGAAGCTCTGACTTTTCCCAATTATTTTTGAATTTATTTTTAATAAATTAAATATTTAATGAATTAATTTTAATGCTGAGAGCATTCCCTGAGTTGCCAAAAGTGTAGGAAAATTCCAGGATTCTTCTGGCATGACTTTCATCCTAAAATTCCTGTTTCTGGCAGCTTCCCCAAGGAAATCACATTCCCGCCTGGATTTCTCCCAGAGGAAACTCAGGAACGTCCTTGGCTTTCACAAATTCCTATTTGGACCAACCATGGGTTTTCCTGCTTTTCCCAAATCCAAGTCAAAAAAGTTTTGTGCTCCCAGGCCTGTTTGGAAACAGGGATGAAACATTCCCGGAGTTTCTGGATGTTCCAGGAAAGGAAAAATTCCACTTTCTCTTCCCGTGGTTTGGGATTAGGGAAAAAAAGCTTGGAGCAGTTTCCCGGGGATCAACATTTCTCCAAAGTTCATTCCCAATATTTTCAGGGTCCAAAGGAATTTTTTCCAGTTGGACAAGCGAAGGCAGGAACTCATCTGAACCCTGGAAAACTCTGCTCCAAAGGCTGAAAATTCCCAAATATCTGTTATAAACCACTGAAGGGTGAGAATTCCCAAATAACTTCCATAAACCACCACCAATTCCTTTTTCCAATCAGGACAACTCAAGATTTCCACTTTTTTTTCCGGAATAAAAAGCAAAAAGCGCTTTTTGATGGATCACCAGGGTGACCTTTCCCGGAAGATCGACCCTGGGCAGCTCCAGTGACATTTCCGAAGCGCAAAGCTCCAAGAAATCCGTGGGGAGAGGAGCTGGATGATGCTGATTCCTACGGAAGGGCCCTGGATCACCGGAGGCTCTTCCCGGCCACTGAGCTCTTTGTCACCTGCTCCTTTCCCAATTTTTTTGGCAGATTTTTTTTCCTCCAGATCCGCAGAAAAGAGAAAAAACTTCGGAAAACAAAAGGTTTGGAGAGGGAGGTGGAATTTTTTCCGCCTTGTCGGCTCTTTTTGCTCCTTAAACCTTCGATTCCTTCACCTCAAATCCCGGGATTTTGGGGGGTTCTCAGGCAATCCACTGAAACGTCAAAAATTCCAGAATTCCTTTAAATTTATAGAAAACACGGGAATTTTTCCCTCTCCCTGAAATCCAAATAATTAAACACCAAAAAAAGAAATTCCACAAAAATATCCAAAAAAAGGGGAATTTTTTTCCCGAAGGGAAAACTCCTAAAAGTGCTTCCATCTGAAGCTGATCCCGGTCAGGAAAACACTTGGAAAAAGCACCAGTTTTTAGGGAATGTTAATTTCGGCTCATTCCCAGGGGGAATTCAGCACCAGGACCGATCCCAAAATTATCCTGACAGTTGCGTTTCCTTGTTGTCCCTTGGATTCCAATAAGGAAAAACAGGATTGGCTCCTTCCCATGGACTTTTTTCAGGAATGTGTCATCTTCTCCAGGTTTTCCCTGTCTCCTCGTGTTATCCAACCTGATGGGAATGGCGTGGCAGAGAAATAAAAGTATTCCAAAGGGGTTTGTTATGCCTAAAAATAAATTTTATTGGAATTTCAAGGAGGTGTTGGAAGCTCGGGATCTCCGCAAAATCTTCCTTCGATAAATCCATGGACTGGAGGAAACAAATGCTGGTTAAATTTGCTGTTGAGGGAATTTCTGGGAATTTTCCTTAGCTTAATCCAACGAAAATTGGGCCGTGAATTCCAGATATCCCAGTCCCACCCTCTGGACAGGCTGGAAAGGGCTTGGAATAACCTGTGATACTGGAAGAATTCCCTGCCCATGGATGGATGATCCTGAAGATCCATCCCGACCCAACCCAACCCATTCCATAATTCCATGACTCAGTCCTAGATCCTAGAGGGAATCTTAAAAATTCCATAATTCTGGGATCACGGAACCGAATCTTTCCTTTGAACCAGCATGGAGGGTCTTTAATTCCCGGTCTTCCCAGCTCCTCTCTCCCTAAAAACCTGAGCAGTCCTTGCAGGAATATTCCACAGGATTTCCCAGATGGATCCCAAAGAGCTGCAGGTTCCAGCTCCATCCCGAGAACCAAAACAAATCATGGAGCGAAGGAAAAGTTGGAAAAGCTGGAAAAGTTGGAAAAGCTGGGAAAGCTGGGAAAGCTGGGATTTTTTTTTCCGATATTTTTTCCCCGTTATTTTTTTTTTCCTGGATTTTTCCCTGGATATATTTTTCCTGGATTTTTTTTCCTCTATTTTTTTCCCTGTATTTTTTTTTTTTTTCCTCGATTTTTTTCCTAGATTTTTTCCCGGTATTTTTTTCCCTGGATTTCAGGACAGAGTTCAGGCAAGGGCCAGCCCGTGGATGTGTCAAAATGAGGGATGGCCTTGGGGTCACCTCTCCTTTGGACTCCAAGGCCGCTTTTCCGTAGGCTGGAAAATTCAGAGGTGGGAAGGAGATTTATTCATCCCCCAGGCCCGGTAGCTCCTTGTTCGGTTCAATTCCCTGATTTCCGCCTACAAAACTGCTCGTTAAAATAATTCCCTGGAAAAATTCCTCCGGGAACGCTCGGTCTTCCCAAATCCACCATTCCCGAGGAAAGGAAAGGGTGAGAGGCGACAGATTTGTGAAAAATCAGATGAATCCCCCAGGAAAGAGGAGCTCGTTCCCAAAAATTTTTGGGGATTTGGTGTGTTCCGTGCAGAATTCCTCGATCCCTGCTCTGTGCATTTCTCTTCTATCCACTGGGATATTCTGCCTTTCCCACCATCCCGGGTTTTTCCACAAGGAATTCCCGGTAATTTTCCCTGGTTTGGTTCTGTCCCCTGTCCACAAATTCCAGTGGGGATCGTCCTAAAGAGGCAGCAGGAAAATCCATGTGCTCCACATCCCAGTTTTTCCGGGTTATGAAAATCCCTGTGCTCCACATCCCAGTTTTTCCAGGCTACAAAAATCCATGTGCTCCACATCCCAGTTTTTCCAGGTTATCAGATCCCAAAACTCCTTTTATCCACATCCCTCAAACTCCAGCAGGAATTCTGAGCCTAAACAGCCACAAATCCATCCCCAAAATGAAGATTCCGCCCTAAATCTCCTTATCCCAGCATCCCACCAGCCCCATTCCCAAAATTTTCCCATTTTTCCACCCTCCGTGGTCCTGTTTTTTTCCCACACCCCACAAATCCCCCCCAAACTGAACTCGCTCCAAGGGTATTCCACATTCCCTTTCCTGATCTCCCTCCTTCCCAAAGTTTTGGCACCGTTCCCATTTCCCAATCCAGACTGGACCCCGGGAAGCTCCGTGGGGAAGGTGGATCCAGCCAGGATCAGCTCAACCTCTCCATATCCAGGAGATCAGGAATCTCTCCATGAATGCTTTGGAATGGGAGCGGCACAGCCAGGCCTGGATTGGGATCTCTGGCATTCCACAGTCCAGACTTTTCCATGCTTTTCATGGAATCATAGAATGGTTTGGGTTGGGAGGGAGTTAAAGGTGATCCTGTTCTACCCCATCCATGGGCAGGGACACCTCCCACTGTCCCAGGTGGATCCAACCTGGCCTTGGGCACTGCCAGGGATCCAGGGGCAGCCACAGCAAATCTGGGAATTCCATCCCAGCCCCTCCCCACCCTCCCACACAGCAATTCCTTGCCAAGATCCCAGCCCAATCTCCCCTTTCCCAGTGGGAAGCCATTCCCTGTGTCCTGTCCCTCCAGGCCTTGTCCCCAGTCCCTCTCCAGCTCTCCTGGAGCCCCTTCAGGCCCTGCAAGGGGCTCTGAGCTCTGCCTGGAGCCTTCCCTTCTCCAGGGGAACATTCCCAGCTCTCCCAGCCTGGCTCCAGAGCAGAGGGGCTCCAGAATCCTGGAATGGTTTGGGTTGGAAGGGACCTTTTATCCCATCCCAGTCCCATGCCATCCATGTTCAGGGACAGCTCCCACTATCCCAGGGTGCTCCAATCCCCAGTGTCCAACCTGGCCTTGGACATTCCAGGGATCCAGGGTATGAGGAGGAAGCTCCTGACAGTTTTGGCCAGAGCTGAGGCCGCACAAACTCCTCACACCCCGCGGCTGTGCCGGTGCCTCTCCATCTTTAACCCCTTCCCTTCCCTTCCCTTCCCTTCCCTTCCCTTCCCTTCCCTTCCCTTCCCTTCCCTTCCCTTCCCTTCCCTTCCCTTCCCTTCCCTTCCCTTCCCTTCCCTTCCCTTCCCTTCCCAAAAAGCCCGGAGCCCCCCGGGAATGCCTGGAACCAACCCCCCCGCTCCAGGAAAAAAATAAAAAACGGGCGGCGAGGTTTTGTCCCGGGCTAGGACAAAGCTCCCATTGTGCTCCTGGATTATCCCGGCTGCCGGAGCAGGATAAAAAACCGGGAATGCCGAAGGATGCTCGGAGAGCCGGGAGGGAGCAAAGGGCGCATCCCGAGCGTGCCCGGGAGCGGAGAGGGAGCGGAGCCCGCGGGATCCCCCGGGAGCTCCTGTCGTTCCCTGCGAGCGGAGATTGAGGAGCTGCCCGGAGCTCTCCAGACGTTACCTCAGCTCCCACCTCCTTCCCAGCGCTCCCGGGGCTCCGCTCCCGGGATTCGGCAGCGGATCCTCCCCGCCGCCGCGGCCCCAGCCATGAATCACGGCCGGGTCATTCCCCACACCGGGAAAAGGGGGGAAGTGATGGGAGGGAGAGCTCCGTGTGCTTCAGGCAGAAAAAAGCGGATTTCCCCCCTTTTCTTTCCTTCTTTTCCCTTTTCTTCCCCTTTCCCTCCCCCGTTCCCCTCCTTTTCTCCTCCTTATCTCCCCCCTTTTTTCGCTTTTTCTCCCTTTTTCCTCCCTTCACATCCCTTTTTCCTCCTTTTCCTCCTTTCCCCCCTTTTTTTTCTTTTTTCACTTTTCCCCTCCCTTTTTTCCTCGTTTTGCTTCTTTTCCCCCCCTTTCCTTCTTTTTCACTTTCTCTTTTTCCCCCTTTTTGTTTCCCACTTTCTTCCTCTTTTCCTCCTTTCCCCCTTTTCTCTTTTTTCCCTTTCCCCCCCTTTCCCCCCTTTTCCCTTTTTTCTTCTTTTTCCCACCTTCCCCCTCTTTTCCCTTTTTTCCATTTTTTCTCCTTTTTTCCTTCATTCCTCCCCCCTCCCCTTAGCCCCTTTTTCCCCTTTTATCTTTATCCCTTTTCCCCCTCTTCTTCCCCCTTTCCCCTTTTATCTTTATTCCTTTTCCCCCTTTTCCTTTTTTTCTTTTTCCTCATTTTCTCTGTTTTCCCTTCTATCTTTCCTCCTCTTCTTCCCCTTTTCCTCCTTTTTCTCCCCCCTTTCCCCCTTCTTTTCCCATTTCCCCCCCTCCTTTCCTCCTTATTTCCCCATTTTTCTCCCTTCCTCCCTTTTTTTATCTTTTTGGAATGAGGGACTCCTGAGATTCTTTTTTCCCCTCCTCGTTCTTTCTCCTACCAACCCCTTTTTTCCCGATAAAGCAAAATTCCCAGATCCCTGATTTTAGACCCGGCAGCACTAACCAGGATCAAACTATTCCATGAAGGATAAAATTTGTCCCAGTTTTGTCCCGGCCGTGTCTCAAACTGCTCCCGCTCTGTCCCCATGGAAAACCAGCACATCCAGGGCAGGAATGAACCCACGGGAATGTTTTATCCACATTTCGGGTAATTTACAGCCCATTCACAGCTGAGAAAAAACAGGGATTGCCCCAGGATCCTGTGGGGAGGAGAGAGATGCCGGGAATTTTGCCTGGATTCCAAAGGGATTCCAAATTGCAGGAGCTACTGGTGGAGCTCTAAATGGAATCGTGGTGGCCTTGGGGACTTCTCCAAGGTCATTCCCGCCTGGAATCCTCTGAAATCCCATCTCCACCTCCCTCCTCGGGGACAATTCCTAGGATTTCTGGGCGCTTCCAGCCTTCTCCAATCCCCCAGGAGAACCGGCTCTCCCTGCCTCGTGTGGTTCCATCCCTGTCACTGGAAACCCTGGGAAAAGGGATTGGGAATTTTGTCCCAGGGTTCTGCAGGGAGAAGAGGGATGCTGGGAATTGTGTCTGGATTCCAAAGAGATTCCAAATTGAAGGAGCTGCTGGTGGAGCTCCAAATGGCTGAGATTTTGGGGACTTCTCCAGGGTCATTCCCACCAGGAATCCTCTGAAATCCCATCTCCACCTCCCTCCACAGGGACAATTCCCAGGATTTCTGGGCTCTTCCAGCGCTCTCCAAACCCCCCCAAGAACCGACTCTCCCTGCCTCGCGTGGTTCCGTCCCTGCCACTGGAAACCCTTGGAAAAAGGATCGGGAATTTCACCCTGAACGTGTTTTTTCAAAGTTGAAAAGGTGAAGGCTGAGGAAAAGAATCCATTAAGGAAGTTTGATCTTTCCCTGAGGTGCTGTGGTTTGGGAAGGATGAGGAGGAGGAGGATCCTCACAGTGCTCCGTCTTCTGGACACATCGGGGTTGTTTTTTCCTGTCCCCGCACGAAAAATTTAGGAATCAACCCAGGATTTGCCTCCAGCTTCCCTCTGGATATTCTCTCATCACTCAGGCGCCCGGCGAGCATCCATCAGGCTCTGTAATTCCCGATCCGTGTTTTTACCAGGAAAAACAGCACATAAAAAACTCCAGCTCGCCCCCAGTATTTGCCACTGCTATTTAAAAACAAACAAATCCGATTTTGGTGTGAAAAACAGCGCATAACTCCAGCTCCTTCAAATCTTTTCCCCCTGTTACTTAAACACAAATAAATAAGATTTTGGTGCTAAAAATGGCAGATTTGGGGTAATCTCCCATGGAAAGCCAGGTTTATTCCTCTGCCCCGCTGATTTTGGGATGAATCCTTCTTTTCCTTCATCCCTGGAAGAGATGAGACGCCCAAGATCCTTCAGAACAACATCGGTTCACAGCCACAGCTCCGAAAAATTCCCGATTCCTTCCACATTCCCGGTGGAGATCGGGCAAATCCCTAACTTTCCTCTAGAGCTTCCTCCAAGGACAAATCTGGAGGGAATTGAGGGGCTGGTGTTGCAAACAGCCTCTCCAAAGCTCCCAAAAAAAAGTGGGAATTCCTTATGGAAAACACTCCAGAGCCTGACAGGGATGAGCCGCGTCCCCGGCCTCGCCCTAATCCGCAGAGGTCGCGAACCGGACGGCTTGGAAGGATCCGTCGGAATCGCGGGGACTTCCAAGAGGAACGGGCGGGAAGGGCGCCAGGAGTGCAGCCTGTTCCGTTTATCCCGCTTTCCCTCGCTAATGAGGGTGATCCGTACGGGACAGGAGGCCCCAGAAGGGGCGGACACTGCCCCAAATCCCAGATTTTTCAAAAGACTCCGCAGGGCTGAACTTCCGTGGCCGGGGCGGGTCAAGGAAGGGCATGTCCTGGGAAAACGGCCGTTCCAGGGTTGTTTTTTTCCCTTCGGGGATGGGATGGATGAGGAGCTCCGGAGCTGATTTGTTCTACCTGGTGGAGGGTGGGGAAATCCTACAAAAAACCCTAAAAATGCAGCCAGGGTAAATTGTGACATCGATACTTCTGAGGTGTCTGTGCTCAGGGAGATCCCAAATCCTGGGAATTTTAAGTGTTTTTCGCGATCTGTCCCAATCCCAGCCGGCAGCTGGATCCCACCAATCCCCTCACCCTATGGATCAGCACTCAAGGAGGGGAGGGACCCCCAGCGCTGCCAACTTTGATTATTTTATTGGAAATTTACAGTTTTTCCATGTTCTTCCCATAAAATCCCAGCTGTTGGGTTCAGGGGATGGAGTGAAAGACCCTCAGATTTTGGAAAAGAAGGAAAATGAGGAAAAAAACATCTAAAGAATGGGGGGAAATAATTATTGGAACAGGAAGAAACCTGAAATGAAGAGAATCTTTTCAAGCTCCAAATCTGGAAGAGAAATAAGACCCAAATTTGGGAATTCTGGAGGTAATGTCAGGATTGGGAGAGGGTCCCTTGGGTGGATCAGCTCATTCCAAGGGCAGGGACACCTCCCCTATCCCAGGAAGCTCAGTGGAATTTTGGGATGCAGCTCATCCCGGTGCCAAGGTCAATGACATTCCCAGAGGATGGAGATGTGGAGAACACCAAGTTCATCCTTTTCCTGCCAAAGCCCTTTGGGATTTTCCAGAAACCTGGAGTGAGGGGAGGGGCCGGTGGCTTCGGCAGGTGGCGCTCCTGCCCTGACTAACGCTGTCAATTAGCAAATTAACTTAATTAGGCGGTGATTGGGGCCCGGCTGCTGCCTCTGTGTGTGGGCCCCATTGAGCAGGAGCTGCCCTTTCACCCCGAGCGTGGTCAAAGCAGCCACGAGAATTCCAGAGGGAATGGAGGGGTGTTCCAAAGGCAATCCAAAGCAAACACCAAAGAATTTTCCTCCCTCACCATTGGGAAGTCGCTCTGGAATGACCCCAGACTCACGGCTGATCCTATGATTGTCCCATTTGAATCCCTGCTCAATCCCAGATTTTCTGCAGTGGAATCCCGAATTTGGTCCCTTTAAGTTCTTGAATTGTGGTGCAGTGACACCATCACAGCCTGAGCAGGTGCCTTCAGGGAAGGTCCCCAACCAAGGATTTCCTGGGATTTTGTGCCCTCCCAGTCCATGCACCCATTCCCACGTTGGATTTTGGGATGGGATCTTTCCATGGAACCCTTGAGAGCGGGATCTGGCATTGCAGGGCCCTGTCCCCTTTGTTAGACCAAGAACTGGTGCCCATTCCTGGCTCATTCCCCTTGTCCCTCACCCACTCCCACCTGGCACTCCTGGGAAATGGGATCAGCTCCCCAGGAACATAGTCAGGAGCTGGGTGTGGAACGGAAGGAAATGTTTGGAGCCACTGGGAATGAGCGCATGGAACAGGAGGGTACAAAATCCCAGGCAAAGATTTCATGTCCATTCCCAACTCATCCCCAGTGGCTCCAAACATTTCCTTCCATTCCACACCCAGCTCCAGAGTGAATTCCTCAGCAACTGATCCCATCATCCCTGATTTCCATGTGGGATAAAGGGTCACAGAGAGCTGCTGCTCCAGCACTCTGATCCCAAAGGAACTGCTCCCATTCCCCATTCCCTAGTAGCTGATCCCATTGTCCTGACTTCCAGGTGGGAACAGGTGATGGATAAGGGGTCACAGAGAGCTGGTCCCTGACTTCCAGGTGGGAACAGGTGATGGATAAGGGGTCACAGAGAGCTGGGCTGCTGCTCCAGCACTCTGATCCCAAAGGAACTGCCCCCATTCCCCATCCAGGAGCTGGGAATCATCCCGCCCTGGAGACCCGGTCCCGGCCTTGTACCATCGGGAATGACACCGTGTCCCTCTTCCCCACCAGGTTCATCCTCCTCCTCCACGGGCATTTGGAGGCGAGCTCTTAATGGCTCGCTGTTAATTAGTGTGAACTCTGCTTGCCCCGCGAGCACGCCCTTGCCTTTGTCAGCTAATTGGCCGGGCTTTCTCATCTATTATGTAAATAGCCCCGGTCTCCGCGGCGCGGTGTCGTAACGCACCCGCATTCCTGGGAGCCTGCGCTCCTGCTTCATGGAATTGTGCTCCCGGCCCCCGGGGCGAAAACAGCAGCGACAACAACAACAACAAAAAGCAGGCGAGCCTTTGGCTGGGGGGGGTTTGGGAGGCTCCAGAAATGAGTTCCAGAAGAAAGTGTTCCGGGCAGGAGTTCAGGGCATGGACAGCGGGAGGAGGGGGGCGGGAGGAGGCAGCGGGAAAAGCTGGATAATCCTGGCCTTGCGTCACCTCCCGCGGCCCCACGTGCGCAGGTAGGGCTGGGAGCAGCTCCAGAGGTTGTCCCGTGTCACATCCCCTGGGAAGAAGGGAGGGAGGGAGGGAGGGAGGGAGGAGCAGCTCTGCCCTTCCCTCTGTGCCGGGCACTGCTGAGGCCACACCTGGAATTCCGTGTCCGGTTCTGGGTCACACCGTTCGGGAGCTGGAGGGGCTGGAGCGTGTTCAGGGAAGGGAACAGAGCTGGGAAAGGGGCTGGAGAATTCCTGAGGGAGCTGGGAAAGGGGCTCAGCCTGGAGAAAAGGAGGATCCAGAGGGACCTTCTGGCTCTGCACAACTCCCTGACAGGCTGGAGCCAGGTGGGATTTGGGATCTGATCCCGGGGAATACCAGGATAACAGGGAATGGCCTCAGGCTGGGCCAGGGGAGGCTCAGGATGGACAGCAGCAGGAATTTCCTCATGGAAAGGGTGGTCAGGCCTTGGAAGTGCCCAGGGAGGTTTGGAGTCCCCATCCCTGGAGTTGTCCAAGGAATTCCTGGATGTGCCCAGCTGGGGATTGGCCCCAGATTGGACTCGATGATCCTCGGGGGATTTTCCAACTTTTATGATCCCACTGCAAGGATGGTGCCTGGTTTCCCTCCTGTCCCAGGACCAGCAAAGCTCCTCACCCAATTCCAATGTCCCTCATGGTCTTATCCATGGAAGCTCTGGGTTTTTAAGGAAAATCTGGCTATTCCAGGAGCTGAGGAGTTGATGAGGCCGGGAATTGTTTGTGTGACAGATCTGCTCATGCACCACCACCCTGGAGATGCCGCAGCGGGAGGAGGCACCGCCAATGCCAAGATCAGGAAGGAATCAGAGGATTCCCAAAAGAGATCCACAGGCCAAGATTTTTCCAAAGCCAACAGATTTTGGGGTGGGAGACACCAGGAGAAATCCCTAAATGAGTCTTTCCCAGTGCTCCATGTCCTGCAAAGAGGATAATTTAGGGCAGGAACCCCAAATGTCCTGGCCAAGCAGTGTCCGAGGTGGCTCCCTGGAATATCAGCCGGGTATTTTCCAGGAGGGATAAACAGAGGGAGTAAAACTTCCAGAGGATATTTATTCCGCAGACAAGCAGAGCTGTAAAACAAATGAGCAAAGTCCCTGCTCCGATAAATCCACTTAGAAATCCAAACCCAGTAGCAACAGGATAATTTATGTCCCATGGAGAGAGGTCCAGAGGAAAATTGATGGAGTCTCTTATTCGGGCCATAAATCAGATTCCATTAATGGAACCCATCCACGAATTTATAAACACAGCCCGGAGCCCAGGCTGGTCCTTCAGCTCCTGCGAAGGAGGGGCTGGAGCAAAAAAAGGGGGCTCAGATCCATAAAGTCCTTCCTGATAAATCCAGGAAGACAATCTGTGAAAAGATAGCGGGGCTCGATTTATGGCACCTGAAAGGGAGCCAGGCGTGAGTAAATCTTGTGTGCCGGCAGAAATAAATCTGGGAATGTTCTCCTCTTCTTCCCTGCCCGGAGAGCCACTCACAAATCCGAGAGTGTTTCCAACTCCTCTTCGCTTTGGCCTTCCTGCCTTCAGTCCTGGGAATGCCAAGACTTGTGGGATCAGGGAATGGGTTGGAAGGGATCTTTAGGATGAGCCAGTCCCACCCCATCCATGGGCAGGGACACTTCCCACCTCCCAGGTGGATCCAAGCCTCAATGCCCAACCTGGCCTTGGGCACTGCCAGGGATCCAGGGACAGCCACAGCAAAAACTGGGAATTCCAGACCAGCCCCTCCCCACCCTCCCAGCCAGGAATTCCTTCCCAACGTCCCATCCATCCTTGCCCTCTTTCAGTTTAAAATGCATTTTTGGGACAGGACGGTGGGAAATAGGGCCAAACCTTTTTTTTTTTTTTCTTCTGGAGCAATCCCTGCATTCTTGAAATCTATTTAATGTCAGATTCTCAGTACAAAACCCCGAAATGCTGAGGAATTTAATCCAGGACCAGGATATTTGTCAGCAGTGCCTCAATACTGGGAAGGAATTCCTGGCTGGGAGGGTGGGGAGGGGCTGGGCTGGAATTCCCAGATTTGCTGTGGCTGCCCCTGGATCCCCGGAGGTGTCCAAGGCCAGGTTGGACATTGGGGCTTGGACCCACCTGGGACAGTGGGAGGTGTCCCTGCCCATGGAATGGGATGATCTTTAAAGTCCTTCCAATCCAAACCATTCCATGATTCCACGATGAGTAGATACCGGATTTAGGGGTTCATGAATGGAGATGAACCTCCCCTCAAAGTCTGAGGTCACCCGAAGTTCTGGATTGGAGGCAGGAGCTTGCTCAGCTCCCAGGATTGTCTCCTGCCCTGGAGAAATCCCATTCCCTCCGTTCTCCATGGCTGGGAAGTTACGGATTTATCTACCTCAACCCCCAATAAAATAATCCCATCTTTCCAAGAATCCCAGGAGGGTATTGGTTGGAAAAGACCAACCCTGGAAAGATCCTGAAGTTTCTCAATTCCAACCTGGCTTGGGCAGTGCCCAGCATGGATAAAATCAGTCAAAATCCATCAGGATCTTCCCTAAAATGAGGAGCAACAAAATCCCAGGTGGGTGTCAGGGAAAGGTGGGAATAACAACAATTATTCCATGCTTTTTGAAGTCTCTCCAAACACCGAGGGCTTGGAGCAGCTGCGATTCCTTCTGCTTTGCAAACAACCGGGTGGAGATTCCAAAGGGGGAAAAAATTCCCTCCCCATCCCATCAGCGCTTGGGGAAGTGAAGGAGAAGCTCAGAATTCCCCGGCTTTGCCTCATGGAAAAGCTTCTTGTGGTTCGTTTTGTGGTTGCACGGCAAAATTCAGTTGGATCCTGAGCTGGGAAGAGCCTTCAGCTCAAAAATATTCCTTAGGGAATTTCCCCGGGGGAGTTCAGGAATGCAGGGGGGGCTTTGCCGTGCTCTCCTTGGAACAAAACCTCCCATCCATCCCCACGAACCTCCCAGCTGGCAGCTCCAGGCAGGTTCTCCAAATCAGAGCTCTGAGGGAACTTCTGGGAATTCCATGGGATTTATCATGGATATCACACACAGGAATCCCACACGGAGCACATCCGAAGGGGCTGGGATGCAGCGACACTTCCGGCTGGACAGGAATTCCTGTTTCTCTGGAAAATACAAGAGGGAAAAGGTTCCCTGCTGTACTCGGAGCTTTATGGACACCTCAAATTGGGGAAAATCAGGGGGAAATGGGAAATTGAGCTTTTTCCTAACCCCATCCCATTGTTGGCTCCATGTGGAATCATCAGAATGGAGAATCCTTGGATGGAGATCACCAGGGAGCTGATGCTGAATGTGTTAATCCCATTTTTCTTCCAGTTTTATCCCATTTTTCTTCCAGTTTTATCCCATTTTTCTTCCAGTTTTATCCCATTTTTCTTCCAGTTTTATCCCATTTTTCTTCCAGTTTTATCCCATTTTTATTCCAGTTTTATCCCATTTTTATTCCGGTTTGTTGCTGCACGGTGTCATTGGGACAGGGTTCCTGAAGGAATTGCTTCGCTGTTATCCCAAAAATTTTATTCCCACATGGCTGAAACAGCTTAAAAAGGTCATGGAGGCTCAGGGATTGTCCATGAGAGAGGTCAGTGGTGGCCAGGCAGATTTATCATGGAATCATGGAATGGTTTGGGATGGAAGGGACCTTGAAGATGATCCAATACCGACCCAAACACCTCCCACTATTCCAGGTGGATCCAACCTGGCCTTGGACAGTGCCAGGGATCCAGGGACAGCCACAGCAAATCTGGGAATTCCAGCCCAGCCCCTCCCCACCCTCCCACACAGCAATTCCTTGCCAAGATCCCAGCCCAATCTCCCCTTTCCCAGTGGGAAGCCAGTCCCTGTGTCCTGTCCCTCCAGGCCTTGTCCCCAGTCCCTCTCCAGCTCTCCTGGAGCCCCTTCAGGCCCTGCAAGGGGCTCTGAGCTCTGCCTGGAGCCTTCCCTTCTCCAGGGGAACATTCCCAGCTCTCCCAGCCTGGCTCCGGAGCAGAGGGGCTCCAGAATCCTGGAATGGTTTGGGTTGGGAGTTACCTTAAATCCCATCCCATTCCACCTTTTCCATGTTCAGGGACAGCTCCCACTGTCCCAGGCTGCTCCAAGCCCCAATGTCCAACCCGGCCTTGGACAATTCCTTGGATTTGGCAGCCAGAGCTTCTCTTCACCTTCAGCAGATCCTGAGCCCTTCTGCCCTTCCCAGGGTGAAGGAAGAATTTTGAATCCATGAAATCCATCAGAGTTCCTTGCCCACTCCCCACAGCTCCCATTCTCCTGCGTGGCGCCTGACACCACAGCTCCATTGGATCCAAGGGCAGAATTCCAACATGTTCCACCGAGCAGGGAATATTCCCTGAGGATCTCCTGCAGCCTTTGCCATCCATTTTCCAAACCCAGCTTGAAGCCACTCCATGGATTCCTCTGGAACGGGGCACATTGGGAAATGGTTTTGGCCTTGGATGGAAACTCAGTTGTGACTTGACTGGAATTTAATCCTGACGGGGCACACGGGATCGGCTCCTGCTTTTCCCCAGGGATAAAAATTCCTGTTTTCCTTTGTGGGCGCTGCTCTCTGGGACACCAAAGGCAAATTCCAATGGCGGAATCATCCGAAAGTGGGGGAGCTTGAGAGCGACGAGTGAGGATTAAAACTCTCCTTTGTACAGGAATTTCATCACCAAATCCCTGCCTTTCCCAGCTCGAAATCCACCAGGGATTGTCTGAAACGCTTTGATGAGGTGCCCTTAATTGGGCTTGGAATTCTGGAGGCATCACCTGGGATACAGGTGAGGGAATTGCACAAAGAGGTCGGAAAAATTAATTGAGATTAAAATTTAATTCCTTTTTTTCTTTTCACTTTCCCAGAGCTTGGAGCTGAGTGAGATTTCCCTTGATGCCAAGGGAAATTTTCCATTATCTTCCCAAAAAAAAGGTGGATGTGTTTCGGGAGAGACTTCGAGATTTTAATGTGTTTTAAATTTTTTAGATGTTTTTAAGTTTTCAATTTTAATTCTAAACAATTTAAACCCATCAACTTACAAAGCGAAGTTGATAAGGGAAAGAAAAAATGGGATAATGCTGGAAAATCCATCACTTTTGTCATGGAATGGTTTGGGAAAGGACCTTCCTATTTTAAAAAATATTATTAAAAATATATTAATCCTGGTACTGTTATTGAACAATATTAAATATTAAAATATTTATAATAATAAATACTACTATTAAATACTAAAATAATTA
This sequence comes from Eopsaltria australis, assembly GCA_034509425.1. Lineage (NCBI taxonomy): Eukaryota > Metazoa > Chordata > Aves > Passeriformes > Petroicidae > Eopsaltria > Eopsaltria australis. The sequence goes on along the minus strand of JAVTVJ010000879.1, from coordinate 408,794 downwards.
AAATATAATAATTAAATATAATAATTAAATATAATAATTAAAATATAAGAATTAAAATATAAGAATTAAAATATAAGGAATTAAAATATAAGAATTAAAATATAAGAATTAAAATATAAGAATTAAAATATAAGAATTAAAATATAAGAATTAAAATATAAGAATTAAAATAAAATAATTAAAATATAAGAATTAAAATAAAATAATTAAAATACAATAATTAAAATATAATAATTAAAATATAATAATTAAAATCTGTGCCTTTCCAAGAGATCCATGAATTTTCAGCTCATTATTCCTCATGGATTAAAAAGAGGTGGATTAAAGCCAAATTTGGGTTCTGAGAGGCCTTGAAAAGCTCTGGGATGAAGCAACCCTGGCTCTTTCCAGATCTCAGACCTGATTATTGAAGATTATCTAAAGCCAGGCTTAATCCCTGCCCAACTTTGGAGGCACATCCGTGACTCTATCCCAGAAAATCTCTGCAATATCTCAGCCTTTCCCAACTTTCCTCAGCTCATCCTTTTCTCCCTCAGGCGTCTCCCAGCGCTCCCACTCCCAGGTTCATCCTGCGCTTTGCTGCTGGGTTTTGGTGGTTTTTGGTCAAACCCTCACAGCCATCCCATGGCCGGGAGGATTCCAAGGAGTTGGAGGGGTCAGGGATGGGAAAAGGGCTGGGTCGACCTTTCCAGCAACTTGGGATTAGGGAAGCTCAGCCAGTGGTGGAATTCCAGCTTCGGAATCTTTGGGGTGCAGTCGGGCCTGGAGGCACCAAGGCCTCTCCCAGGGTGTGAAGAGAGAAGGCTGGAAAGTACGAAAATCATGGAATGATGGAATTGTTTGGGTTGGAAAAGCCCTCTGAGATCCTGGAGTCCAAGCAGCCCTGCCAGCGCCACCACTGCCCCGTGTCCCCAAGTGCCACATGCACAGGGCTTGAAATCCTGCCAGGAATGGGGACTCCAAACCTCCCTGGGCACTCCCAAGGCCCGAGCACCCTTTCCATGAGGAAATTCCTGCTGCTGTCCACCCTGAGCCTCCCCTGGCCCAGCCTGAGGCCATTCCCTGTTATCCTGGTATTCCCTGGGATCAGATCCCAAATCCCACCTGGCTCCAACCTGTCAGGGTGTTTGTGCAGAGCCAGAAGGTCCCTGTGGATCCTCCTTTTCTCCAGGCTGAGCCCCTTTCCCAGCTCCCTCAGGAATTCTCCAGCCCCTTCCCAGCTCCCTCAGGAATTCTCCAGCCCCTTCCCAGCTCTGTTCCCTTCCCTGGACTCGCTCCAGCCCCTCAGGGTCTCTCTCGTCACCCAAAATTGTTCCTGAGATCTCAGGCGTGGCCTGAGCAGAGCAGCTGTGACCGTGTACCCAACCCCGAGGGTTGGTTGAGATGAATCCCACCCAAGGGAAAGCACCAAAAATGGGATTTCTGTTCCAATCCAGATGCTGGGATGTTTTTTCCAAGATTTTTGGGAAGCATCTGCTCTCCCTGATGTTTCTGCTTTGCAGGGATCAAATTCCCTGGTTTTTTTTCCAAGGTGATCACAAATTCCCTGTTTTCCAAGGTGACCAATATCCCAAAAATATCCCCTTGACTTTCATGGAGCAAATTTCTTCCAGAAGGGCAAAGAAACTTTGGGATAGCTCAGAAATCCATAAAATCCAAGTGTGAGGAAGAGCTGGAGCTATTTTTAGCTTTAATGTGTCCTGGAATTATAATTGGGAATACCTGGAGAAATTAGGGGTTGGGATTAAATCTTTAGGGTCTTTTCCGAAAACACTCCATGGTAAAAATGATGGATTTTCCCACTATTTCTTTCCCTTATCAACTCCCTGTTTTTTCAGTTGATGTGTTTAAAATATTTAGGAAGCCAAAATCATGGAATAATGGAATTGTTTTGGTTGGGAAGGGCCTGGCCACCACCTTGTCCTTGAGGCTCAGGAGCTTTGATTTTCCCCGGAAAGATTTTTATTGGAAAAGTGAAAAATGGGAGAGGTGATCCCAAATGTGAACAGCGGGGAGGGTCAGAAGTCAGTTAAGAGCTGTAATTTATAAAAAAAATACATTCTCCAATATTATTTTATCTTAAAAACACAACCGGAACCTTTCCTGGGTGAGCTCAACTGAAAAAAAAAATTATCTTAATTAATTAAAATATTATCTTAAATTTTCTTTTAATTGGAAAATTAAACCAAGACAATCCCAGCGCTTTGACCTTCAAGGGTTATTTCAATAAACCCGGATCGGCTGATTTTGGCCAAAAAAAGTTTAGGTGAAATTCATGACCCTGACCCTGGCAAGAAAACTGAGCCCTAATTAAAAAAAATCATAGCCAAGAAATTAACGGAAATAATAAATTTATAAAAAATAATAAATAAATATATAAATTAATATAAATAATAATAATGCGAGGCCGTGTGGTAATTTCCCTCTCGGGTGTTCCTCACGTGGCTCCTGTGACTCAGCCGTGCATTTTTCCACCCGGTGGGGTCTGTCCATGATCCAACCCCCGTTTCCTAACGATTATCCCGAGGAAAACATAAATGTCGGGGGGGAGAGGGGTGGGAATTTTGCAATCCTGGCAGCAGAGAGGTCAAGCACGGGCAGGGCAGCTCAGGAGGTGGTGACTGGGCAGAAAATCCTCCTTGGATTGTGCTAAAGCAGCCAAGGACAAGTTCGGACTTCTTAGGGACAGCGATGGAGCCTGGGAAGCTCAGGAAAACCTCGGGATTAAGAGCAGATAACGTGGATCAAAAATCCTTGTAAACAGCAGGAATTTCCTCAGCTGGGGTGGCTGAGGCAAGGACAAAGCTCCCAGAGGTGAAACGGGGATGAGGTTTAAATCCTGGGACAGATGGGATTTGGGGAATTTCCATCCTGGAGTCTGGGACATCTCCAAGGACAAATTGTCCTGGAAAAACTCGGCTGAGCTGTTTCTGGATCCTCTCTGGGCTTGGAGCTGGATTTGCCTCTGGAGGAGGAGGAGGAATTTTTTTGGTTTGGAAGGGTTTTCTTGTGCCTGGAGGAACGGGGAATGTGAGTCCAAAATCCAGTTTACCAATGGAAGCATTCTGGGAGAACTTCTCAGGGATTTTGGGAATGCCGTAGGATTAACGTTCTCTGAGAATCATGGAATATCCTGAGTGGGAAGGGACCCACAAAGACCATGGATCCAACTTCATGAAGAAGGAGGAATTTTTAGGTTTGGAAGGATTTTCTTGTGCCTGGAGGAATGGGGAGGGGTGAGTCCGAAATCCAGTTTAACCAAAGGAAGTGTTCTGGGAGAACTTCTCAGGGATTTTGGGAATGCTGTAGGATTAACATGGAATATCCTGAGTGGGAAGGAGCCCACGAGGATCATGGATCCAACTCCTCCCATGCCTTCCAGGACAATCCCAAAAATCCCACCCTGTCCATGGGGTAATTGTCCAAACTCTCCTGGAGTTCTGGAGCCTTGGGAATGTGACCAATCCCAGGGAAGATGTTCCCACCTCTGGATGAGGAACTTTTCCCTGATATCCACCTGACCCTCCCTGGAACAGCTCCAGCTGCTTCTCCCTGGAAAATTTAGAGTTTCCTATGCTTTTTTTTTTTTTTAAGGAATGTTTTCCTTGAGATGCTCGAAGCATCCCGATATTTTTCCTTTTTCCCCCCCATTTTTTACAATATTTCAATGTCATGGGGTTTTTTTTTCCCCTTACTGAAGGTAAAAACCATTTTTGGCAGAGTCAAGGCCAGGGAATTATCCATAAAATATCCATGTTGGAAACGGATTTTCTCTCATCCTGAAGCCCAGGGCAGCAGATCTCCACATTTTTGGGCTCTCGGGGTTGTTGGGGATGTTCCCTGCTGGGATCCAGAGCGAAGCAAATCCAGAGGATTCAGAGCTGCCTTGTGATGAGCAGCAGATTAGGATTTGTCGCCTGATTCCTGAGGGATCCATCCACGGATCGAATTTTAAAAAGGGGGGAAAAAAATCACCCTGGATTGACACGGATCCATTTCTCAGTTGTGATCTGGCAGAGGGGACTCCAGGAATCTTTTCTTGAGGAAAAATCACCATTTTTGTGGGATTTTGCATTTCATGGGTCAGGCCCTTGGCTGGTCTCCAATGCCAGGAAGTTTTCCTGCTTTTTTTACCAGCCAGGATTCAGGCCAAGGATGTGGAATCGCTCGTGCTGGTGGAACAGAGCAGCTCTGAGGACGGATTTGAACTCCTGCAGATGTTTAAAAAGGGAAAAAAATTTGGAATATTCCCTCTCTCCGGAGCGTGCAGATCCTGGATTTGTGTAGAGACGGTGGGAAAAAGTGGGTCTGTGGTTATGGGGAGGCAAATCCAGGGAAAGGTCACATTCAAAGGTGAATTATTTGGGATTTGCAGATTATTTCTACTTTCTCCAGTGGGATTCAAGCCTGGCAGACCTTTCCTGGCAGGAATCATCCTTGTCCCGTTTTCTGGCACAGCTGGGACAATGACATGTCCTCTCCTCATCAGAGCAGCCAAAAATTTGGGATGCAGCATCTCCTTCCTCCAAGGCCTGGGTGGGAATCTCCAAAGGAAAATGGAATTTTTGCAGCTCCACCTGCATTCCTCAGGGTTTTCTGCCTTCCCAAAGGATGATCCCGAAGCTTTTGCTGCTCCTGGGGAAGCACCTGGATCTGCTGGATGTGTAGGAATTAATTCGGGATTTACACCCATTTTTGGGGTGTTGGTGCCTGATTTTTACTACCCAAAATCAGCGAGAAGTGGAGATTCAGGGCCTCAAAATGTGAATTTTACGGGAAAGAGTCCAAGAAAAATCCCGAAAATAGATGAGCAGATAAATTCTGACAGTTCAGGACCTGCTGGAAGATCCGAGGGCTCAAGGGCTCCTCATCGAGGAACTCATTAAATGCCAGAACTGTTCACTGTCATTCCCACTCCTGCTATTTCGGGATACGTGGAGATATCAGCAAAAAAAAGGTCAGAAAAACAAGGACGGTTCTGAAGCGCTGCTGGAGTTGGGGCAGAGCAGCTCCAGGGGATCCAACCCCACATCAGGAGCAACAGGTTTGTCCTGGGAAGCCTCCCTGGGATCTGACCCTGCTGGACACGGATTTGGGATGAACATCGGGTCCCAGAGATCCAAAAAAAACCATGGCAGGGCTTCCATTTCCAACATTCCTTCAGCTCTGCCCTCCAATTCTGAGACAGGGACACCTCCCACTGTTCCAGGTGGATCCAAGCCCCCATGTCCAACCTGGCCTTGGACACTGCCAGGGATCCAGGGGCAGCCACAGCAAATCTGGGAATTCCAGCCCAGCCCCTCCCCACCCTCCCACACAGCAAGTCCTTGCCAAGATCCCAGCCCAATCTCCCCTTTCCCAGTGGGAAGCCATTCCCTGTGTCCTGTCCCTCCAGGCCTTGTCCCCAGTCCCTCTCCAGCTCTCCTGGAGCCCCTTCAGGCCCTGCAAGGGGCTCTGAGCTCTGCCTGGAGCCTTCCCTTCTCCAGGGGAACATTCCCAGCTCTCCCAGCCTGGCTTCAGCCCTGGAACAACTCCAGGACCTCCTCTGGACTCTCTCTATGAACAAAATCCCTCTTTCTTGGGGACCATTTCCTCATAGCTCAGCACAACCATGTCGGGCCTCCCTGTAAATCCACATCCTTTAATTTGGGGGATTGAAAGGAATTTTCCAGGTCACCCAGAGCTTGGATCAGCCCTTTGGTTCGGGGCTCTCCCCACCAGGCCTTGGCTACCAGACCTGGCCTCTGCCAGGGGTTCAGGAGATGATTCCTCATTTCTCCTTCCTGGAGCTGCTCTGACTCATCCGCATGGAGCAGACACAACTTCCTTGGTCCCATTCCCACAACAGCAACTGCTGCCTCTGGCTCGGCTTCAAAAAGGCTCCGAAGGTGCTAAATCCCACAGAATTGGCAGGGATTGGAGCCCAAAATGATTTTTTTTTTGGAGCTGGGTCTCTGTCTCTGCTCTCAGGCTCTGTCTTGTTGCTCCTGGCGCTGGTGGGAGGCTCTGAAGGTTCCAAGATTGGGGTTTTTTTGGGAAAAAGATAAGAGGCTCGGTGTGTTGTGTCTCCCAGCTGGTTCACCAGGCTCCAAACAGATTCCATGGAATTGCTGTGGCTTTTCCTGCCTGGAGAGAGGCCGGGTCATTGAGATGAGCCTGATTTGATTTCTTTCCTAAGATCAGGGTGAAAAACTCATTATCACGGTTGTAGGGAGGGATCTGGTGATGGAAAGTGGCTCTGCTTCATCATGAGATCTTCCCTCTTTTTTCTTTTTTTTTTGGGGGGGTCAGTCTTCAGGAGAACGAGCTCTTGGTCTGGCACAGGGATGGGTGAATTCCAGAAATCTCCTGACAGGAGGGGCAGCTGGAGGGGGGATTTGGGATCTGATCCCAGGGAATAACAAGATAAGAGGGAATGGCCTCAGGCTGGGCCAGGGGAGGCTCAGGTTGGACATCTGCAGGAATTTCCTCATGGAAAGGGTGCTCAGGCCTTGGAAGTGCCCAGGAAGGTCTGGAGTCCCCATCCCTGGAGGTGTCCAAGGAATTCCTGGATGTGCCCAGCTGGGGATTGGCCCCAGATTGGACTCGATGATCCTCGGGGGATTTTCCAACTTTTATGATCCCACTGCAAGGATGGTGCCTGGTTTCCCTCCTGTCCCAGGACCAGCAAAGCTCCTCACCTAATTCCAATATCCCTCATGGTCTTATCCATGGAAGCTCTGGGTTTTTAGGGAAAACCTGGCTATTCCAGGAGCTGAGGAGTTGGTGAGGCCGGGAATTGTGGGGATGGGGCACAGGCTGGACTCGGTGACCTTGGAGATCTTTTCCGACTTCAGTGATTCCATGTACCAGGTGAGCTCCATGTGGTCCACACATTGTTCGTGGAACATCCTGGCCTCCAAGATCCATCTTTTTTTTTCCATGGGCTCATTTCCTGGCAGCAAGAAAGGAGCAGGTGCCCAGTGCCAGGTGCATCCCATCCTGAGGGAACAGCACCTGGACACCAATCCCAGATTGCTGAGACAACTTTGCTGAGTGAGGTCTTTTCAGAAAGGAGACATCTGGATTTAGATCTAGATTTAAATCTGGATTTAGATCTGGAAAAGATCAGGTTTTAGATCTGAGCAGCCCGGCTTAGTGGAAGGTGTCCCTGCCCACGGCAGGAGTTGGAGTGAGATGAGCTTTAAGGTCCTTTCCAACCCAAACCATTCCATGGTTTTTATTTCAAGGTCACGGCCTTGTTTAGGAATCTTGCCACAAATTAAGTGAGGAGAAAACCCTGGTAATTTATTCACCCCTCACTCTGAAAAGCAGTTTGTTTATTTTATTTTCTTTATTTTTTCTTCAGCCAACAACGCAAACAACGAGGGCTTGAAGGCGCCTTTCCCACACCGGGGAAGGGATGGATCAGGGAACACCAGCGAGGAAAAGGTGAGGGAAGCAGCAGGAGCTGCTGTGCCCCAGCCAGAGCCTTGGAACCCTGCCCATCTCTGAGTAACGCATCCAGAGTTATTTATTCCTCCCTGGAGCTAGGACCTCCCCCAGAAGCTTCCACAGAAAAGATTTGCAGGAATTCTGGATATCTTTGCCCTGTCAGTGCTGGGAGTCCATCCCATGGAGAGCTTGGCTGGGGTTCCTCTGGGTCCCTTGTAGCTTCCTGTTGGAAATAATTCCTTTACCCCCCCCCCCTTTTTTTTTTTTTTTTAAATCCAAAGGGCCTGGAACATCTGAGGGCTGGTGGGAAGCTGATTTCCAGCACATTGGGAGAGTGTGGGGAGGTGTTCCCAAGGCTTGGATGGGGATGGAGGATAGAGAGACCCAAACCTGGGAGAGACTCATCTGTGCAGAGCACGGGGAGCAACATCTGGACCCTAACACCCTTCCAGCTGTGCCTGGCTTCATCCCACGGGATGCTCATCCCACAGAGTAGCAGGAAGAAGCTGCTGGAGTCAGGGTGATGAAGACCATGACCTGGGAGGGGTTGGCTGAGTCACGGATGGCTGAGATGGTGGTGGTTGGTGGTTAGATGGTGGTGGGTCATGGTTGAGTTGGTGGTGGCTGGTTTGGATGGTGGTGATTGGTGTTTAGATAGTGGTGGTTGATGTTTGAGGTGGCGGGGATTGATGTTCAGATGGTGGTGATTGATGTTTAGACGGTGGTGGGTCATGGCTGAGATGGTGGTGGATGGTTTGGATGGTGGTGGTTGATGTTCAGATGGTGGTGATTTATGTTCAGATGGTGGTTGGTGATGGTTTGGATGGTGGTGGGTCATGGCTGAGATGGTGGTGGTTAATGGTTTGGATGGTGGTGGTTGATGTTTAGATGGTGGTGTGCCATGGTTGAGATGGTGGTTGATGGTTGAGATGGTGGTGGTTGATGTTTAGATAGTGGTGATTGATGGTTTGGATGGTGGTGGTTGATGTTCAGGTGGTGGTGGGTGGTTTGGATGGTGGTGATTGATGTTTAGATAGTGGTGGTTGATGTTTGAGGTGGCGGGGATTGATGTTCAGATGGTGGTGATTGATGTTTAGACGGTGGTGGGTCATGGCTGAGATGGTGGTGGATGGTTTGGATGGTGGTGGTTGATGTTCAGATGGTGGTGATTTATGTTCAGATGGTGGTTGGTGATGGTTTGGATGGTGGTGGGTCATGGCTGAGATGGTGGTGGTTGATGTTTAGATGGTGGTTAATGGTTTGGATGGTGGTGGTTGATGTTCATATGGTGGTTGGTGATTGTTTGGTGGTTGATGGTTTGGATGGTGGTGGTTGATGTTTAGATGGTGGTGATTGATGTTTGAGGTGGTGATTGATGTTCAGATGGTGGTGGTTGATGTTTAGACGGTGGTGGGTCATGGCTGAGATGGTGGTGGATGGTTTGGATGGTGGTGGTTGATGTTTGAGATGGCGGGGATTTATGTTCAGATGGTGGTTGGTGATGGTTTGGATGGTGGTGGGTCATGGCTGAGATGGTGGTGGATGGTTTGGATGGTGGTGGTTGATGTTGAGATGGTGGTGCACCATGGTTGAGATGGTGGTTGATGGTTGAGATGGTGGTGGTTGGTTTAGATGGTGGTGGTTGATGTTTAGATAGTGGTGATTGATGGTTTGGATGGTGGTGGTTGATGTTCAGGTGGTGGTGGCTGGTTTGGATGGTGGTTGATGTTTAGATAGTGGTGGTTGATGTTTGAGATGGCGGGGATTGATGGTCAGATGGTGGTGGTTGGTGTTTAGATGGTGGTTGGTGATCGTTTGGGTGGTGGTGGTTGATGGTTTGGATGGTAGTGGGTCACGGCTGAGATGGTGGTTGATGGTTTGGGTGGTGGTTGGTGATGGTTTGGATGATGGTGGTTGATAGTTTGGGTGGTGGTGATCGATGCCCAGGTGGTGGTGATCGATGGTTTGGGCATTCCAGGGGACACCTGGAGCTGGCAGGGACCTCCAGGGGACTGTCCTAAGCCTTTGGGCTGAGCTCCGTGGTGGGCTTGGGCATCCCCACCAGCCCAGCCGCGAACACACCCGAAAATCCGAATAAATGAACCTCCACCCCCGTCTTCCTTTCTCCTGAACCCACCCCAGTGTCACAGCACGGGACAGGCACCCCCTGAGGGATTTCTGGGAAGAGCTCTTCCAGAAATCCCCGCGGGATGAAGAGCCAACAACCCCGAGCGCGCGATGAGCCGGGAGGGCTCTCCCGGGTTTTGGAGCTGTGTCTCCTGTGCCTTATCTCTTATCTCTTATCTCGCGTGTGGTTTCCTTCCCCACATGGAGCGCAGCTGGGGCAGGAGCGCGATAAGCGGCGGGGGGGAGGCAATTCCCGCTCCCCGAGCGTGGCTGGGGAAAACGGGAGGGAGAAGGGAGGGGAGGGGATCCACCGTGCCGAGCTCCCGCCGCAATTCCCGGGAAATCAGTTAGCCAGGGAGGGGCGGGGCCCTCGACGAACCGTGGGATTGGGGGGGAAAACGGCACAAAAAGGAGGCGGGGGGGAGGTGGAGGAACTGGGGATGAGGGAGTTTGGCTGTGGGAGATGTTCCCAAAAGTTTCAGCGGGAGACAGTGGGGAAAATTTGGGATTTGGGAAGCAAGCTGATAATTAGGGAGGTCAGAATGAGTGGATTTGTTTGTGGGAAATGCTCCCAAAAAATTCAGCAGGAGCTGATAGGGAAAGCCTGGAATTTGGGAAGCGAGCTGATAATTAGGGAGGTCAGGAGATGGGAATGAATGGATTTGACTGTGGGAGATGCTCCCAAAAATTTCAGGCCCTGGGATTTGGGAAGCAGGCTGATCAGGAGCTGGAATAAGTGGATTTGGTTGTGGGAGATGCTCCCAAAAGGTTCAACAGGTGTTAGCAGGGAAACCCTGGGATTTGGGAAGCAGGCTGATAATTAGGGAGATCCACACTTATCCTGTGCTGAAAAACAGCACCCAGGATTTTGGAAAAGGTCAAGAGAATCCACACTTGGAATCTCAGCAGTTTGGAAACTCCAATAATGTCAGATGGACCGCTGTTCTTGAATGGTTCCTCTGATTAAATTCCCTGAGAATTTTTTCTAGGATCTCCCAAACTGCTGCTTGGATGGTTTCTCTGATTAAACCTCCCTGGAATTTCTGTGGGATCTTCCAGATGAGTCCTCTGGCTAAATTCCCCTAGGACTTTTTCTAGGATCTTCCCAATTCTGCTTGGATGGTTTCTCTTGTTTAATTCCCCAAGAACTTTCTCTAGGATCTTCCAAGCTTCTGCTTGGATGGTTCTTCTGATTAAATTCTCCTAGAATTGTTTCTGTGGTCTTCCAAACTTCTTATTGGATAGTTCCTCTTATTAAATTCCCTGAGAATGTTTCTAGGATCTCCCAAACTGCTGCTGGAATGGTTCCCCTTGTTAAATTCCTGGAACTTTTCCTAGGATCTTCGAAATGGTTCCTCTGATTAAATTCCCCTAGGAATTTTCCTAGGATCTTCCAAACTCTGCTTGGATGGATCCTCTTGCTAATTTCCCCGAGAACTTTTTCTGGGATCTTCCAAAGGGTTCCTCTGGTTAAATTCCCCTGGAATTTTTCCTAGGGATGGATCCAGAGAGATGAACCTGCTGAGAAGAGGGACCTGAGCCAACAGCTGGGCAGAAGAAGAGGGAAGTGTGTGCACGTGTCTGGGAGAGGGAGAGGACTTGGGAATGAGATCCCAGTGCCCTGATAGTGTCCCTTTGGGAGACGGATGGGTCCGGGGGTGTGAGAAAGGAATATCTGGAAGCGTGTGGGCGTGAGGTGTGTGTGAGACTGTGCCTGCCCTTCCCTCCCCACACTCTGAGAACCTTCTCAGGGTGTCCAAACAGGCCCCGGCTCCCGAAATAATCCACCCATCCTGAAAAATTCTGGAGTCTGCGGCCTCCTAGAGGAGAAGGATTTGCTTCTGTGCCTCGGGATGGGTTTCCAGCAGCTCATGCCTGAGGGCAGGGCGAGTGCCCAGGGGTGTTTGGGGTATCCCAACCCCTCTCCTCACTCCACAGCCTCCTCTTGCCGTCTTCCAAGGGATGGAAGAGTGGGACAGCTCCGATCTCTCCTCCTCCACTTCCCATCACACTCCCAGAAAACCATGGAAGAGGCAACTGGACATCCATGGGCCGGAGGTGAAGAGTGAAATTGTCCCCGTTTTTAGGTCATTGTGACAGGTTTGACAATTTTCCCCTTCCAGAGCGCTCCTAAATCCACATAAACCTTCAGAGCTCTGGATTTTAAGGCCAGGGCAGCACGTGGAGCATGGAAACCCTTTTGATCCCTAAAAGTGCTGCACGGGGATTGGGATTCTCCTGCTGTCAGCACTTCCCCTCACCAGCACCAACACATGGAAAATGCGAGTTCAGGTCCCTTCTCCCTCGGGAACGGGCCAAGCCACCTCTCCTGCCTGGAGCCATGTGGTGGCAGGAGCCTCTTTGCACTCTTTTATTCCCTATTTTGGAAAAGCCATCCCGCCTGGCAGAGGGAAAACCAGGATTCGGTGGGTCAGCAAGGAAGAACAAGCAAGGCCGGCTGTGTTGGCACTCCGGGAAATTCACCTGGGAGCTCCAGCTGCTGCTCCAAGGACTGCTGATGTTTGGAAAACGAAACAAGCCCTGGTGCTGGCGACTGGAATTCAGGTCTCTCCACTCCCAGGGGAGTGTCCTGATCCTAAGGCTCTGGAGTCAAGCTCACTCTTGCCCTCTGGAGCTTCAGGCTTGGATTTGATGGATTTTTTAAAATTTTTTTCCTTGATGAGGAGTTTCTCCCCCCAAAAAAGTGGGATGTGCCCCTCTCCAGCTCTGCTGTGGGGAAGGACAGGCAGGATTTGGAGGATGGGGTTTCCCAGATCCAGGGAATGCTCGCTGAGATTTCGGTTGTTTTTTGGGAAGGGATTGCAGGAGTTTTGCCTCCTACTCCTGCTTTTTATGGGAATGTGCCAGATGTGGAGCACGGGATGGAAACACCCACGGGCCGGGCCCTGTGGTGTCACCAGGCAGGGACACAAGTCACGGACTGAGACATCTCTGATGATGTCCTGGTGCTCTGGGGCTGGGAATTTTCACTAGAAATGGATTTTGGTGCCCCTGGGGTGACACAGCAGGCGAGCCGGGGTGTGAGAGTGAAATCTTGGATACCCACGGATAAACACAGCGGGTTTGGCCGTGCAGCCCCTTGTGGGGGAGCGTTCTTCCCGGTGATTTATCCTGGCAGCCTCCAAAGGCAGCCAGACTTGGGAGAGGCCCCTCAGAAAGCAGCGGGGCCTGAAGCCTGGCAGGAAAATCCACCAAACAGGAAAGCTTTGATATTCCTGGTGTTGGGAATGGCGAGCCGGGAGAGGCTCTTGCACAATTCCTTGGTGCTCCCACATCCCCCCTCTGGTTTTAAAACTTTATAGCCAGGCCTAAATCCCTTATAGGGTCTCTCTCCTGACCCTGCCAGCACTGAGCTCCCCTCTGGAATCCCGGAGGGTCCCCAAATTCGGTGGCGCTGTCGCCGCTCCCCCAAATCCTGGTTGGGTCCCGAGCGTTGAGTTGGTGCCTGTGGGCAAATCACTTCCACCTCTGTAGGATCTGGCTGTAAACCGAGGTTAATAACCCCAAATTACCAACCTGTGAGAATTAATGAGCTCGGCCCGGCTCAACCCTTTGAAGGCAGGAGGCATTACAGGAGCACCGGGCCATTATTGCCGAGTGTGGTTTTAATCTCGGCCTAGTTTCACTTACAAATTGGAGTTCTGCTCCCTTTGGACTGCACGGCACTAATTAGACAGGGGAGGGAGGAAATAAAGATTTCCAGTGTTGGAAACCGGTTAATTTTAGGGTGCTTTGCTTTAATTGTGTCTGCAAAGACATTGGGAAAACGTGTAATGAGCTGAGAACGCTTGAACTCGGCTTTTATTGGTCTCTAAACCCTTGCTTCTGCAAAGTCACAAAATGCCAGTAAAAGAGGGGAGAACTGAACTTTTTTTTTTTTTTTTTTTTTTTTTTTTTTTGGGTAATGCTGAGGTGAAATAATTCCTCCTTATCCCGTTTCATGTCGCCCTCCTCCTCCATAAATCCCGGAGCACTTCACAAAGGCGGGTGCGGCGCACTCCCCTCTCGTCTGGGAAACACAAAGCAGAGGGAGGCGCTGGGATTTGCCCAGGGTCACGTAAACGAGGCTTTGGCTCCGTGAGAAACATGTGGCAATTTAGGAAAACAGGTGGAAAACACGCTGTGGACACTTACCTCACTTTTGGGCTTGTTTTCAGCCAGTTCCTATTGATTCAAGTTGGTTTTAGTGCGGTGGGTTTAAATGGAAGCTTTGTCGTGGTTTGTTGGACTGGGATCTGTCTGGCTCTGGCTCAGGAAGGATGTGGAGCTGCTGGAGAGATCCAGAGGAGGCACCAGGGAGATCAGAGGGATGGAGCAGCTTTGCTGGGAGGAAAGGCTGGGAGAGCTGGGAATGTCCAGCCTGGAGAGGAGAAGATTTGGGGTGACCTCATTGTGGCCTTGCAGGGCCTAAAGGGGCTCCAGAAAACGTGGAGAGAGACTGGGGACAAGGGATGGAGGGACAGGACACAGGGAATGGCTTCCCACTGGGAAAGGGGAGATTGGGCTGGGATCTTGGCAAGGAATTGCTGTGTGGGAGGGTGGGGAGGGGCTGGGCTGGAATTCCCAGATTTTCTGTAGCTGCCCCTGGATCCCTGGCAGTGCCCAAGGCCAGGTTGGACACTGGGACTTGGATCCACCCTGGGATAGTGGGAGGTGTCCCTACCATGGCAGAGGGGTGGCACTGGATGGGATTTAAGTTCCCTTCCAACCCAACCCACTCCAGGATTCAGGAATTACGATCACCCGAGAGCCAAACACTCAACTTCTGGAAATCCCAGGTGCTTCCAAACGGTGCCATCCACCTTCTCCTCGACTTTGGGAAGCCCGGGAAGGGAGCAGAGCCGGGCAGCAGCCCCGGGGCTCGGCGGGGCAGCCCCTGCGGCGCTCGGTACCATGGACAGCGCTGGCACGGCCCCGCCACTCGCGGGGACCCGGCGGGTCCCAGCCCCGTCCCTTCCCCTCCCGGAGCTCCTGGTGTTTCATTGCTCCCCCTCTGCTTTGTCCCTGCAGCCCTTCAGAGGTTTTCTCGCACCAGCAGCTTTTCTTTGTCCTGGATTAGCTGTGGAAAATCCATAAAATCCACCTGGATTTAAGAGGGAAAGGTGGGTACCCGCGCACCTGACATTGGCACATGAGGGGTTCTCTGTCTGCAGTGGGAAAAAGGGAGTTTTTCCTCCAAAAGCAGAGATTTTGACGTATTAAAATCCCACGTGGATTAGAGTCCCTGTATCCCTGCATGGATGTGGAATGTGAGGAGGAAAAATCCATAATGAGAAGTAATTTTGGGAAAGGGGATTCAGCACAACCAGGGAAGTGTGGCTGCCCCTGGATCCCTGGAGGTGTCCAAGGCCTGGTTGGACACTGGGGCTTGGATCCACCTGGGATAGGGCGAGGAGTCCTTGCCTATGGAATGGGGTGGAAGGAGAAGATCTTTAAGGTCTCTCTGACCCAAGCTATTTATAAACTCTACAGCTGCTTTCTGGAGGTGGGAATCTCCCTGGAATTCTCACTCTAAAGGCTGAAGGACAGGTCGTGGAGCTGGGGGAAGGGAGGCTCCCTTCCCTGGAATCCCCTTGGCTCACCGGGACAAAGGAGGGCTGCGAGCAGATCTGTGACACCTTTCGGGTCCAACCCCTATAATTTAATGTATAGAACAGCTCCACCTTTGAGTCTGGGGACCAGAAAGTGGCTGGAGATTTAAACTCGGCTTAGCAGAGAGCACAAAAGAGCTTAAACTGCAAAGAGGGAGCTCCTTGCAAAACCTCTGGTGAGGATCCCACGTCTGAGAGTTGTTCTGCTCCAGCTGGGATCAGGACACGGGTGCTGAGTGCAGGGAATTGAGGACATCACAGCAGCAGCTCTGCATCACCCAGGAGCACTGAAATTCCCAAGGAACTTGTTTGGCTTCTTGGGAACACGGCAGGGATAAAAGAGGTGCCAGGTCCTCAGCGAGGCTCTGGAGATCACCCAGATCTCACCTATTCCTGATGGGTTTTAAGCTGTAGTTCTGGGATGAGCTGGACTTTTCACACCAGGTGGACACTTGGCCTCCAGCTCAGTGCTGCTGCTGGGGTGCTTCCTGGTGTGGTCAGATTGTAAGGGAAATCTGTGGATTTAAAGGGAAAATCAGGATCTGGAAATCAGTGGCTGTGGGATCTGATGGTTTGCCATGACCAAAATTCTTCTCCTGGCCACACCAGCCTTGTTTGCAGCTTTAGTCAGGTTGGAGAGTTGGTTCTAAGGCCAAGGATGTCCGTGGGGGAAGGACAAGGTGATTTTAGGGTGTCCTGGGATATGTCAAGGCAGTGGATCAGGCACTGGAAGGATGTAGAACCATGGAATTTTGGGGTGGAAGGGACCTTAAAGCTCATCTAGTGCCACCCCACCCATGGGCAGGGTCAGGCTCCCACTATCCCAGGCTGCTCCAAGCCCCAGTGTCCAACCTGGCCTTGGACACTGCCAGGGATCCAGGGGCAGCCACAGCAAATCTGGGAATTCCAGCCCAGCCCCTCCCCACCCTCCCAGACAGCAATTCCTTGCCAAGTTCCCGCCTAAACAATCCCATCTCCGTTCGAAGCCGTTCCCCCTTGTCCCACCATCACAATGCCTGACAAAGAGCCCCTCTCCAGTTTCCCTGGAGGCTCCTCCAGATCCTGGAAGGACATAATTAAACATTCCATCTCTATTTTGGAATTGTCTGGAGATTTCTTTAAGATCATCTGGAATGTCCTAACTCCAGTTCTAGTGGACGGCATCCCTTCCCATGGCAGGGGTTGTAACGAGATGATCTCCAAGGTCCCTTCCGTCCCAAACCATTCCATGATTCCCTGGTCATGGCCATGTTGTGTTTGGAGCTGGACAAACACAAACTCCCTGTTCTGAGAGGTTTGTCATCCACAGGGGGGCAGAAGAAGGGTTGAATTTTGGATTATTCCCGTTGTCTGTTGGGAATTGATTTGGGGTTTGCAATACTCAGTCATTCCAAACCGAGGGATGGAGGAGGAGAATGAGTTGGACCTCACAATCAGTTGGAATCCAGGACCCTCTGGATTAGGACAACCAGAACCTTCCTGAGCCATGCACTGGTCCTGGATACTGGGAGAAGATGATCCTGAGAGAGACTTCCTTCCTGTGCTGGACACCTGGATGGTGGAGCAGGGATGAGAGAGGAGGTGGCAGCTCTGGGAATGATGAGTACTTGGATTCTTCATTCCTCTGGAGTTGAGGGAACTGGCAGGGATTTTCCCTGAGAGAGGAGGTCATGATTCTTGGAATGGCGAGTTCTTGGATTCTTCATTCCTCTGGAGTTGAGGGAACTGGCAGGGATTTGCCCTGGAAGACAGTGGGGAAAAGAGATATGGAAAACCCTAAACCAGGAAGATCTTGGGCTCTCCATAGTCGGTTTCTTTACCACGGAAGATTCTCCGATCATCTCCTTGCCAAGGAGCCTCCCAATTTCCCCCAATCCATTGGCTGCTCTTCTGCAGTTCCAGAGCTTTCCTTGGGTCCCACCAGGTGCTGCTCAGGATGAGGCAATCCTGGATCTGCCACTTCCATGGGACATTGGGGACCGGCTCCCCGCGTGCCTGAACACGCCACCCCAAAACTGTTCCTCCGCACGAGTTTCCCACAGCCAGAGGAATTCCTTGCAGGAGCCACACCTGCCATGAACTGGTTTAACACCAGTTTGTTAAATGGGAGAAGCCGATAGGGACTGGAAACCGCTGGAAAACACCCGGCCCAGCCCAACCTGAACATCTGCACCCCAGGCAAAACGTCCCTCTGAGGAGAAGGTGACAAATGTCACCTCCAGCACTCCCAACGTGCCCGTTCCATGCTGGGGAAGGGATATGGAACCCACAGGAGGAATCTCACAGAGAATCCCAGTGTTGGCTTGAGGAACTGTGCAGGAAGGGGATGAAAATCGTTTCCCAGTGGAGAACTGGGATGAATCCAGGCTCTGAAGCCCCTCTGGAAGTCATTGGTGGGTTTTCTTTTTTTGGCCGTGTTTTCCTGGCAACAAATCCACCCTCCTCGTTTTTTCACTCGGAACAAGTTTTTCCAGGTCTGGAAGTGTCCCAAGTGAGAGGATAAAAAAAAAAAAACAACAACTCTCATCTTCTTAAAGGCTCCTGTGAACACCTTTGAGAGGTTTTAATGTCATTTATGCCGAGCCTGAAAACAAAACCTGAGCTGGTTTTGGTTTCAAACCAAGCCCGAAATTTAGGGCAATGGGAGTGAAGAGAAATGGGGAATTTAGGTACAAAATTTTCCTCTCAAGAAATGGTTTTACCCCATTTAGGATCCAAAATATTCCTGATTATGGGTTGGGAAAATAGAATGAAATAAATTATAATTTCCTTGTTCCCTTTTTCAAGTCAGCATTTTCCTGCTTAATTTTTCAATTATAGATGAATTTTTCAGATTAAATTCCTATCTTTTGCAAAGGTTAAACTTTAAGACTTGGAATGAAGGATTTACTTCAGCTTTTCTCTGTGATCTCCATGAAATTCTTTTCCCTGACTGATTTTTCCACTTGAAAAGTGGAAGAGATTGGGTTATTTGGGGTTATTTTTAATTCTTTTGGTCACAGAGCAGAAGAATCAGGTCCTGGTGCCATTTAGGGCCCAGACCTGAGCTGGTTTGGATTTGGACTGGTCTAGATTTGGACTGGTCTGGATTTGGAATGGTCTGGATTTGAGCTGGTCTGGATGGTTGAGTTGCACAAGATGAGGTAAAATTTATGCTTTGAAGGGGTTAAAATGTACAACCCCAAATTTCAGGTTTCCTGAACTCCTTTTTCTGTTTGTTTGTTCTGCTTTTTAAAAAAAATTATTCTCATTATTTATTGAAATAGAAGACAGAAAATTTGTGAGTTTTTCCCTTCCACGTCTCGGGGTTTTCCCCCTCCCTCTTCACCTGTTCCAGCCCCTCCTTGTCCATCCCAATGCCAGCACCTCCAGCTGCTCCTCCTTTACTTATCCGAAACACAGGAATTCCCAGTCCAGCCCAAACTTGCCAGTTATTTTTGTCTCCCAGGTGACACCAGACAGGTGTCAAACCCCTGGAGTCAGCAGAGGCAGGACAGTGGAAGGGAGAGGTCCAAGGAAGGACAGG
The DNA here is from genome assembly GCA_034509425.1 of Eopsaltria australis. Lineage (NCBI taxonomy): Eukaryota > Metazoa > Chordata > Aves > Passeriformes > Petroicidae > Eopsaltria > Eopsaltria australis. The sequence goes on along the minus strand of JAVTVJ010000879.1, from coordinate 390,095 downwards.
ACACAGGGAATGGCTTCCCACTGGGAAAGGGGAGATTGGGCTGGGATCTTGGCAAGGAATTGCTGTGTGGGAGGGTGGGGAGGGGCTGGGCTGGAATTCCCAGATTTTCTGTGGCTGCCCCTGGATCCCTGGCAGTGCCCAAGGCCAGGCTGGACATTGGAGCTTGGAGCCACCTGGGACAGTGGGAGATGTTGGGGTTGGAATGGGATGGGATTTAAGATCCCTTCCCACCCAAACCATTACATGATAATCCTGGGATCACACACTGGTGCCTCTGTGATCTCCATCTGGATTTCTTAGGACATTTCTTCGGCCAAAAGCTGGGAGAAGGCACCCAGGGAATGTTGGTCCTGTGCTTGTCCTGCACCATCTCCTCTTAGGAAGAAGCTCAAATTCCAACACTATCCAAAAAAAAAAGATGGAGTTTTTTTGGAGAAAGATGGAAAAGGACCTGGAGTTTTCCCAATGGCTAAGGAATGAGTGGACACGGCAGGGAATGAGTCAATTCCTCATCCTGCATCCCAAAAAACCTTCAGCCACTCGAGCTGGGGCCAAATCCCAGTGCTCCCATTCCTTGACTCCCTTCGTCTTTGCCGAGAGCTTCCCCCCACGGTTTTGGCAGAGCAAGGGGATTTTCCATCTCCTTTTCCCTTTGGGAGGTGGAGGAGGACTTTGGGATGTCCCATCTGGGAACAGGCCCCGTGGCTGGCTTGCATTCTCCCTCACCTCCTCCCACCTGTGCAGGTGAAACTCTCCCTGATTTTGGCCCGGGGCCACCTGAAACCTCGGAGCAGCAAAACAGCGGAAAACTCCCGGGTGGAATCCCACGGGAACGAGCAAGAGCACCCACTGCAGGGTCCAGAGTTGTGTAGGGCAAGGCATGGAGATCTGGAACAAGGATTTGGGGTGGAGGATTTGGCACAAGCTCCTGGAATTCTGCAGGACGCTGGATTTTAGGGAAACGGGAGAGGCTTCCAAGCCTTGGAGCTGCGGCTCCTGGAGCCACCTGCGTGTGCAGGTTTGGGGCTTGTTCAGGTCCAGCTGCTGGGCTGAGTCACATTCCAGGTGAGTTCCCTGAGCCCAGGTGAGCTCCCTGAGCCCAGGTGAATTCCTTAAGCCCAGGTGGGAATCTTCCCTCCCCCTGTTTGCAGCTGGATTGGGAATGTGTCACTGCCGAACTCCCCTGCAGGTGAATGCTCAGCCCCGGGCCTCGCCTGTCCCAGGTGAATGAGTAATTCCAAGATTTGAGAGACTTGGAATTGCTGAGGGGGTTTTGTGTCCTAAGGAAAACCTCTGGCATTCCAGAGTTAGTGCCAGGAGGGCTGGATACTCCAGGGAACTCATATTCCCACTCCACGTGGAGTAAATCCCATTTCCCACCATGCTGGATCTGGGAAGTTGAGTCAGGTTCACCATGATCGTGTCCACGATCCATCCCATCAGGAATACCATTCCATGGAGACACCAGAGAGGGATTCACAGGCTTTTATCTCCAACCACACACTGCGATGGAGACATTGTAGGGTCAGTAGGAAAGGACTTGTGGAACTTAAGCCAGGCCTTGCTCCTGACCCATCCCGGTGCATTTGGGAATGGTCCTTGTGCCACCCAGAAGCTCTGAGGTGGTTAAAACCCCCCAGGTGGATCAGATTTAATCATTTTTGGATTCACCTCCCTTGCTTTTCCATGACCCTTTGGAATTCAAACTCGCCCTGGCTCTGACTCATCCATGTCTGAGCTGTGCCTGAAACTGGGTCAGGCTGGCAGAGAGGTCCCCATTTTGCTTTCTCTCCCTCCAGGCTTTTGGTGAGGAAAAATCTGGATCAGGGGTCAAAAATCAGGAGTTTTTTTACTGGAATTGGGACCCCAGGAAGTAATCTGAGGTTTAAGAGCAAACAGAAATCCTGCTGGTGCTGGGGCAAGGGAGGAGGGGATGGAGAAGAGAAACGGAATCCTGGTATCATCACGGAATGGTTTGGGTGGGAAGGGAACTTAAAGCCTCTGTTGTTCCAATCCCATCCAAGGGCAGGGACACTTCCATGATCCCAAGGTGCTCCAAGCCCCCATGTCCCACCTGACCTTGGACACTGCCAGGGATCCAGGGACAGCCACAGAAAATCTGGGAATTCCAGCCCAGCCCCTCCCCACCCTCCCACACAGCAATTCCTTGCCAAGATCCCAGCCCAATCTCCCCTTTCCCAGTGGGAAGCCATTCCCTGTGTCCTGTCCCTCCAGGCCTTGTCCCCAGTCCCTCTCCATCTTTCCCATTGTTTCCCTTCAGGTCCTGGAAGGCCACAATCCACTCACAGCTCTCTGAGCAGGGTCTTTGCAGCTGAACTGGGGCTCCCAGGGCTTTGGGAAAGGCTCGGGAAGGAGGAAAAAGCTCCTCTGGAGCTGAGAACTCTGGAAAGTTCTGGAGATCCCCAGGAATTTTATCTGCTGGCTCCTGGTGCCATCAGTGGGGACAAGTTTTAAATTAAAAAAAAAAAAAAAAAAAGGTTGGTTTGGGATAAATCAGGAATAATTTCTTCCCAGTGAGGGTGGAAAACCCGTGGGAGATGTTCCTCGGAGGGAAACCACCCGAGGCCTGGCTGGATGGGGCTCTGAGCGACCTGACCTGGTGGGAGATGTCCCTGCAGAGGGGCTGGGCTGGAGGAGCTTTAAAGATCCTTTCAATCCCAAACTATTCCATGATTCCAAGTGCCAGACAAGCTCTGGGAATTGTCCTGGAATTGTTTTATCCTGCCTGGAGATGACCTTGCCTTCCAAACTCCTCCAGTCCCAGCTCTGCTGCTGGAGGACGTGGCTTTGGGGACAACGAGACCTCTGGTCACCTCCTCCAGCAGCAGGAGGAGCCTGGCTGGGCAGGAATGCGGCTTCAGGAGAGTCTTTGGGAGTTGGGAAGCCTGGAATGAGAGAGCTCAGAGGTGACAACAGGCCCCAGTTTGGATAAACCCGAGCCCAGGGAAGCCAGGCCTTGCTCCGTGTGGGATCTGGGCCTCGTGTTGGAACGTGCCTTGACCCCGGGTGCCTCCAGGGAATGCTGAGTCCGGGAACTCCGCAGGTTTTAGGGAGGCCGGGACCCACCCTGAGATGGATCAGATAGGGAGAGCAACCGAGACAAAGATCTGATGCAAGAGCTGACCTCGGAGAGTGCTGACTTCCCCAAGGAATTTTTTTTCCTCATTTATTTTTCCCTCTCTTTGATGGTTTCTTGCAAATCTTTCCCACAGCTCGGGGTGAGTTCGGTCACTCTCTGAGCGCTGATGGTGCCCGAACTCCAAATTTGTGTCCGTGGAATGTGTGGAAGTGTCAGAGAGAGCTCAGGAGGTTTGGACAACGCTCAGGAACACGGTGGGGGGGGATTTTTGGGCAGGGAAGGATTGGGCTGGATGATCCTTGGGAGTCCTTCCCACTCAGGATTTTCTGGGATTCTGGTAAAGAAACCATCTCCTGTGCCGAGTTCTGCACCAAAAATGTGTCCTTGGGACGTGCCGCACAAAATCCTCACCTTCAGCTCACATTTAGAGGCCCAAAGGAAGCACCTGGGGAAGTTTTCTCCCAGTGCAGATCCTCGTTTCCTGTGGATCATCCTTTTTTAGGATATTTTTCTGTGGATCATCCTTAATTAGGGTATTTTTCTGTAGATCACCCTTTTTTAGGGCATTTTCCTGTAGACCATCCTCTTTTAGGATACTTTTCTGTAGATCATCCTTTATAAGGGTATTTTCCATGGATCACCTTTTTTTAGGATACTTTCCGTGGATTGTTTTCTGCAGGTCATCCTCTATAGGGATATTTTTTCTGTGGATCATTCTTTATTAGGGTATTTCTCTGTGGATCATCTTCTTTTAGGATATTTTTCTGTGGATTATCCTTTATTAGGATATTTCTCTGTGGATCCTCTTTTTGTAGGGTATTTCCCTGTGGATCATCCTATATTAGGATACTTTTCCATAGATCATCCTTTATTAGGATATTTTTCTGTGAATCATTCTTTATTAGGATATTTTTTCCGTGGACCACCCTATATTAGGATATTTTTCCGCGGACCATCCTTTTTTAGGATGTTTTTTTCTGTGGATCATCCTTTTTTAGAATATTTTTCTATGGATTATCCTTTTTTAGGTTATTTTTCTGTGGATCATCCTTTATTAGGATATTTTTCTGTAGATCATCCTTTATTAGGATATTTTTTCTGTGGATCATCCTTTATTAGGATATTTTTTCTGTGGATCATCCTTTATTAGGATATTTTTTCTGTAGACCATCCTTTATTAGGATATTTTTTCTGTGGATCATCCTTTATTAGGATATTTTTCTGTAGATTATCCTTTATTAGGATATTTTTCTGTAGATCATCCTTTATTAGGATATTTTTTCTGTAGATCATCCTTTATTAGGATATTTTTTCTGTAGATCATCCTTTATTGGGATATTTTTTTGTAGATTATCCTTTATTAGGGTATTTCTCTCTAGATCATCCTTTTTAAGGTTATTTTTTCATGGATTATCCTTTATTAAGATATTTTTCCATGGATCATCCTTTTTTAGGATATTTCTCTTGATCATTCTCAGTCCCCATCCCTGGAGGTGTCCAAGGCCAGGCTGGATCCACCTAGGATAGTGGGAGGTGTCCCTGCCCATGGATGGGGCTGGAATGGGATGGGATTCTGACCCAAACCATCCCAGAATTCTCGGATTCTCCAATTCCTCAGCTGCAGCTCCTCTCTTCACTCCAGGGCAGAAAATAATCATACTTTTAAAAAAATAATAATAAAATAATATTAATAATAACCCAGACCCGTCTCCATTTGTGACACATTTGAGACGGGCAGCGTCTCCTCACAGCTCCGGTTTTATTCCCTAAGCATTTGTGCCAAAAGAAAAGCCGGAGCCAGGTCAGGTTTTATGGATGTCTGTCAGCAGAGGAAAGGAATGAAGCCATCGCGGCGGCTCCACCCGCCCGTAAATCTTTTCTGCATCGGCAGAGGAAGCCCAAACAACATCGGATTTGCAAGTCCCGAGCCGTGCCAGAGGTGGGACTGGGCTCCTGTTTTCCAGGGCAAGCAAATTTTGGGGTTTGCGTGAGGTCAGGGAGGAGATGCCAAGCCCGAGTCGCTTTGTTGTGGGAAGTGTCACTGTCAGGGCACTCCCCGGGTTCTGTCCCTGCCGTGAAGTTGGTTCTTTCCCCTCAAAAAGCGTCTTTAAATCCCTGCTTTTTCTCGTTGATGGGGATTTCTGTGCTGTGCAAATGGTGAAACGGGGATGGAGTTGGGGCTCAGGGAACTGTGGAATGGTTTGGGTGGGAAGGGAGCTTAAAGATCAGCTTCTGTCATCCCAGGTGGATCCAAGCCCATCAAGTCTGGCCTTGGACACTCACAGGGATCCAGGGACAGTCACAGAAAATCTGGGAATTCCATTCCAGCCCCTCCCCACCCTCCCACACAGCAATTCCTTGCCAAGATCCCAGCCCAATCTCCCCTTTCCCAGTGGGAAGCCATTCCCTGTGTCCTGTCCCTCCAGGCCTTGTCCCCAGTCCCTCTCCAGCTCTCCTGGAGCCCCTTCAGGCCCTGCAAGGGGCTCTGAGCTCTGCCTGGAGCCTTCCCTTCTCCAGGGGAACATTCCCAGCTCTCCCAGCCTGGCTCCAGAGGAGCAGAGGGGCTCCAGACTCCTGGAATGGTGTGGATCAGAAGGGACCTTAAATCCCATCCCGTTCCCACCTTTTCCATGTTCAGGGACACCTCCCAGTGTCCCAGGGTGCTCCAAGCCCCAATGTCCAACCTGGCCTTGGGCACTGCCAGGGATCCAGGGGCAGCCACAGCAAATCTGGGAATTCCATTCCAGCCCCTCCCCACCCTCCCACACAGCAATTCCTTCCTAAAATCCAACCTAAACCATCCCTCCTTCACTTTAAATCCCTTTCCCCTCCTCTGATCCCTCAGGAAAAATCCCTTTCCAGCCTCATTTAGGCACTGAGCTCCTCACTCCCAGAATTTCGAAGCCTCCGTGGAAAACGGGGAATTGGGATCTTCTGCTGATTTATGGCCACGAACAGAACGGGGCCGGAGGGATCCTAATTCCCTTGGGGTCCGGAGGAGCCGGGCAGGGGGGGTCAGCCGGGCCTTGGGGCAGTCTGGAGCTGCTGAGATGGGGGCACGACCCCTCCCGGGGCCGGCGGTGCCATCGAGTCTGGGCACAGCCGTGGATTCGCTCCCTGCTGCTCTCCATGGAAATCATGGATCTGAGGCTCCGGCTGGAACCGGGGTGGTCCCGGGAGATGGAGGCGGCTGTGGGGGACAGGGGGTGAGGAGAGGGGGTTTGGGGGCACAAATGCGGTGGGGAGAGGGGGTTTAGGGGCACTGGGAGTGACAGAGGGGATTGAGGGGCACAAATGGGGTGAGGAGTGGGAGTTTAGGGGCACAAAGGGGGTGGAGAGAGGGGGTTTAGGGGCACTGAGGATTTAAAAACGGGCTTTAGGGGCACAAAGAGGAGAGGAGAGGGGGTTTAGGGGCACAAAATGAGTGGGGAGAGGGGGTTTAGGGGCACTGGGGTGCTTTTGGGGAGTCCATCTCTAAATCTACCTTCCTCCCTGATTTTGATGTTTTTGGGGATCTGCTGCAGACAGGGAAGGCGAATCCCAGCCCTCCATCCCGAAATCCAGCATTCTCCCCGGTTTTGGCGGTTTTGGGGAGTCCATCCCTAATCCACCTTTCTCCCTGATTTTGCTCTTTTGTGTCCCTAAATCCACCGTTTCCCCCCAGATTTTTGGTGGTTTTTTGCATCTGCTGCAGACAGAGGAGGCGAATCCCAGCTGCCCGTCCCTAAATCCCGCTTTTCCCCTGTTTTTGGTGTTTTTGATGTTTTCGGGGAGCCGCTCCTGCGCGCAGCAGGGCGAGGAAGGAGCCGCAGGTGGCACCGGCGATAAACAAAGCAATTAAAAACTTTTACTTTTCCCTGCCGCGAACGGAAGCGGGAGCCGAGGCCGGGCTGGAATGCTGCTCCCGATTCCTGTTCCTTAATGAGCTCCGGGGGCGGGGGTTGGACAGGGCTGTCCCTGGAATGACAATTCCCACCTTTTACCTGCGGCGGCTCTGGATAAACATCCCGGCCGCGCTGTTCCTTTGATCCGCGCGAGGGCTGGGAGCTGCGAGATAAGGACGGAGATAACGAAACGCGATCCCGGGAAGGGCAGGAGCTGCAGATCTGTGGCGGTGCCTCGGGTGTGACCTCGCCGCGGTGACATCTCCGCGCTGGCCTTGATCCTGACCGCTGGAAGCAGCTTGGGATGGTCCCGAGGATCTGCTGGGCTGGGATCTGCTCAAGGGATCAAAGAATTCCGGGATGGTTTGAGTGGGAAGGGACCTTAAAGATCCCATTCCACCCCATCCATGGGCAGGGACACCTCCCACCATCCCAGGTGGCTCCAAGCTCCAATGTCCAACCTGACCTTGGGCACTGCCAGGGATCCAGGGACAGCCACAGCAAATCTGGGAATTCCAGCCCAGCCCCTCCCCACCCTCCCACACAGCAATTCCTTGCCAAGATCCCAGCCCAATCTCCCCTTTCCCAGTGGGAAGCCATTCCCTGTGTCCTGTCCCTCCAGGCCTTGTCCCCAGTCCCTCTCCAGCTCTCCTGGAGCCCCTTCAGGCCCTGCAAGGGGCTCTGAGCTCTGCCTGGAGCCTTCCCTCCTCCAGGGGAGCATTCCCAGCTCTCCCAGCCTGGCTCCAGAGGAGGAGAGGGGCTCCAGAATCCTGGAATAATTTGGGTGAGAAGGGACCTTAAATAAATCCCATCCCATTCCACCTCATCCATATTCAGGGAGACCTTCTACTGTCCCAGGGTGCTCCAAGCCCCAATCTCCAAACTGCCTTGGGCACTCCCAGGGATCCAGGGCAGCCACAAACTGCGGGACATGGATGTGGCCGGAAGCTTCCCTGGAGCAGTGCCCAGGTTTTGGCTCATTGGGGTCACTTTGCTCCTTGCCCTCCTTCCCTTGGTGCTCCCAGGGGTTGTGGCACCTCCCAAGATTCATCCCTCACCCGGTGGTGACCTTTTGGCCCCTGGTTTGGGGCAGGGGTGTGGCAGCAGCCGAGCCGGTTCCGGGCAGGACCGGGAGCAGGAGAAGATGGGAATGACAGGGGCAGGACACGTCCTGGTGGCACCTGGGCTGGGGCTGTCACCGCTCCGGTGGCTTCCCTGCCCGGAATGGGTCACCATGGAGGAGCCAGGACACAGGGAATGGCTTCCCACTGGGAAAGGGGAGATTGGGCTGGGATCTTGGCAAGGAATTGCTGTGTGGGAGGGTGGGGAGGGGCTGGGCTGGAATTCCCAGATTTGCTGTGGCTGCCCCTGGATCCCTGGCAGTGCCCAAGGCCAGGTTGGACATTGGAGCTTGGAGCCACCTGGGACAGTGGGAGATGTTGGGGTTGGAATGAAATCACCCTGAAGGTCCCTTCCAACCCAAACCATTCCATGTTTTCTTGTCCATGAAAAACTCTGGATGCTCCCACACCCAGCACTGAGCACCAGGTTTGGTTTTTTTCCCCTGAATTTGAGGATTTGAACCCAGAGCGGCTCCTTTTTTCCTTCTGGACCAATGCCAGGACTGGGGATAACGAGTTGGAACTTAATCCCAAATTAATCGCTGTATGTGGTGTGCATGAAGTGTTTGGATAATAAAACCTGGAATTTCTTCTTGGAATTACAGAACTTGGGGTGTTTCTCCTTCAGGGAGACACCTGAGGAGAAGCAGAGCTGTGACCCCATCCCAGTGTCAGAAAAATCCCAAAAAAGAGGGAAAAAAGCAGCTCCTTCCACAGAAACCTTTGGGTTTCTTCACAAAAATCCCCAAAAATAGGGGAAAAGCAGCTCCTTCCACAGAAACCTTTGGGTTTCCTCTGGCTCCTTCCTCTCCCATGTGAGGGATCTGAAAATCTGGGAATGGGGAAGGATCTGCAGAATGTTGTATATTTAATATATTATTTCTATTTTTAAAATTTTCTTTATATGGTTCATATTATTTATACTTTACACCTAATATATTTCATATATTATTATTTATATTTTTACTATTTCATATTATTTTTTATATTCTATATAGAATATAGAATTTCTATATATTACTATTTATAGCTCTAGAATTTTATTTCTATTATTTTATTATTTCTATTTTTGCTAATTATATTATCATATAATTTACATTTTATATGTATTATATGTTTTATATACATTATTACTTATATTTTTATTATTTTGTTCATATTATTTTACCATTTATATGTTCTATATTACATACATAACTTTATTTTCATATGTTATGTTTTATATAGATTCTATTATTTTTATATGTTATATATTTTAAATATTTTCATTTGTTATTCTTATAATTTTTATTTCTATTATTTAATTCCTTCAGAGCTTTTACCATCCCAAGGGTCTGAAACATGGAATTCCTACAGAACTGGGAAAATTCAGACCATGAATTGTGGGGAAATCCCTGCAATGAATTTTGGAGTTTTGATGTTTTCAAATCTCTCTCTCGCCCTAAATTATGGATTTATATCCTTAAAAATCCACATTTCCACCATTAAATCCGTATTTCCCTCACTAAATCCATATTTCCATCTCTAAACTCCAGGCAGGATGGATTTGGCTTGGCTGCGGTGGGGTGAAGGATAAATTGACCCAATCCTGCTAAAATTTGGGATTTACATCCCAAATTGCATCAAACCGCTGTGGGATCCAGCCGATCCCAGGAAATTCTGGAATGTTTTATTCTGGTTTATTTAATCCACGGAGAATCCGCCTTTTCTCCCCCTTTTTTTATTCATTTTTTTAGGTCGTTCTGGAAACGCCCCTTCCGAAAAACACGGAAAAAATTCCCAAATCCCTTTTCCTCCTCCATCTGGGGAGGCATAAAATTTGGGATGGATCCACGCTTCTCAACATGTTGGGGCAGGAAGTGGGGAGGAATCCATGGAAACCTTTCGGGGGAATTTCGGGAGACGGAATGTAATTAACGCCAATTAGAATTTGGCCGGAATTCCGGGACTCTGCTGTCAGGAAAGGCACATTTGGGATCTGGGATAGGCAGCTCCTTGGCTGGTGGGAATAATTCCAGCTCTGTCACCCCAAACAGATAAAAATTGGGATCCTCGGAAGGAGGACAACGGGATTTGCTCGGGAAATTCCAACACCTGGCCCAGGGGTCAGGGAAAAGGAACTTCCCATTCCTTATCCGGCTGGTTCCTCTCCAGAGGAAGGAAATGGAAAAATTCCTCTCTGGAAGTAGAAATGCAAAATTTTATTGATATAAAAGGTGAATAATGAATTTAGGGGGGAAAAATCCCTGGAAATAACATGGAATACAAAAAAACCCCACAACATTCCAGGTTTCCGCAGTGTCTTTCCAGAACAGGGATTTTTTCCTCCAGGTTTGTTGTTATTCCCATAAAAAAAATGGAATGAGCGAGTGGGAGGATGGCGGATTTTTCTGGGATGAAGGGCTCAGACAACTCCAAGAATTCCCCAAACTGTAGGAACCTGGAAATAACACGGAATACAAAAAAACCCCTCAACATCCCAGTTTTCCACTGTGTTTTTCCTGGGATGGGGGTTTTTTCCTCCAAGTTTGTGCCGGGATTGTTGCTATTCCCAAAAAAATGGGCATGAGGGAGTGGGAGGTGGGGGTTGTTAGGGTTGGAAGATGCCAGGATCCACTGGATCAGGGAATCCTTCATTCTTTTGGGAATGCCCTGACTCTATGAACACCAAGCCAGACACAAATCCCTGTGGGATCATGGATCCACATGGAGTGGGGTTTTCCTGGGATAAGGGGCTCAGACAGCTCCAAGAATTCCCCAAATTGTAGGAACCCAGGAGGGAGATCCAGAGGTCACTCAGTCCAGCTCCTTGCCCCGGGGCAGGATGAGCTTTCCCTGCGTCATTCCTGATCTTGTCTAAATCATTCCCGAATACCTCCGGCAGCGATGGCTCCCTCACCCCTTCCCGGCAAATCCATTCTTTTCCCTTATCTCCGTTTTCCATCCCATCCGTCTCTCCCGCTGGAATTCAAATCCCAAATTCCCCATCCCAAGGAGGGAGCAGGGATGGGATCATCCTCTTCCTCGCCATCCCTGATTCCTTCACCCTTTCCCTGCTCTCTCCTTCATCCCAGATTTCCTCCCGGTCACCTCCAGGGTGGAATTCCAGGCTCAGGCTGCCTCATCCAGCTGTTGCCACCTAATTCCCAGGGATGTCGGCACAAATCCCTGTCTCCTGTTCCTGCATTCCCACTTTTCACTTCCTCCCGCCCTGTCCACCCCTCCTGTCCTCCAAGGATCCTCATCCCTGTTTCCTCTGGACTCGCTGTTCCGGTTGGTTTGGGGAGGGATGTCCCAGAGCTTTTTTTCGGGATGAGGGTGATTTTCCAAGGATCAAGGAGCTGAAGGAGCTGGAGATAAGGATCAGAGTAACTCGGGCAGGGTGTGGGAGGTGGGAGAGCCGTGGCTCCAGCCTTAATCTTGGCCTCTGTGAGTCAGACTCAGCCCCTGCCGAGGTCAGGTTAGGCTTGAATTCAAACCCAGCCTGGGCTGGGGGCACCCGAGGCTGCCTAAGCCAGGTTTAGGTCCAGAAATTCTCTGGTGGATCAGGATTTCTGAAGCTTTCCGCAGTTAAACCTGGCCTAAAGCAGCAGAAATTCCATTAAATTCTTTCCAGAAACATCCCTGTTCCCATCCTGCTGTTGCTCATGGGCAGGGCTGGAGGTGGCAGTTCGGTGTCCTGAGCCAAGGTCTCCCTTATCCCATGGGATGCTGGAGCCACTGATCCCAGGGCTGGAGTCCCTCTGCTCTTCTGGAGCCAGGCTGGGAGAGCTGGGAATGTTCCCCTGGAGAAGGGAAGGCTCCAGGCAGAGCTCAGAGCCCCTTGCAGGGCCTGAAGGGGCTCCAGGAGAGCTGGAGAGGGACTGGGGACAAGGCCTGGAGGGACAGGACACAGGGAATGGCTTCCCACTGGGAAAGGGGAGATTGGGCTGGGATCTTGGCAAGGAATTGCTGTGTGGGAGGGTGGGGAGGGGCTGGGCTGGAATTCCCAGATTTTCTGTGGCTGCCCCTGGATCCCTGGCAGTGTCCAAGGCCAGGCTGGACACTGGGGCTTGGAGCCACCTGGGATAGTAGGAGGTGTCCCTGTCCATGGCAGAGGTGGGATGGCATGGGATGGGATGGGATGGGATGGGATGGGACGGGACGGGACGGGACGGGACGGGATGGGACGGGATGGGACGGGATCGGATGGGATCGGATGGGATGGGATTTGATTTAAGGGCCCTTCCCACCCAATCCATGATTTTATGTCAAGACTTGCGTGACCAAACCAGAGGCGTCACTTCACCCAAACCGGGAATTTCATTGTGTTGATTTCAGGGATCTCCCATCCGTCCTCTTCCCACTTTGCCCCTGGATTTCTCCTCCTGAAGCAGCACAGGGAGCCTTTTTTGGGGACACTGGAGCAGAATCCCAGAATGAGGCGGAAACCCCAAATTTGGCCACTTCTGCAATCACTCCAAGTGAGGATTTTGCAAGAGTGGGTGTGGGATTCCTGGCTCGGCTCCAGCTCTGCTGATCCCATGGAAGCCTGGAAAAGAAAAACCCCAAATCCAAACAACTCACCCCAATCCCCTCTTCCTGCAATTTGGGATGTGTCCAGTCGTTTCCCAGAGCTGCTGCTGCTGTTTTAGGAGTGAATGAGGTGATTATCCAAGTGTTAACAAGATAAAAATTACAGGTGAATATCCCAGCATTTTTTTTTGGGGATTTGTGCTGCCGTGGGTGATGGGAGGAGGGATAAGCCGAGCTTTGCTGAGCTCCCAGTTCTGCAAATCCCCACAATTGTTTGCACCAAGCTCTGGGATCAAAGCCGCTCCATAAATGGGAGTTATTAATAATCCTAATTATTGGATGTTGGAAAATTGGTGCTGGGTGTTTTCCTGTTAAAAAATAAAAGGAGAGGGATGGAGCCCTTTCAACGTTTGCCCGGGAATATTTAGTTCGTTTATAAAACAATATTAAGGAGTTGCCTCAAGGGGCCTGGAATTTGGGGTTATTCCTGGGGATTTTATTGCACCCTGAAAACAATTCCCTAACTCGAAGGGGAGAATTTTCGGGAGCTGGAATTCAATCCCATTTTATAATTCCTGATATTTGCGTTGCCCCTTTTTCACCCCGACGGGTCATAAATCATTTTCCGGAGCAGGAATGGAGGGAAGGGGGTGGAACCCGGGAATCATCCTGTGCCAGCGGAATGAAGCAACAGCTCGTTTGGGAGGTGAAGTCATGGGATCACAGGAATTAGGGCTGGGAAAAAGCTCATTAAGGAATTTGCTCCATCCCTCTCCCCCTACGTGCTTGTGGCTCTGTCCCGAGCTTTGTCCGGGCTAGTTGGGAACATCCCAGGGGAGCAGGAGGAACATCTCCAAACGAAACTGCAGCAGGAGCAGACAGAGGAGCTGAAGCCGGGCCAGGAATGGGAATGTTCCTCCTGGAAAAATTAAAAAAAAAATAAAAAATAAAAAATTCCACAGAATCCCTGGGCTGCCAGGCTTGGAATGAGCTTCCAGCAGCACAAGGGTTAAATCCCGGGATCTTTTTAGTTGGAAAACCCCTCTGGGATAGAGTCCAGCACAGTCACATCCACCACTGGCTTTTCCTGCAGATTTCCTCTTCCGATCCCAGCCAATCCCGACGTTTTTCCATGTGGAAGCAGCACTGGAAGAGCAGCTGAAAATTCCAGGGGGAGCAGGAATGCTGGAGGATGCACGTGCACCCTGGGAATGCTGTCTGCGAGCCTGGAATGAGCGTTGCTCCCACCAAGGTCATTCCAGGTCAGGGAAGCAGGACAGGATCGGAGATCCACAGAGGGAAGGAAAAGTGGGAAGCTGTGGATATGCTGTGGTTGGAAAATCCTTCAAAGCAGGGCTGGAAAAGCGGATTCCAGCATGGAAAATTGTCCCCTGTTGTGTGTGCAGGGGGTGGAGCCCCCAAAATCCGAGATGTGCCAGGCTGGGAAGAGCTGGGGGAAGGAAAAGGGATTTTTTACCAAATTTCTGCATCCATGGAGAATTCCTCATGCTTTTAGGCCTCTGGGATATCAGAGAGGCAGCAAATTCAAGGTGCTGCTCTTCCCTCCATTCCCAAATTCCCAGCAAAACCCCAGCCAGGCCTTTTGCTGGATAAATCCTCCCGTTCTCCCTGAACCTCCCTTGGATAAACCCTCCTGGTCTCAGTGGGTGTTTCCTCCTTTTTCCCTCAATTCCAAAGGATTTTTTGCCCCTGGAATGAGTCAGATCCTCAGACTCCATTTGCAATCCTGGCCACAGGGCAGCCCTTCGGCAATCCAGGAACGAAATTCGGTGTTTCCCTGGATAAATCCTCCCATTACTCCTCAGCCTTCCCTTGGATAAACCCTCCTTGGCCTGAGTGGCTGTTTCCTCCTTTTTCCCTCAATTCCAAAGGATTTTTTGCCCCTGGGAAGAATCAATTCCTCAGCCTTCATTTGAGATTCCGGCCGCAGGGTGACCCTTTGGCAATACAGGAGCGAAACGCGGTGTCCAGGCGGGATTTCGGAAGAGAATCAGCTGCCCAACACCATTTTTTTGGGAATGCTGCCTTGCCCAACTCCCGGACACTCCCACTTTTTCCAGGATGGACCTTCCCGCCCTGGGATATTTAACGCACAATGGCTGGCGCGGCGGAGCCGTCATTTTCCGGACAATTATGGGGATCCGCCACATTCCTGCCGCGCTCCTTTGATGCCGGGTGATTTCACGGCACTTAATGACAGGACACGGACCCAGGGCTGATCCTCACCCTCTGGAATCAGCCCCCATTCCCGCCACCTCATTCCTTTCTCCATCTATTTATAGATGGGATTTGATTCCCTCCCCACAGCAGCCGGGGTTGTTTTGCATCTCGTTGCTCCCGGTCCTTAATTAAAGCACCCTTGTTAATTATCTCGGGGGACACTCCTTGGGCAATTATAAGTTGGAGAGCGAGGGTGGCTGCTCCCATTATCCAGAGGCTTGGGAGATGTTCAGCAGGATCGGTTGGGTGGTTGGGATTTGCTTTTTTCCATAGCTAAAACCAATTTTTTTCCAGTATTTTGTGGTTTTTAAGGACGGATCAAAGCTAATCCTGGGCCTTTATTTTTTTCCCTCCGAACAGACAGGTGGAAAAAACTCCGCTGATTTTAGTGGATCCATTGATTTTAGTGGATCCATTGATTTTAGTGGATCCATTGATTTTAGTGGATCCATTGATTTTCAGTGGATCCATCATCACTTGTCCATGGATTTTTAGCCTGTCCATGGACTTTCACTCTGCCCATGGATTTTTAGTCTTTCCATTACTCCGAGCCTGTGAGGAAAAACTTTGGAATTTGAGGTGAGGCTTTGAGCATTCCTTGGAGCCTCTGGAAGCGAAGGAGGTGGGGGTGAGGACCAATAAACGGCTCCGTGTCTGGCGAACCTCCTTGGGAAGCCATGTCCTGAATTCTCTGGGAATTAAACCCCCCTGGGTTGGATTTCTGAGCAGCTGAGGGATTTTTCCACCTTCCCATCCCTGTTTTCTTGGTTCCTCCAAGGCTGGGAAGTGCCAATCCTGCTTCCTGTGAGCCTGGGTCACCCAGGAGTGCCTTATCCCAGCTCCTGGACTCGGGATGGCTCCTAGGAGAACAGGGATGGGATGGAGAATCCTGATTTCCTGTGCTGCATCCTTCCCGTATTCCCGACCCTCATCCAGCCCATGGGTTCACAAATCCCCTCTCCCTGTTTTCCTGGAGCTTCTCCCAGAGCTCTGGGCAAGCTCAGGAACATCCAGTTTGGCCACAAATCCCAGCCAGATCCTGCTGTTATCCCAAAAATGAGCTGGAATGAGCCCGCTCCGAGGGTCTCAGCATTCCAGGGGTGCTGTATCCCTCTCAAGGCCATGGAATTGCTCTCCCTCAGGCAGGAGAAGCTCAGATTTTCCTTTAAATCCACTGCCTCATTCCCCTGGGAGGACAAATCCAGGCTGGATGGAGCTGATCCAGTGGGAATTGTCCCTTCCCATGGCAGGGAGTTGGACCAAAATGGCCTTTAAGGTCCCTTCCATCCCAAACCATCCTGGGATTCTTCTGTTGTCCACAATATCCATTTAAATTCTATCCATTTCCATGCTCCTTCTGCCTCTGGAGCAGATCCAGGCCATGGAACAGCCGAAAAAAAACAGGAATCTGGAAGAGGGAAGGGAAGGAATCCTCAGGAGGCCTCTGTGACCTCCCCTGAGGTGACTCCAGGTGGATCCAGGTTCCTTTTCCAGGTGAGGGAGCCGAGGGCTCGCCTGAAGCTGGGATGAGGCATCGCTTCCACTTCCACCTCCTCCGCTCTTCCCAGAAGCGCTGGAACTCCAGAAAAAGTCCCAGGTTTTGGGGAGAAGGGTCCTTTAGTGTCCTGCAGGAATTCCCGAGGAGTTGGATCCATCCTCTCGTCTCTGGAACGTTCTCTTTGGGAAAACCTTGTGCAGGTTGGGGCGGATTTTGTTTGGTGCCTGAATACGGGATTTGCCTTCCATCCCCATTTTTTTTTTTTCCTTTATTTTCGGCTGGGATAAGCCTTTGCTCCAGGAGAAAAGTGGGAATTCTCTTCTAGGAACAATGTGGAATCGATTCCTTAAATAAATAAATAACAGAGCAGGGCTTTTCCAGGAGGCCTCCAAATTAATCCCTGCCTGCAGACAGGGTTCAACCTGCAGAAAATCCCATCATTTAAATGAATATTAATTAAATAATTATTTAATTGGATAATTAAATAATTAGATAAACAACTAAATAATTGAATCCTTAAATCATTAAATAAATCCCGTCCTTAGGAAGGGGAAACTCTGGGGTGATATTGGGATAATAAATCAATAGAATAATAAATGAAATACCATAAATTAAATAATCCAATAAAATATTAGGTACGGAATTTATTTATAAACTTATCCGGAGGAAAATATCCGGAGTATTTGGAAGGAATAATTCCTGTCCGGGGACAGAAATTTATTTATAAAATTTTTTGATTTATGGTAAAATAATTTCTTTGGAGGAGGGAAGTGAAACTGCTTTTAAGGATAAAAGAAAGAAGGATTTGAGTTGTTCCCCGTATCCAAAGTGGGAGGAAGGAGAAATCCTGGCAAGGAAAATTTAGATTGGGAAGAGAAAAGCAGGGAATGAGTGCAGTGGTGGATCAAGAACAGCAGGAATTCTCTGAACATCTGACAGAGGGGGGTTTGCAGCTCCTGGAGGATCCAGCTGAGACATTCCAAAGCTTCCAAGTGTTGTATCCAAATTGGAGCTGCCAGCGAGCAGGTGGGAACTCAGAATTTTTAACAAAATCTCCTTTTTTGTCACCCAGGAAATTCCAGGACCTTCCTGAAGAGGAATTTTCTGAAAAAAAGAGAAATTTTTTCCCTTGGGGAGCTGTGTTTTGTTTTTATCAAAAAATCCTGAAATCTGGGAAGGAAGGGACTTTAAATACCCTTTAATTCCAACCCCCTGCCATGGGCAAGGACACCTTCCACTAATCCATATATTATTCCTATAAATCGCTTTTTTTATGGATGAAATGGTGCAGTTGTGGATAAAAGCACTCGGATGCCCAGGAGGTGACAGATCCTGGCAGGAAAAACCTGGGAAAGGGCAGCAGGAAAATCCCTCAGTTCATCTTCTCCGATGGGGATTTGAAATCCAGCTTGGGAGATAAACCTGGACTCCAGTAAAACTTTAAATTCCCAGTAAAACTTTAAATCCAGGGGCCAGGAGCTGGGACCAACCAACGGCCCCTCAAGTCACATCAGGTGGGAAGTTTCTGTGGGATATTCCGGAAATATTTTCCCTGGAAAAGGCTGCCCAGGGCAGTGCTGGAGTCCCCGTTCCCAGAGGGATTTCAGGACATGCTGATGTGGCACTTCAGGACTTGTTTTTTTGTGTTAATCTTTGGATAAAATCCTTTTTGGAGGGATTTTCTGGCCTGAACAATTCCATGATTCCAGCTAGTCTCTCCTGAAATTCCCTTTCAGGAGGAATGGATTTCATCCTCTGGCCGAGAGGAATTACAGTAGGTTTTTTTGTTTTGTCATATTCCCATGATTAAATTCTAGGAGGAGAATAAAATCTCAGGCAGGAAAATCCCACCATTTCATTTGGGGTTTGGTTTCGTTCCTCTGACTTTAAAAAAAAAAATAAAAAAAAAATTAATTGCCCTAAGCAGCTGAAATAATGAACCTGATTTTGATAAATTTCTGTCTTTTATTTACGTGTTTATTTTATTTTGTGGCAAGTAAAATATTCCCTGAGGGAAGGGTTGGAAAAAGGGTTTTGCTTGGAAAGGGATCGCCTACCACCCCAGGCTCCTGCCTTTTATCAGAGGCCTTTTCCCAGAGGAATTGCAGGTTTGGGAAGATGAGATTTTTGGGAATTGTGGATTTCTGGAGCAGCGACAGCCATGGAAAACTGAGGAGCTCCAACAAATCCCGGGAGGTTGGAGCACCTCCTGTGGCATTGTTTGGTTCCTCCTTGCCTTGGAGGTTGATGGGATGGCCTGGAGGAATTCCAGGCGGAGTAATTAGTTTGAAATTCCCTCCTGTAATTTCTCCTGTGGGAATTACCCTGGAATTCTGCTTTGGGAGTCACGGGGCACTTCAGAAAGGACTGAGGATGGAGAAGGGGAGGGTGAGGACAGGGATTTTCACCTTGAGATGTTTTTCACAGTCCGGGTGTGGAACTCCTTCACCGTCAGGATTTCAGGGATCAGCTCCCAGGAACTCAGGAGACAACATTCCCTCTTAATGGGCCCAGCTGGCCAAAAAGCCTGGAATTCCACTGGAGTAGTTATTGGATAATGAATTCCCATATTAAAAAAAAAGAAAAAAAAAAAAAGTGGTTTAATGATTTTTGATTAATCCAGGATGATTTCCCATTAATCTGGAGATCTCTGGGAGTGAGGGATCTCTGTGTCCCCTTGGATTTCTTCTCCCTTATTTGACTTTTGTCTATTTTTTCCTTCTCCTTGGAGAATTCCTGCGTGTCCCCACATTTCCTCCTGAATTTGGGATCACACATGGAAAACACATTAATGGTAAAGGTTCATCCCTCCAGTTTCCTCTGGGAGCTTTTCCTTTTCCATCTCATCTTCTGGGAACTCCTGGAGAGGCTCTGGGCTCCAGCGTTTGGGATTCAGAGCTCAGGAGCTGAGGACAACCCCAATGTCCAAACCTGGTTGCAAACATCAACCATCAAATCATGGAACATTCCGAGTTGGAAGAGATCCATGAGGAGCATCTAAGTCAGCTCCTCTCAACCCTCCACCCCTGAAAATTCCATCAGCTTTAAGATCCAGGCTTGTTTTTCCCGGTGGGAGATGTCTGAGGGGGTTCAGGAGAACCCTCAGTGTTGCATTTCTGTGTTTATTTGTGGACATGAATTCCCGGTCGGTGATCCCATCAGCACGGGCAGGGAAGGGTGGGAATCAGTTGATCCGGCTGTTGGTCCTTTGTTTTTCCGCCCTTTTTAGGTGTCCCAGAGGGTCTGAAAGTCCCTGAGCACACGTGGACAATTGGGATGAGCAGGGAATGACCCCAGGGGCCATTGCCATCACTCAGGGTTGAATTTAGGCTGAGACGGATCCAAATGTGGGATCCAGGACACAGCAGGATTGATTTTCCCTGTTTTTTCACAGTCTGGGATGAATCCAGAATGGAACTTTTTTATTCCTGTGAACCTTCCCATTATTTTGGGACAATGAGCTCTTAAACGCCTGCCACCGGGACAAAACCCAACGGCTTTGGTTTGAGCTGCTGACAGAGGGATGTGGGATGAGATGATGATCATGATAAATGAAGATGATGATGATAAATGATGGTGGTGACGAGGAATGACGATGACGATGATGATAAATGGTGCTCCATTATTCATTCAACATCTCCAGGATGACTTTGTCCAGACCTCTGTTACATTCCCTTTCTTCCCAGCCAGGATTTGCTTCCCAAGCGCTTCACCCCAAAGCTCTTCAGGCTTGGAATCACCTCAGGTTTGGGGACTCTTCCCTTTCATCCCCCTGGGTTTGGGGACTCTTCCCTTCCTCCTCTGGATGTTCTGAACCAGGAGACCAGAAGTTCGCTCTGGAACCAAGTCCCAAATTCCCTGTGGAATTCCACGTTTGAATTCTTTTTATCTAATTTTATTTTATTTTATTTTATTTTTAATTTTTTAAATTTTTTTTTTAGTTTTTATTTTATTTCATCCAATTCTCAGTATAACCGGCTCCAGGTTATTCTCTTGCGGGGAATTACGGTACCCTCATTCCCAGAAGAGGTTTCAGGTCCATCCCGGAGTCGCGGACACATTCCAAGGGCTGAGGGAGGAGAGGGAACCTTGTGTTTGTATCCGTGTGTGTTTGTGGAGGACGGAGCAGCCCAGACTTCCAAGCCATCATCCTGGAGAGATCCACCCCTGGATGTGCTGGGATGGGACAATCAGTGTCGATCTTCCGGCCAAGGCTGTCCAGGTGTGGGATGGAGACCTTGGGAGAGTCTGGAATTGGGAGGTTTTCCCAGCAGGGCTTTCCCAGGAGTTGTCTGAATTAATCCCAATCCTCCAGACAGGATTAAACCTCTGGAAAACCCCAACAAGTCCCTGCTGGCTCGATCCTGTGGAATCTGACCCCAAAAACCAGGCTGGGATCCTCGTCCTTGGACGTTATCGGAGCTAAGATGAAAGGAATTACAGAAAGTCTTGGCTGGAGGGACCTAAAGGACGTTCCAGTTTGGAACAATCCCTCCTTCCCAGGAGAATCCGTTTTTCCCTGGTTTCATGGTGTTATCCCTGGAAAATTTTGTGTTGGAGATGATCCAAAACAAGCCAAAGCCTTTCTTGGGTGGGGATTTAGGACCAAAGGCCAGGAGAAGACCCTGGGTCAGTCTTTGACTCTTGGAGCTCCTCTGGCTTTAGGAAAAATTCCTGGATCCACCAGCTCCACCCCACTGATGGGAATTGTGGACATAGAATATGAAGATCTCTCCATCTTTTTTCCCAATGTGCAAATCTAGGGATTGAATAATTCATCTAGGGATTAATTATAATTCATATAATTTATGGATTATAAATATGGTAAATGAGGGAAATTTGGGGTGGAAGTCATGGGTTGTCCATGTTGGAGGGGTCAGACCCATTCCCAGAAAATTGTTAAATATTTACCATTTATTTACTGCGCATCCAAGGGACTCGGAGGTTTTCCATCAGGTTCCTGCTTTTCTTGGAAGTTGTGATTTGTTGGATATCTGGGTCGTTTGGCCCAGATTTTGGGTCAAATTTGGGATCTCTTGGGCAGTCACACAGGGTTTTCCTGGCATTTCTTGGGGTTTAGGGCTCCATGATTTTTTATCCCAAAAACCACCAAACTGGGACTTTCTGGGCCCTGGAGTCCTCCTTGGATCGGGGAATGTCATTCCAGCAGGATAAAAGGGTGCCTTGCTGGGGCAACAAAACAATTTGGATTTCCTTTAACTTTCCCAACAGCTTTCAGGAATTCCGGCTGGAATTTCCAGAAACATCTATCCCCACACTAGGTCTCGTTCCTCTTCGGAAGGTGACCCACGGGCAGTGCTTCAACCAAAATTTTTCCCTTCATCCCCTCCATTATTCCCATCATTCCAGAAGGAGGAAAAGCCTGGAAAGAACCTGCTTCAACATTCCCCCATTTTGGAGAGGCTGCAGTTGGATCAACCCAGCCTGACATTGTTTGGGAAGCTCATTGATTCCAGGTGCGGAGCCAGCCCCTCCCGGGAATATTTCCAGCATAATCCAAAGCAGGATGGTCGGTTTAGATGGGCCATAATTGCCCTAATTTGGGCAAGATGGGGCTTGTTCAGCTCTTAAATCAAAAATGAGGCTTCACATTTCATCCAGACACGACTCCGGTCATCCCAGCACTCTTAAATCCATGAGTTGTTGATTTGGGAGATAAACAAGGGATGGGTTTGAACCAAACACAAGGAAAAAAATGGAGTTTCTCAACCACCCTAAACTCCGAAAATTCCCTTTCAGGACGAATGGATTTCATCCTTTGACCGAGAGGAATTACAGCAGGTTTTTGTCTGTAAACACATTCCCATAATTAAATTTCAGAAGGGGAATAAAATCTCAGGCAGGAAAATTCCACCATTTAATTTGGGTTCTGTTTCATTCCTCTGACTTCTAAAAAAAAAAGGAATTAATTACCCCAGGCAGCTGAAATGATGGACCTGAATTTGATATATTTATGCCTTTTATTTACATGTTTATTTTATTTTGTGGCAAGTAAAATATTCCCTGAGGGAATGAGTGGCCCAGAGTAGGAGAAAGGATCCCTCAGGATTCCTGTGGCCTCTTCGCCTTGACAGCTGCTGTTCCTTGGCTTGGGTTTCCAGCCTCGTGTCCCGTTTCGCATTCCCCGGATGATTCCTTGCAGGGAGAGGTGGGAAACAGGGGAGAAATTCCGGTTTTTCCCTTTCCTCCTGTTGTCCTTGACCTGGCACCACGTCCTGCCCTTTCTCCCCCACGGATTGCCCAACTCTCCGAGGCCTCTGGCACCTCTTTGCCTCCCACGCCCTGCGCTTCCACACCCCTTTCATCACAACTCCACACCTCCTCCACTTCCCGGGGCTCCTTCCCCAGCCGGAGCCGGGAGCTCTCCTTGTTTTCCACCCCTTTCCCGTGTTTGGGACAACTCTTACTTCACCTGCCCCGCCGTGACTTGTGGGTTCCTCTCGGCGCTGAAATCCCTTCCCACTCCTGCCAACACCTCTGGGAAAGCCATTTATCATGGAATTGTGGGATGCTTTGGGTTGGAATGGCCCTAAAGATCATCCAGTCCCAACCCCATCCGTGGGCAGGGACCCCTCCCACTGTCCCAGCCTGCTCCAAGCCCCAATGTCCAACCTGGCCTTGGGCACTGCCAGGGATCCAGGGACAGCCACAGCAAATCTGGGAATTCCAGCCCAGCCCCTCCCCACCCTCCCACACAGCAATTCCTTGCCAAGATCCCAGCCCAATCTCCCCTTTCCCAGTGGGAAGCCATTCCCTGTGTCCTGTCCCTCCAGGCCTTGTCCCCAGTCCCTCTGCAGCTCTCCTGGAGCCCCTTCAGGCCCTGCAAGGGGCTCTGAGCTCTGCCTGGAGCCTTCCCTTCTCCAGGGGAACATTCCCAGCTCTCCCAGCCTGGCTCCAGAGGAGCAGAGGAGCTCCAGAATCCTGGAATTATTTGGGTGGGAAAGGACTTCAAATCCCATCCCATTCTCACCTTTTCCATGTTCAGGGACACCTCCCACTGTCCCAGGGTGCTCCAAGCCCCAATATCCAACCTGGCCTTGGGCACTTCTAGGGATCCCGGGGCAGCCACAGCTTCTCTGGGAATTCCATTCCAGGGCCTCCCCACCCTCCCAGCAAGGAATTCCTTGCCAATATCCCACCTAAATCCCCTTATTCTTCTGCATTTGTTGGTTTAGGAGCACGAAGCCAGCTGGGCACTCTGGGATCGGTGTCCTAGAAGAAGACACAGCTCTGCTGTCCCAAAGATTTTCCAGTCAAACAAAAGATCCTTTTTCCTGGGTCACACAGCAGATCAAAATATCCCGGATTCCAGCCTGCTCCAGGAAGTTCATTATCCCAACACCTTCCATGGCACCACAGAGGATTCCAATGCAGTGGTGGCATCTCAGCTCCATCCTGGAGCAGTTTGGGAATCTCGTTTCATTCCTCTGCTTCCACACGGACACTCCAAACTGACCAATTAGTGGGTGTTAATTAATTAACTAATTAATACCTATTAAGTGTTAATACCTATTAAGTGTTCAGCCATCCCAATCCCAAAGCAAATTTCCATTATGAAATCCCTGGCTGCAGGGAGCTGGAATTGTCCTGTTGCTCCATTAAACAGGAAAATTGAGATGGCAGGAATTTCTCTCCTGAAAGGCGAGCGAACCCCGGGCTGAAATTCAGGGATTTTCCACTTACTCATCCCGAATCCAGCCTAAAGGTCCTTACTCATCTTCTACCACTTGCAAATAAACATTATTAATGTAAACAGGGGATTCCCTGGAAAAAGAGGAGAAATCCAGAGGAAAGGGCAAATGTGCAAGGCCTGGTTCCTTCCCAAAAAAAAAACCTGGATTGAGGCAAAGCTTCATCCTCCATGGCACAGACCAGGAATGTTTCCAGGTGTCTCCAGAGCTTGGGGTTTTGCATTTGCGTGGCCTCATTCTCTCTTCCTGCTCATCCCAGAGAAATGTGGGAAAGGATGGATCCGTGTTCATAGCTGGTAAATGAGGCTGGAAAATTCCTGAGCTTTCCCTTGGAGGATGCATTCATTTATTTATTTTTTTTTCCACCCATCCATTGTTTTTTACAAGATTTGTGGACAGCTGATCTCCTTAAGATTCCCTTTTCCCACCAAAAAGGGAAACATGTGGATCTGGAAGAAGTCACCGGGTGTTGACAGGAGTGGGAAGGGATTTCAGGTCCAGCAGGAATCTGGACACACATCAAGGAAGAAAAACTGAAATAAGAGTTGTCCCAAAGTGGTGATGGGACATAGAGGGAGCAAAAAACATGGAAAAAGGGCTGGAAAATGAGGTAAGTTCAAGGAATTTCCTCATGGAAAGGGTGGCCAGGCATTGGAGATGTCCAGGGAGGTCTGAAGTCCCCATCTCTGGAGGTGTCCAAGGAAATCCTGGATGTGGCACTCAGTGCCAAGGTGGGGATCAGGCACAGGTTGGGCTTCCTGATCCTGAAGAGCTTTTCCAGTCTCAGTGATCCTGGGATTCTGTGAAGATTGATGTCCTTGCAGGAAGTGACATCTGAGCTTCACCTGAAAACGAGCACAGCTGGGTTAAAAAAAATGTCCCAAAATGCCCCAAAATGTCCCAAAATATCCCAAAATATCCCAAAATATCCCAAAATATCTGGTGCATTTATTCCCTTAAGTGGGTGATGCAAATGCATTTACTGTTTTCTGGGAGTCTGGAGGGTTGAAATTCCCTATTTTATTGCTGTCCTAAGAAAAGCATTTTAAACTGCCAGAGAGCAGGGATAGCTGGGATATTGGGAATAAATTCTTCCCTGTGAAGGTGGGGAGGGGCTGGGCTGGAATTCCCAGATTTGCTGTGGCTGCCCCTGGATCCCTGGAAGTGCCCAAGGCCAGGTTGGACACTGGGGCTTGGATCCACCTGGGACAGTGGGAGGTGTCCCTTCCCATGGGATGGGATGGGATGGGATGGGATGGGATGGGATGGGATGGGATGGGATGGGATGGGATGGGATGGGATGATGGGATGGGATGATGGGATGGGATGGAATGGGATGGGATGGGATGGGATGGGATGGGATGGGATGGGATGGGATGGGATGGGATGGGATGGGATGGGATTTAAGGTCCCTTCCAATCCAAACCATTCAGGGATTCTGGGAAGGACACTCAGGTTGATCACCCCAAAATTAAACCCGTGGTGATCATGGATCCAAAGAAACCAAACGAGTGCAGCACCAGGGATCGGGATGGGAAATGGAGCAGGATCACTGCAGCCAGGCTGTTCATGGAAGCGGGAATTCAGACACCATCCCTGTTTTATCCTGGTTGGAATGTGGGACCAGGAGAGCTCCTGTTACCCTTGGCAGTCCCATCCCAGCTCTCCCTGCTCCAGCAGAGCCTTTGCATGATCCCCATAGGTCCCACCTTCCCGAAATCCATTAAAACCCTGGCCGGATCCAGAGGCAGAGCTCCAGTGGGGCTGGGCTCAGGAAAAAAAACAACACAACAACCTAAAATCCTTTAGGAAAGAGGGAGAAAGCACAGATGGGCTGGAAAAGGGAATGGAATGGAGGGAGGGGTCACCCTCCACCTTCCTCAGGGCTTGGAGCATCCCG
Organism: Eopsaltria australis; assembly: GCA_034509425.1. Classification (NCBI taxonomy): domain Eukaryota; kingdom Metazoa; phylum Chordata; class Aves; order Passeriformes; family Petroicidae; genus Eopsaltria; species Eopsaltria australis. The sequence goes on along the minus strand of JAVTVJ010000879.1, from coordinate 364,124 downwards.
CAAATCCTTCCAGAGCCAGGGACTCCACATGGAGCCCAGGCCTTGGCACAGGAGCGACGCTTAATGGAGTCCCACACCTGAGGGCAGAGGGAATTTGTTTATTTGGAAACAAAAGTTGTTTTTCCCATTTTTTGGGGGGGGTTGTTTTGTTTTTGCCTCCGGGCCCTTCCAGTTGGGGCCAAGTCAGGGAGCAGGAGGCCTGTTGGGATTTAACCCTGCTCCTGCTGCTGCCGGAGAAATGCAGGAGAAATAAATGTCTTTTACTGTGGATTACATCCTAAAAAGACTCCTTAGGGTGCTGTCAAAGAGAAATCCAGAGGAAAGGGCAGATGTGCAAGGCCTGGTTCCTCCCCAAAAAAAGCCTGGATTGAGGGAAAACTTCATCCTCCATGGCACAGACCAGGAAGGTTTCCAGGTGTGTCCAGAGCTTGGGGTTTTGTGTGGTTTATCCCACAGAAATGAGAGGAAAAGGATGAGGATGGATCCATTCACAGCTCAAGAGTGAGGCTGGAAAAGTGCTGAGCTTTCCCTTGGAGGATGCACAGATTTATTTATTTATTTTATTTACAGATTTATTCATTACGGAAGTATTTATTTTGTATTTATTTATTATGGATTTATTTATTGATTTCCTTCCTTCCTCCTTCCTTCCTTCCTTCCTTCCTTCCTTCCTTCCTTCCTTCCTTCCTTCCTTCCTTCCTTCCTTCCTTCCTTCCTTCCTTCCTTCCTTCCTTCCTTCCTTCCTTCCTTCCTTCCTTCCTTCCCTCCTTCCCTCCTTCCCTCCTTCCCTCCTTCCCTCCTTCCCTCCTTCCCTCCTTCCCTCCTTCCCTCCCTCCCTCCTTCCCTCCTTCCTTCCCCCTTTCCTTCTCCCATTTCCGTCTTTTTGCCACTTCCCTGATGAGCATTTTTGGGGTTGTGTTTCCTCCTCTGGTGCCCAAGATAAGAAGGGAATGTTTTGATCACAGAGAATTCCCTGAAAAAGGACAGAAATTGGGAATATTCCCCAAAAAATAATTTGGTTCTGGGAATTGTATCTTGAAAGGAAAGGAAAAAAAATTTCCATGAGCTTTCTGAGGACAATTCCATCACCTGATCTTCTGCACTTGAAGGTTCATGAGCCTACAGCACAAAGTCTGGGCTTGAGCCTCAAATTTCTGGGAGCCAACGGTTGAGGGAAGAGGGAGATCCAGGTAAATATCCAGGATTTGTAGCTCCCTGTGTCTAAGGGGTTGAAAATCCAGGGAAAGCTTTGTTCAGTTTTCCAAGGACATCTTGTTTTGCTGCTCCAACTCAGGAATCAGAGGAACATCATCCATGCAGGAGGTTTTTTCTAGGACTTACTCCCAGGAAATATCAAATCCCTCCTGGAAAATCCAAAACCAGCTCACTGAACAACTAATTCCAGGAGCGAGCACCACAACACAGCACTGGAAAACATTCCTGGCTGGAATGCCAAACTTTTGGCTCATCGTGTTGCTATTTCATGGATCTGCCTCATGACTTGGATTCCGTTTGTCCCATCAGCAGATGGGAGAAGAAGGTGAGGAGAGGCTGAGTTCCAAGGCCAAAATCAAAGGAATTTTTTCCAAGGAAGAGCTCTCTGTGACGTTGCTTCCAGGTCAGAGTCTCACTCCAGGCCAAGGTTTCAGGAAAAGGAGAGGGAGCACTGGGAAATGTTCTCATTCCAGAGGTGAGAGAGGGATAAAAATTTTTCCTTATTTTTACCTGCAGTTTCTAGTTTGTCACCTGAGACCAGGAAAGGTGCGATGGAAATGGGAAAAGCGACATTCCATAGGAAAGCTGGATGTGCCATGTCCAGCCAAGGCAAAGCCTTGCTCAGTCCTTGGGGAATGCCACTTTTCCTCTTCTCCCAGGTTTCACCCAATCTCTGGATCTGGGATTTCATCCCGAGATCAAAGGGCCGCAATTCCTCCGGCGATTTCTGGCGTGGATGGAGCGCGGGACACAGGGAATGCCAGGGATGAAGGGATTTATTAACGGTGCCTTTGAGCTATTTTTCCTATCAAAACATGGAGACAAAAAGTTACAAATGATCGGGAATTCTGCCAAGGGGTTGCACAACCAGCGCTGAGGCAACAAGGCCGAAAGTGCGGCTCCGTTGGGTGGGAACTGCTCCCAACCGGAAGGACTCCGGGCCCTCCCAGAAAACGTGGTGGGGTGAACTCTGAGTAGGTGAGAGTTCACCAGGAAGAGGAGCCACCAGGATATTTTTGGAAGAGAACCTGGGACACAGAACCTGGGAGCCAGTGGAAGCTCCAGGTTGCTTCATTGAGCTGGAATTGCATCTGGAGTGGAATGGGAGGGAAGGAAGTTCTTTAATCCGTCAGGTGTTTCAGCCTGGGAGGCGGATGAGGCTCCTGGGGTGCTCCTGAACCTTCTGGAAATGCTGGAGGGGTTGAATCCGTAGGGTTTTTTAATCCCTGAGATGTTTCAGCCTGGGAGGTCGATGAGGCTCCTGAGGTGCTTCAGAACCTGGAATTCTGGGAATTTCAGAGGGGTCTAAATCCATCCAGTCCGGTCTTTAGGCCACTGTGGGGGACTAAAGGTGTGTGATAAACCTGGATTCAGGTTCTCCCGGAATGTTCTCCCACATGCCTGAGAAGGTCCAGGTCACTTCCTCATGGAGAATCCAGGTCTCAGAGGACACTGAAGGTCATCCTGGCTCCACCTGCTTCTCCAGGAAAAATCAGTCTCCTGTAAAGTGTTTTATCCACCGGTTTCTTGGGGATTTCTCAGATAATTTCTGGTCAGAGAATCATGGAATTATGGAATGGTTTGGGTTGGAAGGGACCTTAAATGGATCCAACCCCGACCTTCCACCATCTCTGGTAGCTCCAATCCCTGCCCAACCTGACCTTGGACACTTCCAGCCACAGTTCTCTGGGAATACCCGTGCCAGGGCCTCACCCTCATCCTCATCCCCATCCTGATTTCTGGACTCTGGAATCCCACACATTCCAGAGGGTGTCCCTGCCCTGGATCATTTTTGAGGTCCCTTCCTACCTGAACCATCCCATAATTTTAAGGGAAGCAGCCACTGACCGTCCTATGACCCTGTTTGTTCTCCAAAGTCTAATCCTGGATTGATTGGCTCCTGTATTCCACAGGGATGGGAACCCTGGGAATCTGTCACTGGAAGATTTAAGAGAGACCCAAAAAGCCCAGCCCAGCAAACTGAGCCGCACTCAGACTCGGTATTAAGGGCAGGACTTGTCCCAGAGTGTCCCTAATGGGTCAGGGACAGCCCTGGCTTGGCTTTGGATGCTCCAGGACCTGCCCACCCCAGTGAATCCCACTTATCCCAGCATTCCACAGCCTGTTCTTTCCCTAGGCTGGACTTTGGGCTCAGCTCCAACCTCTTTTTTAATTATTTCAAACATTTGGATTAATTTTACCCCCTTTTCCTGGTTTTTATTCCAAAAAAGAGCCTTTAACACTTCACTTTTCCCTGATTTATTCCATAAAGATATCCAGTGGAGGGGTTTGTGATTTTTGGGACAGGATTTGCTATTCAAGGGACAATGGGAAGATAAAAAAGGTTGGAATTTTTCCTGGGAACAGCTGACTTGGGGCACCTCTCAGCAGCATTTTTTTGGGCATGCAGCCCCCCCAAAAAAAAGATGTTTGGAAAACCTTTGCCAAAAGAACTCCTAACTCTTTTGAACACACCACAATTCCAGAGTTTCCCCGTGGAAGCGTAGAGATTCCAGGGAAAGAATCAGGGGGAGACGAATTTCAGAAAATAAAGAAAAAACGCCAGGATCGTATTTTAGATTTCTGGGGCATTGTTTTATTTGTGTTTTTGTAATTCTGGAGGAATAATTTTAATAATTTTCCATGGGTTCATCAGGAAACGTGACTCAGGCTGTCACGACTGAGTCATGGAAATATTCCCTGATTCCCTTTTGTTTGCCTTTTCCAATCATTCCGGGCAAATCTCCCTTCGGAGATCAAAGCCTGCCCTGTTTGTGTTGTAATTAATCAGTAATGAAGCACCTTAATTACAACGAAAACAGGAGCCCCTTTGATCCAGGAGGGAAGAGAAGGAATTTTCCGTGGCAGCTGCTTGGATGGATTTGGGAAAAAAGAAAAGAAAAACAGGATTTTGGAAGGATTTCAAGGCATTATGGGATGCCAGGAGCACCTTCTGTAACACGGGAAGAAACAACGTAAATATAATAAAATATCATTAAAATCCCATAAAATAACTCAGGAATTCCTTGAACTCTGTTTTTCGGGGAGAAAAATTCCCGGCGGTTTCCAAAGGCGTTGAGTTTGTTCTGCTTCCAGGTGAAAGCAGAATATCTTGGGAAAACGGGAATGTGGAACATCAGCCTCTTGGATAAATCCGATGGATAAGGAGCTGCAGCTTCTTCCATCCCCTTCCATCCCCTGATCCGGCTCCCGTTCGGATCCTGCTGCAGGAACATCCTGGAGAATCCTTTGGCTGGTGGGAAAAGCTGATTCCCTGATTCCTGCAAGGCCCCTTTTCCCAGGAACGCCTTTGGGAGAAGCTGAATCCCCGCAGGAGGAAAAGCAGGATCTCAGCTCGCCTTCCATCTCCTCACAGCCCTGATCAGACCCATGGATCCCAAGGCCTTTTCCAGCCTTGGCGATTCCATGAATCTGTGGTTTGGGAATGATCAGCGCTCCCTGTGATATAAAATTTCCTGGAGGAAATTCTTCATCCACCACTCGCAGGTTTCTTCCAGAATTCCAGGAATTTGTCCAGGAGTAAACGTTTTCCAAGGCAAAAGGAAGCTAAGCCGAGACCAGTTAAGCCAATCCTTCTTCTTTTTCCCAAAAACTTTAATAATTTAACTAATAATAAACTATTCATTAAGCTAATAATATAATATTATCCCATTATTTAAAATTAATTAAATTAATAATGTAATATTTAATAATTTTTAGTTTGCTAAAATATTAAGTATCTCAATAAATACATCATATTTATGTTAATGTAATAAAATTATACATGTGATGTTGCAAATAATAATGATTAATAAATTATAATGATAAATAATAAATAATAAATAATAAATAATAAATAATAAATAATAATTATAAACAATAACCATTAAATATTAAATATAAATATAAATATAAATATAAATATAAATATAAATATATTTATGTATTATGAAATATGTAAAAAATATAAAAATATATAAAAATATATATAATAAAATTCTGTGGGATGATACAAGAATGGAGTTATTGAAATTTTATTTAAATTAAATTATTTAATCCTCTTCTATTTAAAAAAGGGCAAAATTAGGAAGGAAAAGAAAAACCTCAAAGCTTTGAATTAAAAATTAATCAAAGTCCCAGAAATGGCTTTGTTTGGCTTCCATGAACAAGGGGAATTCCCAACCATCTGCCCAGGTGGGACCAGGGCTTGGTTTTCTCAACACCATCCTCACTTCCATTGGATAACGGAGAAATTCTTCTTTTGGAATGTGAGGAAACACAACCATGGGGAGATGGAGGAAAACCCTTGGGAATCCCGGCAGAATCCCTGAAGGAGAACCCTTTCCATGACCTTAGATAACTCAGGGCCTGCAGGAGAACTTCCTAAAGGAGCTGGGACTGGAATAGAAATCACGGGATATTTGTGTGGATCCATGCCTTTGGCAAAGCTCAACTCCTGGCCCAGCTCAAGGACACTTTTCCATGGAATTGTCTTTGTTTCTTCACGTCTGACCTCACAAACTCTTCTTCCCTATTTTTTTTTCCCCCCACAAATTTTTCCCCCCCTCCTCTCATCCCTTCCCGTTTTTCCCTTCGTGCCACCAGCATGAAACAGCCCCGGGCTGGATTGAAAGAGCCGAGAAGCTGCAAGGAACCAAAGCGGGATAATGGGAAGAAAGGCTCAATGGCTCTCCCGGGATTTCTCAGGGTTTTCTCTCCAACTGTTTTCACGGAGTCGAAAGTTCAACCTCCCATTTGCTGGAAAGGAAGGGGAAAAAAAAACCCCAAAATCATAAACAAAACAAAACAAAAAAAAATGGAGAGAAAGAAAGAGGACAAGTCGTGATGTGGGAATCTTTGGCCTGGGATGAAGATGGAAGGCGCCACTCGGAGAAGCGAAGCTCTTCCAACGAGATCCAGATGTTCCTCGTGTTCCTAAACACATCCAGGCCGTTTCCAATTAGCCTGGAATTAGAGCAATAATGGGAAACAAAACAGGGGCGGTGCTTGGGGTTGTTTTGCCTCTCCCTGCTCCGTGTCCTTCCCTCTCTGCCCCAGCTGGATCGGGAGCGTTCCTCCAGCTGCCATCTCCCATCACTTCCTGGAACAATCCCGGTCATCCCGAATTCCCCTCATCCTTCCTTTCCCTGTTTTCCTCAGGCAACGGGGTGTGGGGCTATTCCTATGTCTCGTTCTGCTCATTTTCTGCTCGTTAGGAGCTCATGGACAACGACTCTTTTATGGATTTTTGGGGATTTTGTTGTTTTTCCCAAACCAAGCCTTGACCAAACATCTCCTCTCTGCTGTGGGGTTCGTCATTAGGGAAGGAAAAACGGAGGGATTTGTCTCCGAATATTGGATTTTTGGGATTTCTCATTAAGGAAAATAAAAGAGGGAGAGATTTGTCTCCAAATCTTGGTTTTTTGGGATTCATCATTAGGGCAAGAAAAATGGAGGGATTTGTCTCCAAATATTGGATTTTTGGGATTCCTCATTAGGGCAAGAAGAATGAGGGATTTGTCTCCAAATCTTGGATTTTTGGGATTCATCATTAGGGCAAGAAAAATGAGGGATTTGTCTCCAAATCTTGGATTTTTGGGATTCATCATTAGGCAAGAAAAATGGAGGGATTTGTCTCCAAATATTGGATTTTTGGGATTTCTCATTAAGGAAAAAACAAGAGGGAGGGATTTGTCTCCAAATATTGGAGTTTTGGAATCAGAAATTGTCCTGAACTGCTTTGTTTCATCAATTTCGTTTTTCCAAAGAAAACAGAGAATTTGTGAGGATTTTTGGGTGCTCCAGGACAAGCCAAGAGTGAAAACAAACTCAAGGAATCCCAAACCCAGCCCATCTTTCCCAATTTCCCATCTTTCCCAATTTCCAATTTCTTTGGAAAATCTGTATTTTAAGGCTTTTCCTTGGATTTTTTTACTGGAAGGTTCCATGCCCAAGGAATCTTGGAAGTAGAGGATCCTTAAGGTCCTTCCAACCCAAATTATTCCATGATTTCATGATTTTATAGTTGGTGAATCATTAAAATATTTGATTAATTAATTAATTCAAAGGGAATTATAAGGGGTAAATAAATAATAACTACTAAAATAATAAAACAAATAACTAAATAATAAATAATAAAAATAAAAAATAGACTGAAAACTAAAAGTAAGATCAAAATGAAATATAATAAATTAAATATAAATAATAAATAATAAATAATAAATAATAAATATTAAAAATAAATGTTAAAAATAAATTATAAAAATAAATAATAAAATCTAAAATTCAAATAAACTATACATAAATAGAATATAAATAATAAATAAAATACATAACATTAAAAAAAGAATAAAAGTGGAAATAAAATCTCAATAATACATAATGAAAACGAAATAATAATAAGTATTAAATATTAAACAAGAAATAATAAATAATAAATAATAAATAATAAATAATAAATAATAAATAATAAATAATAAATAATAAATAATAAATAATAAATAATAAATAATAAATAGTGGAGGGGTGGGGACAGTCCTGGCAAGGTTCAGGTGGGAAAAGGCTGAGCATCCCTAAAGCCCTGTCCAGCCTCCAGCTGCTCCAGGTGGTTCTTCCCAAATCCCAGGGGAGTAATTCCTGGAAAAGGGGTCAAGCACATGGAGGAAAATGCTGGGAGCTGGAGGCCAGAAATTCCAGACCCCCTCACTCCCTTGGAAAATCCAAAGGAATTTGGATCCCCAGGACAAGGGGAGAGCAGAGTCCCACGCAGGTGCGGAGCTCTCCCAGATCATTCCAGCCCTCAGGAATGTGCAGTCAGAGGGATGTGGGGAGGGTACGGAGGTGGGAACAGCGAGGATGGGAAGCGGAACAATTGGATTGATTTCCTCCCCATGGGATGTTGCACAGGAATGATGGGAGCCACAGCCACATTCCTGAGACTGGGAAGGGTTGGGAATTTCCTTCCAGAAACCTGGGATGAGCAATGCCTTCTCCAGGGAAAGGGGATGGCAGAGCAGGACTGTGCTTCCCAGACAAACCAGGACCCCTTCCACTTCCAGAACGAGAATTCCCTACTCTCCACACCCCTGGATTGGGCAGGACACCACAAACCTGGCATAACCCCTCAAATTCCACATCTGTGATGCTCCTGGCCTGTTTTCCATGGCTTTTTCCATGTGGCCACATCCATTCCCCTTTCCCGTGTTCCTCAGCCGTGAACTGAGGTCAGGAACCTTCCCAAATCCTCATTTTTTCCTCCCTCCCGTTCCCGCAGAGGGGGTCTAGCAGGAAGCTCCCCACTGAGCACCTCCGGCCTTCCCAATCCCGACCCTCATTTATCAGGAGCTCAATCCCATTTTTCTTTCCCTTCCTCTCCTTCCCAAGTCCATTTACAGGAACCCGCAGCCTCCACATGGACATTGTTCCTCTTTTTTTTGGAGCTTCCTTTATTTCCCTGGAGATTGTTCCAGGAGACAGAGGAATAAAATAAAACAAATGGGTTCTGGATAATTTGCTTTATTTTTTCCCTCTTTTTTGCCGCAATTTGTGTGTTTTAATTAAGGGAAGAAAACCAAACAATGGGATCATCATCCCGTCAGCTCCTAAATGTGCTGGATGCGATGTTCCTTGCAGGAAGATGCCTCCTTGAATGAACAAACAGGAGACTCCCTGGGGAAGCCACTTCCATGAAACCCAGCCCAGGACGTTCCCAGTTTGTCCCGGAATGCTCAGGTCCAGCTCCATCCCAATCCCATGATCCTGAGGCTGCTGAGGAGCTCAGGTGGGTGCCTCCTGTGTCTCCAAACCGCAATTCCCGGCTTTTCCAGACCTGGCTTAGCAGGGACAGGATTAACATGGCCTCTGATTCGCAGAGCTGATCCACGCTCTGGAAAACCTGGAAGCTGCACATGGACCTGCCCAAGCAGCCAAGCTGAAGGGTGCTCTGGGCTCTTGGAGATGTGTCCTGGCTCAAGGAAAATCCCAGTTTGGAGCCAGCACACATCCAGGGATGGGTTGTGACCCTGGAACGGGGGATTTGCTTCCTCCGGCAGCTGGAGGATCCCAGGACAACCCATCCGGCTCGTTCCCACACTTAGCACCTTCTGCAAGGGACTGGAATTTCTCCTGCGCTGTTGGAAGGGATTTCCATGGGACAGATCCGCTTCCAGGTGTGGATAAAAGCTCTGCTACCTTGGACGGGGAGCCAGGAGATCCTTCCTGAGCTCCTGCACAGCCCTGGGTGGGACATGGAGGGGCTGGAGTGAGTCCAGGGAAGGGAACAGAGCTGGGAAGGGGCTGGAGAATCCCTGAGGGAGCTGGGAAGGGGCTGGAGAATTCCTGAGGAAGCTGGGAAGTGGCTGGAGAATCCCTGAGGGAGCTGGGAAGGGGCTGGAGAATCCCTGAGGGAGCTGGGAAGGGGCTGGGGAATCCCTGAGGGAGCTGGGAAGGGGCTGAGCCTGGAGCAAAGGAGGCTCAGGGGGGACCTTGTGGCTCTGCACAGTCCCTGACAGGAGGGGGCTCAGGGGGGGTCGGGCTCTGCTCCCAGGGAATAACAGGAAAAGAGGGAATGGCCTTGGGTTGTCCCAGGTGAGGCTCAGGTTGGACATCAGCAGGAATTTCCTCATGGAAAGAGTGGTCAGGGCTTGGAAGTGCCCAGGGAGGTTTGGAGTCCCCATCCCTGGAGGTGTCCAAGGAATTCCTGGATGTGGCACTCAGTGCCAAGGTGGGGATCAATCACAGCTTGGACTCAGTGATCCTGGAGGGATTTTCCAACCTCAGCAATTCCACATTTAGAGCAATCCTCCCCTGGACCCCACCGGGCTGGGAACCCACACTTCCCAAATTCTTCTGGGTCAGCTCAGTCCCACAGCACGGACAAGACCAAAGCTGCTTCCACAGGCTCCAGAGCAATCCCCGGGGGCTCCAACTTTGTGATGAGCAAGGAAAATCCCGATTTCCTTCATCCCTGCTGTTCAAACCCCTCGTCCAGAGTAGCAGGAGGCTGCTCCCGGATGTCACCCACAGCCTGTCACACTCCGGCCGCCCGAGAGGGAGAAGTGACCTTTGGAGCTCCACAGGAGCTGAGGAACCCCTCCCGATCCTGCTTCCCACCCAACCTTTCAGCTCAGGCACGTTCCCGTCGGGAGCACCGGAGATCGGAGCTGGCGTGAGAAGGGCAGGCAGGGCTGGCAGAAAGTCTCTCCAAACCTTTCTTGGAGTTTGAGACTCACTTTGAGCAGGGAGTGAGCCCAAGCAGGAGGGGTGGGGGGAGATTCCAGGCTGGAATCAGCTCCCTGATACAGGAAAGGGTCGGTGATAATCACGATTTTAACGAATTACTACAAATCCCTGGATATTAGGGGGAGAGATGGGATTATGGAAATGAGCCCCGCTCCCTGAACTCTCCTGGAGGTGGCTTTGAAATGGGGACGAGGTGAAGTCCCGGAATTTTCCAGAGGTCAGGTTTGCCCCTTGGATCCCTCATTTTCTCAACAACAACAAACCAGGAGAGGCCTTTTTAAACTTTTAACATGGAAAAAAGGGATTTTTTCCTCCAGCATTTATCTTTTGGACGTGTTTAAAGCTGAGTTTGCCCTTTGTGGGCATTGAAAGAATCCAAATTATTCATTTGGATTTTGATCAGAGATCCAGGCCCAGCTGCGCTCCCAGAACGAGGAATATCCTGGAATAACCGGGTCTGCCTGGGATCTCACAGCGTGGAAACAAACAGAAGGAAAGGAGAAAAAATGAGGGAAGATTTTCTGGAAGTTTCCTGTTATCATCCTTAGGAAAAAGCATCAACCATAGATAGATCCATCTGGGAGCCAAGCCCATCGTGATTCCCAGGATTCAGCTCCAAGCTTATATCCAGGTTCTTAGGGCACTGTGGCTGGGAAGAAGCAGGTGGAGATTTTTGGATAAGGGCATCAAACTTGACGTCTCCCATCCCTTGGAATTCTCTCTGCACCACAAAATCCATGGATTCTCTATCAGATTTCAGCTAACCTGGCAGAGAGTATCCAGAAATGCGAAATTCCCATTCCTGGAAGTGTCCAAGGCCAGGCTGGATGGGGCTTGGAGCAGCCTGGGATAGTGGGAGATTCCCTGCCCAAGGGAAAAGGCTGGAATAAGATGATCTCCAAGGTTTTTTTTCAACTCAATCCCACTCTGGAATTCCTGCTTTTAAAATTCCCATTTTTTTTCACCCCTCAGTTAGAAAAAGGATTTGGAGGAAAAGGAGCTTTTCTCAAGGGTAAATGGAGGGTTTTTAGCTTTTAAAAGTCATTTTCCAGCTGCAAAACTTATTCCCAAAAGACTTTGAAGAGGGATCACCAATGTGTGCTGCTCCTTGGAATCTGAATAAACCAGGAATGAACTTCCCAGCTCAAACACCAATGAGCACCAGTGACTGATGGATCTGGGAAGAAAATCCAGCCTTTCCCCAAATAAACTGGGAATGAACTTCCCAGCTCAAACACCGACCAGCACAGGTGACCGATAGACCCAGGAAGAGAATCCAGCCTTTTCCCAAATAAACCAGGAATGAACTTCCCAGCTCAAACCAGAGCAGGTGATCAATGAATCTGGAAAGAGAATCCCGCCTTTTCCCATCCTTCTCCTGCTGGAGGGACCATTGTAAACCCTCGTTAATCCCAGTTCTCCAGTCCTGCCTAATTAATCCATTGGAATTATTCCACTTCGGAGAGTTCGTCTCTTGGTTCATCCTGGGGGAGCAGGAAGAGGAGAGAAAAGGAGGACAAATTCCAAATTAAATCCATCAAGAAGAGCAAAACCTCAAAAGGACTCTGCAGCCCAACATTCCCAACATCCTCTTCCCGCTGGGAATTCATTCCTGTTGCTCCTGATTTACAAGGGACATATGGAAGGTTGTTTACATTCTGCTCCTGGTTTATGTTCTTCCAGAAAGGAGGAATTCCTCCAGTAGGATTTGATTGCTTTCCTGAATCCCTCTCTCCCCCCACCCTCTGGGATCTGGTTTCGCTTAATGTGCCCAGAAGTTTCCGGAACAAAACTGCTCCTTGGATTTTTTTTCCCCCCCTTTTTAATGGCTGAACAAAATGTTGGCTCTTTTTTTTTTCCAGGAAAGTTCAGGCTGAGTCCCATGGTGTGGATCCATGATTCCAGACCCTTCCCGGTTTCCAGCCATGGTGGCACATGGATGGAGAGCTCCAGCTACGAGCACCAGCCAGGAGCATCCCGATGGACACCATTCCACCCGTTCCTTTGGGAATGTTGGGTTCTCCAAGCTGAGCACGACTCCTGGTATTACGCTCCCACTATACAGATTCCAAAACTTCCATAGATTGGAGAAGAAATCCAAAGGAATATTGTTCACACCACAAGGAAAAAAGGAGTAATTTTTTTGCTTTCCGAAGGATCCACACCAGAGCTAAAGGTCCTCCAATATTCCCTGAAATTCGGGTTGTGTTCCTGTTCCAAGGATAATCAATGATCAAACCATCCACCCAGTTTATTCCTCAAACTCCTGGAGACAGAGGACCTGTAGGTGTGAATTCCAACTCTGTTCCCATGGGATTTGCATCCTGGGCTGGATCCCAGGTTGCTCCAAGCCTTGTCCAACTTGGCCTTGGACACCTTCAGGGATGGGGAGTTCACAGCAGAGATGATCCATGAAAAAATCATGGCCTTTGTCAATGGGATTCTAAGGAGCCGTGAAACTGGAAGATGTTACGGATAATGGGAAAGGTTTTTGCTTTATGAAATTTTGGGATCCCTGTTCCAGGTCAGAGGAACCGAAGGCCTGCAGGGCTCCCATTCCATGGTCTTTTCCATGAGTTTGGCTCCTCACAACACAGGAAAACACCTGGAAACCTCCGCTTTGCTGAGCCAGACTGACCTGGGAAGGAACGGACCCATTTTTAGATGGATTCTTCCCAAATATGACACCAGGGTGGTAAATTCCATCCCAGAACCATCCCTGAATTCCTGGGTGCACAATCTTCTACTTTGGACACATTTGTTCACGAAGTTCCAAATTTTTAAGGAAAAAAGAGGATTTTTGGGTAGTTCAATCCCTGGATACACCAAGGGAGAGGGAAAAGCATCCTGTCCATCCCTGGATAACATCCCACTCTCCAGGTGGGAATTCCCCAACAGGGACCTTATTTTGTTATCGGAGTTCTTATCTGGGAACACAACAGGACCGTGATAAATCCATGTGGGATCCAACATTCCAGCAGAGTGAGGAAAACACTGGAATTTTGGCCAGGTAATGCTCAAATCCCACCAATGTTAAAAACACAGAGAATGACCAAAAAAAGGGATAAAATCCCCCTTGAAATTTAGGGTGAATCGGCTCCTTTTAGAAAAGGGACGGCCTGAGAATTCGGAATTCATTTAAATAGGGAACAACAAGGATGGAATTGCATCTCCTTGGCTTGTCTGGTTTTTATTTACCCTTCCTCCCTTCCTTGGAAAAGCATCCCAGAGCAAAAAAGCGAAGGGAAACGAGCCCGATAAATGGACCATCAAGAGGAATAATTAGTCCAGATAGGAAAATTAAATAGGGGCAGCCACTAATCAGCTGCTCCCGCTGCAAGGAGGAGGCTGGGAAAGGAATTTAATTCTTAGAGAAGCCTCCGAGGCAGAGTGGAAAGTAAAAATCCAGCTGGGCAGAAATCGGAGCGGGTCTGGGAGCCCGGAACAGGTGGAATTGGTTAGGGAAGAGCTCCCTCCCAGCTGGCTTTTCCCCCCTCCCGTTCTCCTCCTGATTTTCCCTTGTGGTTGGCAGCTCCAGGAGCTGGAAAAGGATAAAAGAGCTCCCCCTCCAAGCTGGTGAAGCTGATCCAGCTGGGAGAGGTGCAGGGAGCAGCATTGTTGAGCGCCCAGCTCCAGAGGGATCCTAATCCCAATCCCAATCCTTCAGAGCTGGTCTCACAAGGAGAGGGGAACTCAGCAGCCCCAGAGCCCTGATCCCAATCCCAATCCCAATCCTTCAGTTCAGAGGAGAACTCGGCACGCTCTGAAGGCTGATCCCAATCCCGATCCCACTTCTTAAGTGCTGAGGGAAACACAAGACCCCCAGAACCCTGGTCCCAATCCCAGTCCTTCAGTATTGAAGGGAATTCAGCACCCCCACAACCCCAATCCCAATCCCATTCCTTCAGTTCTGGCCTCACAAGGAGAGGGGAATTTGGCACTCCTGGAGGGCTGATCCCGATCCCAATCCTTCAGTGCTGAAAGGGAATTCAGCACCCCCAGAGCCTTGATCCCAATCCCATTCCTTCAGTTCTGGCTTTACAAGAAGTGGATTCAGCACCCCCAGAAAGCTGATCCCAATCCTGATCCCAGTCTTTCAGTGCTGAAGGGAATTCCAGAGTCCAGATTCGGACTCCAATTGCAATCCCAATCCCAGTCCTTCAGTGCTGAGGACAACTCAGCACTTCCAGAACCCCAATCCCAAACCTTCGGTGCTGAGTGGAACACGACACATCCAGAACTCTGATCCCAATCCCAATCCTTCAATTCTGGCCTCACAAGGGAAGGGGAACTCAGCACTCCCAGAGGGCTGATCCCAAACCCAAGGGAAGCTTTTCCAGGGAAAACCAACCCTGAATAATCCCATCAGCCCTGCCAAGCTCCAGGTTTTCCCAGGAGATGAAGTTTGGAGGATCCCACCAAGGCAGGAAGGAGCAGCTCAGGTTTCCCCGCTCCAAATTCCCTTTGACTCTGAGATCTGCCTGTTCGTCCCATTCCCATGAGGAATTCCAAGCTCTCCAGTTGAGATCACCATCCTTGGGGAACCTGGTCACCTGCAAAGGCCACCACGGACAACATCCCAATGTCCCAAACCATGGAAATCCCGAAGGGAAATCGGGATAGGCAAGGCTTTGGAATGCAAACAGAATTCCTCACCCCAAGGAAGTTTGGGATCCTCATCTCCCATTCCGTTTGGGAAACTTTAGCCGCCTGAAGCCCAGGGCTACACAAGCTCCCATCTCCTGGAATGGAATCCATTCCAGAGCTGGAATGCCCCTAATTATCCCAACGCTAATAACGTTAGCTCCCAAAATAGCTCGGGAAGGGATCAGTTACAAACTTAACGGGATCCGGGCTGGGGCTTTCCAGGGAATGGTGCCGGGAGGGGCAGAGGGAGGGACACAAACTCCTCTCTTTTATTCCACTTCCACAGATTTTGAGGAAAATCAGCCTCCATCCCATCCATAAGGAGCAGATGTTTGAGCTGCAATTGGGGTACCAAGAACAGTGAAGTTTTCTGGGATTCAGGAGAAAAGAGCTGGAAATTTTTCATCTTTTTTCGTTTTCTCCTCACAATTTATCCTAAGTAGGGTTTCCTTCCCTTTCCATCTGTAAAATTGTGGGTCTATGACTGGGAAAAAGGAAAAAAACCCTAATTTTTTCCATTTTTTAGATAATTTTTTCCTCACAATTTACACCCAGTAGAAATTCCAAGGTTTTCTTCCCTTCCTATATGGGAAATCACAGATCTAGGACTGGGAAAACTAAAAAAAAAACATTTTTTCTATTTTTAGATAATTTTCTCCTCAAAATTTACCTCCAGTAGGAATTCCCAGGTTTCCTTCCCTTTCTTATATGCAAAATCATGGATCTATGACCGGGAAAAAGAAAACCAACCTCTAATTTTTCCATTTTTTAGATAATTTTTCCCTCACAATTTACCTCTGGTAGGAATTTGGTGTTCCTTCCTTTGGAAATATTAAAGTTTTGGGAATGCTTATCTTCATCCGGATTATTCCTGACATATTCCAGAATAATCTGAAAGGATTGAAGGGGTCAATTAATTAATTAATTAATTAATTTCCTGCTTTTCATTATGTATTTAGACACAGAATAAAGGGCAGAAAAAAAGGCGACAAATTTAAAAACTAAAATAAATCTCAAGCCGGAGGATTTAAAATCAGAATATTCCAAATTTGTCATGTTTTTCCGAAGAAAATAAATCCCATTATTCCCATTGTGGGATTAGGGATTCTCCCTGAGACAGTCACGGAATGAGATAAAGAAACACATATAGGGTGGGGTTTCCAGTGCAAACCATTCCATGATTCTGTGATTCCATGTTTGGAAAAAGTGGTTTCCCAAAGACATTTCCAATTCCAAGCACAATTCAAATTCCCCAGAAATAAAGATGCTTCCTTGATAAAAACCCCAAAATCACCAAAAGAAGAGATTAGAAAATCCAACACCCTCCATGGCAAAGAATATGCCCCAAGTTTAAAACAATTCCCAAATAGACAAGCCCAGAATTCCTTGGATGGGTGACTTCATCCCAAAAAAAAAAATCAAAGGTGGCCCAGGCAGACGTAACAAACATGGGAGTCAGCCTGAAGTCGAACGGGGGAATTGATCCGAGTCGAAAATATCAGGAAAAGGAACTCAAGGTCTTAGGATCTGCCTTGAAAGCTCCGGCCTTTCCTGCATCAACATTCTGGTGCCGTTAGGAAGAGATCCAGGATCATCCCGGGGTTTCCAGAGGCAGCTCGGGCAAAAGGAGAGGAAATCGGTGCTGCCACAGGAGAAAACCACAAGAGAAGCTCTGGATGTTTCAGTTATTCCTTGAGCAAATACCGGGAGCCAGAATATTCAGGGATTGGGTTCAAACGTGGCCAAGGTGGATGAGTATTCCAAGCATTTCCAGCTTTCCTGGGTGTCTGCACAGGAGGAGGGAATTTAGGGAAATTCAGACACCCCTGGCTTGGGTCAGCAGCAGGAGCTGGATCCTGACACAGCACAGGAGATTTTGGGATGAAGAATTCATTCACTGAGGGGAAAAAAAGCTCCAAAAATTCCAGGTTTTGGGCCCACCAAAAATATTTGCAAGCTCAGGGAATATTTTCCACCCAAAGCCTGCAAATATTTTAAGGAATGGGGGTTTGTTTAGATTTTTTTTCTTTTATTTTTAACTTCAATGCTTCCACTTTAAACAGAATTTTGGGGCTAAACTTGAGTTTAAGCAGACTTGAGCTTAAAGATCATCCCATTTCTCACTGAACATTGTAGGCCAACCCCAAGAAATCAGGGATTTGCACAGCTGCAGGAGGAAATGCTGGCATGATCCCACTGGTTCAACATTCCCAGGGAAAGGTTGGATCCAACCCAAAATCTGGGATAGGAACTGAATTCGTCCCAAATTTGGTGCTCACCTCAGACACCCCTGGCTGGGAAAAGCAGCCTGGAGTGGTTCCCTGGATCCCCATCACTGCTGGAGCTGCTCCTGAAGCGCTCCTGGAGCAGGGAAAAGAAAATCACGGAGCGAAAACCGAAGTTTTTTGGTGGGGGGTAGGATTGGAGTTGGTGACAAAGGGACAGTTTGTCCCAGTGCCACAAAAGCACCCCATGGACACCAATTCCCTCTCAGATCCCAGGAGCAGAGGCCTCTGGAGCCTGAATCCAACCAGGAGAGTGAGTCAGGCACCTGGCAGCGCATTCCAGGGATATTTGCCAAGGCAGGTTTACTCCTGGTTCCTTTCCTTCCTCGTCTCCTCCCCTTTCCCCGCCTTTCATGCGTTCCGGAGCCAAATCCTTCCATCCATGGCTCCAGCACAGCCCTGGATTTGGCAGGAAGCTGCTCAGGTGAGGCAGAGCTTGAACTTTGACCTTTTCATGCCTTTCCCGAGCTTTTCTCCCAGAATATTTTGGATTAATGCAGGAAACCTCCCGAGGGTGTGATCCAACTCTTCTCTCATCCGCAGGGAACAGGGATACAAATCAAGGCGGGATCCCATTTTTTCTCCCCAAGTTGTTCAGGGTGGATTCTGGCACAAGGAGCTCGGGATGAGATCCCAGTTCTGCCTCAACAAGTCCCAACAAAATTGTTCCCCATCCTGATTTTGCCATGCTGGATTCGTGCTCCAGCTTGGCTCCATGCAGGGGGGACATTCCCAGTGTCCCCAGCAGATCCCACTGGATAAATTCCCCCATTCAAACCGGGGATAGGCCCTTTGTGAGGAGTGGAAAGCACAAAATCCATGGAATTTCAGGATATCCTGAGTCGGAAGTGACCCACAAGGATCCAAGCCCAACTCCAGGTCCTGCACCAGGACAGATCCAAGAATCCCCCTGGGATGCCTGGGAGTGTCCAAGCACTTCCTGACCTCTGGCAGGTTTGGGAATCTGAAATTCCAATGGGCTTTCCCTTCCACTATCCCAGGTGGATCCAAGCCCCAATGGCCTTGGACACTGCCAGGGATCCAGGGACAGCCACAGCAAATCTGGGAATTCCAGCCCAGCCCCTCCCCACCCTCCCACACAGCAATTCCGTGCCAATATCCCACCCCAGTCTCCCCTTTCCCAGTGGGAAGCCATTCCCGGTGTCCTGCCCCTCTTCCTCTTTTTTCTAAGCTCCCTAAAAGTGCTGGAATTCTGGGATGGGTGTTCCGGGTCCAGTTTCCCATATCTCTAAAAAAGGATGGATGTGTGGTGACCGTTATTGCACTGACTCCTCCTCCACTTTCTGATGGAAAAATGGGATCTGCCTCCCAATTTTTCCACAAGCAGTCCATTAATTACAGAATCCATTCAGAACTGGGCCGGCTGCATTTTCTGGGATCACCTCATTTCTTGGGATTTATGGAAAAAATCCCCTTTTTCCCCAAAAACCACTGAAGAGTTCCTTGGTTATCCAGCCATGGCAGGGAGGTGGAAGCAGCCGCCTTTTCCCAGTTACCCAATCCCGAGTCTGCGTTTTCTTTGCTCCAGGAATCCACAAGAAACCCCAAAAATTTTGTTTCAGATGGAACCAAAATATTGGGAACCCTGACCACACTTTGGGCTGATTTGAGTTTTCCCTAATTTCCAGCCTAGTCAACCTCAGTAATTCCAGGGTCACGTCCACATTTTGGACATCTCCCACATTTTGGGTCCGGGCTTGTAATTTATAGGATTTTTGAGGATATGCAATGTTGTGAACCATGAATTCCAAGCAGAAACCTCTAAGTAACGGAAAAAAGAGCAGATTCCGAGTGTGGAAGTCAGGGAAGGTTTTGGATCAGTTTTCAAAGAATCCAAATTCCAGATACTGATGAAATCCTTGGGTGTCATTGATGCCATTATTGCTCTGGAAAAGAATATTCCATGGCTCTGGAAAAGAATATCCCGTGGCTCTGGAAAAGAATATCCCACGGCCCTGGAAAAGAATATCCCACGGCCCTGGAAAAGAATATCCCATGACCCTGGAAAAGAATATTCCAGGAGAATCAAGAAACTGGAATCTGAACAGTTGGGATTCAAAGGGAAAATATAGGAAGTGGGTGAAATTCTTGGAATGAAGGGCAGCCCAGAGCAGGATTGGGAATTTTTGCTGTGCAGAATCCCGGGAGCACAACTCCATATTCCCGTGGGATAATAGGTGAGGTTATTCCAGAAGTATTTTCAGAGGGAAAACTGATCCCTTTCGGGGCACTTCAAATCCACCCCTCAAGGAGGTGACGTTACCTGGACACAATTCCCTCCTCTGGACCAGGAAAAATGCCAGGAATGTGAAGTGACAGGGGGCAGTTTCACAGAAACCTCTCAAGGATCTCCAGCTTCCTCCTCACCCTCTGTAAAAAAAGGGGAAAAAACACAGAAAGAAGAATTTTCCCAACCATGAAGTCATCGAAGCTCCTTGTTCGGGGTTTAAGGAATGTGGAATATTTACTGGCAGGACAGGAATCATCCAAAAATGGAAGGAGTTCCATTAATTACAGGAGTAAATACAATTAATCCAGAGTTTCCATAAGCTGCTTTTGAAAAGTATTCCCTTCTCCCCAAAAAAGTGGCTCCAGAAGGGAATTTTGGCACCTGGCAAGAAAACAACCGAGGAGATGCTTCCCAAATCCAGCTCCTCACTTGGCATGGAGAAGAGAAATGCAGGGAAAAAACCGAGGCCATCAGAACAATTCCCAAAATTCTGAGCACTGGGAGACACTTGGAAGGTGTGGGAGATGAAAGGGAAAAACAAGGGAAAGGGGAAAGGCAGAGTTTTCCTCCAGAAGCAGCACAGAATTCCCAGAAGTGGTGACTTCTGCTGGAATTTGTGTCCATGACGGTTTTGGGGTTGTCCATATCCCAGCTGGGAATAATTCCCCTTGTTTAATCCAGGTCTGAAGCATTTTATTAATTAGTTAATTAAATTCATTCAGGTCCAAACCAACTCGAGCCCCATTGTTACGGCGAGGGATTGGGATTCCTTCACCTGGGAGCTCCATTCCAGAAGTTCTGCGCACACAGCACCAGGAAAGAATGGGAATGTGGGAATTGCTGGAGCTCCACGGTCCAAGAATCATTTGGGAAGCCTGGAAAGGGTCGTGAAAAGCTTGGGATGGGATGTGAGTTGCCTTTGCAGGAGATTCATGGCATCTTCAGTCAAATTTTCCAGGGGTTTCCAAAGAAAAGAGTGGCCATCGAAATTCCCAGCTCTTTCCAGCAAAGTGAGGCTGAGCTGCTCAGAGTC
This sequence comes from Eopsaltria australis, assembly GCA_034509425.1. Taxonomy (NCBI): domain Eukaryota; kingdom Metazoa; phylum Chordata; class Aves; order Passeriformes; family Petroicidae; genus Eopsaltria; species Eopsaltria australis. The sequence goes on along the minus strand of JAVTVJ010000879.1, from coordinate 343,453 downwards.
ACAGCCAGGATTGGGATAGGATAAAATGGATTTAAAATGAGGAAAAACTGGTTATCCCGGGTAATTCCATGTCCCTGGATGACAGCAGCTGGACAGGAGAGTGGAGGCTCTGCCAGGGGCAGGTTGGGTCCATCCTGCGCCTGTGGATTCGTCTTTTCCATGGAAAAGTTCAGCTGATGGTTGTTCCCAACTGGAGAAAGGACAAGGCAGAACCAGCAAATCCTATCCCAGGTGCCACCTGAGGACACTCTGGAAAAACCCTGAGGAGCAATCCAATGTTTTCCAGCTTCACGCCAAAGTCTTGGAGGTGATTTCCTCGTGCAGAACTCCTTGGCCCCTGCAGATTTCCAAGATTTTCCTCCTTCCTAGTCCAGGAATTGAAGCCTAAAAAGGCCTAAGTCCATGTGGGGCTGGAGGGGATCATCCAGGAGATTTTAGGTGGATTTTGAGGGAAAATGTCACAAGGATCCAGCAGAGATTGTTCAGTATGGAATCAGGATAACAGATCCAGGTTCCTCGGCCTCAGCAGAATTCCAGGATTTTTAGCTCTTCCTAATCCAGGAACAGAGGCCTAAAAAGGCCTCACACCCCTAAATCCAGGTGGGCCTGGGTGGACTCGCCAAGAAGGGGTAAAATTTTAGCTGGATTTTGAGGGAAAGCAGGGATTTTTTTTATCCAGCAGGGATTGTTCAGCACAACATCAGGATAATAGATCCAGGTTAGTTGGCCTCTGCAGAATTCCAAGATTTTTAGCTCTTCCTAGTCCAGGAGCTGCAGCTTAAAAAGGCCTCACTCCTCTTCCTCTAAGGATACACGGGGCTGGGTGGGATCAACCAGGAGGGATAAAATTTTTGCTGAATTTTGAGGGAAAACACCACAGGGATGCAGCAGGGAGAGTTCAGCACCAAGATAACAGATCCAGGCTCCTTGGCCTCAGCAGAATTCCAAGACTTTTAACTCTTCCTAATCCAGGAACAGAGGCCTAAAAAGGCCTCACACCCCTAAATCCAAGTGGGCCTGGGTGGACTCGCCAAGAAGGGGTAAAATCTTAGCTGGATTTTGAGGGAAAGCGGGGGTTTTTTTATCCAGCAGGGATTGTTCGGCACAGAACCAGGATAACAAATCCCAGCTCTGCTCCTCAGCCCAAGCCTCCAGAAGGAAGAGGCAGCTCAGGTGTCCCTCATGCAGCAGGACAGGCACAGCCCCAGGCTGTGACTTTTGGAGCCGTGGGGCTGCACCCTGGCAAGGAGGAGCCTCCAGCTCCCTCCAACCATGACAAGAGGAAAAATATCCGGCTTTTCCTAGGGATGAAAGGCTCAAGGGATTAGGGCCCAGCCTCCTGGTGCCTTTCAGAGCTGCTGAACCGTGCGGGGATCGGTGTCAGCTGTGTTGGTTTAGTTGCAAGGCACAACAAAGCAGCGCGGCTTTCCCGGTGCCCACACCTCCAGGGAGGATTCCCAGATTCCCAAAAACCCTGCTCCCACCGGGGCCATGGAGCAGGCGAACAAAAGAGGAAAAACCCTTCAACTTTTGACCCTGCCGAGGGCTCGTGGCAGCGGGAATGAGTCAAGAGGCAGCTCCCGGAGCCCTTCCCTGCTCCGCACGTGCCTCCGCGCTTTGTCACCTCCTGCCACTGTTTGCTGTGGCCCCACAGGAGGGGCCACAGGGTTCCTGGGAAGTTCTGCTCAGGGATGTGCCCTTCTGTGGTGGAAGGAAATAAATTACAGCCCTCAGGTCCCAAGGTCAAGTCATACCTGTGGTCTCGATCCACAAGACGAGAGTAGATTTGATAAATCCAGGGGCTTGGAGCAACCTGGGATAGTGGGAGGTGTCCCTGAACATGGATGGGGTAGAGTGAGATGCTCCTAAAAGTCCCAACTCACTCAAATCATTCCAGGATTCTGGAGTCCCTCTGCTGCTCTTCTGGAGCCAGGCTGGGAGAGCTGGGAATGTTCCCCTGGAGAAGGGAAGGCTCCAGGCAGAGCTCAGAGCCCCTTGCAGGGCCTGAAGGGGCTCCAGGAGAGCTGGAGAGGGACTGGGGACAAGGCCTGGAGGGACAGGACACAGGGAATGGCTTCCCACTGGGAAAGGGGAGATTGGGCTGGGATCTTGGCAAGGAATTGCTGTGTGGGAGGGTGGGGAGGGGCTGGGCTGGAATTCCCAGATTTGCTGTGGCTGCCCCTTGATCCCTGGCAGTGCCCAAGGCCAGGCTGGACATTGGGGCTTGGAGGAGGCTGGGACAGTGGGAGGTTTTTAGTGGAAGGGATTGGAACGAGATGAGATTTAAGGTCCCTTCCAAACCATTCCATGATTTTATGTTTCCAGCTTTTCCAAGTCTCCCAGGAAATCTCCAAGGAGCTCAATTCATTTCTTTATCCCAACAACAACAATTCTACGTGGCAATAATCAGGCACGGTTATGCTCAATTTTGGGTCACCCAACATCCAAGAGGGGCAGAAGAGCCCCTTCCCAACATTGGCCGAGGTCAGGGGACACGGGAAGAGGCCCAAACTTCTCCTAAATGGATTCTGAAAGCTGCAAGGCTGCGGCTTATCCCAAAATCTCCCTGACGTTGGTTTTGCTTCAGCTGCACATTTGGTGTTTGGTGGTGTCTGGTCCCAAGCTTTGAAGTGGGGCTTAGACAAGAAGCCCTGAGTCACCTCCCGAGGGACCTCCGGGGCGAGTGACATCTGCCAGGCTTAATCCTGACCTCGGGAACAATGGGTGACTCACAAAGCTGAACTTTACCTCACTCCCAGATTAGCCCCGGCCACCTCCTTGGAGATCCCAAACATCAGGGAGTTCCTGCCCCGGGATGATTCAGAGCAAAGATTAAGGCGGGAGAAAGCCCCAAGCCAAGCGGAATTATTGGCGAGGCTGAGCTCAGCAGGAAACGTTTGGCTCCAGGATCCCATTATCCCACCATTATCCAGTCCTTGGAAGTTTCTCATCAGCGTGGAAGGGCAGGAAGGACAAACAGGGCGGTGATCGGAGCTCACACGAGATAAGAGGTGCTCGGAGCCCTCTCCGTGAATCACACAGGGAAGCTGAGCCCTGATGACCTCTAAGCCAAGCTCTGGGCTAAGCTGGGCCTAAGAACCAGCTCCTTGCTGGAGCAGGCCCCCCCCGATTCACCAGCAGGAGCTCCACAATGAATTCCTTGTTTTAATCAATATTCCCCAAATCAATATTATCCCCACAAAAAAAGGGAGTTCCAGGACTATTTCAATCTTCTTTGACAAGGAATAAAAGGGAGCAGAGCCCAAAACTTCTGAAAATCAAAATTTCCAAGTGTTTTCCTCTGTGTTTTTACCTCATGGCAAAAATCCCAACTTTCTCAAAGGCAAATTAAAAATAATTTACTCAACTTTTTTAAAAAAAACCTCACACAGCACAAAACCCTCCATCCTTACCTTCATCAGCTGCTGCCATCTCCCCATCCCTGACTCAGCTCTCCTGGATTAAAAATAAAAAAACCCACACAGCTGCAAATAAATTTATTATTTCTAAATAAACCCTTTTAAAAACAAGGCTGCTCATCCCCCCCACATTAATTAATTGCACCTGAGGTCTGCCCTAATTAGATGCTGCTAATGAGAGAGTCTCCCCTGTGCTGGGTTGGAGCTTTACCTGCGAGGAAGGGACACCTGGAAGCCAAAAGCTCAGCAGAATCCAGCTCAGACCTGCTTGTCCTGTTCCACATCTCCTGATCCAGAGGGATTTGCTCGGTGTAATTCGGTTTGTTGGGGGAGAAGTTGTTGTTCCCTCAATAATTCCTTGGGATAACAGGGCTGGACAATTGTCACCAGGAAGTGGCAGCAGATGTCACTTGGTGGCAGTGGCCGGGGGAAAAAAATATCCTCTTATTTTTAAGGAATCTCTCCTTGGCCACTCCCTTCTTTCCCTGCATCCAGGCTCCTCAAAATTCCAGTTTTCCCAGTAAAACAGCTGAGCTGGCTAAACTCAGGCTATTCCAAGGATTTGGAAGTGCCTCGGGCTCCAAGATGCTCCAGCCAGGTGGATTTTATGGGAACAAAGGTGAGATCATTCCGAAATCCCTGCACTGCAAAGGTGATTCCTGCTGCCTCCTCCTTTTCTTGACAATCAGGAAAGAATCCACAAAATCAGCACAAATCATCAATGTGATCAATAACACAACTGGAACCTTCTCCACAAAAAATCCCCGGAGGTCCCTGGGCAGCAGAATCCACAAAGATTGGAAATCTATGGACACCAAGGAATTGTTCAGGTTGGAAAGGACCTCTGAGGTCACCAAGTCTAAGATGTGACTGATCCCCACCTTGTCCCCAGCCCAGGGCACTGAGTGCCACTTCCAGGCCTTTATTTTTTTACAGGAAGGTTTTTCCAGCACTGGAACAATCCCAGGGAAAGTGGTGGGCTCACCATGTCTGGAAGTGTTCAAAAACCATGGGAATGTGGCACTGGAGGACGTGGGTTCGTGGTGACCATGGTGGTGGTTGGTGGTTGGACTGGATGATCTCAGAGGCCTTCTCCAAGCTATGTAATTCCATGATTCTGTATGTGGAATAAAGAGACACAGACAGAGATCATCACTGGCCTGAAGCACATGGAATCATGGAATCCTGGAATTGTTTGGATTGGGAGGGATCTTAAATTCCATTCTACCCCCTGCCATGTTCAGGGACACCTCCCACTGTCCCAGGTGGATCCAACCTGGCCTTGGACACTGCCAGGGATCCAGGGGCAGCCACAGCAAATCTGGGAATTCCAGCCCAGCCCCTCCCCACCCTCCCACACAGCAATTCCTTGCCAAGATCCCAGCCCAATCTCCCCTTTCCCAGTGGGAAGCCATTCCCTGTGTCCTGTCCCTCCAGGCCTTGTCCCCAGTCCCTCTCCAGCTCTCCTGGAGCCCCTTCAGGCCCTGCAAGGGGCTCTGAGCTCTGCCTGGAGCCTTCCCTTCTCCAGGGGAACATTCCCAGCCTGGCTCCAGAGGAGCAGAGAGGCTCCAGAATCCTGGAATGGTTTGGGTTGGAAGAGACCTTAAATCCCATCCCAGTCCCATGCCATCCACGGGCAGGAACACCTCCCACTGTCCCAGGCTGCTCCAATCCCCAATGTCCAACCTGGCCTTGGACACTTCCAGGGATCCAGGGGCAGCCACAGCTTCTCTGGGAATTCCATTCCAGCCCCTCCCCACCCTCCCAGTCAGGAATTTCTTCCCAAGATCCCACCCAAACCTCCTGTTCTTCAGTTTGGAGCCATTCTTTCTTGTCCCACCGTGTGGATCACACTCCACACAACCTCTCCAGCCTGACACTCCCATCCAGAGCCTTCTATCCACCGCCCTGCTTGAGTGTCACCCAAATGACGAGGAGTAGGGACAGGAAAACCTCGGGAATCACTGACCCCTGGCTCCAGGTGAGCTCATCCTCCCTCAGGAGGCTCCAACAAGCCCTATGGATCCATGGAATGCAGCATTTCCCCGCTCTGGGTTTCCGCAGCGGAACGGTGCCAAATTCCCTCTTTTTCCCTGCCTGTGACTCCGTAGCCTCATCTCCCGCTCAGCCCACACGGAACCACAGCTGAACAACCATCGGCCACCCCCCGTCCCCTCCTCCCTTCCTGGGAGCTCTGGATTCTATTCCCGGCTTCCCTGGGGAGCAAACAGCCGCGGCCATCGGATTTGTTTCAGGGTTTGCTGGAATTTCCTGGGGTTGGAGCGAGGTTAACCACAGCCAGCCCTTGTGGCTGTGTCCTCAGCGCTCCCCATTGTTCCCTGCAAAGGTGGCTGGGCCTGGTTTTCTTGGAAGGCCGGGATGTTGTTTGGCATTCCGGGCTGGGCACTCCATGGTGACGGAGAGGAGGAAGGGGAAGGAGCAGCTCTTCCTTTTTTAGGCCTGTGGCTTGGAGAGAGGGCCCGGTGTCACTGAGAGGTCACCCTGAGCCTGCTGAGATGGGATTTGGGACAGCGGGAGGCTGGAACCAGCTCCCTGCTTCCATAGGATTCCCTGGAGAGGCTCCGAGAAAAATGTCCGGAATCTCCCACTTCTGCCTCCTTCCATTGGGGCATTCCGAAAGGCTTTTCTCCCGAGAAAATGAGGAGAGGGCCATTCCATAAAAAGCTTTTCCCTGCTGGGACAGGATCAGCCGCGTTCGTGCTGTGTCCCCGACCTTTTGCTACTGGAAAGCGGAATTTCCTTGGCTCTGCCAAGAGTCCGTCGCTGTCCTGGCTCCCGGCGGTGCTCCCTGGTGGGAGGACACGCTCCTTCTCCAGCCACAGGGACATGAATCCTTCCCAGCTCGGCTCCGTCAGCATCTCGGAGTGGAAACTGAGCTCATCCTCATGGATGTGCCCTGGAGCCAAGGGTTGGGCTCGGATTCAGGCCTGGAGGGGAAGGAAGGAGCCGAGCATGACTCTGTTGGCTCCACCGGGTCATTCCAAGGAGTCAACAACGGGAACTGTGTGATCCAGGGCATGGGACACTGGGCAAGGAATGAGGGAATCTAGCTGCTAAATAAATCATGGAATCGTGGAATAGTTTGTTGGGAAGGGACCGTAAATCCCATCCCGTTCCACCCCCTGAGTACCTCCTGCTATCCCAGGCGGATCCAAGCCCCAGTGTCCAACCTGGCCTTGGACACCTCTCACACCCTGCTCTGGGATGGCTCCGTGGTCAGCGGGACCCACAGGATGGTAAAAGTGGGAGTGTCACAATCCTGAGGCCTGGCCAGTGAAAAAAGGGACACTTTAAAAAGCCAAAATCACTCCAGCAAAGTCCCAGAAACTCCAAACCAGCCAGGAGTGAAGGCTGTCACTCTCAGAGGTCACCACCAACCAAACCTCATCCGGAAAAGCCTCTTCCTTACACCAGATTTAATTTGACTTTAATTGGATCTGATTTCCATTTTAATTGTATCCACCCTCCCTCCCCTTCCCCAAAATCCACCATCACAAGATTTCCATGTTCCAGGTTGATGGGACAAGGGGCCTCTGCAGCAACAGGACCCAGGTACCTTCACCTGTTGGGAGCAAATGTTGTGGAATATTTGGATGCCAGGCCTGGGAATTTTTGGTCTGGGATGGCTCCGTTGTCAGGAGGACCCGCAGGACTCTAAAAGTGGGAGTGTCACAATCCTGAGGCCTGGCCAGTGAAAAAAGGGACATTTAAACAAACCAATGGAAAAAAGGACATTTCAAAAAGCCAAAATCACTCCAGCAAAGTCCCAGAAACCCCAAACCAGCCAGGAGTGAAGGTTGTCACTCTCAGGGGACACCACCAACCAAACCTCATCCGAAAAAGCCTCCTCCTTACACCAGATTTAATCTGATTTTAATGATTTTAAAAAGAGACATTTAAACAAACCAGTGGAAAAAGGGACATTTCAAAAAGCCAGGAATTCCCCCAGCAAAGTCCCAGAAACCCCAAAACCAGCCAGGAGTGAAGGTTGTCCCTCTCAGAGGTCACCACCAACCAAACCTCACTTTAAAACCTTTTCCCTTTCTCCTCACCGGCCCGGCGCTGCTGTGTCCCTCTCCTGGGAAGGCGCAGGGAAGATTTCTGTGGCTTAGCCAGGCCACGATCCGGGATAAAAATGGCTCTGGAAGCAGAGGGGATGAGTCACCCGTCCCAAAGTCCTGCAGTCGTCAGGCCTGGCCCTGTAATGAGCTGTTGACACCGCTGGGAAATGACTGCAAGCAAGAGCAGCCTCTTGTCTCTGCCTCGAGCACCCTTGACCTTGCTTTGGGATGTCACGAGTGGCCTGCGGGACACATGAATCCAATTATTTTCCCCTAAAATCACCTTTCAAGGACCTCGTTCTGCTGTCGGTCCCCACCCTCGGCCCAGCTTGCAGAAAAATCGGGGATAAACCCAGTTAAATGTCCCCCAGCTTCCAAAAATATTGGGGATAAACCCCGTTAAGCGTCCCCCAGCAGCAGCAGCAGCAGCAGGGCAGCTCGTTATCCCTGTGGTTAATTATTAATTCCTGGGATGCTCCAGGAGAAGCCAGGGAAGGTGGGACACAGAGGGGACTTGGTTTGTGAGGGGATGTTGGGCTCAGCATGGTCTCATGGGGGGTGGGGATGCTCCAAGGATTTTTTTGATCCCGTGGATTCCAAACTCCTCCCAGTTCCAAGTCTCAGTTCCAAACTCATTTCCCAGTTCCAGCATCTCAAACCCAATTCCAGGCTCATACTCCAGTTCCAGCCTCCTCATTCTCCAGTTCCAACAGCTCATTCCCAATTCCAAACTCATTTCCCAGTTCCAGCACCTGAAACCCTTTCCAACCCCTTCATATTCCAGTTCCAGTGACTCAAACTCATTCCGAACTCCCCATTTTCCAGTTCCAATGACTCATTCCCAATTTCAAACTCCTAATTTTCCAGTTCCAGCAGCTCATTCCCAGTTCCAAACTCCCCATTTTCCAGTTCCAGCAGCTCATTCCCAGTTCCAAACTCCCCATTTTCCAGTTCCAACAGCTCATTCCCAATTCCAAACTCATTTCCCAGTTCCAGCACCTGAAACCCTTTCCAACCTCTTCATATTCCAGTTCCAGTGACTCAAACTCATTCCGAACTCCCCATTTTCCAGTTCCAATGACTCATTCCCAATTTCAAACTCCTAATTTTCCAGTTCCAGCAGCTCATTCCCAATTCCAAACTCATTTCCCAGTTCCAGCACCTGAAACCCTTTCCAACCTCTTCATATTCCAGTTCCAGTGACTCAAACTCATTCCGAACTCCCAATTTTCCAGTTCCAGCAGCTCATTCCCAGTTCCAAACTCCCCATTTTCCAGTTCCAGCAGCTCATTCCCAGTTCCAAACACCTCCTGCAGGAAGAGGAATGGAATAAAGAAGGGGAAAACACGAATGGGAAAACCACAGAATTCCAGTGCTGCAGAAAGGAGGAGGAAGGAATCGGAGCAGGCTCCTCCTGGTCAAACTCAGCCCCAGAATCTGCCACAATTTCATGGAAAACTGGGGGAAAAAAAGGACTTCTCTGTTTTTTTGGCTTCCCCAACAAATCCTTTCCTCTGCCTGCTCCCAGAACATTCCCAGCTGTCCCAGTCTGCTCCAGCTTTGCCCTCCCGGAGGAGCTTTGGGCACTCCGAGTGCTTCCTCCAGCCAGGGCTGGAAAACATCCTTGGTTTGGGGCTGGAGAGCCCTTGGCCAGGCTGGGAAGGAACCTGGCTGAACATCAGGAATTTGGGCCAAGGAGGTCAAGGCAGGGCTTGACTCGAGCTCCAGACAAGTCCAAAACTTCCTGGGCAGCTCAGCTCCAGGGCTGGGAATGTTGATGGAGCCCCCTGAAAGTGCAGCTCCATCAGGAAGGAGGAAAATCCTGGGAAAGAGCTCCCAGCTTTCCCTGGCTCAGCATGGTGAGGTCTGGGTGTTCCATTCCTGTTTCTGCCTCTCTCCAAAGCTTTGCTTTCCATGGCAAACGTGCCAGGAGGATAAATTTAGCCCTGAGCTGTCCAGGAACGTCCAGAGCTTTGCTGGGATTTGCCGCTGGGGTATTCACGCGCCACCTGAGCATTTTCCAGTTCCAGCAGCTCGCTCCCTGTTCCAAACTCCCCATTTTCCGGTTCTAACAGTTCATTCCCAGTTCCAAGCTCCCCATTTTCCAGTTCCAAGTCTCATTCCCAGTTCCAAACTCCTCATTTTCCAGTTCCGGCACCTCATTCCCATTCCAAACTCCCCACAGTTCCAACATCTCAAACCCATTCCAAACTCCTCATTTTCCAGTTTCAGTGGCTTATTCCCACTTCCAAACTCTTCATTTCCCAGTTCCAGCACCTCAAACCCCGTTCCAAACTCCTCATTTTCCAGTTCCAAGTCTCATGCCCACTTCCAAACTAATTTTCCTGTTCCAGCAGCTCATTCCCAATTCCAAACTCATTTCTCACCCTGTGCTGGAGATGTGGCCAAGCTGTGCCACAGCCAAGCAAGGGACAATTCCTTGTCACCCAGGAGCCACAAGTGACATCAACAGGACACCACCGACCCCTGGGTGCCACCACCCCCAGGGACCACCACTTCCACCTAAAATACCAGGAAAAAAGGGAAAAAAGTTATGGAAAAGAAGGGGGAAATAGGGGGGAAAGAGAGTGGGGACAGGAGAATAAAAAATTCTGGTGCATGAACTGACAGTGACCTGTCAGAAAAATGTTGCATCCAAACTTTCCCATCAAGGCCTGGAAATTTGTTCCTCATTAAAGGAAGAGGGGGGTGTATCCAGTTCAAATGAGGAGCTGGAGCAGGGAAGAATTCCGTGGCTGCTCCTGTGGTGGATTTTTTTTTTTCCCATTTTCATCCCCCCCTTCCCCACTCCTTTCCTTTCCAACCCCAACTCGCCCTGAATCTCCCAATTCCTGCCCAGTGGATAAAAAAACCCCAAAAAAAGGAGAAAAGTCGTGCAGGAGGGAGGGAAATCTCCAATTTGTGGGAACCACTGGTGTCGAAGTGGGAATACAGGGAGGGGTTTGGATTTTCCCAGGCTTGGAGCTCGGAATTCTATTTTTACAGAACACAGGAGAAAGGGAGGGGGGAGGAGAGGGATTAAAGCAGTGAAAAAAAGCAGGAAATAAATGGAAATGTCACAAGTTTCAGGAGCTGTTGTTATTATTTATTATTTGAATCCAATTTATTCCTCAGGGAATCCACAGTAGCTGGAACACTGGGATAAAAAAACTGGGGAAAAAAAAAGAACTGGGAAGAAAAAAAAAGGAAAAAAAGGAATTCTGGGACACTGGTGGAGTTTTCTGGTGTGTCTTTTGCCTTTGAGGTGGAAATTGTAGTGGAAGGATAAAAAAAAAAAAAACCAGATAAAATCATCCTGGAATTATGCAGGGAATATCCTGGACCTCTGTGGGATCATGGAATGGAATTGGCAAAGCTGGAAACGGCCTCCAAGATGATCAAATCCAACCTTTGATCCAACACCACCTTAATCAATTAAACCCCAGCAGTAAATTCCATGTCCAGTGTTTACCAGAGAAATTTGGAGTCCTGGAAACTTCCTGGAGTGCCCACAAAATCCCTGGATTTGCCATAAATGCTCAAAGGAACAGAGATGTTCATGAGAATACTTCAAATTCTCCCAAAAAAACCCCTCCCTGTGGAGAATTCGGGCTTCAGGAGACACTTGAAGTGCACCGCATTCTCATGGAGAGCCCAAAGGCAAATCCATGGCCCAAATCTTCCCCTGGGAAAGCGGGATGGGCAGGGATAGAGCCAGAATCCATCTACAAATCCATGATCCAAAATTCCAACTAAATCCTCACCTTGCGTGCCAGCCCAGCCAGCAGCAGGTGCTGAAGGAAGACCTAAAACCTGGAAAATCACGGAGTTTTCCCAGTCTCCAGCCTTCTGCTCCTGTAACTCCCACAGAAATCACATCCCTGAATGGATCTGGGTCAATTTGATTAATTTTAAATTCATAATTCTAAACCACATTACTCTTCCTAGAAGGAATTTCCTGAATCCCACAAGTCTTCCTCTGAAATTCACTTATGGCCTCTTTATCCCAAATCAAAGCCTCCAGAGGAACTCTGGGCATTGCAAAAAAAATCCTAGAAAGGCCAAATAAATGGCAGGGAAAGGTGGGAGGAAGAGGAGTTATCTGGGATTCCATTTTCCCTTTGTTTCCAGGAAAAAAATGGAAAGAAAACTTCCATTTTCTGGCCATCAGCTGGATGAGAAGGTCAGGGTTTGATCCTTTCTTTATCCTCGTCTCCATGACATGGGAATTGTCCTCCTTCATCCCAAAACAGGGCCAGGCTCAGATAAACACCTTATACGGACATTCCTGGAATCATGGAATGGTTTGGGTGGGAAAGGACTGGAAAATCCCATCTCATCCCATCCCATGATTCCATGAAAAACAGGTTGTCAGCACATCCCAGCAATCAGTGCCACTCCAAATCCATGGTTTCCTCATGGATAAATGAACCACCGGGGAGCCGAGGGTGATTATGGCTCTGGAGAGCTGGAATTGCTCCTTTCCCGAGCTTTCCAAACCCTTTTTGCTCCCCCAAGAATGGACACAGTCCCAAGGCTGCCAGAACTCCAGGAGCCTTTGGAAAATGCCCAGGGTGGGATCGTTGGGATTGTCTGTGCAGGGAAGGAGCTGGATCCATGATCCTGTGATTCCTGATTCTTCCCATCAGGATATTCCATGACCCCTCCCACACCACTGCCAGTGGACAGAGGTCTGAAGCCATGACCAGATGGACAAATTCCCTATTTCTGGAGCAATCCTGAGTTTATCCCATACAAATTCCGAGTGAGGAACGGCTTTAAATCATGGCAAAGCTCACGTAGCCGAAACGGCTCTGTCCCAAAACTGCAGCTTTTTTGTAGCTCAACCCATCCAAAAATTCCTCTTCGGATTTAGAACAAAACCTCTCATTTTGCTCCTCCAGCCTGGTTTAAAAATAGGGAAACAACGGCCTCTCCTAAAAATAGGGAGACAAACATTTTCCTAAAAAAAAAAAATCCCCTTTTTTTATTCCAATTTTATTTTGCTGCCCGGGCCTTGACTCAGCAAGGAATTTCTCCTTCATGCACATCCCATCTTTATTCCCATCTCCTCCTGCCTCCAAGGAATTGGCTCCTGGGTCCAGACAGTGGGAGTTTGGGAAACGCTGAGGGAGCAGGACGAAGGAAGGAAAGCTGGGATGAAAAGGAGCTCTGGGCCAGTGGGAAACACCCATGGAATGGTTTAACCTCCACTGGGAATTCATCCACATTGGAATGGGGAGAGGATCGGGAGGGAAAAATGGGAAAACTCATGGGTTGATGTGGAGATTAATAGGGAAAGGAAAATCCACATGAAAAAAAGAAAACAAGGAATTCTTTCCTAGCTTCTTAACCCAGGCAGGTGTTTGCCCATCCCTGGAAAAACCAGGGTCCTGCTCAGGAATGACGATCTGGGAAGACAAAATGGCGTCAGTTGGAAAATCCCCACATTCCTTCTTTCCCTCCCAGGTTTATCCACTGAGGGTGGTGTCCCATGTTCTGGAATGTCCCTGTGCTCCCTGGCTGTGGCCATTCCCAATTCCTGCTGCATTCCCAGCCTCCCCACTGGGATGAGGAGCAGGGAAGGCCTCGGATCTGTGAAAGCACTTCCCAAAACCAATGGAACCGTCCCTGTGTTTCCAACATCCCAGGAATTACAATCTGGGATGACAAAATGGCAACACTTGGAATGTCCCCGCATTCCTTCTTTTCCCCCCAGGTTTATCTGCTGAGGGTGGTGTCCCATGTTCTGGAATATCCCCATGCTCCCTGGCTGTGGCCATTCCCAACTCCTGCTGCATTCCCAGCCTCTCCACTGGGATGAGGAGCAGGGAAGGCCTGTGAAAGGATCTCTGAAAGCACTTCCCAAAACCAATGGAACCGTCCCTGTGTTTCCAACATCCCAGGAATTACAATCTGGGATGACAAAATGGCAACACTTGGAATGTCCCCACATTCCTTCTTTTCCTCCCAGGTTTATCCGCTGAGGGTGGTGTCCCATGTTCTGGAATATCCCTGTGCTCCATGGCTCCGGCCATTCCCAACTCCTGATGTATCCCAAGCTCTTCACTGGGATGAGGAAAAATCTCGGATCTGTGGAAGCACTTCCCAAAACCAATGGAACCATCCCTGTGTTTCCAACACCAAATCCAGCCCAAATCCCAAACACGGCCCCATTCCAGCTCCTGGGAGGAATATTTACTCCAGCCCAGCCAACCTGGCACATCCCGAATCCCACTTTCCTCCAAGGACACAGCTGGGAGGCAGGAGGAGGTGGGATAACATCGGCTCCCTGTGGGAGCCAGCACTGCCAAGAGCAAAAATCCTGGGAGCACTCCCAGATGGAGACCCCATTCCATGGGCTGGATCCAAGCCTGTGTTGTTCCTCTACCGCCCACCAGAGTGGAGCAGATGGATCTGAGCTCCCGTGGGACTCCTGGATGGATAATCTGGCAGGAGTAGGGAGTGAGAAAAGTGGGATTTTTCTTCAGCTCTACCAAGGAAAGTTCTCTTCTTCCTGGCACGGACACATCCGTGGGCATGGAGTGATAGGACAAGTGGGAACGGCTCCAAGCTGGAAGAGGATGAATTTAGATGGGATATTGGGAAGGAATTATTCCCTGGGAGGGTGGGGAGGGGCTGGAATGGAATTCCCAGATTTGCTGTGGCTGCCCCTGGATCCCTGGCAGTGTCCAGGGCCAGGTTGGACATTGGGGCTTGGAGCAGCCTGGGACAGTGGGAGGTGTCCCTGCCCATGGATGGGGTGGAATGGGATGGGATGACTTTACAGCCCATCCAGTGCCATGGGCAGGGACACCACTATCCCACTATCCCTGGTGGCTCCAAGCCCCTTCCAACCTGGCCTTGGACACTCCCAGGGATGGGAATCCACAACTTCTCTTCCTAACTTTGTTTTTCCTACTTTTTAAGGAAATCTTGGAGAAGGTTTTCTCTGCCCTGGATTAGCAAACACTTCAAAACAGCCAAAGAAAACGAGGTGAGCACCAGCCTTGGCTCGGGACGGAGGGCACAGAAAGAAACTTCCTTTGTTTTTCAGCAGCGAAAAGATCCCGAGGGAAAGAGAAAAGGGAGTCTGGGATTTTTCTCGGTCAGGGCACGGCCAGGCTGTGCCACTTGATAGGGAATTTTTGGGTTCCTTTATCCTACTTTTCCTTAGCCCAGCCCTTCCTCCTCATCCCCTCTTATCTCTCCATGCCATGAACAAAAATAACCCACCAAGACATCACTCCTTGGCCGTTCCCAGCACCCGCATTCCATGGAATATTTGGATGACATGAGCCAGGTCTCACGGGGGAACACCAAACCCCCTGAAAAAAAAAAAAAAAAAAAAAAAGAGGGATTTTCCCATAAATAAAAGTTCTTTCTATCAAGCTCATCCTCAGGGGATTTGACGTGCTCCTGGTCACCTCGGAATTCTTGGAGAGAAGTCCAAGTGGGACAGGAGGAAGTGGCTGGGAGGATGGACTTATGAGGAGAAAAGCTGGAGGAGCTAAATATGGATTTTTGGCTGGAAAACAGGGAAGGAGGACAACTGTCTGCGGATGGACAGAAATATCCGGGAGAGGGAGGGATTGCTTGGGTCTGACCGGCTGGGGAATAACCAGAAATCACGGGGTGGGATTAAGGAATGGAAAATGAGTGCTGGCCATCGGGGGAAACATTCCAACCTCTTGGATTGAGGAACATCCACCCTCCCCCTGGGCTGGGGTGGAAATTCTGCCCCTGGAGACGTTTAAAAATTACCTAGGGTGGGAATCCTGCTCCTGGAGATGTTTAAAAACGGCCTGGAGGGCTCTTGGCGATCATCCTTGGGGTAAAGATGGATTGGATCTGGGTGTTCCCGGCAGGAAGCACACCTGGACAATGGGAAGGGGCTCAAGCTGCCTAAATCCAGGAAAATCCGGGCATGGAATCACGGAATGGCAGAATAGGTTGGGTTGGAAGGGAATTTAGGGATGACCTCATTCCATGAGGGATGCCTCCCACTATCCCAGGGTGCTCCAAGCTTTACCCAACCTGGCCTTGGACACTTCCAGGGCTGGTGAATCCACAATTTCTCTGGGATATTCCATGCTGGGAGTAGCTCCACCATAAGGGTGTGGAAAACTAATGTCTCCCCTTTTCCCTTCTCTCCAAGGCACCTGGAAATGTGGGAATATTCAGTTATAAAGCTGGAAATTTTGGGGAACAGCAATAGGAATCTTTGCCACCAGGATTTTTCTGTGCCCAGAGTTTGGACACTGAAGCCATTCCAATTCCTGAAAAAATGTGGGAATGGGGTCGTGGATCTTCATTATCAGGGAGATCCCAACATCTGGGATGCACTGTGGGTTATCCCACCTGGAGGTCTGGCCTGAGGTTCAAACAGGCCATAAAAAGTCATTTATGGCCTCAAAATCCCTGCCGAGGGCCTGGAGAATCCTGGAGCTCGGGGAAATGAATCCAAACAAGGAAACAAAAGTGAATAAAAAAAAAAAAAAATCAATGGCAAAAACTGGGGAAAGATGAACTGAGGTAAAATAGGAATAAAATATTTTTTTAAGGATAAAATAAATTAGGGAAATATAAAATAGGAATAAAATAAAATTTTTTAAGAAGGGAAAAATAAAATAGGGAAAAAAATAAAATACGGAAAAATCAAATCAAGGGGAAATAGGAAAAATTTAAAAATAAGAATAAAATAAAATTAGAAAAATTAAAAAGAAAGAAAAAATAAAGGAGAAAAACAATTAAAATGAAGAACAGTAAAATAGGAAAAAAAAAGTGGAAAATTTTTTAGAAAAGGAAATAATTAGAAAAAAGGGGAAAATAGGGGGGAAATAAAGAGGAAAAATTGAAACAGGAAAAAATTGTAAAGAGGAAAAAATAGGAAAACTTGAATAAAATAACATAGGAATAAAATAAAATTTAAAAGAAGAGAACCTCATTGATGTGAGTAGAGCCCATTTTCATCCGTTTTTCCTTGAAGATCTCCCTCCAATCCCTCCTGGTGCCAGCAATCCTTGGTCTCAAGGGTTGTAACAGATGCAGACACTTGGAATTCCAGAATCCTGGAATTCTGGAGGTCTCCAGCCCATCCTCGTGCTCCAAGCAGTGTCAGATCAGAGCAGGGTGCCCAGGGCTTTTCCAGGCTGATCCTGAAGGTCTCCAAGGATCCCGTTGTGTCCTCCTTGCCCTCCCCACCACCTTCTCCAGGCCCCACCACCCTCCCAGGGACTCCCCAGTTCAGGAATGCCTCGGCTGTACTGGGAGAGCCCCAAACTGGGCACATTCCTGGGAGGAAGGCCAAGAAATGCTGAATAAAGGAAGTTTTAGGATTAGATTCAGGAACATCTCCAAAGTCCAGCACCCTGCAAGGTTTCCACCCAAATGGAGGAGAATCATGGGGATAATCATGGAGAGAAGGACTTGGAGCTCACCAGGGAATGTATTTTCCCAATTCCCTGTGAGATTTCCACCCAAAGTGGAGAAGAACCATGGGGATAACCATGGGGAGAAGGCCTTGGAGCCCACCAGGGAATGGATTTTTCCAGTTCCCTGTGAGGTTTCCACCCAAAATGGAGAATGATGGGAATAATTATGGAGAGAAGGACATGGAGCCCACCAGGGAATATATTTTCCCAATTCCCTGTGAGATTTCCACCCAAAATGGAGAATGATGGGAATAATCATGGAGAGAAGGACATTGAGCTCAGCAGGCAATGGATTTTCCCATTCCATCCTCTCTCCTTTGCCTACAAAGATGTGACCATGAGGGGACCTTCCCACCACATCGGACTCCCAAATGACCTGGAGATGTTTGGTTTTGCTCAGAACAGGACAAAATACCCCTGGCTTAGGATTTCTCCTCCTGCTCCTCTCTTTTGGGGTTTTCCACCCACAGCTTCCATCCCATGTTCCCGTCCAGGAAGGAACCAGCGCAGGATCAAACTCCAACCAAATCCTGAGAAAAAAAATAATGAAAAGAAGGATTTTTTTTTATTTTAGTCCATTTTTCTCCCTCCTGGGACCAGTTCCACCCCTCACCAGGACCAACCTCTTCCTCTTGCCCCACACCAATGTCCCGCTCCTGGATTTGGATCCCACTTTACCTGCAGTGGGTTCCAGGAGCAGCAGGTTCTCCTCCTCTTTTCCCCAGTCCCCTTTTACACGCTCTCAGCAAATCCCTCTGCACCCTTCTCCCCTCCAGACTAAACAATCCCAACTCTTTCCATCCTTCCATGGAGGTCATGTTTGCCAGACCTCTGATCGTTCCTGCTGCTGTCCCCTGGACCGGTTCCAGCTGGCCTCGGTCTCCCTTGGAATGCCTTGTCCCGGACACTTGGGCTCCAGCTGAAGCCTTTTGGGACTCCTCAGCTCGGAGATCTCCATCAGAGAGGGAGATTAAAGTTCCTAAATCTGGATCTGGTTCCGAATCCGCATCTCCTCTGTGCTTGGGATGGCTCTGCTGTTCCCACCAGGGACTGTGGGGAATGCAAAACATCCCAAGTGCTCCAAGACTTGAGAGCCAGCCCAGGACGCACGGAAAAAGATGGAATAGGAACTCTTCCCAAAGGTCCTCAAAGCACAGCACACCTGGGGAATTCCCAGCTCCACGTGCAGGATTTGAGGTGGGATGAAGGGAATTCTGCTGTACCTGAGTATCTCCCTTTTTTACCTGAGAATGTAGGGTAGGACAAAGGGAAAGAAGTTTAAACTAAAAGAGGAGAGATTTAGATGGGATTTGGGAAGCAATTCATCCCTGTGAGGGGGGAAAGGGGCTGGGCTGGAATTCCCAGATTTGCTGTGGCTGCCCCTGGATCCATGGCAGTGCCCAAGGCCAGGTTGGAAATTGGGGCTTGGAGGCACCTGGGACAGTGGAAGGTGTCCCTGTCCATGGAAAAGGTGGAATGGGATGGGCTCTAAAGTCCCTACCAACCAAAACCATTCCAGGATTCTGGAGACCCTCTGCTCCTCTGGAGCCAGGCTGGGAGAGCTGGGAATGTTCCCCTGGAGAAGGGAAGGCTCCAGGCAGAGCTCAGAGCCCCTTGCAGGGCCTGAAGGGGCTCCAGGAGAGCTGGAGAGGGACTGGGGACAAGGCCTGGAGGGACAGGACACAGGGAATGGCTTCCACTGGGAAAGGGGAGATTGGGCTGGGATCTTGGCAAGGAATTGCTGTGTGGGAGGGTGGGGAGGGGCTGGGCTGGAATTCCCAGATTTGCTGTGGCTGCCCCTGGATCCCTGGCAGTGTCCAAGGCCGGGCTGGGCACTGGGGCTTGGATCCACCTGGAATAATGGGAGGTGTCCCTGCCCATGGATGGGGTGGAATGTGATGGTCCCTTCCATCCCAAACCATTCCATGATTTTATGGTGTTCCCAAACATCTCAACACTCCTCGGTTTTGCTGCCAGGCCCTACAGCTGCATCTCCATCTGCGAGCTGGGAAAAGAAGTCCAAAATCAAAATCAATCTGAAATCCAAAATCAGTCCAAAATCCAATCAATCCAACACCAAAGATGTTCCCACTTCCCTTCATCCACAGGAAGATCTGTCCTTCTTCCAAGAAAAACTGGTTCCCAAACCCCCCACCCCGCCCCCTGCATTTATTAACAGAACCAAATTAACACTAATTAATGATTAACCACTAATTAATGATTAACCATGTTAAAGCCCCTCCAGGATTCAATGAAATGCAAGAGGGAACAACAAAGAGCTCCAAGGATGAACCAGGAGATTCCTGTAAAATCCTTTTAGCTCCATTCATTCCAAATGTTTCCCAAGAGAATTCCAGGCAGACACGTTTCCTACCCTGGCAGAGCATCCCTACTTAATCCTATTTCTTATTAAAGCAAACAATTAATTGGCTGCAAACCCCAATCTGATTTGTTTTTCCTTTTCTCTCCCCATTACAAATTAGCAGGTCCCAAAATGCAATTATTTGGTTTATTTGTAATTAAGAGTTGCTAAATCCTTGGCTGTTTCAGCAGTTCGTAATTCCAGCTGTACATCCCTGTCTTTCCAGTGCTATTTTGGTCTCCTTGCTTTTATTCCCTGCTTTTATTCCAGGCTTTTTATTCCCTGGAAATGGAGGAATGCAGGGACAAGCAGGAATAAAAAGTAATTTTAGGATAACTGCTCACCCCACTCCTGATGGGATGATCACAAAGGTGACATTAAGGCCTGGCTGGAGTCACCTCCACCCCATGGAGAATCCCTGGGGGAATCACCCTCTCCACCTCCTCCCTCTTCCTTTTATCCACATTCGGCTCACATCTCCCACCTCCCTTTCCATGGATTCATTGGAGAAATCCATCCCTTCCTTATCCCAGCTGGAGTTTGCAGAGAGCCACGACACAAATGGGGGTTATTAATGAGCCACCCATTATCCAAGCATGGAATAATCTCCATAACTCCCACACACCTGGAATGAGACCTTGGATCCTGGAGTTCCCATCTTCAGGAACCCACTGCAGGTCAGCCTTTCCTGGCTCAGCTCCAGATCTTGCACTGGAGCAATTCCCAGGACCTTGGATCCCGGAGAGCCCATCCTCAGGAACCTGCAGCAGGTCAGCATTTCCTGGCCCAGCTCTGGATCCAAATGCTGGGGTAAACGCCAGGAGCTCCCAAAGCGGGATCAGGAATCCCATTGACATTCCCATCCTCATTCCATGGACAACTTCTCCTCCAATTTCTCTTGCTCCCAAGGCATTTGCTGATTTTTTCATCCCATTTCCAGCTGGGACAATGCACAGAGCTCATGGATCAAAGCCTGTGGATAGCTGGACAACTGGCAGCGGCCTAGCAAACGCTGTCCTATGAACTTAAGCTGGGCCTAACCACCTTTCTGGGTAAAGGGAAAGGGCTGGGGAGGAGATCTTGGAGTTGTGTCTCTAGGATTCATCCCGAAACTCTGCACACTTGTGACTCACGAGTGTCCTGAAGGGGAACGAGGCATTTCCCAACCTTTGGAGTGAGCCCTGGGAAGGCCGTGCCAAGGTTTTAACGGGAGAGGTGATTTCACCGGGATAGCTCTGACTCCAAATGAATCCCCGCTCCTTTTCCCCAGCCGCTGGAGCCAGGCTGGCAATTCCAAGCAATCATCCCACCGGGAGCCAGATGTCTGAGTCAGATTAGGTGATTCAGCTGCTGGAGGGCCTGGAGAAGGAACCTGGGATCAGACTCCCAGCTGGAATTTGGATATAACTATCCCAGGTGACACCGCTCCCAAATAATTGCACCAGCAGCAAGTGTCGGTCCATGTTTTCTGTGGGAAACAGGCCTGACCTCCTTGGAAAATGAGGAATTCTGCTCATCAAAGAGGATCTTCCAGGCAGAACCAAAACTTCCATGTGGTGCCAGAGTTCAGGCAGCACAACCCCAGGCTGGAACAGCTTCTGCTGCAGGAATAAACTCCAGATCCCATGGATTGGGACTGGGAGCTGCTATTCCAGTGGGAAAGGATATTTGGCAGGATCTGCTGCCTTGCTCACAGGTTGTCGTCAGCTGATGGCAGCTCCCAAGGTCACTGGAGGTGGTAAAATGATGAGGAGGAAGAGGGCAGGATTATCCAGGTCCTGAATGCTCTGGCTCCAATGGACTTTTTTAGGGAATAAAATCCAGTGGAACATGCAGGAAACAGGGAAATTCCACCATACACAGAGAGCAGAAGGACAATTACTTTTGAGGGCTTGAATATTTAAATAGGGAAGAAGATCAGCTTGATTTCCCTAAAAAGTGATGGAAAATAGGATAAAAGAAGAATTATTGCAGCACAGAAACCCCTGACAAGGCAGAGAATGAAATAACGGGTACAGACTGGGAGAAGTTGTTTAAAAGCTGGATAGATCCAAGGAAAATCCAAGAGAAAATAATTTAGTGGAAGACCTTGGAAGATCAACCTCATGGAAAAGGATGAAGATATTAGGAGCTGGATTTATCTCACCTCCATTTAGGAGTCTGAAAGGCAGCCCAGACTGGGATATTTGGCTTCCTGAAGAACTGGTGGAGAGGGAATTCCATTCCTAAATCCCAATCTTCACTTTGTGAGGTGGATTCTGTGAGGAGGATCAGCCCTACATTTCTGACCTCACGTGTTTTAGGAGAAACTCTAGGAGGGATCCGTGTTTTAGGAGAAACAATGGAAGGGGATCCGTGTTTTAGGAGAAACGATGGAAGGGGATCCATGTTTTAGGGGAAACTCTAGAAGGGATGTGCGTTTTAGGAGAAACTCTGAGACTGGGAACAAACCTCGGCATCTCTCCTTGTTTCTGCCAGGCTGGAACAAACCAGCCTGGAGCAGGGAGGGGAGGAAGAGCAGGATGTGCTCTCCCAACCATGTGGGAGCAATATATTGGTGGGAAAAATCCTCTGGCTGCCAAGGAACATCGGGAATTACAGCGTCAAACGTGTCTTGGTGTGCAATTACGGGAAATAAAACTCCGTGCGCGCATTCCAAGATGAGAAACGTTTCTATATGGACACATTACAGACAGGCCTCCTGCTTCCCATCCCAGCTTCCCTAGGCCGGGATTAAAACCAGATTGGAGTAGCCTGGGAAAAGCCATTCCTGTGTCCCGGTTCCCTCGTTAAACTGTAGGTGGTTCATCCTTCCATGTGTTGGATATCACGGGATTTGCTTTTCCACGGTTCTTTTGATGTGTCGGTGCTCCTCACCCATCTTCCAGAGGGTTTTCCAGGAATTCCATGGTGTTTCCCTCTCCCTGCTCATCCGGGTTTACCTTGCTGGAGGAGCACAAGGATTCCTTGGGCAGAGTTTGCTCTGTGGACACAAGAAACTCCAGGAAAAGTCCTGCTCCTATATTATGTTATAATTTAATTATGTCATAAATCGCAGGACCACTCAGGCAGGGGAAAGTGAGGCAGCTCCAGTCAGAAAAAAAAGCAGGAACATTTTCCCAGCCTGCTCTAGGAAATCCACAACCACTGTGCTCATCTGTACAAGGTAACACCAGAATTTTCGCAGTAAAACTTGGAATTGGGGTTCATTTTGGAGTTGAAAATGGGGTTTTTTTCCCCTCTGCCTTTCACCAAAAAATGGGATTTCTCAAAAAAATCCATTTCCGCTCTCATTTTATCACCAAAATCCCAATAAAACTCCAGAGTTCCAAAGGAGGATGGAAGAAAACCAGCACCAGTTTAACAATTACAAACCACAGAACGATGGACACCCCGTGGATTTGGGTCTAAAGGATCCTTGAGGTCCTTCCCAATCCGAACCATTCTGAGATTCTCCAAAATCAAAACCCACTGAAGAGAAGAGTTTTGGGCATTTCTCTGCCAGTATTTTCAGGAAAACCGAATGAGGGGAGGATTCCTGTGCACAGATAGAAAACGACCTTTTTAATCCATGGAAAGCCTCTTTTCAACCAACTCCAAGCACAACATTCCCCAGGAATCCCACGGAGCCTCACACGGCGCCCTGTGCTCTCCTCATCTATTCATGGCTCATTCCAGAGCCAATCCTCCCTTGGGTGCATCCCGAGGAGCAAAGGCAGCTCCTGTGGGATCCAGTGTAGGGAATTCAGCAGCTTCCAAGTGCCCAGAGCTCCCATTCCCACTCTGGTGGTCGGGAAGCAGCTGGATCCATGGTTCTGCTCCGCACAAAGCTCCAGCTGAAGCAGCACCAGCCAGGAAGTCCCACACATCAAGGAATTACCTGGGATTGACCTAAAATAGACCAAGGCCAAGGGTTTGGTCTGGTTTAAGGACATGTGCAGAGGTTTGATTAGCTCCCTGATAGCTCCAAACTGCTGGGAATGAAACCAGCATTCCACTCACCTTGGATGTGGTAGCTGTGACCACCCTGAGGCTTGGCCAGGTCACCTCCAGAGGGGCAAACAGGGCCTGGTCCGCACTTTCCAGGAAATCCCAAAGCCATCCTTTCCACCCTCAAGGAAGTCCAAAAGCCATCCTTTCCAACCCGAATGAAATCACAAAGCCATCCTCTAAAACCCCAAGGAATTCCACAACCCATCATTTCCAACCCTCAAGGAATTTCAAAATCCACCCTTTCAAACCCCAAGGAATTCCAAAAGCCATCTTCTCCAACCACAATGAAATCCCAAAGCCATCCTTTCAAACCCCAAGGAATTCCAAAATCCACCCTTTCCAGCCTCAAGGAATCCCAAAGCCATTCCAGTTCCCCAAACCATCCTTTCAAACCCCACTTTAGGGATAAAAAGGTGAGGCAGTGTGTCCTACTTTAAAATCCCTCTCCCAAGCACTGAGTGGAAAATTCAGGGAAAAAATGGGAATTTCCAGAAGGGGTTTATCCCACTGCTAGGGCCATCCTCTACCCAGACATCCCAAAAACGTGCGAAGGACATTGTCCAGCTCTCCACAGATAGCCTGGCACACGCCGAGAGCGGAATCCCCACGGAGCTCATTTAGGAGCGACTGAGACCATTCCTCGGGATTCCATTTGGGAAATCAAACTGATGAATGGCTCCTCTTCCAGCCCTGGCCAAGACCGTGGTTTTCCGTGGAGCAGGGAGGAGGAGACGCAGACCTTCGGAATGGTCTCTGCGGATGGGAATTCATCCGGGTTTGTTTTCCCAAGGCACAGATCCTTTTAGAGTCATGAGGCCCAGGAGGGGCGGGGAGCAGAGGGAATGTTTGGGGTTATTTTTGGTCGGAGAGGAACAGTTCCGAAGTCATTCCAATCCCATTAAGTGAGCGCTTGGAAAGCCAAAACCCTTTGGACTTTTCCACTCAGTGACTCTTGGGAGAAGCAGAGGGAAGTCAATGGTGTCCCCCCTCTCCAGATATTCCCTCCAATCCCACCATTCTAAATCCTGCCCATGGATCCTCAGAGCCTGCAGCATTTTTGGGGAAATCTGAGGGAATTTGCTCTTTTTTGGGGATTAATAAAAGAATAAATAAGGGATCCCCTTGACTGGATATTCCCTCACCTCCCTAAATCCATCTGGGAGCAAAGTGGGAATCCAACCACTCACTTTCCCAGGTGTGGCACATTCCAGCGCTGTGGAGATCAGGGAGTGAGGATCTGATCCAGGTTTAAACACCCACATTCCCCATCACAAACCTTGGGAGTGTTTTCCCTCCAAAAGGGGCTCTCCTTGGATGCTTTGAAGAGAATGATCCAGATGATCCAGGAATGACCCAGTTCCTCCATTCCTGGAGTCCTGTGAGACCCAACAACCCCTCTTTCCATGGATCCTGAGGGAACGGTTTCCATAACCACATCCATAAATGGTGGCTCTGTTGAAGATCAGCTCCCTCCAGGTGCGTCCCATTTCTTACGGAGCTTCCATTGACCTTGGGAGCTGGAACAGCTTCATGGAGACTTCATGGGACATCAAGCAGGGTCTGGGACATTTCCTCCTGCCCCACAGTGGGATCTGTCCACCAGGGAGTGCTCAGCATCTAGAGCTGGTGGTTCCCAAATATTCACTGGGATAAGGTCTTCTCCACGGGATGAGTTTGTCTCCCAACCTTCCTCCTCCTGTAGGAAATCCAGGGTGTGGAAAAGTCAAGGGAAGCAGTCAGAAAAGAAGCCAAATATTGGGTCATCTTGAGCTTGGAAAACTGGTCTGGTGCAGGAATCATGGAATGGTTTGGGTTGGGAGGGACCTTAGAGCCCATCCAGTGCCACCCCATCCATGGGAAGGGACACCTCCCATTATTCCAGATGGATCCAAGCCCCAATGTCCAGCCTGGCCTTGGACACTGCCAGGGATCCAGGGACAGTCACAGAAAATCTGGGAATTCCATTCCAGCCCCTCCCCACCCTCCCACACAGCAATTCCTTGCCAAGATCCCAGCCCAATCTCCCCTTTCCCAGTGGGAAGCCATTCCCTGTGTCCTGTCCCTCCAGGCCTTGTCCCCAGTCCCTCTCCAGCTCTCCTGGAGCCCCTTCAGGCCCTGCAAGGGGCTCTGAGCTCTGCCTGGAGCCTTCCCTTCTCCAGGGCAACATTCCCATCTCTCCTAGCCTGGCTCCAGAATCCTGGAATGGTTTTGGTTGGAAGCAACCTTAAAGGGATCCAGTGCCACTCCATCCATGTTCAGGGACACCTTCCACTATCCCAGGCTGCTCCAAGCCCATCCAACCTGGCCTTGGACACTCCCAGGGATGACTGGTGAGATTTTGGGAGGCTTTCTTTGAAGCAGAAAGTGTGGAGAAGAAAGGAAAACTGAAAATAAAAATAATTTTAAATCATAAGCCACAATTCCAACCTCAGAACTGGATTTTTTCCATCTTTCTTGAAGGTTTATCCAGGAAAATAAATGGGAGAAATGGATTTCCCAAACCCATTCTCATAGGTTTTGGGGCCAAGCTGATACAAATTGGGACAACGAAGAGGAAAGAAAATGTGAATTTCCAGGATCATTTCCATGATATTAGGAGCACCAAAAGCTCCTTCTACCCAAAGAGTTCAACCTCCTACAAAAACCAGGCAAGAAAATCCCACCCGGATATCCCTGCTCCGACCACAAATCCCAGATAATTTATGGTACCTGCTTCCCAGAGTCTCCCAACCTGTTTTAAACACCTGGAGCACCCTTGAACAAACCTCAGGTTTGTTGCCTGGATGACCCAACACCCAACCGCTCCCAAGGGAAAACATGGAAAACACAACCCATGGAAGCTCCAGTGGAGGTCCCAGCAGGAAAGCTGAGGGGCAGGGAGAGATCCTGGCTGTTTTCCCCAATTATTTTAATTTTTTCCCCAAGCTGTGGCTTTAGGCAAAACCCTCTCAGGAGCATTTCCATGGCCAACAGGAGATCCATTAATCCCAGCCAGATCTCCCTGGAAATCCCGGGAATTCCAGCAGCCCCGCTCGTCTCCCGGAGGTTGATTCCCGTTTTTCGGCGGCCCGGAGCCGCGGGATGCCAATAATTGCTCGGTGAATGACCCCTTGTTCGGGCCGCGTCGCCATGGCCGGGGGGCCCTTCCACACGTTTGGAGCTCGCACTTCCTGACATCTGGTTCCAATCCCATCCCCGTGCCGGCTGCTGGAGCTCCAGCGGCCTCTTACCTGAGAAAAGGTACCGGGAAGCCAGAATTCCCACACGGCAATTCCCTCTCCTGCCAAACGCATCCTTCGTCCCAAATCCGTCGCTACGGACCTGGCATTTCAGCCTCTGTCCCTCCTTTCTGCTGCTGTGTCCTCTCTTGGAGGTGGAGAAATTAATTAAAATTAATAAATTATTAGTTTAATTCGTTTTTTGGTGCTTGTTTGCTTCCTGTCTCCCTCGGATTAACAGGATCTCCTTGGATCTGAGCAGGATCCAATGCCCTCCATGCAGAGGCACCAGAAAAGCCTCAAACGAGAAAAATCGGGGAATTTTTGGGACTTTAACCCCATCCATCAGCTCCAAACATCCAGGAGAAGTTTGGGCACTCAGGATTCCTCAACCGCCAGCTCAGAGGATCAGATCCAACCACGCGTCCAGGATGGAATCCGTGCTTTTCCCGAGCCCAGGGAAGCACACACAAGGCAGGGAACCAAAATCTTGTCTTTTCCATAAAAAAAATGTCCTTTCTCCAGTTTTTTTCCCACCTTGACCCAATCTACAACAAATTCCAGCTGCTTCTCCCACCCCGTTAACTCCATTTTACCTAAAATTCCCGTATTTTTTGCTGTTTGGTGTGTGAAGGAATCCCAAACCAATTCCCTCTCCCGCTTCTCCTTCTGCTGACCCATCTGCTCCTCCTGTTTAGCCTCGGGTGCCACCTCCCACATTCCCAGCGGGAATTCCTCCGGAGGAAATCCATGGCATGCCGAGCACAGCTTTGATACTCAGCCGCCAGAAATTCCCATGAATCATAAAATCTGATCCGTGCAACCCCAGGAATCAGCGCAAAACTCCAGGTCCTGGAAGGTGGAATCCCCCAATCCTCCAAGTGGGATTTTCCCATCCCAAAACAACTTCCAGCTTGCAGGCGCTGGGCAAGGAGGTGTTCCCATTTTCCAGAGCTGTGGGATCTGGTGGTCACGGTCATGTTTCATCCCAAATTTCTCCGCTCCAGTGCAACTCAGCTGCTGTGGAATTTCATAACAGGCGGCTCTGGGAAGTGGGGCTGGAGCTGGGATTATTCCTGGAAAGCTCGGAGTGTTCCTGCCTCGCACTTAAGCTCGGATTTTCTGGGAAGTGCCTCTGCCACCTCATTCCCACCCTGCCACTGTTGGGATAACCTTGGCAAAGCCCCAGCTCAGCTCAGTTTTTCCATCTGGGCACTCGGGATAATTGCAAAGCCCCCTTTCCCTAACAAGGTGTTTCCAAATTCCCAGGGAAAAGGCCCCGTGGAGTTGCAGAACTCCTGGATTTTGGGGCGTCTGGAGATTCATTGGATGCCAAATCCAAACCCTGCCTGGGAAAATGAAGTGTTGGGGGACCAGGGGGTTTCAAGTTTTCCCTCCTTTTTAATGTTTGGATTTCCTCAGCTCCTGCAGAACCCAAACTGCCCCTGGAATTTTGTTTGGGCTCCTCTGGATTCCATCCAACCCCAGCTTTTGGAAGTGATGCTGAGAAATATCCTGGAGCTCCAAGTCCAGATTATTCCGGTTGCTTCAGGCTTGGGATCAGATGGAAGGAGGGATATTCTGGATCACCCCAAATTCCAGCTCTGGCTCCTAGGCCAGGAGAGACTTTGCCGGGAAGGAAAAGGTAGGGGGAGTGGGAGCAGGGACCTGGATTTACCCAGTGGAGAGAGGGAAGAGGAAAAAACTCCAGGTCCAGTTTGTGCATGGAAAAACTTCCCAAACAACGCTGGGAATTGCCAGCAGTGATAATCACAGCGAGAACTGGGTTTTTCCAAGGAAATGTAGGGAATTTTTACAGCTGAACGAGCTCCTGCATCCCTGAATCCCAGCACGGATCCCTTCAGGAAGCATCTCCCGGGCAGCTCCGCATCCAGAGCCACTCCTGGGCTGACTCACATTCATCCCACACGCTCCTCCAGCGGCAGCCGCAGCCAAAACCATGGAAAAACTGCCCGGGAATGCTGCGCGTGCCCTTTGGCACAGCTGGCTCCGGCTGCTGCTCCAGTGCCCGGCTGCCCTCGGAGCCTGGCTGCAGCAGGGCATGGATATTTTGGGATAAGGGATGGGGGGAGCTGCAGCAGGGCACGATATTTTGGGATATTGGGATGGGGGGAGCTGCAGCAGAGCACAGTTTTTTTGGGATGCTGGGATGGGGGGAGCAGAGGGCGGGTTTTTGGGATAAGGGGATGGGGGGAGCTGCATCAGGGCGTGGATATTTAGGGATGCTGGGATGAGGGGAACAGAGCATGGTTTTTAGGGATGCTGGGATGAGGGGAGCTGCAGCAGGGCACAGTTTTTTGGGATACTGGGATGAGGGGAGAAGAAGGCAGGTTTTTTGGGATGCTGGGATGGGGGGAGCAGAGGGCGGTTTTTTGGGATAAGGGGATGGGGGGAGCTTCAGCAGAGTGTGGGTTTTTTGGGATAAGGGGATAGGGGGAGCTGCAGCAGAGCACGGGTTTTTTGGGATGAGAGGATAGGGGGAGCTCCAGTAGGACGCGGGTTTTTTGGGATGCTGGGATGAGGGGAGCAGCCTGAACCAGGCCAGGGCTGTTTCCCTTGGATACGGGATGGGATGAGCCTGGACATGGGACCCGCAGAGGGCAGCACGGCAGCTCAGCCATGGAATGTGCTGGATCCCGATCTCCAGCGCCAAAATCCGGCTCCAAGAGCTCTCGGATGGCAGCGATCGGGGTGGGGATTGAGCGGCATTCCAAAAAAACGTGTCCTCACCTGTGTCCAGCGTCAGGTGCTCCCAACAGCTCCCTCGGCCACTTCCAGGCTCCCTCGGGCGCAGGTGGAATGGGGCTGGGCAGTCCCTGCTCCCCTGAACTTGCATTTGCGCCAGCCACAAAATTCATCCCACAGGGAAACATCCTGAAAATTCCTCTCCCCATCCACACCAGCACGTGGATAACTTGGGAAGGTCTCTCCCCCAAAAAAGGAGCGTGGGATGTGGGGATTCCGATCCAGGGTCAGGCTCCTCTCCCTGCCCCAGCACCCAGGACATTCAGCCCTGGCACAAACATTGCCAAAGCAGACATGGAACAGAAGGAAATTCCCCTTCAGCCATTATCCCGGGATTTATCAACTCAGGAGGGTGGGGAGGGGCTGGGCTGGAATTCCCAGATTTGCTGTGCCTGCCCGTGGATCCCTGGAAGTGTCCAAGGCCAGGTTGGAGCACTCAGGGACAGTGGGAGGTGTCCCTGGGTGGAACTGGATGAACACTCAGGTCCCTCCATCCCAAACCATTCCACGATTCCACAATTCCTATGGGCTTAGGAAATGTGCAGCCACAGAGGGACCTGCAGGAATTTTGCCAGCAGGATCCTCACACCTGGAGCAGGAGCATCCCTAAGGGTAATTTTGTGGATGAGTGGGACAAAGACTGATTAATTCCCCCAGGGGGTCTCCAGTGCCTTATCAGCAGTAGCTGATAACAGCCCTTGCTGGGACTCCGGGGGTGGCTCACACAATTCCAACATTCCAGCTCCTGTAATCCTCAACTAATTTATCCCTACAAATTAATCTCCCCCACCTCGAGCAGCAGGACAGCTCTGGGGGTCCACTTTTCCTGCTTTTCCATGGACAAACACTGGTTAATTTTCCAGGAGTAACCTGATCCATCGATTTCCTCGCTCCAGATTTGTCCAGAGGCCCCCTTTCCCGTCCCATGGAGCGCATCCACCCAGGGATGGATGTCCAGCAGAGGAAATGTTCTGCTTTATTAATAGACGCAATAATGGCTTAATGAGGCTCCTGCAAAAGCCATTCTGGTGCTGCCGGGTTTAAGTAAACCCCGGCAGGACAAGCTCTGGCTCAGCCAGAGGCGGAGCTCTGGAATGGGAAACGCCGGAGTGTCCGGCCCCATGACGTGATGGGAGCCCAGGACACCCACGACATCCTCCCCTGGGACTGGGGTGAGGCTTTGTGGTCAAAGCCCAGCCCTTGGAGTTGAGCCAGGCTTAACCCTCAGCGCTACCGGCTGTGCTTCCCTAGTCCCTCGCTTTTCCAACCTTTTCCCTCCTTCCCAAGTGCTTTCCAGGCCACAACACCAGGAGAGAAGATCCCACTTTAGGGGGATTGTCCCTTCCTGGGCAGATGAGGTGACCACTGCAGGTCCCTTCCACTCCAAATTATCCAGTGATTCCTTCCAAACTGAGTTTCTTTGGGAACTGCTCCCTTTTCCTGTTTCTCCCACTAGGTTCTGAGCCACCCCTAACTTTATGTGGATAAACTCCACTGATTTCCCAAGACCAGGGATGGGTCGGGTTTAGCCCCACACAAATGTGCATTTATGTGGAAAAATGCATCTTCCACAAAGGAATTGTGTGGGACGCACATCCCACCTGGATTTACCTGGGGATTATGGAACGATCCCAGTTTTCTACCAGGCCACGACCTTCCAACCAAGTCCTAGACCCGGTCTAAGGTTTAGCCCAGGAAAAGTTTCCATCTAAACCTCCCCTGTTTTTTTTCGGCCTTTCATGGAATACTTTGGGTTGGAGGAGAGCATTAAAATCATCTGGACCAATCCCCAAATACTTAGAATCCCAGGATCACTGAGGTTGGAAAACTCTCCAGGGTCATCCAGCTCAAGCTGTGCCCGATCCCCACCTTGGCACTGAGTGCCACATCCAGGAATTCCTTGGACACCTCCAGGGATGGGGACTCCAAACCTCCCTGGGCACTTCCAAGGCCTGACCACCCTTTCCATGAGGAAATTCCTGCTGACATCCACCCTGAGCCTCCCCTGGCCCAGCCTGAAGCCATTCCCTCTTTTCCTGTTATTCCCCAGGATCAGATCCGAAATCCCAGCTGGCTCCAAAGTTTCGGGGACTTGTGCAGAGCCAGAAGGTCCCTGTGGATCCTCCTTTTCTCCAGGCTGAGCCCCTTTCCCAGCTCCCTCAGGGATTCTCCAGCCCCTTCCCAGCTCCCTCAGGAATTCTCCAGCCCCTTCCCAGCTCTGTTCCCTTCCCTGGACTCGCTCCAGCCCCTCCAGCTCCTGAACGGAGTGGCCCAGAACTGGACACAGCTCCCAAGGTGTGGCCTCAGCAGTGACCAGCACAGAGGGACAATCCCTTCCCTGCTCCTGCTGGACACCATTCCCGATCCAAGTGCCCACCTGGGCTGACCTTCACAGATCCCAGGATTTCCCTTTCCCCTCCATGCACATTCCTGGTCATGCTCAGAGGCAGGAATTCGGTGCAGCGAGACACCAGAGCCATTCCCGCATTTCACAGACACCCAAGGAGTACATCCCAGTTTTTGGGGTCATTCCCAATTCTCCCCCCCCAAGCACGTCCCAAAAACCACCTTTCGCTCCCATCCGCGGGGCCGTAATTGGGCAAATATTGTTCAAGGAAAAGGGATATGGGGACGTAGACTAAACACAGCTCCCATGCCAGAGAAAACTGCTCCTCACCCTGGAACAGGAGCCGCTCATTCCATAACAAACGCTCCAGCCCGATACCTCAGGACAAAAGTACATAAATATAAATCCCACCTCTATTTATAATGGGGAAAAAAAGCACGGAAAAGCCTGATCCAGCTTCCAGCACTGGGAAGAAAGGCATCCATTGAGTTTGCCTGGTGCTGGAGGAGGACGTGGAATTGTGACAGGAACTGGAGGATGCCGGGAAGATTGTTTGGATGCTGGGGTTTGAGTATTTAAATGGGAATTTTTTTCACTATTTAAAAGGGAATTTTTTTCACCTATTTCAAGCAAATTTTCTCAGCTCGAGCGAGCGGATTGTTCAAGCTGCTGCCTGGAATTTTCAAGGAATGTTTGGGCCTGAAGTCCACGCTCCTTAGGATTAGTGTGGGATTCAAGGATGCAGCCAAAGGAGAGGATTGTCCTGCTCTGCTCTGGGGCGGTTTTGGGTGCCACAATCCAAGAAAGATCCAAAATTCTTGGAGTTCATCCAAAGGGGGGACACAAGGATGGGGAAGGCTCTGGAAGGGCCACACGAGGAGTGGCTGAGGGCACTTGGAATCTTCAGATGGAGATGAGGGAGACTCCTGGGATCTGCAGCTCTGATCTCTGGGACAGGATCCAGGGAATGGCTGGAGCTGTTCCAGGGGAGGTTTAGGTGGAGATCAGGAGAAGATTCCTCATCCAGAGGGTGATGGAGCATTGGAGCAGCTTCCCAGGGAATGGTCACATTCCCAAGGCTGCTGGAGATCCACAAGAGTTTGAACAACAACATGGACAGGGCAGGATTGTTGGGATTGTCCTGAGCAGGGAAGGAGTTGGATCCATGATCCTTGTGGGATATTCCAGAATTCCTTACCTGAATGGAATTCCACATCACCTCTCCACGATGCCTTTGGGAAGTCATTCGGGAATTCCACCCTGTCCAAGGCCTTTCCCAAGGTCTCCATTGTAAGGACCTCACCCAGCAGCTTCTCTCTGGGAATCTTGAGCCACCATGGAAAGACCAACTCCTGGTTTTCATATGGATAATCAGTGGCATTCCTGCCCATGGCAGGGGCAGTTGGAATTAGAGGGCTTTTAATGTCCCTTCCAACTCATTCCATGTTTTTGCGATGATGATTCCATGAAAACCCCAGCAGCCTCCAGTGAAACACCCTCAGGAACAAACGCTAAGCCTCACGGGGGTGTTGTAGCCTAATCCACCCTTCATTCCCTAGTTTTGGGTCTCTCCGCTGCAGATTATTCCCAAAAAACCCCACACAAATCCACCAAGACTTCAGCCACGGCCTCAAAGCTTCCTTGACCCTCCTTTCCCACATTTTTCCTTGCAAACCTTTAAAATTTCTGCTTTATCACATCAAAATCCCACATCAGCTGTTAAATTAAAAATCAGGGAGATGCTTCAAGTCAGGATTTTTGTGCAATCATCTCTTTTGAAGGGAAATTTTCATTCCTAGCCTGGGATAAGATCAAAATCCGTCATTCCAAATGCAGAGGGAGACCTTCAAAAAGGGAATATTTGCCAGGAATCCATTTGTTGTTTCCAGCACTTTACATCCTGTTTGCTGTCACAATTTATCATTTTTAAAAGTCCAGATCAAACCCCGAGGCCATCCAGGTACTCTGAATTATTATCCCTACACTTTGGAAGATTTATTAGATTTATTTTAGGGTTTCAGGCAGGTTTGGTTTTTTTTTTTCTCAGGATGTCAGCAGGGAATTGGATGCATGGAGAATTCCAAGCTCCTTTCACCCTAGGAGTCTAAAATTGGGGAGTGAATCCTCCATGGAATGGTTTGGGTGGGAAGGGACCTTAAATCCCATCCCATTCCACCCCATCCATGGGCAGGGACACCTCCCACTGTCCCAATGTCCAACCTGGCCTTGGGCACTGCCAGGGATCCAGGGGCAGCCACAGCAAATCTGGGAATTCCAGCCCAGCCCCTCCCCACCCTCCCACACAGCAATTCCTTGCCAAGATCCCAGCCCAATCTCCCCTTTCCCAGAGGGAAGCCATTCCCTGTGTCCTGTCCCTCCAGGCCTTGTCCCCAGTCCCTCTCCAGCTCTTCTGGAGCTCCTGAGCCCTCCCTCGAGTCTCCCCTTCAAGAATATTCTGTTTTATTCTATTTTATTCTATTCCAAGTCACCTTCCACTTTTTAATTCCAGCCAAGCCCAGAGCACAGAGTCCATCAGGGCTCCTAAAATATTCTGGAGAAAAGTGATGCCAAGAAACCACCTGGAAATCCGTCCCTTTCTCCCGTTTCTCTCCTTTCAATAATTCCTGTAAATGTTATTTAAGGACACTGCAGGATTTTAGCTCAACTTTTAGTTCCATTCTACCTTGGAAGGACCCGAGCCTGGAGACTTTCAGGTTAAATCCACATTTGAAGGGGACACAAGGCCACTCCAAAATCCCATTTCATTTTGCAGGAGCCAAAATTCCCTTTTGTTTTCAGAAGGGAAGAAAAAAGGAGACGAAAAGAGAGGGGGAAAGGGGGGAAAAAAAAAAAAATCCCTGGATGCATTCACACACCTTTTCTGTGCTCTCACACACAACCTTTAAAAAAGAAACTTTCCAGGAGTTCAGCTCGAGTTAAAACCAAGGGAGTAACGTGAGCCTCGGAGTGGAAAGAACACGGAGTCCGAGGGCATCCAGCGGCTCCCGTGAGGCTCATCCCAAAAAATAAAACCCTCTCCCTGCTTCTGTTGGAGCGGAGCGAGACACCTCATTCCCCTCCAGGGGTGGTGCTGAAAGCCATTAGTGACCAATAAAATTATAAATAAATCCAAGCAGAGGGAGGGGAGCAGCAGAGAAATCCCAAAAGGAAATGAGCTCCCCTGCTCTGACAGAGGTGACAGACGGGGTTTGTGGGAGTTGGATGGGACAGAAAGGATGGGGAGGTGCCACTTTGGGCTGGGAAGGGGACAGGAGCAGCCAGAAGCACAACCCAAGGGTGGTTTTTTGGCGACAGCCAGGACAGAGCAGTGAAATCCTTGCTGGCAGGACACATCCCAAAGTAGGGAAAGAGCAGCCACAAAGCTCTGAGGGGAGGGAGAGGAGCTGCTCCGAGGGGACCCGGGCTTGGGTTTCACGGTCACATTTTCCAGCCTGAGCTCCATTCATTCGTTCATTCATTCCCGCAGCCCTCACTTGCCTTTGGATGTCATCACTAGCGGCAACATCCTGTTCTCCAGCACTCCCACCACGGCTCCATCAGGGCTCTATTTATGGGGGAAAGAGGAAGGAGACAGGAGCCAATTACTTCGCTAATTGCCTAATTACCCTAAGCACTCCCAGCCCGCCCCGTCTCCACTCCGGAGCAGCTGCAGCTGCAGCTCCCACCGGTAGCTGATCCTGGCACGTCTCATCCAAAGCTCTTCTCCCACCAGCCAGGGCCAGGACTTCCTAAAACATTGATGGTTTAAACAGCTCGGAGCGATCCCAGCTCCCAGAAAACTCCAGGACATGGATTTGCTGAGGAGGTGGGGTCGATCTCTCCAGAACTCAAATGGGGGATGGTGGGAGGGTGGGAGCACCCGTGCCTGGTCCCACCCCACCTGCTGCTCATCATGGGGTCATTCCCACCTTGGGAATGGTCTCCTGCCTCTGGAAGTGTCTCCTGCCTCGGGAATTGCGTCCTGCATCATCTGCTCCACCCCACACCTCCTGCCCACCATCCCATTCACTTGGCAGTTGGGGGTTGGTTCTTCTGCCAATTACATATGAAGCAATTCCCAAAAAAACCAGCAGCAAGGACCAGGATGCACACACACCTGGGATATTTGCCTTCCCTTCCCTCCTTTCTCTTGCTGGGAAGAGGAGAAAGCTCTGGGCTGAAATGGGAGCTCCCGAAGACCTTGGGGTGGGATGGACCTCAGAGCTATGGCACCTTGGTCAGGTCCATGTTCTGTCTCCAGGGGCGGAGACTCCAAACCTCTCCCACTTAATTCAACAATTGACCATCCTCCCCATAAAAATATTTTATTTTATTGGTTTATATTATGTCATGTTCTTTTGGAATTTCCTGCATTTGGGTCCGTATCAGCCAGGGTTCACCTTGGGCAGGTGGCTCAGGACCATGCCCAGTCTTCAGAGATGGAGACTCCAAACATCTCCCACTTGATCCAACCTTTGACCATCCTCCCCATAAAAATATTTTATTTTGTTTTCTTTTACTTTATTGTGGTATTTTCTGTATTTGGATCCGTATCAGCCAGTATTCACCACGGACAGGGTCCTCAGGACTGTGCCCAGTCTCCAGGGGTGGAGATTCCAAACATCTCCCACTTGATCCAACTTTAAACCACACTAGCCATAAAAATATTTTATTTTATTATTTTAATTTTATTTTATTTTATAGTGAAATTTCCTGTAATCGGATCCCTATCAGTCAGGATCCACCTTGGTCTGGTGGCTCAGGACCATGTCCAGTTTCCAGGGACAGAGATTCCCAGTCTCTGGCCATGTTGATCCAACGCTTGATCATCATCCCCATTATTATTTTTTTTTTTATTTTGAAGTGGAATTTCCTGGTTTTAGGTCCCTATCAGCCAGGATTCACCTTGGACACTTGGCTCAGGACCATGTCCAGTCTCCACGGATGGAGATTCCAAACGTCTCCCACTTGATCCAAATTTTGACCAACCTCCCCATAAAAACATTTTAATTTTATGGTTTTTATTGTATTTTGAGGTGGAATTTCTTGCATTTGGGTCCCTATCAGCTGGGATTCACCTTGGTCTGGTGGCCCAGGACCATGTCCAGTCTCCAGAGATGGAGATTCCCAATTGCTGGACATCTTGATCCAACACTTGACCATCATCCCCATAATTTATTTTATCTTTATCTTAAAGTGGGATTTCCTGTATTTGGGTCCAATATCAATCAGGGCTCATGGAGCTGGATGCCAAAATCCCATTTTATGGGATGCCCCAATTCCCGGGATGGTTCTCCCTGAAACCCCAACCCAGGAGGCCACAAAGGCCTTCAAAGGAGCAGCAGCTGGAATCCGAGACCAAAACTTGGGATTTCCAACCCTTTTTCTTCCGGAATTCTGGAAAAGGAGCCACAGGGATGGGTTTTGGTTTTTGTTTTGTTTTATTTTGGGATCACAAAATACACAACATTCATTTTAATATGGGACACAGAATATTCTGTACATATTAAAACCCACATGACTGCAACACAACCTCACACGGCACCAATTCCCCAACGGAAAAACCCCACAAGTGCTTTTTTCCTTTTTTTTTTTTAATATTAAAAACAAATAGGATAAAACATTAATATTTTTTTCCCAGACGACGTTTACAATAAAGAGGGGGAAAAAAAAAATCATATTTTTACTAAATAACAAATATTTAACAGCACGACTTTATCCTAAATATCTATTTTTGAATTATAACAAAAATAGCACTTATAATAGTTTATAAAGACAGACCAAAAAAAAAAAATTTGTGTATAAAATAATATTATAGCAAATTGAACTGTGCTAATTAAAAAAAAAAAAACAAAACAAAAAATTCTGAGATTCAAAGTGCTTTATTCTGCAAACCCACTGCAGCAACTTTATCTTTTTAGTCAAGTTATATTAGTTAGGACTGGAACAACAAAGCCTGGCTTACTTCAGCCTGGATTAAATACTCCCCCCACACAAACATTGAATATCCACGGGATGTAAATGGAATTTCAGGGATGGCTGCAGCTCTCATTCCCATCAAAACTCACTCCAGAGCAGGTTTGGTTCTCACTTTGGAACGACATTGGAAGCTAGAATTAAAATTTCAGGGAAAATCCCTTCCTTGATTCCCCATGAAAAGAGGGACAGAGCCCTTCCAGAAAAGTCTATCCAAGGGATTTTGCTCGTCTATCCAAAAGATTTTCCTCGTCTGTCCAAGAGATTTGTCTTTAACCAGACCTTCTATCCTAGCTGTCCGTCCCCCTCTCCAGCTTTTCCCTCTCCCAGCCCCCTCATCCCCAGGCACAGATCCCAGATGGAAATGGAGGCTCCTGGAGAGCACCTGTTGGGTTCTCACCCTACAGCTCACCCACCTTCCACCCCCATCCCCAAATCCTACAAAAACCATGGACACCTCCCCGTGCCCAGCGCCTCTCCCCAAATGTTTGTCCCTGGAAGACTCCCCATTCCCACCACATCCAGGTTTGTGTTCTGCTTCACCCTTTAGGATCTGGATTTCCTCCTTTTATCACCGGGAAAGTTTTCTCCCCCTCAGGGACAAGGAAACACCTGGAATCCCAACAGGGCCTGAGCTAGCGGTGTTCCACTCAAAAATTCCAGGCTGGGAAACTGAGCCTCTGCTCCAGGGCTGCTGAGACCTTCCCTTGGTGTTTGGCACGTTGGTCACCACCCAGAAATAAGGCCAGGGTCAGAATGGGAATTGATAATCCCAGAAGATTGGGAGTTTTAGTCCAGCTTAAATCCAGCTGTGCACCCCGCTGGGAGGGAACACCGTCCCCTGGGATGCTCCGGGGGGATTTTTGGCAGCTTGGCTGACGGCATTCCGACTTCCAAGTGCTTCCCTTGGCTCCAAACCTGCCTCCCTCCTCCTTGCCCCCGCCAGCGCCGGGCTGGCCAAGGCGGCCTCGCCTCCGCTCGCTTCTCACTTCCTGCAACCTTCCCGAGAGGCGCCTCTCGCCAAAGAGGCAAAAGCACAACCTGCAAAGCCACCTGGTGAGCCACACCTGCCCCTTCTCCTTCCCTGTTCCAAGCCCTCGGACTTCTCTGGACCCCTTTGGAGCTGAAAGCCAAGCTGCCCCCCACCCCGAGTGCGACATCAGTTCCTGTCACCCTTCTCAGCCTCCTCGTGTTGTCCCTTCCACCTCGGGGGGTTGGGTTGGGACGGCAGAGGGGCTGGATGGGCTGGAAGAGCTGCCCCAAACCACGGAGGGATCTCCCAAGCTGGTGTTTGGCTTTGGTTTGAACCCAAAACCTGCCCAGGTGCTCGGGGAGCTTTTGCTCCTCATCCTCCCAAGACAACCCCCCAAATCTCCAACTCAACCCAGAAGCCTCTTACATGCAAAAAATCCAAAATAAAATACACCCCCCCCAAGAAAATGGAAGGCAAGGTACCTCTTGGTGGATGCTGGGTTGTGCTGGAGAGGCTCTGGAATTCCTCTGGGATGCGGGGTGGAAGCTCACGCGGAGCCCTGTCCTTCCTGCTGAGCTCTCCCATCACCAAAAAAAACCCCAAACACGAGACAAACAAATGCGAGATGCGCACGTTGGCTTAATTCGAGAGATCACCTTTAATGCGAACGCCTCTGGCAGGAGCAGCCCCGGTGCCCCCAGAGCCGTGCTGGGGCTCGGGGGCTGGTGCCAGCACCTTGAGGGGACAGCAGAGGCACCAGAATGTCCCCAAAGCTGGGTGTCTTTGCCCGAGGCTGGAGAGCGGCTGCGGTGGAGGGGGTGCTCACAGGCCGTGTAGCAGCAGCAGGAAACCCAACGAGAGGAAAAAAAAGGGCATCCCCCTCCCCAGAGCCCCAAAACATCTTGGAAAATGCAAATCTGAGGCTTCGGGGATGACTCAGCCCCAGGCAAGACACCACAGGAGGGGTTTTTGGGGAAGTAAAATGACTCCTCCTCCTCCTCCAGCCCAGCCTGCCCCGGCACCAGCGGGAGAGGGGCTGGGAATGGGCAGCGTTGTGTCCCCCTGGCCGAGGAAAGGCTCCAACGCCCCAGAACAAAAGACACAACCAAACAAATGAAAAAAACCCCGAAAAACAAACCCTCAAAAAACATAAAAACACTGTTATCACCAGCTAATTTAACACTGTTAAAAAAAAAAAGGTCAGAGGTCACCCCAGAGCTGCCCGGGGACACCAGACCTTAGATCCTCGGCTGATTCCCAAGCCTTTCCCGCAGTTGGGCCTTCTCCTCCTGGCAGCAGAAGTGTTTTATAGATATTTATATATATATATTTATAATATTTAGATACTGTGTATGGTCAGCCATCCCAGCTCGACTCGGCTTTTTGTGGATCTTCCTCCTTCCCAACGAAACAAGGCGACAACGCCGACAATGACGCCCTGACCTTCTGCGTGTCCCGCGGGAAGAGCAAAACACTTCCGGCAGCTTCCCTGCTGGAAAAGTAGTCCCGATCCGGAGGTGAGCGCCGTGGAGAAGCTCCTCATCCCTCTCTTCTCCCCTCCTGTCCATCCCCTCGCCCCCACCCCACCCCTGCATCCCCCGGCCGCCCGTCCCTGGTGCCACCGGCGCGGGCTCTACACGGTGGCCCCCAGCATGGCGTCTGTGCCCGTCAGGATCTCGTTCTGGTTGGAATCCAGTCCGAAGAACTTGACCTTGAGTCCGTCAACCGGGTGGACCACGGGCACCAGGGTGATTTTGGGGAAAGTCCTGGTGGCGAGCTCGAAGCGGCTGGTGCTGGCCAGCTCGATGGCCAGGGCCTTGAGGAAGAGCTTGGCCAGGTGCTTGCCCAGACAGGTCCGTACGCCTCCTCCGAAGGGGAGGTAGTGGAACCTGCCGTCCTTGTCTTCGCTGCGGCCCTGCCCAAAGCGGTCAGGGTCAAAGACGTCCACGTCCTTGAAGACGGGAGCGGTGTCGTGGGTGTCTCGGATGCTGTACATGACGCTCCAGCCCTTAGGGATTTGGAAACCCTGCGGAGAGGCGGGAAGGGGTGGGGAGAAGAACAGAGTGGGTCAATCCTGATGGAGAGGGAGCAGGGGAACAAGATAAAGGAATTCTGTTTCCATGGAATGGTTTGGGTTGGGAGGGACCTTGAACCCACCCTGTCTTGTCCTGTCCAGGGACACCTTCCACTATCGCAGGGTGCTCCAAACCTTATCCATCTTCCAGGGATGTGGCATCCACAATCCCTGGGCAATCTATGCCAGGCCTCTTCACCTTCCCAGTTTTCCCTATTTATTCCCATTTCCTTTAGGTTTATCCCTCAAGTGTGATGCAGATTTAAAGGAAAACCAGAGCACACAAAGAGATGCAAACCCTGGTTTTAGTCCTCCCTCCATCCCAAGGATTCCTGGGATGATCCATCCGTTTATTTGCTTTGTGGTTGCTGGCAGGAGCTGCCTACCAGGAGCCCCGTGGGGCTGAGCAGGGGAAGCAGCTTCTCCTCTGCCCGTGCCCCACACACCACCCAGCCCTTCCCAGAGCATCCCCGAGGATCCCACAGCATCCCGGAGCATCCCACACCCCACTGCCTGTCAGCACCACACACCCAACACCCACGTCAGGGCCCGGGCGATGAGAAACGGGGTGGATTTATCATCCCCTGAGCACTTTAAAAGGTCTCTGACTCAAACCGCTGCATTAGGAGGATTTACAGTGACAAGGCAGCTCCCGCGATTTTTGTTTTGCTGGGAGGAAATTCCAGCCGTGGCGGTGACTAATCCGCCTGTCAGCCGGCAGCCTGGAGATGCCCTTTGCCGTAAACCTTTCCCCTGTCACACCCCGGCTCAGGGTTTGGCGTCACTGTCACGAGCTGGGCTCTGAGGCATCGCACCCGTCTGCTCTCTGGCAGCTCCAGCGCATCCCTCGCCCCGCATCCCATCACTCTGCTGGGTCTGGAGCAAGTCCCGTTGCCACAATCATGGAATTAATTAGGTTGGAAAAGTCATTGAGATCATCAAGTCCAACCTGTGGCCTAACACCACCTCAGCAACTAAACTGTGGCACTGAGTGTCACATCCAGGCTTTGCTCAAATGCCTCCAGGGATGGTGACTCCACCACCCATTCCAATGCCCAACCACTCTTTCTGGGAAGAATTTTTTCCCTAATACCCAGCCTAAAACCTCCTCTGGTGCAGCTTAAGGCTGCGTCCCCTTGTCCTGCCATGGGTGAAGGACTTAATTAGGCAGGACTTCATTTACCCCCTCAGAGTTCTCCTCTAAGCCTGGCTCAGGCAAGCTGGGCTGTTTTGGTGGAGCTCAGGGTGCAGCACTACTCACGTCCAGCTCGAAGGTCTGCAACACTGTCCGGTAGCCCCCAGAGATGGGGGTGAAGAGCCGGAGCACCTCCTTGATGACGCAGTCCAGGTACTGGAGGCCGTTGATGTTGTCCAGGCGCAGGGAGCCCTCGCAGATGCAGCCGTTGTGGAGGATCCCTTTGCTGCGCAGCTCCTCCCGCAGCTTCTCCAGCACCCGCGGGTGTTTGAGGAGCTGCATGATCAGGGAGGTGCTGGCGCTGGCTGTGGTGGCGTAGGCGGCGAAGATGAGCTCCAGGGTGCCATCCTGAGGGATAGGAGAAGAGCCAGGGTGAGGCACGGGGGTGGGACAGAGAAGCCACCAGCATCAAGGGTGTCATGGGGTGTTTTTCTCCCCAAAAGCTTTCCATCCTGGCCTTAGAATCATGGTAGAGTTTGGGTTGGATGGAACTTACAGATCACCTTGTTCCAACCCCAGGGACACCTTCTACTACCCCAGGTTGCTCCAAGCCCCATCCAACCCGGCCTTGGACACTCCCAGGGATGGAGCAGCCACAGCTTCTCCCAAAAACAGCCATTCCAAAGATTTAAGATCCAAAGGGCCCAAGTGACCTGAGGAGGGGTCACATCACAAAGCTGGGAGAGGGAAAAATGGAATGTGGCCTGCAAAGGGAGATGTTGGAGCGAGATGGATTCTCCTCGATGATCTCCCACCCTCCAGGATGGATGAGGGAAAGATGGGCAGAGTTTTTGTCCATTTTTAATGGACACTTCCAGGGATGGGACAGCCACAGCTTGGTCACGTTTAACTAGAAGGTGACCCCTTGGACAGCCACCACAAGGAGCTTCCTGCAGAGCTTCCAAGGACGCTGAGGACCAGAGAGAAAGGACAAAAAGTCCGGGAGATGGCTCCTGACATCACATGATGGGCAAGTTATTCCATGACCCAGAAAACACCTGCTGCGGGGCTCCTGTGCCCTGCAAATGAGGCAGCAGGAAAGTGGAACGGTCAAGAGATGAAGCTGGTCAAGGCTTGCATTGTGTCCAGGGAGATTCAGGTTGGATATCAGGAAAAATTTCTTTCCTGGAAGAGGGGTCCAAGCATCAGAAGAGGCTGCTCAGGGCAGTGGTGGATTCACCATCCCTGGAAGTGTTCCAAAAACGAGTGGATGTGGCATTCTGTGGTATGGTTTAGTGAGGACAGAGGTGGGATTTGAGCATCTTGGAGGCCTTTTCCAAGCTTAGCAATTCCATGGAATGCTTTGTGGAAAGGGCTGGGTGCAATTAGCAAAAGAATAAAGAAACTGGTTTGGATCCACCAGGCCAGGATCCACCAACACATCGTGGGCCCCCAGCTCTCACTGCCCATCCCAAATCTGTCCCAAAAATTCCTCCATGGAGCATCCCACGCTTTTCCCTTCAGGAAGGCCCTGTCCCGAGCAGGACAAGCACAAGGTGCCCCCAGGCTTTACCTTCAGCTCCTGCATAGTCAGCTCTTTGCCGTGCTCCTTCCCGCTCTCTATCAGGATGTCCAGGGCGTCGGCGTAGTCCTTGCCCTGTGTGTTCTGCAGCTTCTCCTGGATGGCTTTCTCCAGCCCCTTCTGCAGCGTCTCGCGGGCCCGGATTCCCTGTGGGGCAGGAAGAGCTCAGACCACCCCACCAGCAGCACCTTGCCCATCCCAGGAGCTGCAGATGTGCTCGGGACAGGTCTAAGCCATAAAAGCAGAGGCTCAAAGAGGGGTGTGAAGATGCTGGAGGTGTCCCCTGGGCAGGAGGAGTAAAGCCGGAGTGGGGGAGATCACAGGCGGAGTAATCAACACCTAGGTGTAAATGACGGGTCTGGGCTGGGAGCCCCTGTCCGGCACCGGTTCACAGCCCCCGGCTCCTCCTGGGATGCACGGAAACCCCTGGGAAAATTGTCCCTCAAAGGGAAGGCCCATTCATCCCAAAGAATCCTCTTCCCGAGCAATTTGATCACCTGGTCCCAGTAAAGCAATTTCTGCAGGAGCGCAGCTGCTCGGTGCTAACCTGCTGCTGGGAGCGATTCTGGGCTCCAAGGGGATGGAATCATTCCCATGGGCAAATAAGAATTAAAAAATTCCCAGGGATATCATAAAAATAAAATTTTGAATCCCCGTATTTCTGTTATCAAAATTCCCCATGGGAAAAAATTATGATTTTATGTCCATTTTTTGTAATGTTTTCATTTTGCATCATTCATCAAAAAAACCTGGAGTAGTCCAGGGATTAAGGGACTTGTTTTAGTTCTGGGAATTACAAGGATCTGTTTTAGTTTTTGGAATTGCAAGGACCCATTTCACTCCAGGGACAGAAGGGAATTAAAAGGAGAAGGGTCCTACGAACTAAAAAAATCCAGGATGAGATGCCAAATGAGGAAAAATATTAATTAGATCGGGGCAAGTCCTGACTATTTTCTGTTATCAAACCACTCTAATCACCAAGGAACGGCACTTCCTCTGTCTCCTCCACTGAATCAAGAATTGTGGCCCAAAATTGACTCCTTGAGGTCAGTGGATGAGAAATCCCACCAAAAACTGGGATTAATCACTGCCCATTAATTAATTGGCGCTGTCAGGGTGGAGAACCCAACCCAAAACTCACCCTCCTGTAGCCGCTGAAGGGCAGATCCACTGGCAGGGAGAAGACGTTCTCCACGAACTGCTGGTAGACCTCGAAGAGGCGGCCGAGCTCCTCGTCGGGGATGCGGAAGCCCAGCAGGACGCGGATGGCCATGCGGAACGTCAGCTTCTGCGTCTCGTGGTACACGTTGATGGACTCGGGGTTGCTGCTCCAGGCCCGGAGCGTGTCCTTGATCACCAGCTGGATCTTGGGGAGGTAACTCTCCAGGGCCTCATGGCTGAAAATCTTGGAGAAGACCTGTGAAAAACAACAAGAGGTTTT
The DNA here is from genome assembly GCA_034509425.1 of Eopsaltria australis. NCBI lineage: Eukaryota > Metazoa > Chordata > Aves > Passeriformes > Petroicidae > Eopsaltria > Eopsaltria australis. The sequence goes on along the minus strand of JAVTVJ010000879.1, from coordinate 298,651 downwards.
TTCTCCACAGTCCCAACACCCTTGGCCTTCTCCAAGGTCATCACGGAGTTGTCACCACTCCTAACTCTTCATCCAGGATCACCGAATCCTGAAAAAGCTGCCAGAAACACCAGCTCCTCCCGAGTTTCCCACTGTGACCATCACGAGTGATGGGGAATAACAGAGCAAATCAGGGATGGGAGGAATTCCTTCATCCCATGAGAGACAGAGCCAGCTTTCTGTGTCCAACGGATTCCAGTTGTGTTCATCCCAATATTTTGGATGTCACTAATGCACCTTTTCCACGGGGATTCTCCAGTGTCCAACACAGACAAACACAACGGGAAAACGCAACTCTACCAACAGGAAGCACTGACAATTCCTCCCACCTCTCTCCGCCACCTTTTTTTTTTTCTTTCATGGATGTAAAATGAAGCAAAATAATTATTTTGGAGCCTTTAGGATCTCTGTGGAATCTGGCTGAACTCTGATGGGGGTTCAAGCAGGGAAGAGCCTTTGCACGTACGCAGAGGCCGCGATCGCCCTCGGCTCATTTCCTTGGGAAACCAGGGAAAAAAAAAAATTCCTGATGTCAGCAGCCAGCTTTAATTTAAGCTCTGCGAGTAAACAGTGAGCAGGACTGGGCCTCCCCAGGTCCCCCACGCTAACAGCTCCTTACTCTAATTTTTTTCCTCCAATTTGGGCCCAGGCCCGTGCGCGAGGAGCTCAGCAATGCCAGGAATGTCCCTTCCCGGCACAGCAGAGCTTTCATTCGGCATTCCCGCCGCATCCCTCCCCGGGAAAGGGGGGAAAAGCGCTGTTTGTTTATTTTTTATTAACCTACACGCATGCACGGGGCAGGGCGCACACGCACCGCAGGCCTCCAGGAAAATCCAATTAAACCAGGATTCCAGGGAGGGAGCTCCACGCCGGAGCCTCCACCGGTGGCCGCTTCCCGGCGGGAATGGCGGCGAGGTGGGGGGGCTGCCAAGTTATCAACCCACCGAGAGGAGAGAAATCAAAGCCGCCCCCTCTTTTCCATGAGCGCCGGGCTCGCCGGAGCTGTAAATGTGAGAATTTCCTCCGCAGTCAGCACTCCAAGGGAAAGGTAATATTTTCCTGGCTGCGACCCCTCATTGCTAATGCCTGGCGTTCCCTGGGAGTTTGTTTGGTGAAAAAACACCCCTGTCCCCTCTCAGCTCCGGCAAGGAGGCTCTGGAGGCTCCACAAGAGCTGCTTCACGATGCCCCAGGTTGAGCTCCAAGCGTAACTCAGCACACGTGGAGCTCCCAGCGGAAATCCCTGCACGGGAGGATGGATAGGGAAGAAAATCCAAGCAGATCAGCCTGGAGACAGGGAGCCATCCCTGGATGGCCGCACGGGGCCGAGGCATGAATGAATGAGAGGAGGAATCAATGAATGAATGAATGAACAGCAGGGAGCGGGAGCACGGCGAGGGCGCGGGACGGGGCGGCGGCGGCCGCCTCCTGCCTGCATCCAGAGCCCGTTAGGAGCTTGGAAAGGCAGCAATGTTCAGGCATTTTCTGCTGGAAAAAATATCTGCTTGGGCAAGAAAAGTTGGAGGGGGTAAAGCCGAGACCCTCGGGAAGACGGGAAGGGAGTGGGGACGGTAGGAAGGGAATCTGGATCCTGGGGAGATAACTCTCCAGAGCCTCATGGCTGAAAATCTTGGAGAAAACCTACAAAAAACAACAAGGAGAGGTTTCTCCACAGCCCAAACACCCTTGGCCTTCTCCAAGGTCATCACGCATCCTACACGGTGCGGTCACCATTCCAAACCCGTCATCCAGAATCACCGATTCCTAAAAAATCTGCCGGAAACACCAGCTCCTCCCGAGATTCCCACCATGGGGAAGGGATGGTTCCTTTGTCCACGAGCAGGACACCGGGCTTTGATACAGACCCAGGATCCATGAGCTGTTCCACAGGGATGGGACACGACCACCTGGGTGGGGCCAGTGAAGGGACACCGCTGTCTCCCCGTCCAGCTTTCACCTGCCCTTCATCCATGCTGAGGAGCTTGGAATAAGGATAGAGGCTCCCAGTGAATGTCGCCAAACATTCCCCATACCTCAGTTTCCCCAGCTGGAAGAGGGGCCAATGAGGGCACAACATCTGTTTTAGGAGCACCGGGTCTCCAAACCCTGCTTGGTGCCACCATCCCCATGGAGGTGACCCCTGGGGCTCCTGACCTCATCCTTCCCACAGGAGAAGCCCTTGGGGACTCCCTGCTCCCTGAAAAAAGGACACAATCCCAGATGTGCCTCTGGTCCCAAAACTGCTCCATGGTGTGGGGCGCTGGATCCACACCCCTGGATCGACCCAGCCTCCAAAGAGGAAAGATCCTGTCCCAAGGATTGGTGTGAATGGGGGGACCTATGGGAAGAGAAGACCAAACCTCTGTGGGTTCAACACAAACCTGCCGAGCCGGACAAAGCAGAGCATTAAGCACTGGGGGCAAGGGGGATTTTTTTTCTTTCTCTGCAATTTTTGGAGTTCTCTTCATGCCAGGAGGCTCCTCCAACTGGCTGCTCCCCGGAGCTCCCAACCACGTCCCGAGCCCCGGCCACACTGCTCCATCCCGGCCGCCGCCGCCGCCGTGCTCGCACCGCCTAATCCCACATGTCAGCAGATCCTTCCCCGGCCAGACACAAGTCTGGATCCCCTTCCAGTCACCTCCAGTTCAACCCTGCATCTTTCCAGTTGATTAAAAAGGAGGAGAAGGCAGCCAACTTTCCCCGACGAACCCCGGCGCGTTCCTAGCCTAAAATTCCTGCGCCCTCTAGTGAAGTTGAGCTGAGCAGCTCAGCAGCTCCAGGAGCGAATCCAGGCAAAGCCGAGGAGAATCAGGGCGAAAAAAAGTTGTTCTGGAGCTGCCAAGAGGCAAAATCATCTCTAAGCTCGGCTTTGTTAACCCTGAGATACCACAGCCTGGCTGTGGTGGCACCTGGCCATGAGGGCTCGCAGCAGTGCCAGGAGTTTTTGGGGATGCTGGAAAGAGCCCCCAGTTTTTCCACATTGTCCCAGAAGAGCCAAATCTGGGAATTTGCTCCATCCAAGGGCACTAATTTCCACCACAACCCCGCACTGCTGGAGACCCCACCACCCAGCGAGCCTGGCTGGAACCTTCCCACTCCACCTCAGGTGGAAAAAGGATATTTAAGGATTTACGGTTTTCCAAAAGCAGAAAATGTCTTCCCAGTGCCTCAGCTACGTGTGACAGCAAAGTGCCCCCAGTCCCAGCTGGAGAACGTCCCAGTCCCATCCTTAAACCACAGCCAAGGAGAGGGAATTTGAGGGAATTCTCTGAGCTCCAACAGTGATTCCACGGTTGGGGTGGGGGGGACCATATTTTCCATGGAGTTCCCCTTCCCACTCCATGCACCAACACCAATCCCTGCTTTTTGCCATCCGTGATTTGCTCCCACCTGGCACATCCTCCCAAAAGAAGGGAACAGAGCTTTCCGTTCCTCCCCTCCAGGAAGAAAACTTAAATTTTGGGATCAGCCACCTGCATCCCATCCAGACCAGAGGCGCTGGCCTGAGCGAGGCGAGGCGGGATGAGCCTGGAAATGTTCTCAGGAACCAATTTGGCACCTGCCAGAGGTTTGGCCGACAGGACACGTCGGGAAGCATCCAAAGCAACATCTCAACCTGTATTCATCCTAATTCTTCCCACATTTCTTAAGACCAGGCTGTGTTTGTCCCAGCCCTGTCCCATCACCGCATTGTCCTGGATGTCTGCCCCTTTCCGGAGCCCATTCCCATGCTCCAGCGGGCTCCTAAACTGGGATATTTTTGGAGCAGGTTCACGAGCAAGAGGCCATTCTGGTACTGGGAGCACGAACAAAGGGAAAACACAGCAAAAAAGCTGGAAAAGCACCACAAAAGCAGAGAAAATTCCACAAAATCTCGTTCCTGCCCGGACACTCCAAGGTCTGTTTGTAAAAGCTTTGGCCTTTGCACACAGTAAAGAACTGGTTCCTTTTCTCCCCTTTTTCCTCTGGAAAATGGAGCGCATGGAAGGCTCAGTCCTGGAGGAATCCAGGCCCTTGCGAACGCTCCAGCCTCCAAAGGGAGTCTGGGAACAGGAGCTGGAGCCTCACGGCTAAAAGGAATGATGTGCCTTTGCCAAAGGCAGTTGGGCTGAAATTCAAATGATCCTCAAATAAATCTGCTGGAAAAAGCGTGAGGATCATTTCGGATCCTTGGACCATGTCATGGTGCACCTTTGGGGGGTGTCCCTACCCCTGATTTTTCCATGTTTAAAAAAACAGGATTACGAGGAACTCCAGAATTTCCAATCAAGTTCAGAATCAAATTAAGCCCAAGGTCTGCATTCCCCCACAACTCAGAAATCTCCATGCCCGAGAATGTCTCCTACAAATCCCCCACATGGCATGGGAGGCTTTTAATCCCAAACCCTCTCTAAGGCCTTGCTTTCGATCCCAAATCCTTTAAAGAGTTTGCGATCCCAAATCCTTTAAAGCTGAGATATTAAAAGGGTTGTGGGGGAGAGCCAGGACCAAGCAGGATCTGCCTCAGCACCCCCTCTGTGAACGTGCCTCAGTCTCCCAAAAATTCCATCCCCAGCAAAATTCCATCAAGAAATTTCAGCTTCTCTGCCCAATTTATGGTGACACCAAAAGGCACCGTGATCCATCGGCTCTGGAGTGCTGCTCCAAGTGTCCTCTCCCTATTTATTCATGGAGAAGCAGGAGAATAAAATCCGCCTTATGCTCCTCAAGGAGGGAGGAAGATCCCACATCCATGGATGTCACGGGAAAAGAATGGGAGCTGTGTCCGGAGAAAAGGGATCAGAAAGGTGGGATCAGCCAGCCAGGATCCAGCTGGGATCCTTGTGAACAGAGCCTTCTCCTGGAGCCATGGGGATGGAGAATCCCTCAAACCCATGGCAAAGGAGCAGGAGCTGTGTCTGGAGAAAAGGGATCAGCTGGCCAGGATCCAGCTGGGATCCCTGTGGATGGAGCATTTGCCTGGAGCTGTGGGGAAGGAGAATCCCACAAACCCATGGCAAAGGATTGGGAGCTGTGTCCAGAGAAAAGGGATCAACCAGCCAATATCCATCTGGGATTTTGGATGGAGACATGGAAAAGGAGAATCCCGCAAACGCCCCAAACTCCCGCATGGTCAGAGCTCCCATTCCTCAGGGAATCATGGAATGGTTTGTGTTGGAAGAGACCTTGAGACCGTCTAATTCCAAGCCCTGGGATGGAGTATCCCAGCTGGAGATGGATCACCACCTGTGGACATGAGAGTTTCCCTGGAGATAAAGAGAAGGAGAGCAGCTTTCCCAGGCAACCAATGGAAGTGAAATATTAGGAAAAAATTCCCATTTTTTACTGACCCGATGCATTTTCCTGGAGCACAGAGAGAGGACCAAAGGGAAGAATCCCTATGGATTTAAGTAAGAGAAGGGTCTCTCCTAGAGACAAAGCCAGACTTAAACCAGTCCTTGGTCCTGCCAAGAATTCCAGAAACCAGGAACAGAGCAGAGCAAGAGGTGGCCACACCCAGGAGGGGATGAGTGGGAAATTCCCAATCCATGGTGCAGCCACTTCATCCCAAAGGAATAAAAACACTCTTGGGAGTAAGCACAGTCTTGTGGCAGGAATAGGGGAAAAAATCTTGGAAAAGGGATTCCTCCAAGGAAATCCTAAGGATTGCAAGACCTCCGTGGGATGAGCGAACACCTGAGGAGCTTCTGCAGGCCAGGTGAGGATTAAAGCTCCTTCAGGGAGGAGGTGACCCCACAATGTGATCCCAACTTCAGACCACCCTGTAAGGAGAAGGAAGCTGGAGAACCAGGGGCTGAGTGCTATTTCATGGAAGAAATTCCACCTGGGAAGTGACGGAGAGCTCTGGCATCGCCAGAGGGACAAGTGGGATGATACAAACACCAACCAGGAGGTTGTTCCTGCTTGGAAGAATGGAGGAGGATGGGCAGAAAAAACAAAGAGACCATGGTGCAGGATGGATCCTGACTCCCTCACATCCCTGGGATGAGCTCCCCATCCCTTCGGATGTGGAGCCTGGATTGTGGTTCCACCCAGCTCAGAGTGCTGCTGCCTGAGGAAGGGCTTGACCTTCTCCGTGCCTCCCAGGACACCCCAAAATTCCTGCCCTGGAAGGTGGAAAATGCTGGTTTAGGGATGTTCAGATCCCAGGGTGTCCCACAGCCCCAGTCCCGCTCCACCAGCACAGCAGGCTCGGAGCTCGAGGGGAATTTTGGGGTGGAAATTTGTATTTTAACCTGCAGCTCCTCCATTTGGCCTTTTTTTTTTTTCTTTTTGTTTTAATCCCTTGGAATTACTCTGGATTTACACCCCTGGAGATCACGGCACTTCTTGGTCCAAAGTCAAGGAGCCAACCCAGCCTAGGAATTCTCTCCCCCGGGATTGAAGCAGGAGCCATCCTCCATCCATGGAAGCTTTTCCCCATGGATCAAGACTCCCAGGGCATGGAGAAGGGGCTGGAGCTGATGGCAGCTGGAATCCAGCCTGTTTGATACAATTTTGGGATTGGGATGGGTTTTTCTCCATGGAGTAGGCTGGGAGGGTTGGATGGACACGAGAAAAAAACCCCTAAAAACCCTAAAAAAACCCTCTTAACAACCTGGGTTTTTTGTAGGGAAAGGTCCATTCCTGCCGCCTCCCATTCCTTCCTCCTCCAGCCCTCTCCCCCCCCCCCATCCCAATCCCAAATCCTTCCCGCCCCCCCAGCTGAGCCCACAGCAGCTGGTTTATATTTGGCTGTAAATTTACAGCCCCTTTTGTGTCCTTAATCCCCTCACAAACGATATGAAAGCCTCGGACCTTTCCACTCGGTGCTAATGAGCTCAACACTTGTGTGCCTCGGAGGCAGGGCATTAATTGTGGCGTGTTAATGAGCGATGGAGCTCTGGACACTGAGACAAACCAGGGCCACCCCTCCCGGAATCCCTGGATGTCTCCCCAGCAATCCCATGGATTGCTTTTATTTTATTCTGTCTGTGCCTTTTTTTTTTGAGCCGCCTGTGCCTATTTTGGGATGGCCCTGCTGGAACACAAGTCAAGCGCTGTCCTGCCAAGCTGGATGATCCCGAGGAAAGTCTGAGTCCCACCTTTCCCGTGCGGATCCTGTGCTGGGAATCTCCTTCCTGGCCCCGGGCGCTGCTCAAGCTTGACCTAAACCCTAAAGGCCGTGTCCTGGTCATTTCCAATTCCCATTTCCTTCCTTCCCATTTCCCGGATCCCTGGCAGGCATGGGAGTGCTGAATTCCAGCTTCCTGCTGGGATTAGATCCCATAAAAGCAGAGCCTAAGATCAGGTTTTTTTGGCCCTCATTAGAGCTCCTTTCACCCCAAATCAACACTCCCAAAATCTGGGGTTTCACAGATGGAAACGGGAATTGAAGAGGGTGACAAGGACAGGATGGGATCAGATGGGACAAGGATGGAGGGAAGAGACAGAGTGGGACAGGGAATGGCCGAGGTGGCACCGTTGGATGGTCAAAACAAGAGCGGGATGGGGAGACCACCAGAGCATGGAGCAGGAGATGGAATGATCCCATGAACCCTTCCCAGGGAATTCCAGCAGGAGAGCAGGAGCTCCAGTCCCAAGGGGTGGCATTCATCCCTCACGGAGTGGGCAGGGACAGGGATCTGCCACCAAAAACCCGGAGCAAAGACCCTGCTCAGCCACAGGTTGGAGTAACGGGGTCACTCCTGTGAGGAACCTGAAGGTGATTCCAGACAAAAATTCCTCCATGGAGCCCCAGCTCCAGCAGGGGTGGCCCAGATCCTTCTCCAACACCAACACAAGCTCCGTGACCCAGCAGCAGGAACAGCCTGGCCGGGATCAGCATCCCAGGAGGGCAGGAGAGGAGTTTGGAGCTGCTTTTGTTTATTCCTGGTGAACTGCTCCGATCTCCCAGCTCCACCTGAGGGCAAGGTCGGAGCCAACACCGGGGATAATGGCAATGAAGCCATTCCGTGATCCAGGAATTCCCTATTCCCAGCCTTCCATCCTGCCCCACATCCCTCCTCCAAGATGATTCCATTCCCTGATTACCTCTCTAATAACCAGAGATTCATTTCCCAAAAATGGAAGGTTTTCTCCAATTTATGGGAATTTTCAATGCCAGTGACACGTGCGATGAAGCCATTCTGTGATCCAGGAATTAATTCCCTGTTCCATCCTTCCATCCTTTCCCACATCCCTGCTCCAGGCTGACTCCAAACCCTCTCTAATAGCTGGAGAGTTCATTTCCCAAAAATGGGAGATTTCCCTCAATTTTTAGGAATTTTGACGGCTTCCTGAAGGGGAAATTTGATAAATTTGGGATGGGAAAAAGCAGAGAGCCTCCACAGGGTTAGGATTGGGGTTTGTTCCTCCTGCATTCCAGAATCCTTTACCAACACCTACAGGATCAACCCTTCCCTATGGAATGGGATAATGAATCCATAAAGCTCACAAAAAACGGCTGGGACAGGGAAACAGGAAAGAGAGAAGAGCTCCAACATCTGAATCCTCCAACCCATCCCTGATCCCTTCCCAGACCCCAGCGTTCCCCAGCAGATCCAGCTGCAATTCCCTGATCCCGGAGTTCCACCGAGGAGCTGAAATTCCTTGGAAAGCTCCGCTGAGCAGCTGATCCCTGGCAAGATCCCAGAACCCTCCTGCAAGAACATACTGGGTATGGAGCTCATCTCCGCATCCCGGCGACAATCTGGAGACCGCGGATCGCCTGCCAGGGAACGCTGGAAGAGGAACTGCTGGGAATAAACGCAGCTCCGTGGGGTTTTGGGGGAGATGAGGGGGATTTATGGCCACGGAGAAGAGCTGGAGATGATCCCAAATGGTCGGAAGGGCAGCAGAGGTGGGTGGGTTCCACACTCCGCTTTTCCTTGTTTTTGGCCAAAATCCTGCACCGGGTGAGGAATTCCGCCTCAATTTCTGACAAGATCAGGGGATTGAGAAGGAGCAAGCAAAAGCTCGAGCTCGGGGATGAAGCAAAACCCAAAATTTGAGGGGGGACTGAACACCAGAAAACCCCACGACGCTTTAAACTGGATCAACATCCACCAAAAAGATTTCCCAGGAAATCCTCTCTCCAAGGAGCTTCCAAATCTTTAATGAATCCCTCAAGAGCAGAACCCTCACTGCAGAAATTGGGGAATTCTGTGGAAAATTCTGCCTTTTCCGAGTTCGTTGCTCGGTTCCCTGGCAGGTCAAGAGGACTGGGCTGGGTTTAAGAGTTAAGCTCACCCTAGGTCCCAAATCCTTTCTCCTGAGAGCTCTCCGAGTTTCAGGGTGGGGAGAGTCGAAAATCGGAGCCGTTGAAGAACAAAAGCTCGGGGTTAACGAGCTCCGAAAAGGCCGCACCTGATGGGAAGAGTTTTAATCTGCTCATCCTGATCTTGATAAGAACGATCGATTTTCACCTCATTAGAGGCAGGCTCGGCTTATCTCTGTGCCAGGCTTGGGAGAAGAGGATTCCCGAAATTGGGATGGGGTGGGTGAGGCGGGAGGTGCTCAGCTCCCAAAGGCAGCGATTAGCAGGAGATGGAGTGAAGAAATCGGGATAAAAACCCGAATTCCAGAGCTAAACCCTATGTGCTCAATCTCGAGCCGATGAAAGAGAAAGATGAAACAAGAATTAACTCCCAGAGCATCCCAAATCCCGGGAAAAGGATTTGTGGGTGTTCAAAAAACACCGAGGTGTGGGAGAAGGAGCCGGGGTCATCCCGGGACAGGGTTTTGTTGGAATAACTGAGCTCGGGAAGCATCCCCTGATGCGGGAATTAGGATTTAGGAGTTAATTGGGATTTAGGAATTAATTAGGAATTAGGACCCTTGTTGGCTTGGAATCACACGTGATGCCAAAAGTCATGGAATTATGGAATGGCTGGAGTTGGAAGAGACATTAAAGATCATCGATGCCACCCCATCCATGGGCAGGGACACCTCCCACTGTCCCAGGGTGACTCCAAATCCCAGGTGGATCCAACCTGGCCTTGGACACTTCCAAGGATCCAGGGGCAGCCACAGCAAATCCAGGAATTCCAGCCCAGCCCCTCCCCACCCTCCCACACAGCAACTCCTTCCTAACAACCAACATCTAATCAGGATGAAAAAAGAGTTTTAAAGAGGACAACAGAGATCTTTAGGACCCAGAATATTCTAAAAGCTTTGGCTTTCAGAGTTTAGGATGGGCCATGTATTTCCCAGCGGGGAAAAAACAGGGAGTGAGAACACCAGGAAGAGCCATGGAGCAGAGAGGGAAATTCGGCCGGGTTTGTGCCACTGGCATCACTCCTGGCCGGGGCTGGCACTGCCCAGCTTGGCCATGGGGCCAATCCCAAACCCACCGGGATCCCACAGAAGTCAGGCCTCCCATTTCCATGACCCCATAACCCACATTCCCCTGTACCCACTCCCGAGGCCGGAATTCCGTGGTTTTATCCAGGCCGTCACAAGCAAAGGAGGGTTTTCAGGAGTAAAAAATAATCCAGATGTGCAGGAGGGTGAAAGGAGCAGGGAATGGGCACAGAGATCTCTGCCTGATCCCACTTAACCAGCCTTGGATAGGGAATAAACCCTCCCTGGATAGGGAATAAACCCTCCCTGGATAGGGAATAAACCCTCCCTGGATAGGGAATTAAACCTTTCCTGGATGGGGAATTAAACCTTCCTTGGTCATGGAATAAAAGGGAAGAGCCAAAGCTGCTACCGAGGAAAACGCATCATTCCCAAATCCCTGCACCTCTCCCGCCACCAATTCCCCTCCTTCATGGAGGCAGCCCCACCACCCTTCTTCCTCCTGGACACCCAGGTTGGAAAAATATCTCCGTTTTTAAGGAAAACCCCAAAACCGGAGGGACTGAGTTAGTCCCGGTTTGGGGCAGGGACAGACGCGGCTTTTTTTGTGGTGTCACTCCTAAAAAATTGTGACTAACGAGTGTCATGTGCTGTTTGTTTGTTTTCCCGGCGTCTCCCCCAGGAGAAAAGAGGGAAGGGATTTTTGGAGGGATTTCACAGCCTCCAAAATAGGAATCACTGCTGGATGAAGCAGGGGCCCGGCCTCGGGGCAGGGATGGGGACCTGGCCTCGTGTCCCCGGCGGTGTCACCAGTGCTGTCCCTACCCCGCAGAGATGGGTGGGGGGACTCCCCCCCCCCTTCATCCCAAATCATTCCTAGCCCAGATCCAGCTGGGAAAGAGCCCAGCCCTTGGAGGGTGGGGTGTGACAGCTTTGCCACCAATGTCACCACTGCCACCAGCCCTGCAGCAATGGGGACAGTCCCCAGCTCTGCCCCAGGCTGGGGCTCTAAGGGGCGGTGTCACCTCAGGGGGACACGAAAGGGGCTCAGCACCCCTAAACCAGGCTGGTCTGGGGGCTCTGGGGGTGGAGTGTCACCTCAGGGTGGGGGTGTCACCTCAGGGGGACACAAAAGGGCCTCAGCACCCCAAATCAGCTGTCCTGGGGGTGTCACCTCAGGGGGACACAAAAGGGTCTCCGCCTCCCTCAACCCCCATCCGCATCCCAAATTCCCTGAAATCCAAGGAAGTTCTCAGCACTACGAGACCGTCCCCTCCAAGAAAAACCCCTCGGGGTGTCCCTGAAAATGGGGGGTGGGGGTGTCACAATCCGTGGGCCCCCCCCTGCTCTGCCACATCGTCCTTTTAAGAGCCCTCCCCACCGCCCCTGTCACGCGTGTCCCCATCGCGGGGAGCTGGAGGCGACACGAGGGTCCCCCCCCACCCGACCCCATCCTCATCCCGATCCACTTCGGAATTCCTCAAAGGGATCAGCGCGGCCGCGGAGCCACGCGGGACGGGACATCCCACGCGCGGGGGAAAAGGGGATAAAAGGGGAAGAAAGGGAATGAAAAGAAAGAAAGGGAAATAAAAGGGAGGAGAGGAAAGAAAAGGGGGGAAAAGGAAAGAAAAGGAGGGAAAAGGAAAGAAAAGGGGGAGGGAAAGGAAATAGAAGGGGGGGAAAGGAAAGAAAAGGGGGACAAGAGGAAAGAAAGGGAGGAAAAGGGGGGAAAAGGAATAGAAGGGAAAAAAAGTGGGAAAAACGAGGAAAAAAAAAGGGGAAAGGAGGGGTTTCCGCGGGGACACCAACCTTCCTCTTGTGGCGGTGGATGTCGCCGATGGAGTTGGCCACGGTGTTGGGGCCCAGCAGCATGCGAGTGCTCCGCGGCCACTCGGTGCTCACCAGGTGGTGCTCCCCCATCAAGATCTTGCGCACGTTCTCCGCGCCCGTCACCCGCACCAGCGGCCGCCCCAGCAAGTGCGTCTTGAACACGTTCCCGTACTTCTCCCGCCGCGAGGACTGGAAGCAGGAGCCCTGCGGGGGCGGGATGGGGTTTGGGTTGGGATCGGGGTTGGGTTTGGGGTCGGGGGTTCACCCCGCGGCAGCGCCCGCGGGGATGCGGGGTGGGAATTGGGGCGGAATTTGAGGGTTTTGGGGTCACCCCGTGTTCACCCCGCTCCTCCCGCAGCCCGGAGGGGGTCGGTGCCTTCCTTTCCCCCCCCTTACTCCTCCTCCCTTTTACTTCTCCCTTTACCTCCCCTGTCACTTTTTAACATATTCCCATTTTTCCTCATTTCCCCCCCCCTTTTTTCCCCCCACTCCTTCACACCCTCCCCCCTTTTTTCCCCCCTCGCTTTTTGTCTCTCTTTTTTTTTTTCTTTCCCCCTCCCTCCCTCTTCGCTCGGGCTGACTTTACTCGAGAAAGGCAGCGCTTTTTTGCCTAAGTAAATCTCCAGATTTCAGGCAACTTTAATAACTTTCCCACATGCTCCAGGGGCTTTTGTCGGCGGAGAGGCAGCAGCAAAAGCGGGGGGGGGTCCCCCCCAAAAAAAAAAACCCTGGCGAGCGGGGAGAGGCGCTGCGAGCGCCGCGGCCGCGCCGCCGGGCTGGGAGCGCGGGTGTTTATTTTGAAACAAAAGCGCGGTTGTGAGGTTCAGATGTTCAGGTGACCCTGTTTCTTGATCTGCGTAAATATAATTAAAAGTCCTTTTTGTGGCATTAATAAAGAGTTATTTGTACACCATTTCCAGGGCCAGCACAAAGAGCACCTTTATGCGGCGCAAGTTGCGAGCCGAGTCCAATTTATACAAAATTTTTGTATTTTTAGCCCCTGCGCTCTGTTTGGACGGAGCCTGTGGAAAAGCGAGAACCCTTTTCTGGTCCCCCCGTAAAAAATCTGATAAATTTCTTTAAAAAATAAAGCCCTATTGAGAGCGTGCCGTTAACCCCTTCGGCGCCGGGGGCGGCGGAGCGGGGCCGCCGTGGCGGGGCTTCCCCGGCGGTGGCGGCGGCGAGGGGGGGGACACCGGGGGACGCCGCCGCTGTCCCCGCCGGGACCGGGCTGTCCTGCCCCGCCGCCGGCTGCGGCGATGAAGGGCGGGAGCATCCTCGCTTGATTATTATAATTAATTTTTTTTTTTTTTTTTGGTGCTGTTGGGAGGAGAGAGAGGGGGAAGCCCTGGCGCGGCTTCGCCTCGGGGGTTCCCTCCCGGGATGCTGCGAGCCCCGGGGTGCCCCGAGCCCGGCCCGCGGCTCCCCCCGGCCGCCTCCTGCCTCTCCTCGCCTGGTATTTTTCCCCTTTTCCCCGGATTTTTTGGCAGCCGCCCTGAGGTGCGGGGGGATCCCGCTCCGCCCGCCGCTGTTGGGCGTTTAGCGAGGTTAATCCCGGGTTAATCTCCCGATTACCTCGGCGGGCTTCCCCCGCCGCGGGAGCCGAGCCGGCAGCAGCCCCGGGAGCGCGGACGGGACCGGCCGGAGCCGCGGCCAGGGGGGAACACGAGCGGCGGAGCCCCCGGAGCGCCGCGTCCACCCCGGGCCGCCTCCGCCCGCGGCTCCGGAGCTCCGGATCTCGGATTTTGGCACGAACTGGGGCTGAGGAGGGGAGGAAGAGCAGGGGGGTGGCAGCGCAGCGGCGATGCCGAGCCCGGGCAGCCCCGCTAAGCCCGGCCCGGAGCGCGGAGCGGAGCGAGCCCAGCCCAGCCCGGCCGCGCTCACCCGGTGCCCCCGCAGCCACCGCGGCTCCCCCGGCTCCGGCTCTGCCTCCCCAGCCCGCCGAGAAGCCGCCTGATGCAATCGGGAGGAAAAGAAGACGAGGGGAAACAAAAAATAAAGCAAGAAAAAAACCCCAAAAAAGCCCTAAAAAACAACAGTTAAAAAAAACCAACCCGCGGACCCAACCCACCTTCCAGCGAGGAGCAGGGGAATCCTCCTTACCTGCAGGAGCCAGTGGAAGGTCTCTCCGATCAAAGGGAATCCCATGGAGCCTTTGGGGATTGGTAGCTTGCAGGTTTTGTCGCGGGTGGCAGCCCAGCGGAGCTGCCACAGCTGTTGGGACACGGCCAGCAGCAAAGTCAGTGACACCAAGCACGCGGCGAGGGTAGCCAGTGCCGAGACGAGATCAAAACTTGCAAAAAGCATATTTGGAAAGAAGGGAGGAGGAGGAGGGTGGGGAGAGAGAAACGGCCCCTTGACAGGCACCACGCTCGCACCCACACACAACGCGCGCGGGGAGAGGGCGAGCGCGGAGCGCTGCCTGGGGGGTCCTGGGGGCTCGGGGGGCCCCGGCTCGCCCCCCTCCGAGCTGGCAGGTTGGGGGGACGGCGAGGGGAAAAGAGGGGGGAAAGAGGAAAAATTTAAAAAAAAAAAAAAAAAATGAAGGGGGGAAAAGCTGTGGTTGCTCCGCGAAGTTTGGGTTTGTTTGGGGTAAACTTGACAGAGTGACACGGAGGGAAAGCACCACGCGCTCGGAAAGAGGGGGGGGGGAAATAAAGAGGGAAAGCGGCGACCCCCCCTCCCCAAAATTGGGGTGGGAGAGGAGGGGGAAAAGGAGAGGGTAAAAATTAGCAAAAAAATTAAAATAAAAAGAAAAAAAGAAAAAAGGGAAAAATCGTGGAGTGGCGGAAAGAAAAAAAAAAAAAGACCCCAAAAAAAGTCCAACTGCAGATGCTCTGGCTCTAGGCTCGCTCGCGAGGCAAAGCCACACACGCCAGGAGGAGGAAAAAAAAAAAAAGAAGAAAAAAATTTTAAAAGGAAAAAAGAGGAGGAAAAAAAAAGGAAAAAAAAAAAAAAGGAGCGAGATTAAAAAAAAAAAAAAAGAAAAAAGTTCAAAAAAGCTTAAAATAATTTAGCCACGAGCTGGAGAGATGGAAGAATTAAATAGCTGTATAAATGTATCTACACACACGCAGCGAGCCGCTTCGGTTTATAGCTCTATCTCTACATATATATATAAATATCTCCCTATAAATACAGATCTCTCGCGACGCCGCTTATTTGGGAGCCCCAGACTTTTCACCAGACTTCTGTAAAGGAGAGGAGAGAGAGAGAGAGAAGAAGAAAAAAAAAAAAAAAGGAGAAAAAAAAAAAAAGAAAAAAAAAAGAGGGAGGCAGGGCTGCTGGGCAAAGCCCCTCTGCACTGTTCGCTTTGAGGCAAAAGAAAGTCAAATGTGTGTTTATATAGAGGCGGGGAAGCCGGGGCTGGGCCGGCCGCCAGCGCCGCTGCTCCCCCCGCACCCCCACCCGCACTTCAGAGGCTCGGGGGGGCCGGGCCGGCCCGGGGGACGCGGCGCTGGAGCGTGCGAGCCCTGGCGCGGAGCCCGCGGCTCGGTCACGCCGCTCTGCTCGGCCTCATCCTCCTCCTCCTCCTCCCGCTGCTCTTTCTCCTCCTCTTCTCCTCCTCCTCCTCCTGCTCCTGCCGCCGCCGCTGCTCCTTCCCCGCCGCCGGCCTGCGGAGGGAGAGAGGAGCGCGGCTCAGCCCCCGGACCCCCGCCCGGGTTAACCCTTCCCGGGGCGCTGCTGCCACCGAGAGCCTTCCCACCCCCCGCCCCAGCATTTCCACTCCTCAGAGCCCCCACCCCCTCAGTGATCCCCCCCCAGGCGAGGGTCCCCCCGATATTCAATCGTGGTTGTACCCCCGATGTTCAATCCGTGATGGTTTTCCCTTGCCATGATCACCCCAGTATTTAAAATTTGAGTCCGCCCATTAATTTAATCGCGTGTTTTCTCCGTCTCCACCAAAATTTAATCCGCGATTGTTCCCCCTTGCCACGACCCCCCCCCATTATTTAATCCCTTGACTGTCCCCAATAATCGGGATCGTTTTCCCCTCACCACAAGCCCCCCAGTATTTAATCGCGATTGTCCCCTACCAATATTTAACTTTCCTCATTTTCTCCTGACAAAATCCCCTCATTTAACCCTTGAATTGTTTGCCCCTATCACACCCCCCCCCCCCGATATTTTATCCTTGATTATTTCCTATACACCCCCCCCACCCTCCCCCCCCCCAAATATTTAAATCCTTGAATATCCCCCCAGTATTGATCATTTTGCCCTGGAAGCCCCCCCACCCCAATTAACCCTTTGATCATTCCCCCCTCGGTTCTGTCCCCCCAATATTTCACCCTGTCTCCCCCTTGTGTTCCCCCCCCACCCCAAATTTAACCCTCAACCATTTCCCCCCGATGATTCCCCCATATTTAACCCTTCACGGCTCTCCCTCCCACCAACCCCCCCATATTTAACCCCCAGTCTCCCCCCTCCTCAAGGATTCCCTTTTCCAACCATTCCTCCCCCCTCCCAATATTTAACCCTTAACGCTTCCCCCGGCAAAAATTCCTTCCCCGCAAGAATTCCCCCAATTAATCCCCCATTTTCCATGACCCTCCCCCTAATTAATCCCCTAATTATTTTCCCCTGTCCATCATTTCCCTCTCTCCCCCCACCCAGGCACTGATTTACCCCCAAAACCTGATATTAATTCACCCCAATCATTGATTTTCCCTCTCCCCAATAATTTCTCCCTGCCTGTCGATGTTCCCCTTCCATAATTTCCTCCTTGGAATGATTTTCCTCCCCCCTTGATGATCCTGACCTCCCCTTCCCTTTTTTCTGCTGATTTCCCCCATTCCAGAATTGCGCCCACCAGAATTTGGGCCCCCTCTAATTTGTCATGACCCCCCTTAATTATTTCCCCCCTTGCACTAATCCTAAACACCCTCCCCTAATTACCAGTCATAATTAACCTCGCAATGATTTCCTCAGTGCCGCCCCCACCGCATTTTGGGGATTTGCTCTGTTTCATTGTATTAAGGGGGGAATTTTCCTGCTCGCCCTCCCCGCTGCTTCCGGAGCCAGGCCGGGTGACCCCGCTTTTTCCAGGGGTGCCCCCATTGTCCAGGAGGCTCCAACCCCCCCAAAATTCCCTTCACCACCCCCCCCCCCCCCCGAAATGGCAGCAGGTACCGGGGCCGCCCTCTCGCAGCCGCTTTGGCCGAGCATTTGCTTCAGATTACAGGAAAAACAAAAGTTCTTTGAGTTCCCCCCTTCTCCTTCGCCCCCTCCCCGGCTGGGTCCGCTCTGCTCCCGGTGGGATCGCGGAGCGCAGGGAAAAGGGGGCGGGGGTGTCCCCTTATCCCTCTTTTTTGGAGGGGGAGCCAGGCTGGAACCCCTTCCCCGCATCCTCCCCGGGGCGGGATCCCCCCGGAGCATCCCCGGTGCGGCAGCAGCGATCCCAAATCCCGCATCCTTGGATACCCAGCCCCGCCACCGCGCTCCCCTTTCCCGCTGTATCCCGGTCCGGAGACCCCTCCATCACATCCCATGGGAATTCCCATCGCCATCCCGGTGCAGGGACCTCTCCCTTGTCCCCCCGGGCTGGGATCTCCCTCTGGAGCGGGGGTCCCTTCCCGCATCCCGGGGCCGGAGCCCCCCGAGCCCGGGCGGGCCCCGCGTCCCCCCCGCTCCGCGCTCACTCCCGGCCCTACGGCCCCACCCGGTGGCGGCCGCGGGAACTGCAGGGGGCGGCAGGTGGCGCTGGCACTGTCCCCTCCCTGTCCCCTCCCTGGCCCGCCCCCTCCTCCCCCCGGGTGTCCCTGGGCTCGGCCCTCGCTTCTCCAAAGCATCTTCCCGAAACACCTTCCCAAAGCATCTCCCTGGATCTGTCACCCAAATCTTCCCATCCCAAAAAATCTTCTCAAAATACCTTCCCAAAACACCTTCCCGAAACACCTTCCTAAACCTCTCACCCAAATCTCCCCATCCCAAAGCACCTTCCCGAAATACCCTTCAGAAAAACCTTCCCCAATACCTTTTCAGAGTCCCTTCCCAAAGCCCCTTCCCAAAGTATTTGCCCAAAGTGGATCCCGAAGCACCTCACGCTGTCCCAAATCCCTTCCCTAAAGAGCATCCCAAAAAACCATCCCAAAGCATCTTCCTGAAGCCCCTTCCTGAAACATCTTCCCAAAATTCTTGCCCAAAATGACTCCCAAAAGGATCTTCCCAAAGCACCTCACAGCCTCCCAAAGTGTCATCCCAAAGCCTGTTCCCAAAAACTGCTCCCAAAGCATCATCCCAAAACCCCTTCCTAAAAACTGCTCCCAAAATTTTCCCAAAGTATCTTCCTAAAACACCTGCTCCAGGCACCTCACACCTTCCCAAAAATGCCTTCCCAAAACACCTTCCCAAAGCTCCCTGAAGCCCCTTCCCAAAGGATCTTCCCAAAAATCCTGCCCAAAGCACTTCACACCTTCCTGAAATTCCTTCCCTAAACACCTTCCCAAAAGGATCCTTGGACCCAGCCCTGTCATGGAAAATACCCTCCGGAATTCCCAAAAAGGCCTTCCCTCCTCCTTCCTTTTCCATGGAAAAATACATCCCTGGGATGCTCTTTGCCCCCCCAAAGCAACAAAATTCCTGCCCTGGAATCTCCTACTTCATTCCAAAAGTGAGGAAAAGTCCCTCCGAGGGGGCAGGGAAAGGGGCAGGAATGAGCCACTGGCACAGAATTCCATAAGAATTTTATGGAAATGTTTAATATTTCTTTTCCCACTGCTGGGAATTCAAGGAGAAGGAGGGAAAAGCCTAAAAAAAAAAAATAAAAAAATCTGTGGGATTTTAAGGATTTCTCATGGAGCAGATTCCCACCCTCTGGAGGTAAACCCAGGCTTTTCCAAGGCTGGACCTGGAGCTTAAGCTGGGCCTGTGGGATGCAGCCACAACATTCCCAACTTTTCACGGGACCCAGGGAATTCTGTCATCCTCCCCAGACAAAGCCAAGGGGCCGTGAAATCGCAAAATGGGGTGGAGAAAGCTCCGGGACAGCGACAATTCCCGAGGGAAGAGGGGTGATCCAGCGCGGGATTTCCCATCGGGAATGGCAATGCCGGGATCTCATCCCCCTGGGATGCTCCAGTGGGTTTGGGGCTCAACCATTCCCAAATCCCGGGGTTCAATCCTGCTTTTCCCACCGGGTTTGGACCCCAAAGGCCAATTCTGCAACTCGAGCAGGATCCTGAATTCCTAGCTTGGGAAAAACTGGGAATTTCAGTGGAGGAAAACCTCCCTCCAGACTCTGGGCCATAAAGCACCAAAATTCCATTTTCTCCACAGATTTCCCAGGATCTCCCATGCCAGGGGTGGGCAAAGCTCTCCCTGCAGCTCCTGAAAATCCCAGTGCTGTTCAATTCCAGCTGGAGAGAGCAGCAGAGAGTCCCGGAGGTCGCACCCGGAGCAGCATTCCCGGGATTTCCTCATTCCCAGAGAACATGGGGGGGGGCTCTGCCTTCCTCATCATCCCGAAAGAGGGGCTGGGGTTGCTCCCCGCACACAAAACTTCCCCGTGGGAATTTTCCTTCCCTGTTTTCCGCTCCCTGGCAGAGGCAGCTGCACCCCCTCGGCCGGATTGAATCCCCTGAGAAAATTCCAGAGGAGCTTCCAGGTAATATTTGATTTTAATTCCTTTTTAAATTTTGTTCCCAAAGGAAAAAATTCCTTCTAAAATCACTGTTTATTTTTCTCCCTGTCCGAGGCTTCCCCACATTCCCTTTCCCTAGGTTTTTTTAACACTCTGATTCCCCCTTTCCTAATCCAGGCAAAACATTCCCAAATGTGGAAGAGCTTGGAATGCACAGGTGGAATTTTCAATTTTCATGTCTCACTCCATGGCTTTTTATTTTTTTTTAGCTCATCCCATACTTAATTTTAAAATTTTAATTGAGAAACCCCCAATTCGTCCAAATATCTTTAATTTTCCAGCTGGGATTTCCTGCTCATGATCCATTGGGAATGCTGATCCCATTTTTTTTCTGTTTGATTCCATTTTATTTCTGTCAATTAATATTCCTTTATTATTTCCTTAATTAATATTCCAATTTTATGGCTGATTTAATAATTGGGATGCACCAGGAGCTCCTTTCCCGCCCTCATCCACTTGCACAGGTGGAGCTCGGGATGGCAGAATCCACGGAATTTCACATTCCAGAGGAATCCCAGCTCCAACCCCTTTGGAATGGAGGCACTGCCCCTTCCAGGCTGATAATGGGGAGGGGGGGAAACCCCACCCCAATTCCCTGAAAATCAGGGAATTCCACATTGGAAGTGACTTTAAATATCCCATTCCAAGCCCGTGCCACGGGCAGGGACAATTCCCACAATCCCAGGGATTTATATCCAAAAATATTTCATTTTTTTTTTACACCTCACCCTGAAATTTAATGGAAATTTTACTCCCAAACTTCCAACCGGATTTTTTTGCCATCCAAACCCTCAACTGGAATTTTTGCATCCAAGCTTTCAACCTGAATTTATCTTTTTGCAGCCAGATTTCCAGCTGGAATTTCTGTGCACCCAGGCCCCCAGCTGGAATTTTTTGCAGCCGAATTCCCATTTCTTTCCCTTAACCCCAAAAACTTCCCAACTGATTTTTTGCTCCTACCTCAATTTTGCTCTTTCCCCCCCCAAATTCTGCTGGGGGGCTCTTGGGAGCCGCTCCTCCAGCTGGGAGCGGAATTCCAGCAGGGAATAGGCCCTCATTCCTGGTTTGGGGGTTTTGCTTCCCGAAATATTTTTCAAACCAGGCTCCTTCCCATCCCTGCGCTGAAATTTGGGAATTGCCATCGCCGCTTTTCCCACCCTCTGGATGAACAAACACCAACCACCCCCTTGGGTAGCAGAAATCCAGCGGGAAGGGCCGGGAAATTCCGGGATTTTTGGGATTGGATGCGGCAGCTCCCGCTTCTCCAAACCCTCATCTGAAAAAAAGCCCTGGGAAGAAAATCCGGATTATTTCCGCCACTCACCCAACCTCCAAAGTCCCAAGTTGGGCTCCGGCGGCCGCTTCCCACTCCCGGGAAAACCCGGAGCGTTTTATAGCGTGGGAGCCGCGGTGGTCCCCGCCCACAGCGGGGAAAGTGCCGCTGGAAAACGAGGATTCCCAAGGATTTAGGGGCGATGACAATGTCAGGCTTCCCCCCCTCGGAGCCTCCGGCCCTGGTCTGCCTCAGCTCCGTCACCCCGCTCCCGAAAATCCCGCAGTTTTAATTCCAAAGGGATTCCTCAGTAGGGGCTTCCCCACTTCTACTCCTCCTGGGGGTTTTCCCTCCTTTTCCTGTTTTTTTCCCCCTCTTATTTTCCTTTTTTTCCCCCTCTTTTTCTTTTTTTTTTTTTTTTTTTAATTATTTTCCCCTTCTTTTGCCCCTCTTTTTGTTGCTTCTTTTCCTCATTCTTCTTTATCTTTTTTTTTATTTCCCCTTTTCTTTCTTCCTTCATTTTCTCCCTTCTTTTCTTTCTTCTTTTTCTCCTTTATCTTTCTTCTTTTTTCCTGATTTCCCCTTCCTTTTCTCAGTCCTTTTCCTTCTTTTCATTCTTCTTTTTCTCCTTCATATTTTTTTTATTTTCCCCTCATTTCTCCCTTCTTTTTCTCCTTTATCTTCTTTTCCCCCCTCATTATTTGATAATTCCCCCTTCTTTTTAATCCTTTCGCCCCTCATTTTTCTTCTTCCCCCTTTCCTCTCATTTTTCCCCTTCTATTTCCCCTTTTCCCCCTCTTATTTCCCCCTTTATTCCCCTCTATTTTTCCCTTTTTTCCCCTCTAATTTCTCCCCCTTTTTCCCCTTTATTCCCCCTTTTTTTTCCCTCTTTTTTTTCCCTTTTTTTTTTTTTCTGAAAAGCCTCCGAAACCCGAATGTTTCTGCCCGGCGTTTATCAAATTACATTTGGGGACAAAGAGAGCTAAAGTGCATTTTCTTGAGGGCTTTGACAATTGGGGGAGCCAGCAAGGAAATGAAAAGAATGACAGAAAACCAAAGGCTTTTGTCGGACGCAGATCGGGAAAAGCCGCCCTTGGGGGGGGCCCTTTCTTTCTCTTTTCCTTGGATTTCCTTCCCACTTTCTTTTCCCAGGTGTTCGACTCGGGGCTGTGGGAAAACCACTGGAAAAATCCCTTTAGGTTGGGGGGGCTCGAAATACTTAAATTCAGGTTTTTTTCCTAGTTTTTTTTTTTAACAAAATGCCAGTGTTTCAAAGGAAAATGAAGCCCCTTTGGAAATGTGAAGCTCCGAGATAATGACCGGATCGCTCCAGGACTGGATGGGAACAGGTGATGCTTTTTTCCTTCCTTTCTTGTTCCCATCTGTCCTTTGTTCCACGGGAGACCGAGGAGAGACAGAAACGAGATCATTTTGATATTCCCCCTTTTTGTGCATCCGCCTCTTCCCGAGGAGCGCGGACGCGCCTTGGGCCCGCTCCAGGCGCCGCCAGAGGGGCGACGCTGGCGGAGCTGCGGAAAAACCCCGCTAAAATCCCAAAAAAACCCCACTAAAACCCCCAAAAACCCCGCTAAAACCCCCCAAAAAATCCCCCAAAAACCCTACTAAAAACACCTAAAAAATCCCCACTAAAATCCCCAAAAAACCCCACTAAAACCCCCCAAAACTCAACTTTTGATCCCTTAAAAACCCAAAAGCGGCTGCTCCGACCCCGAGCTCTGGACGGGCCCTCGGGAAGATGCTCCAGGGAAAACCCAACCCAAATCCAAACAAATCCGTCCAAAAACAGGATTTTGCTGCTGGGTTTCAGTGGGATTTTGCTCCGGGGGCTTAATTCCAGTTTGGGGCTTCCCAATGAATGAATCCCAACCCAATTTATCCCCATTCCCAATCTCTGCATTTTGTGGCCACTCTCAGCCCCTTTCCTACCCCAAATCCTTCAATCCCTTCTCGAAACCCAATCCCAAGGCAACAATCCGGTAGCCAAAACTCTTCGGAGCATTCCCAAATCCAAAATTCCCGGCAGAAATCCCCATGGGGACTGCACAGATAAAGTTTGGAGCTTCTGTTCCCTTTTTTTTCCCCCAATCAGGAGAATTTTGCAGGATTTTCCCCTCACTTCTGGGCCGGATGAGCTGGGGTGGAACTGGGAATATTTTCTGTGAACAATCCCAGGTATCCAGAGGTTTTCCTTAAGGTCTTTTAGTTGGGAATTCTCCTCAGGAAGAAGAGATCCTTTTACTTTTCTCATTTTTTAATTTTAAAATTATTTATTTCTTTCTGATCATTTATTTTACCTCCCTTTTTCTGCCAGACATTCCCGAGAAAATCTTTAAATCCCAACCTGCAAGCACTGCCTGGGATTTATCCTATTTTTCCAAACAGATTTCCTTCTTTTTAACAAATCCTGCTACCAGCAAAGCCACCCTCCCAAATTTCAGCCCTTTTCCCAATCCATCTGGCTTTTCCCTGGCCTGGATCTCCCGATAATTCCCCCAAAAAAGGTGGGATGTGAGGGGTTTGTGAATTCTTGCAAGATTTCAGCCACTCTTCGTGTCCAGGCCATGGAGAAAATTCCAAAGGCACAATGAGAACAGTTTTCCCCCACTCCAGAAGGAAAAGAAACCCCAGGGAATTTTCTCCCTTCATCCCAATCCAAAATGCCAGGGAATTCAGGACCAGGAAGGAAAGAGGAAATGGGGCATCCACGGATAATTTGTTAAAAATTGGGATTTTATTGTTAAAACATTATTTATATCCCAAATGTTGGAATATAAAACCTGGATAAGGAGGCAACTCCAAGGACCCAGAGAATGGGAATACCCCAATTTTTGCTCTCTCCCAGACCAGGATTTCCTCCCTGGAAGGGGGCTTGGATTTATCCCGTTATCCCAAATTTTCATCCATGAAGATTCCTACCCACTCCCTTCCACCTCTCTGCTCCCACTCCTCTTCCCAATTCACCCAAAATCCTTGGAAAAATAGGTTTTAAATCCCAAGAGCATTTGTGGATTCAGGGCTGGAGCTGAGCCCATTTCATCTGCCCATGGCTCCCCTCTCATCCCTAAATCCCAGCAGTTTTCCTGAGTGAACCCAGTGGAAAAACAGGGAAAAGAGGGGAGGGAAGGGAAGAGAGGAACCAAACCAAGCCTCAAACACCAGCCTCATCCAGAGGAAATTCCAGGTGGCTCCTCTTTCCTCAAGGACTCCCAAAATTCCCGTTTTCCCCTTGGGGTCTTTTTAAAATTCCCTTTTTTGGGCTCAAACAGCCAAAATTTTGAGCTGGCCCTGGGCCCCGCCAGCCTCCAGCACCTCCATCCCTCAGGCCAAAAAACAGGGAAAAACCCCTGGGATGAGGCCCTGGAGCAAGGATGGCACCTGGAGGACAAGAGGTAGCCCAGAAAAGCGGGATGGGGAAGGGGTAGGAGCCTGTTCCGTGTGGAATATGGGATTCCATGTGGAATTTGTGGGATTTTTATCAAAGCAAGGTGGGATTTTCTTCTCCATTCCCAGAAAAACAGAGGAGAGTTTGCGAGTGAGGAAGGGACTGGGGAAGAGGAAGAAAGGAGAGTTTTCCAGATTCAACTTTTCCTGGTTTGGGGAATTTTGGGGAGTTTTGGGGGAATTTTCCACTTCCCTTAAGGGTGTGAAATGAAGCTGAAAGCACCAGGGCTCCATTCCTTCCCAAAATCCCCTTTCCACTCTGGATCTTCCAAACTGCTGAGGGAGGCTCGTGGTTCCAAGGAAACCCTTCCCTTCTTTTTTAGGAAAACCCACAGGAACTTCCTTTCCTTTAAGGAAGACTCACAGGAACTTCCCTTCCTTTTAAGAAAACTGCCTTAAAATCAAAATAAATCCACGCTCCCAGCTAAAAATCAGAGAAATAAATTAATATTTCGTTTAAAGCCATTTTCAGTATTTCTACAAGGCAAAACTCTTTTTCCTGCATGGAATATCCTGGATTGAGAATGGGAAGAGAAATCAGGAGATTTTTTTAGGAGAAAAACCCTATTTTCCTGCATGGAATATCCTGGATTGAGGACAGGAGGAGAAATCAGGAGATTTTTTAGGAGGAAAACCCCATTTTCCTGCATGGAATATCCCAGATTGAGGATGGGAGGAGAGATCAGGATTTTAAGGAATAAGAGGGGTGCTGGTGTGGGATAACCGGGGGTGTTGCCCCCTTGGAGCACCCTCAACCCGGATAAATCCCTAAACGAACCTCAAACATTCCAAACGAGGAGACCCCAGGAGGAATCCTTTGCCCAGGGATTTCCAGGGATCCGGGATCTGGGCAGGAAGTCGTTAATATTTCGGAATGAGGAGGTGCCTGCACAAAACCCCTTGGTCAAAGCTCATTTGCATTCATTAAGAGCCCGGGGTGATTAGCAGAGCCCTCCCCCCCTCGTTCCCCCCTCACCTGCCCGTGAAAGGTCCCTCTCTGCCGCTGGAGCTCCAGGGATCGAGGCCGATCGGGTGACACAGCAAAGAATTCGCTCTGAAAGAAGATTCATCCCCAGGGTCCGGCGCGGAGGCCTCGGAAGAGGCGGCTCCGGCGGATTCAGGAGGCTCTGCTCCGCCAGGATGAGTCCGGGTTATCCCAGTTCCTGCTGCTGCCCACGGAGCAGGGAATGGGGGTGACGATCCCCAGGATGGTCGGGAATTTTATCCCTCCTGTTGTGTCCTTCCTGCTTTGGCGTGGGCGTGGACCTCGATGGTGGAGGGAGTTGTGTCCACTTCCTGAGGCCATTCCCGACTGCTTGAGGGCATTTCCATCTCCCTGAGGCCATTCCTGTCTCCTCGAGGCCGTTCCCGTCTCTTCAAGGCCATTCCTGTCTCCTCGAGGCCATTCCCGTCTCTTCAAGGCCATTCCTGTCTCCTCGAGGCCATTCCCGTCTCTTCAAGGCCATTCCTGTCTCCTCGAGGCCGTTCCCATCTCTTCAAGGCCATTCCTGTCTCCTCGAGGCCATTCCCGTCTCTTCAAGGCCATTCCTGTCTCCTCGAGGCCATTCCCGTCTCTTCAAGGTCATTCCTGTCTCCTCGAGGCCGTTCCCATCTCTTCAAGGCCATTCCTGTCTCCTCGAGGCCGTTCCCGTCTCTTCAAGGCCATTCCTGTCTCCTCGAGGCCGTTCCCATCTCCCCAACGCCATCCCCATCTTCTTGAGAGCATTCCCGTCTCCCTGAGGCCATCCTGATCTCCTCGGGGCCATTCCCGTCTCCCTGAGGCCATTCCCGTCATCTTGAGGATGTCCCAGTCTCTCTGAGTCCATCCTGATCTCCTTGAGGCCTTTCCAGTCTCCCTGAAGCCATTCCCTTCTCCCTGAGACCATTCCCATCCCCTCAAGGCCATTCCCAATCTCCCTGAGGGTCTCCAGGAGGGCCAAGATGCTCTCCCAGCGCGGTTTCCCAACCCTCTCCCTCCAAGGCTCACCCCAGAAAGTCCTCCTTGGATTTTGGGAGAAACTCTGCACCTGAGGGAAATCGGTGTCCCAAAACCTCCTCCAGAGGATCCCAGGTGGGCCCAGCCTCCTGAGCAGGAGGATGAGGAAAATCTCGATGAGGAATCACGGGCAGACCCCAAGGGGGACCTGCCGGGCATCCTGTGGGCCCCTTCCCATTCCAGAGGGTGTCCAAGAGATGTGCTCTGATGGACACCGGAGTTTCCGGAGTTGCTGGTGGCTTTTGGAGGGATTTGGAGCCCAAACCTGAGGTCTCCGGTCATTCCATGAATATTTGGCTGCCGGCACTGGGCTCCCAGGAGCATCCAACACTGGGGTGTCCCTGGGAGGGAGAGGAGAGCTCCTCCTTGGGAAATCTCCTTGGGAAAGGGTCCCCAAGGACACATCGGAACTCCTGGAGAATCCCGAGGGAGACAGGGAATGCCCACAGGAGCAGAGGCTCTTTGGGGGCTCAACTCAAGCCAGCAGAGACCTTCCACCTCTCCTGGGTTTAAAACTGAATTCTGATCCCACATTCCTGGATCAAAACAAGAGTGTGGGATCTGGATCCCAGCGTGGATGTGTGGCCAAGGGTGGACCCATCCCTGGGATCAGGGATGGGAATTTCCACTGTTGGGGCTCAGCTCCGGGATACTCACAAAGCACAGCTGCCCAGGGATGGGGGATTTAAATCCAGATCCTGATCCCAAATTTCTGTATCAAAACATGGATGTGGGATCAAGGATGGACCCTCGGACATTCATCCCCTGGGATCAGTGATGGGAATTGCCTCTGGTGCTCCGTGCTCGGACTCAGCGCCGGGATATTCACAAAGCACAACAGCCCAGGGATGGGGGATTTAAACCCAGATCCCAATCCCAAGTTTCCAGATCCCAATGTGGGTGTGGGACCTTGGACACTCATTCCTGGGATCAGAGTGGGAATTGCCCCCGGTGCTCCCCACGCGGGCTCAGGGCTGGGATACTCACAAAGCACAACAGCCCAGGGATGGGGGATTTAAAACCAGATCCTGATCCTGAATTTCCAGATCCCAGTGCAGGTGTGGGACTGAGGATGGACCCTTGGACACTCATTCCAGGATCAGGGATGGGAATCACCACCAGCGCTCCCTGCTCGGACTCGGTGCTGGGATACTCACAAAGCCCAGGGATGATGGGCTGGCGCTTCCAGGGATGGGCTGGCGCTTCCAGGGCTGGATCCCAAAGCTCCGAGCTGCCGTAAAATCCCCGGGATGTCCCTGTCGCGCTCCATTGTCCACCTCTGGCACGAGACGGTTCTCATTAAGGCTCGCAATTGATCTCCTGGCTTTGAAGGAAACAAGAAAGGAGGAACAAATCCAACGGGATCCTCCTTCCTCCGGCCCAGGGGAACAAATCTGGCTTTAATTTCTTTTCCTTTTGTCGTTCCAGTCGGGATTTCGCTTTAACGACGCTGCCGTCCCCGTCCCCATCCCTCTCCTTCTGCTCCTCGAGAAACAGGGAAGTCGCCCCTCTGCTTCCCATGTTCCCTCCCTTTGTTCTCCACGCTTGATTTATGAAAGGACTTCTCCCTCCCCAGATCCTTCATTTCGGGAGTCAAGGACCCCCAAAATCGGTGGTTCCCACCCCGGAGTTCTGAAGATCCATGCTGGGGCTTCCTGACGGGCTCTAAATATTCCAGCTCCGCTGGGAAGGTGCCGGAGGGCCACACCTTTGGAGCCATCCTTGGGGAAGGAGCTGCGGATTGAAGCTCCCGGGTGGTTCTGATTTCCAGTTCTTCCTGGAGAAAATCCACTCCAGCTCCCGGGATAATCCACACCCGAACAGGTAGGGAGAAGGATCCAGCGGGATTGGTTTCTCCAGGGCATTAAATCCTGATTGGAAAACCTGGAAAAACCTGGGAGAGAAAACCTGTGGAAAACCTGGGAGAGATGGCAAAAGTCACCTCCTTTACCTAACACAAATCCCGATGGAGAAGCTGCTCCGAGGGAACATGATGATGGCACCTGGAGAAAAAAAAACCAAAGGATTTAGGGATTAAGGTGGGGGAAAAGCATGGAAAATAATGGTCTTTTAATCAGCAAACGAGACCAAACTCAAGGTCTTTTAAGCAGAAAATGGTTTTATTTTTTTATTTTTTCACTTGGCACCGGCATCAAAAAGTTATTAAAAGGGCCTGGTTAAATATCTCATTAATGAAGATGAACGAGGCCCCAGATTTGTTTTTAAACACTTCAAAGCCGTTTCTTTTTTCTGACCTCCCAAAGTGTGAGTGTGGAGGGGGGCTCTCAGTGCCTTCAAATGTTCCTTTTTTCTGGAATTTTACAGCAGCTTTAACAGATTTCAGCGCCGGAGCTGCTGCTGCTCACCCTGGGAGGGGGAGCTCAAGCTGGGACATGAGGAAAATCCGTTTTTTGGTGCAGGAACAGCCCAGGGATGTGAGGAGCTGCTCGGCACGTCCCAACGCTCCATCCCGCGGGAGGTGGATGGGATTGAGCCGGCTCCGTCCTGCTGGGAGAACTTGGGAAGGAACAGCTCCAGGGGATGAAGGATCTCAGCCCCCTAAAATCCCACATGGAAAAAGGGGAATGAGGCAGGTTATCCCACCATCCCATGACCCAGGCATTCCAGCCTTTGTCAACCTTGCCATGGAATCATGGAATGGTTTGGGTGGGAAGTGATCTTAAAGATGATCCAGTTTCAACCCCATCCATGGGCAAGGAGACCTCCCACTGTTCCAGGTGGATCCAAGCCCCAGTGTCCAGCCTGGACTTGGACACTTCCAGGCAGCCACAGCAAATCTGGGAATTCCAGCCCAGCCCCTCCCCACCCTCCCACACAGCAATTCCTTGCCAAGATCCCAGCCCAATCTCCCCTTTCCCAGTGGGAAGCCATTCCCTGTGTCCTGTCCCTCCAGGCCTTGTCCCCAGTCCCTCTCCAGCTCTCCTGGAGCCCCTTCAGGCCCTGCAAGGGGCTCTGAGCTCTGCCTGGAGCCTTCCCTTCTGCAGGGGAACATTCCCAGCTCTCCCAGCCTGGCTCCAGAATCCTGGAATGGTTTGGTTGGAAGGGACCTTAAGGATCATCTCATTCCATGCAATGGGCAGGGACACCTCCCACTGTCCCAGGCTGCTCCAAGCCCCAATGTCCAACCTGGCCTTGGGCACTGCCAGGGATCCAGGGGCAGCCACAGCAAATCCAGGAATTCCAGCCCAGCCCCTCCCCACCCTCCCACACAGCAATTCCTTCCCAAATCCAATCTAAATCTCCCCAATTCCAGTTTAAAGCCATCACCCCTTGTCCTGGGACAAGGTCAAAAGGGGGAGAGCTCTGAACTCTCATTAATGGGGCCAAACCCTCAGGCTGCCCCACAATTCCCTAGCCCAAAAGAATCCCGAGCCCCAAATACAAAATATCCCAGGATCTCAAGCCCCAAAATAAAAAAACATCCCAGCTCCTGCCAAGGCCGGGAATGGGAGGAGCCCAGTTTCAGATGGGTTTTTGATACACAGCCCCGGAGAAGCTCCTGGGTGCCTTATT
This sequence comes from Eopsaltria australis, assembly GCA_034509425.1. NCBI lineage: Eukaryota > Metazoa > Chordata > Aves > Passeriformes > Petroicidae > Eopsaltria > Eopsaltria australis. The sequence continues at coordinate 268,592 of JAVTVJ010000879.1, read as the reverse complement.
TGAAGAAGGATGGCGTTAAAATCACCCTCCCCATTACCCGGCGCTAATGGGGCTCAGTTCGTTATTCCTATCAAAGTGCAATTTGCATTTAGAAAGGGATCCCGGGAGGTGATGGATGGGGAAGGAATGGAGAGAGCCTTGTACAGCTCACGGCGGAGGAACTTCCCGGCACCCGGCGCTGTTCCCTGCACCTTCCCCTCCACCCCAGCCCGTGAAATGAGCATTCCGGCCCTCGCCTTTCACCCCGCAGCCCATCAATAAAAGCTGGAAGAGCTGGAGGGGTGGGAATTCTCATTTATCTTCATTAGGACTCTGGCCAGCTCCTCTGATCACCACGTCGGCGTCGCCAGGGAGAGAAAAAGCTACTGTTCCTTTTCTCCCCGGATTCCCGGCCCACACACCCGAGCCAAGCGCTGGGATCCCACTCAGCACCTGCCCCAGGCGGAGGGAAAACGGGATTTTGGGGGGATTTCCCTTCTCTCTGCTCCTTCGGGGAAGAAGAGCTCCGGGAGAACGGCGGGAGAGACAAGGGAAAAGCAAATTAATGCCATCAGGGAGAGGAGGAGCCCTGTCAGACGGGCAGGAGGTGGAATGGGAGCCTTGGGAATGATCCTGGGCACAGCCAGGAGTTGGACTCGATGATCCCTGGGGTCCCTTCCCACTCAGCACATTCCATGATTTGTGGCTTGAGGATCTTAAAGGCATAACAAACGCTCTGGCCCCAAAACTCAGCCCCCATCCCAAATCCCCACGTTCCCAACTTGCCTTGCCTGTTTAGAGGGCTTGTTTTGGAATAATTTTTGGAATGGCACCCCACCCTCCCTGCCCTTCCAGAGGTTTCCTCCCATGGACATGTGGAAAGTTCCCTCAAATCCCCATCCAAACCTTGCTGGGATGCTGAGGGACAGATCCAGCTGCTGCTGTCCTCAGGAATGTCACAAATCCTCCCTGGACACTGTCCTGCCTGTTCCCATGAAAGATATTCCTGGGAGATGTTCCTGGGGTCATGGAGTGACCAGAGACCTCAGGATTTGGTTCCAAATTCCTCCTGAAATCTGTCGGGAGCTCCCTGAAAATTCTTTCAGCGTCTGTCAGAGGAGTCTTCTTGGCATCTGAGTGACGTCACCTGGAACGGGACAACATCTTTGAGGAATCCCCATGGAAAAGCGGCACCGGGACCCCGCGGCTGTCAGGGCATGGGGTCCATCCCACCTGCGTGGATCCATGAATGAGGCATCTGCTCCAGGTGGCTCTTTGGGAATTCCCTGGGACTTTCAGAGATGGAAGAGTCTCCTCCCAGGGCTCAGAGGGGCAGGATCTGTCCTGCCATGGAAGTGACCACACCTTGGGATGGGATGGATCTCCTGGAAGGGCCTCGTGGCCCAGCAAGGCCCAATCCCATGGCGATGGAAAAGATCAGGAGGAATGAACTGGGCTGATCCACTCCAGGCTGGAAAAAGGGAGTGGAGACTGGAAAAAGCCCCGGCTGAGCCGAGAGATTTCCTGGGAAGACACCAAGATTCCCAAACATTTCCCCTGGCTGGACAGACACTTCACCTGTCCAGGCTTCCTCGGTCACCTCACCCTGACCTGGCCACGAAAATCCCACAGGTGGATCCCAGGTGGGAGAGTCACTTCTGATCTTCCAGCTCTGGGAGGATTCCAGGCATCCAAAGCTGGGTGAGATGTGTCCCTCATCCACAAACAGAGGAGGAATCAGGATTTGGGGTCCTCAGAGCACCAACTTTTCAAAAATTGGGGAATTTCACGTTATTTCTTTGTATCATTATTTTGGGATCGTTTTTCTCCGATGTTTTTCCCCCTTGATTTCATTTGGGGAGCGAGATGAATCCCTCATCCACAAGTAGAGGAGGAACCAGGATTTGGGATCCTCAGACCCAAGAATGAGGGAATTTGGTGTTTTTTCTTCTTGCCGTAATTTTGGGATTGTTTTTCTCCGATGTTTTTCCCCCTTGATTTCACTCAGGAATCCTCACCCACACTCCAGGCTCCGGCCCCAGCTGAGGTGACAGAAGTCTGGAGCCAGGGGTGACCCCTCAGCCCTGTCCCCTGCAGCAAATCCCCCCTGGAGAAGAGCAAACGAATCCCAAAGGGAATTCTGGCACTAAAAATGACGGATTGGGAGCAGCGCTGCTCTCCCAGAATTTTACAGGCTGCTCCCTCAGGAGCTATTGCCTGGATTTTCCCTGGTTTATGGGATTAACAACCCCATCAGCTCTGCCCTCCCCACCCCTCCTCGTGCCTGGTAAGGACCTGTTTTTGTCTAATTACCCAAGCGACATCGTTAAGTCTCACTCAGCCATCCCTGGGCTCTGCTCTGGACTCACAGAAGGTCCCCAGGCCTGAAAATGTCCAAACCACCACAGATTTGGTCAAAAAGTCCTTCTTTTAGCTAAAGTTTCACCTCAGGGCCTGAGAAATGGGAGAGAACAATGAAAAAAAATCTCCTTTTTGTCTCACCTGTCCTTGTGGTCAGAGCTGCAGAAGGTCCTGCAGAGCACACGAGGACTCCCCACGCTTTTCACTGCCTGGGAGGGTCAGGTTGGGTTTCAGGGAAAGGTTCCTCATCCAGGGAATGGTCCTGGCCCCAAGGTCCAGAGCTCCAGGAGGGTTTGGACAAGGTGGGATTATTGGGGTGTCTGTGCAGGGCAGGGGTTGGACTGGATGATCCCTGTGGGTCCCTTCCAGCTTGGGATGTTCTGAAATTCCAGGATTGATGGGAACGAGGAGTTTTGTGCCCCTGTGGTTCCTTTCCAGCTTGGGATACTCTGCAATTCTGGGATTCATGAGAACAAGGAGATTTGTGCCTCTGTGTGTCCTTTCCAACTCGGGATGTTCTGCAATTCCAGGATTGATGGGAACGAGGAGTTCTGTGCCCGTGCAGGTCACCAGGAAGGAGGGATGGATGGTGGACTGGACACAAGGCTGGACAGAGATCCCACCCCTGCACTCAGTGATGGAATCATGGAATTCTTTAGGTGGAAACACTTCCCAGATCATGGAACCCAACCATGGACCCAGCACTGCCAAGGCCACCACATCCCCCCGAAGGCTTCCCTCCGCTCCCTCCCTTCCATGAGTTTGCTCCTTCCTTTTCCCTGTTTGCCCATGGAGGAGCCTGTTGGAACAAGGATTTGCTTTGCTGACCACACAAGGAGCTGGGAGCAGCTCCCTGACCATGAGTGACCTTCAGCCCCAGGCCATGGGGGCCACCCCAGCAGCGTCCCCACTGCTCCCAGGGAACCAGGACAGGACGAGGGGACATTATCCTAACTGAGCTGGGGAGGCTCAGGATGGACATCAGCAGGAATTTCCTCATGGAAAGGGTGGTCAGGCCTTGGAAGTGCCCAGGGAGGTTTGGAGTCCCCATCCCTGGAGGTGTCCAAGGAATTCCTGGATGTGGCACTCAGTGCCAAGGTGGGGATCAGGCACAGGAAGGACTTGATGACCCTGGAGGGCTTTTCCGACCTCAGTGATCCTGGGATTGTCTGTGGCTGTAAGAACTCAGCATGTCTGGGAGAATTCCATCCTCCTGGAACAGCAGCTGGAGGCCAGGTGGGCTCCCAGGTCACCGAGGTGTCCAAATTGCGCCTTCACCTTTAGGTGGGAAAATCTGGGAGCTGGATGCTGGCTGGAGTCCAGCTGGGACGCGTCGCTGGGGACAGAAGGAGCCTCAGATGGGACAGGAGGGGTTTCACAGCCAACCTCAGCCCGGGAGCCTCAGATTTCCCGAGAGGTGCACGAAACTGCTCAGTTCCTGATTTGGGGAAGGAAAAATTCCCATTGGGAGTGGCCTTAGGGAAGAGAGGGAATGAGAGCTGCTCCAAGAACTGTTCCCAACCACAGGGTTTTTGGGAAGAGCTGTTTTTGGTCCAACAAGAAAACCCCAAAAGGGACATTTAAACCCAGTTGTTCCCAGATTAGGAATCCCAACCCAGCTGAAATCCCAACTTTCTTCCAGGCAGCTGCTCCCAGCACCTCCTGACCCCAAAACTGGGGGATCTGAGCTGGCCCCTGCCCATGCTGAGCTGGATCAGGATGCCTTTGGATGGATTTTGGAGGAGCTTCCAGCCCATTCCCGACCTGTGCAGGGATCTCTGGGCAGGCCCTGCTCCACCCCAGTCCCTTCCTGTTGATTCTCCAACCTCGGAGATGTTGCAGCCTCAACCCCCCCATCCTCCTCAATCCCAGCCTCTCCAGATCCAATTCCAGCCAATTCCCAGTGAGTTTACAGAAGCCCGTGATGGATTTAGCGGCCGCTGGAAAACATTTTCCTCAACCAAACAACCGCACACCTTCAAATCCTCCATCCTTGGCCACCATTCCCAGGCCTCTCTGGCCTCTCACCAGCCCAGTTCCAGACCGGCTCCGTGCCCTTCCAGTGCTGCAGCCCAAAATTTGGGATCATTGGCACCAATAACCGGGATGGTTGGAGAATTCCCAGCTCACACCTTCCTTCTTCCATTGTTTTTGGTGTTTCCCTCAGCGTCACCCCCAACCAAACTCCCTCAGCTTCCCTCAGGAGCAATTTCCCCAAGAGGGTGGGGAGAGAGAGGCTGGAAAAAAACATTTAGGAGGGAGCCAAGGAACTGGGCGTGCCTCAGGAAGGCCGGGATGTGCCTGAGTCACCGGCTGATCCATCCGGGAACGCAGGCAGGGTCACCCCAGGGTCACTGATGTCCCATGTCACCTTCACCTGCTCTCCAGCAGTGCTTTTGGAATGGGAAACCACCCAAGGTTTTCCTCGGATGACCGGAAAAATGAAAAAAAAAATCACAACAAACCCCCAAAAAAATCCGGGGAGGGATCCTCCCCTCCTGCAGCGGGGAACTTCCTGGTTGGAATTCCAACATGCAAATCTCCCCCACCCATCCCATTCCATCCCACTCCCGGGCAGACGGGGTGGATCAAAAGTGCTGGGGAGCAGGAGGGTGTTGGGAGGGGAGGAGAGGACGGGATCCTGATGGAGATTTTTCCAGTGCACTGTGGGATCCCAGTTTTGGGAAGGAATCAACTTCCATGGAATGGTTTGTACTGGAAGGACCTCACAGACTATCCATAGGCAAGGACACCTTCCCCAGTTCCAGGCAGCTCCAAGACCTCCATTCCCATCAGGAATGGGGATTTCCACCCATCCCAGGTGGAAATCAGCTGGAAAAATGAGGGATTCTCCCTGTCCCTGCTCCAGGCATTGAGCCTTCGCTGGTGACAATCCCAGCTTCTCCAGGCACGGCCTTAATCAGCAAAGAAGGAGCCTTCTGGAAATTAAAAAAAATTAAAATAAAATAATGCGAATTAATATTTGTAATTAGAATTAATGACTCTCCCTTAGGAATTCAGGGCTGTAAATTTGGAAATTATCCAAGCTGGGAAGACCTGGGTTTGGGAAAGCTGGGCCTGGTTGGCCATGGCACATCCTCACCAGGATCATGGAAGAGTCTGGGATCATGGAAGAGTCTGGGATCATCCTCCAGCCCCGAGGACACCTGGCCAGGCCAAACCTTCACCCACTGGGTGACCTCCCCAAAAACAGGGAGCCAAATCCATCCTGCCCCTTGGGAACGCTCCAGGCACCGTCCGGAGCCATGCCCGAGAATCACCTGGGCCATAATTCAATAATTAAACCGTGAGGATAATTGGTGTCTGAACCCTGGAACTGCTTAATTTGCCGGGATAGACACGGCCCCAGGGCTTTTGCTCTGGCCCATCCCCGGGAAAGCATCCCAAGGCTGGGAATTATCCAGGCAGGTGTGAAACGGGGTCAGGGCTGAGGGTTTGGTCTCCAGCTGAAGCCAGGGGTGGGGAAATCTCGCCCTGGTAACCCCACAAGGCCAGTCCTGACAAATTCCCTGCTCCATGTCCAAGCCCGGGATGGGATTCCAACGAAACCAGCGCAGGGTGAGTCAGGGAATTCGGGTTTGGGTTGGAAAGGACCTGAAAGGTTTCCTCACCCCCAGCCTCTTCCAGCAGCTGGGAGCCAGACCCCAGCCAGATCCTATCGACCCCTGCGTGTCCCCGCAGGCCCCGGGCTGGTCTGGCCTCCTGCAGTGCTCCCAAACCTCTCCTGATTCCAGGGAATGCTGGAGCTGGGTGGGAAAGCTGCGACTCCGCCACTCCCAGGGTCTGGATGGGTGGGATCACACCCAGGAATTTTTGGTCGTGGGGATTTTCTGCCCGGTGGCCACGGTGGAGTTTTGGTGCCAAAGTGCCCAGGAGATGACCTGGAAATCCACGTGTGCCCAGCATTCCCTTGGGAATGAGCTGGATCTGCATCCCTGCTGTCCAGAGCTACCTTTTCCCAACCGTGGAAATAATGGAATTGTTTGGGATGGAAGGGATCTTCAATCCCATCCCATTCCACCCCTGCCATGGGCAGGGACACCTCCCACTGTCCTTTGATGCTCCAAGCCTCTCCAGCCTGGCCCTGGACACTTCCAGGGATGCTGGAAATGGACGAGGTGGGTCCAGGCCTTTGGGAACAAAAGTTTGGATGGGACTTGGAGCACGCTGGGATGGTGGAAGTTGTCCCTGCCGGGGCATTGGGATGAGATGGGCTTCAAGGGCCTTTCCAACCCAAACCATTCCATGATTCCCTGGAGAAAACAAAGGTGGACTTTTCACCCCTGGCTGGCTGCAGCCACCTGGGAATTCCACCTGGAAATTCCTGTTCTTCCCACAGCTCACACGCCTGAGGGATTGCAGCCTTCTACCTGGGAATGCTGAGCCACGGAGAATCCAAAGGGATCCCAACTCTGAGTGCCAGGATCACCTCACCAGCCCCAAGATGAACTTTCCTCATCACCTGAGCCATGGAGAATCCAAAGGGATCCCAACTCCAGGTGCCAGGACCCCTGGATCACCTCACCAGCCCCCAGCCGGCCATGGAGTTTGGCCCCATTGAGCAACAAAATTCCCAACCAATCCCACCAAGGATTGAATTCCCCATTGGAGTTTTACACCACTCAAGCAATTGCTTTTCCATAGAAATGAAGATTCCTTGGAGCAGGATCTCTCTGAGCAGGGAATGGGATGGGGCTGAGCATCATGGATATCCAAGGAATGCTCAGCTCAGGGCTCCGGCTCTTGGATCATGCTCTGCCCCGAAATCCCATTTTTTGGACTTTTCCCTACATCCTGCCCTTGGAGCAGATGGATTTAAGGGGATTTATCCCAGTCTTACCCCAGTCTGTTCCCAGGAAGAGGCACTGGTGGGGTTTCAGAGCCCAAGAGGAAGGAAATTTCCACCTAGGAAATTCCAGCTGGGAATTTCCACCTCCAGCAGCCGCAGTTCCAACCCAGGGGCACTGAGGCAGCAGCTGCTCAGGCTCTTCCCACTAATTTCTGCTGCCTCCCATTCCAGTGGAGTCAAGGGCAGGAAAAGACCGGGATAAAGTTCTCTCACATCCCAACCCCTGGGAACCTCAGCCAGGATTTTCCTCTTCCCAGCCCAGGTGGGGGTGTCTGATTCCCACCAAAAGCCAATTTGGGGAATAAATCCGAGGTTCCCATAAAGTGAACCCCAGTGCCTCCAAAACCACAAAGTTGTGCCCCAACAAGGGAAAATCCCAGATTCAGGTGGGGTTGGGAATGCTGAGGGAGGAGCAGCTGTTCCTTGGCAGAGGGTTCATCCCTCAGAATGGGCAATATTAAGGATGTTCACCCAAAAAGCCGCTTTCCCCCCTTTTCTGTGGGTTCCTTCTGGTGTGAATCACGACCCTGTGGAGAAGGGGAAGAGCCAGAGGCAGGAGGAGAGGGAGGATCTGTCCCGACAGGACAGCCCGGAGGCTGCGCCGGACAGCCGGGAGCAGGAACATGCCCGGAGATCCAGGCCCGGCCCTGCAAAACCCGCGGCTCGGCCTTGGAACAGCCGAGATGGGCCCGAGGGAAAGGTCAGAGCCGAGGATTTGGGGAGGAGGAGAGGAGCCAAACGCTGCCCTGAGCCAGGGATTTTGGCACAAACATTCCCAAATGGTGGGAGTGGGATGAGCACGGAGCATCCCGTGCTCGGGGCCACCACAGCTCCAGCCTGAAGAGAAGGAAAAGAGGAATCCAGGCTCACTCCAGGTGTCCCCACCTGTCCCCTCGGGATGGCTTTTCCAGGGCTGCGGACGGAGGACAAACAGCACCACGGCAGCAACAAGTGCGCGGGGCCACGGGGCGAGGAGAAACCCGGTGCCACCGCTTCCCCGAGCGCCGCGAGGGAGCCGAGGATCGGAGCCGGAGCCGACATCTGCAGCCGGTGGCTAATGAATACAAACGAGCGCCCCGTGCCCCGCCGGGGGGTCTTTAACACTTCACACGTCGCGGTGACAGTGAGCGATCGTCCCCCGCAGGCAGCGCCCGCACCCCGGGCCGGCCCCTCCGCGCCGGGAGATGAATGAGCGCCCGGCAGACGCGGCACCGCGCTCATTTGTCATCCCCGGCGTTCCTTTAACCTTTCGGGAGCAAATCCCATTTGGGCGCCACCAGCGCGGGCTCGGTACCTGCGCCGGGCCCCGCTGGGTCAGGCAGGGCCGGCGGTGATCGATGCCTTCCCGCGGATAATCGCATCCAGCGCCCGGCAGATATGGATGGGCTCCCGCCTTTGATCCAATCACCCAATTAGTGCCCCACGGAACGCAATTAGCGCGGCTGCAGCCACGTGGGGGGGGGGGTGGGGGGGGGGATTCCTGTCTCCCGTTCCCACCTGGGATGCACCAGGAGGACACCAGGGAGGAAAGTCCTGTTTATCCCATCCTGATTTTCCCCGCACCGCCCTCGTGTTGGTGCCACCTGGCCGGACCATCCTCACCCTCCCCTGGCATTCCCGTGACCCATTTCCCACTCCGGATGCGGCCGCTCCACCTCCCGTGCCCGCATTTCTCACCCCGCGCGTCACGCTCCGCGCTGGTTCCTCCTGGATCCCACCCAACCCTCGCTGCCTTATCTCGCTCCTTATCGCAACCCAGCCTTATCTCCGATCTGCTCCTCTCCCTTCTCGCTTTTATCTGCTCCCACAGCCTCCCTCGCCTCGGCTCTGCGGGCAAGTGGTGGCAGCTGGGTCTCATCCGCTTCCTGCTGCCACCTTTCCCTCAAACTCCTCGCTCCTGGGAATCCTGGTGGCCCAGGTCCAGCGGTCATCTGTCCATTCCTCCCTGGCTCTCAGGGCTGGGTAGTTCATTGCAAGTGTTTTTGGAGCCATGGTGGAAGAAATCGTGGAATTACGGAGTGGTTTGGAAGGGAATTCAAATCCCATCCCATTCCATCCCGATTCCACGGGCAGGGACACCTCCCACTGTCCCAGGTGAATCCAAGTCCATCCAGCCTGGCCTTGGGCACTGCCACGGATCCAGGAGCAGTCAAAGCAAATCTGGGAATTTCAGCTCAGCCCCTCCCCACCCTCCTAGCCAGCAATTCCTTCCCAAAATCCCACCCATCCCTGCCCTGTTTCAGCCCTGCCCGTGGGACACGGCGGCAAAGCCACCCCACAGGAGGGTGGGGGCATCTCCCGGTCCCAAACCTCCTCCTGCCCCGCTCCTGGGGCTCCCTGGAGGAGGCGAATCCCGGAGAGTCAGACTCACCCGACAGCTCCAATTCCTGCAGGCTCAGCCGATCCCATCGGGAAGGAGGTGAGGAGGTGAACCCAGGTCAGGGCAAGAAGGGACAGAGGCAGCAGGAAATGAAACCTCGGGAGCAGCTGCTGGAAAACGTTTGTCTCACTTGGATCGGGGAAAATCAGGAGGGAAGGAAAACTTCCCTGCTTGGGGTGTCCTGGGCAGGGCCCCGAGCTGGGCTGGGTGATCCCTGTGGGTCCCTTCCCACCGGGACATTCCCTGATTCCATGATTTGGTGAAAACTGGGCTGGCAACGCATCCGTGGGGCTGGAATGATGGCTCAGGGATGGGCTGGGGACATGAGAGGTGGCAGTGAGGACACGAGGGGGACAGTGAGGACACGAGGGGGACAGCGAGGACACGAGGGGTGGCAGCGAGGACACGAGGGGGGACAGTGAGGACACGAGGGGTGGCAGTGAGGACACGAGGGGTGGCAGTGAGGACACGAGGGGGACAGCGAGGACACGAGGGGTGGCAGTGAGGACACGAGGGGTGGCAGCAAGGACACGAGGGGGACAGCGAGGACATGAGGGTGGCAGTGAGGACATGAGGGGGGACAGTGAGGACTCGAGGGGTGGCAGTGAGGACACGAGGGGGACAGCGAGGACACGAGGGGAACAGTGAGGACACGAGAGGTGGCAGTGAGGACTCGAGGGGGGACAGTGAGGACACGAGGGGTGGCAGCGAGGACACGAGGGGGACAGCGAGGACTCGAGGGGTGGCAGTGAGGACTCGAGGGGGGACAGTGAGGACACGAGGGGTGGCAGCGAGGACACGAGGGGGGACAGCGCTAGTGGCACTGCCACCCCGGGGGACCCTGGGAAGCCACGGGGCCCTGCTGAGGTTTCAGGGCCTGGCCACACCCAGGGTGACACCGGTGCCACTGCAGCATCCCAAATTCCTGCCCCAAAATCCACCTGTGCTGCTGTCAGTGACCCCTGATCCAGGGTGATCCAAGATCCAGGATCCAGGAAGGTCCAGGATCCACCGATCCAGGATGACCCGAGATCCCTGATCCAGGATGGCCCCAGCTCCACTGATCCCAGAAGGTTCTAGATCCACGGATCCAGGATGATCCGAGATCCACTGATCCAGGATCCACTGATCCAGGAAGATCCAAGATCCCTGATCCAGGACAATCTGAGATCCCACCATCTCCCACCAGGATCCCATGTCCCACCCCCACTGCCGGACATCTCCATCTCCCACCTGGAGAGCACCTGGAGCATCCGGGGTGTTCCTGGCACGCCCCAGCTCCCAAAATTCCCCAGGGAAAGGGGACAGGGCTGACACAAAGGTCCTGTGGGGTTTCCCGGATTTTTGGGTGCTCCCTGGACCTGCTGTGAGAGGAGATGGAATTTTCCCTTTTTTCCCATTACCCAGGAATATCCTGGTTAAATCCAGGAGATTCCCACCCCACTTTTTCCCTCTGCTGTGGGGAAAGGTCCCTGGCAGAGGGGGAGTCACCCACAACTCCAGGGAATGTTTTCCTTCCCAAATTAACACCTGGGAATCCCTGCCCCAGGATCTGCCAGAAACCAACCGGGATCAACGCCTTAAAAAAGGGATTTAGAGGAATTCATGGAGTACAAACCATCCGTGAATCTTTGCTATCCTGGCCCACGGATATTCCCTAAATCCTTCATCCTACACAGACCCCACATCATCTGCTTGAGCCCTTCCAGGGGGGCAGGATCCCCAAATTCCCCCCATCCTGGTGTTCCCAATATCTCCAGGATCCTGGAATGGTTTGGGTGGGAAGGGACCCAAAATCCCATCCAGTTCCATGGGCAGGGACACCTCCCACCATCCCAGGTGGCTCCAGCCTGGCCTTGGACACTGCCAGGGATCCAGGGGCAGCCACAGCAAATCTGGGAATTCCAGCCCAGCCCCTCCCCACCCTCCCAGGGAGGAATTTTTGGATAGAAACCCAAATCCCCCCCAAATTTGGGCAAAATGTGGCTTCCACTCAGGGCACTGAGAGAGGGGTGGGATCCAACGCCCACCCAGGGATTTTCTTCCCCTTGGATCCCCCACAAACCCGGGTGTCCCAAGGAGATGTGGAATTTTCTCCTTGGTGGGATTTCAGGATCAGGGTTTTCCCCAGGGACGCACAGAGCCAGAGGAGGCAGTAATTAAACAGTTAAATGCTGTATTTGTTTAATTGGAATTACACCAGGATAAATGTCCAACATGCTAATTTCTAACAGAATTGAACCTGTAAACCATGCAGTCCTTCCTCCATTCCACCATTCCAGCTCTTTTTCCTCTCGGAATCAGTAGCTCTGCTAGTGAGTTTTAAGGAAAAAAAAACCAACCAAACAAACAACAAAATTCCCTTTAAAGTTAAACCTAATTTGCTAAATTTTCCCCTTATTGTGCAACGACTTGTGCAAAAAAAGCTGTTTTCACCACCTCAGTTCCCAAAATCAGGTCCTTCCGCCCCAAAATCAACGGGAAAAGGCAACCCCGGCAGACAGGGAGGGATGGGATGGGATTTGGGATGGGATTTGGGATGGGAGTGTGGGGGGTTTTCGTGGCAAAACAAAATCCGAGGGATGAGCCAAGGCAGGGAGCAGCTTGGATAGGACAGGATTCCAGGATGAGCTGCCCATGGAATTTTTGGGGAGCTGCAGATGGGGTTGGATCCCGGCTCTGGGAAAAGGTTCCCAAATCCAGCTCCAGGGACGAGAGAGGGGCTGGAGATTGGAGCAGCAGCTTTGGGGTGAAGCAAAACCCCCTCCCTGAGCTCCCCTGCTCCATCCCGGGGTTTTTGGGGTGAATCCCAGCCAATCCCGGTTTATTTCGGTTGGGATTTATGGGATTTGTGTTCCCTTGGAGCTGCCAGCAGTGGGATAAACATGGAATCATGCTGAGGGGGTCTCCAGGCCTCATGGAGATGTAGGAAAAATGGGATAGAGATCCCAAAAATCCTGCGGCACCCAGGGACAGGACTCAAATCCAGTCGGGATTTGGATGCTCCAAACCCCTCCATGGTCCAAAAAAGCACCAAACCCAACCCAGAACGATCGGGAAAAGCCCAGCTGAGGCAGGAGACACCCGAGGGCAAGGAATTTGGATTCTGGTTGGAATTTGATCCCAAAACTTCAGCACACGAGGGATGTGACAGCAGCGATGGCCCCGGAGTGGCCCCGGCACCTTCCGAGGAATTCGGGGCCACCACGACCCTTCCCACAGCTCCTGCCCGAAATTCCTCCTCCCCCAGAGCAGCCAATCCATAAGGAAACAACCCCAAACCAGCATCATCCCAACTCCTCCATCCCCATCTGAGCGGGAGCTGGGATTGGGTCCGGAACAAAGTGCAAAAAAATCACTGGAAATGTTTGGCTTCAACTCCAGCCCCAGGAAAACCCAAAAAATCCCAGGAAAAGCCTTCCTTTCCCACCCCACAGGTGCTGACGGATGGCATGGGCTGCACATTCCCACTCTGGACACCTCATACAGGATTATTCCCAACTCCTGGAATGTCCAGAAGATCACGAAGAAGGAAGGAAGCTTCTTGGGAAGCCAAATTTGGGGTTTTTTTTGGTGTTACTGTAATTGTTTCTCATTAGTGTTGGAAACTATTTCCCAGATCCGGGAAAAACTGTGGAATAATCCGATTTTTTCCTTTTTTCTTAAAAACTAAAACCCACTAAGGAATGTTCAGTGGGTGTGGAGAGAGGTGTTATTTATTTTGGAGTGTTGGAAATCTTGGATTCAGGTCCTGCTCCTGTTTCCCTTTTAAATTCCCCCTTTTTAAATTCCCAGCAGCGACTTTTCCCTCCTAAGCAATTCCATCCGTGCCGGAGGACACCCGTCATTAGGAAGAGACTGAGAAGGGATTTGGGATGTCTTCCAGGGTTTTTTTGGGGTTTTTTTTTGGGGCAATCTGTTTAAAAGATTAATTTTATTTGGAAGGGTCGGAGCCGCATCTCTCGGAACAAAAAGTTAATTGGGACCAGAGTCCCAAAATCCCATTTTTCATCCCGGGCTCTGACTTGCGGTTCCGGCTCTTGACCTCCCGAGATCAGGAACTCCCTGAATCTCTCCCTTGGCCGGATTTGACTTCCCCAGCAGCAAACGGGAGGATCCCAATCCTGTTTTTTTTTTTTTTCCCAAAAAGAGCCTGAAGGAGTGAGGAAATCCATCCCAGGTCGCTGCTTTTGGGATTTTACGGCTCAGGGAGGTGGGAAGGGGAGCCCAGTGTGGATTTGGGAAGGGTGGGAGCTGCCTGGAGCAGCTGGAACAAGGACTTCCCTTGGCTGTGTTGAGGTTTTTTATTGGGAATATAGGAAGGAACACCGGAATTTTGGGATGGCAGCACAAAATTCCTTCCCTGTGTCCCGGGGTTTCTGCTCCTTCTCCGTCCCACACCCAGAATTCCCGTCCCTTTGCCCTCTGGATCATTTCCAGAGGTGTCTCCAAAGCCGATCCCTTTCCAGCCACTCTGACTCCGACTTTCCTTCACCTGCTGCTTCTCCTTCCATTCCTCTTCCACATCCCTCCGAGAGGAGCTCCCAAGGAACCTCCGATCCCTCTCCAAAACCAAGGAATTACAGATTTTCCCTCTTTTTAATGAAAATAATCTCTGTCCCTGTAGCTGGCTGGGACAGGCCCACAGCTCCAGGGGGTCATTCCTGACCATGTTCCCAGTTAATTTTGGGATGGAGCCACACGAACCCTCTCCAAATGAAAACCAACCCCAAAATATTGCTGAGGAACAAGGAGGGAAGGCAAAACCTCTGGATTGGTGCATCCAGAGGGTCGGGAATGGGCACGGGAGCAGCACTTCCACAGCTGCAACAGCCACCAGGGATATCTGAATTCCCTTCGAAGTTTGGGAATGTGGCTGGACAATGTCAGGAATAAGAGCTAAATGGGTAATGAGATGAGAAAAGCAAAAATCCCCCTCTGGAACTGGAATTCTGGGATTAAATCCCGTTGGTGGTGTTTTTCTCCTCCCTAAAACCGCCTGGTTTGAGCAGAGGATCTTTGGGCTCCTTCGGGATGGGGGGAATTTTATCCACAGGCACTTTGGAGCAGGGCTGCTCCACAGGGAATCTCCCGCTGCCTCCAGGAGGTTCCCACTGGCCCAGCTCCAACCACAGGGACCAAGGGAAGTTCTCCCCATGGAACCATCAGGAGGAGAGGGAAGATGGGACACCAGCATGGGAAAGAGAGGGAAAAGGAGATCCCAATGTGCCTTCCCTCAAGCCCTATGGAGCTTCCATCCCATCCACGGATATGTCCAGGAGGTTCCCACTGGCCCAGAGGGACTCAAGGAAGTTCTCCCCATAAGGAGGAGAGGGAAGATGGGACAACAGAATGGAAAAGAGAGGGAAAAACTTTCCTGGACACTGGAGGATCCCAGTGTGACTTTCCCTGCCTTCCCTGATCCCTTCCTGCTCCCCATCCATGGATGTGTCCAGGAGATCCCCACCGGCCCAGCTCCAACCAGGGTGACCAAGGACAGTTTTCCTGATGGAACCATCAGTAGGAGAGGGAAGATGGGACACCAGCAGGGAAAAGAGGGAGGGGAAAAACCTTCCTGGACACTGGGAGATCCCAGTGTAACATTCCCCCATTCCCTCCAGCTCCTCATCCATGAATGTGTCCAGGAGGCTCCCACCAGTCCAGGGGGACCAAGGGAAGTTCTCCCCATGGAACCACCAGGAGGAGAGGGAAGATGGAACACCAGCATGGAAAAGAGAGGGAAAAAACCCCTCCTGGACAAAAGGAGATCCCAATGTGCCTTCCCCTATCTCTACGGAGCATCCATCTCTTCCCGCTCCCCATCCATGGATGTGCCCGAGAGATTCCCACCGGCCCAGCTCCAACCAGGGTAACCAAGGACAGTTTTCCTCATGGAACCATCAGGAGGAGAGGGAAGATGGGATGCCAGCATGGAGAAGTGAGGGAAAAACCCCTCCTGGACACTGGGACATCCCAATGTCCCCCCATCCCTATGGAGCATCCATCCCTTCCTGCTCCCCATCCATGGATGTGTCCAGCAGCATCCCAGCCCCGGAGCGGTGCCATGGGACACATTCCCAGATATCCTTCAGCTCTTCCTTCCCAAATCCAATCAAGGAGGCTGCTCCAAACCCCTCTCCATGGTCCCACATCCCCTGGCAGGTCCCGGAGTGCAGCTCAGGGATGGTTACGGACAGGCGGGAAAGGGTCACAATTCCAGGGATTTGCAGCCTAACATGGGAATCAGCCCATGGAGAGGGAAAAGAGGAGAAAAAAACTTGGGAAATCCCTTTTTCCTACCTAAATCCAAACCCCAGGACACACTCAGGGTGACCCCCCCTTCCCTCTGCCCATGAGAAGAACCCAAACCCATGGCTCTTCCCAAATTTTCTGTTCCCCAAGGGAATAAATTAACAAAAGGAAGGCAGGATGATCCCTTCAATTTGGCTTTGACAAAAAAAAACCTCAAAAAAAAACCCCAGTCAGGGTGCGAACTTCTCCCACGCTCCAAGAATTCCCATCACTTCCTAAACCCCTGAAAATAGGAGTTAATCCAGGAGATTCCCGCCACCACCTCTTTTCCCGGGATCGTCCCGCCGGGAGCGTTTTGCCATCTGTGTGGGGAGGGAAGAGGCTCCGCGGAGACTTTCCAGGCGAATAAAAAAATACAAATTCTTCTCTCCGGACGAGATTCCCGAAGTTCCAGGCTGCGGGAAGGGGATCCCGAGCCCCTCAGGAGTGGTGGCTGTTGATGAGGCCGCGCAGCTGCTTGGCCACGGTGTCGATCAACTTCTGCTTGTCCCGCTCGTTCTTCCGGAATTGGGCGAAAACGTTGTTTTTCCTGCTGGTGTCCCGCATCCTGCACGGAGCACAAACCGGTCAGGGAACAGGGATTGGGAATGTCCAGCCCTCAGAGAGGAGGACACGGAATTTCACGGCGCTACACCGATTTTTTTTGGGAATTTTCCAGGCATTTTTCAGGTTTAAACCCCTCCAATCCAAATCAATGCCACTTTGGGGTCTCTCCCTAATTCCCGCTCATTTTTCCGGAATTGGGCAAAAACAAACAGGTTATGGAACAGGGATTGGGAATGTCCAACCCTCAGAGAGGAGGACATGGAATTTCAAGGCTCTACACTGATTTTTGGGGCATTTTTCAGGTTTAAACCCCTCCGATCCCAGTCAACACCACTTTGGGGTCTCTCCCTAATTCTTGCTTTTTTTTCCGGAATTGGGCGAAAACAAACAGGTTATGGAACAGGGATTGGGAATGTCCAACCCTCAGAGAGGAGGACATGGAATTTCAAGGCTCTACACCGATTTTTGGGGCATTTTTCAGGTTTAAACCCCTCCAATCCCAATCAACACCACTTTGGGGTCTCTCTGTAATTCCTGCTTTTTTTTCTGGAATTGGGGGAAAACAAACAGTTTAGGAAACAGGGATTGGGAATGTCCAGCCTTTAGAGAGGAGGACATGGAATTTCAAGGCTCTACACAGGTTTTTGGGGCATTTTTGGGCCCTCCAATCCCAATCAATGCCATTCTTGGGGTATCTCCCTAATTCCCACTTGTTTTTCCGGAATTGGGCGAAAACGTTGTTTTTCCTGCTGGTGTCCCGCATCCTGCACGGAGCACAAACAGTTTAGGGAACAGGGATTGGGAATGTCCAGCCCTCAGAGAGGAGGACACGGAATTTCACGGCGCTACACCAATTTTTGGGGAATTTTTTTGGCATTTTTCAGGCTTTAAACCCCTCCAATCCCAATCAACGCCACTTTGGGGTCTCTCCCTAATTCCCACTTGTTTTTCTGGAATTGGGATTGGGAATGTCCAGTGCTCGGAGAGGAAGACATGGAATTTCAAGGCTCTGCAATGACTTTTGAGGATTTTTTTTACATTTTTCAGGCTTTAAACTCTTCCAATCCAAATCAACGCCACTTTGGGATCGGTCCCTAATTCCTGCTCTTTTTTCTGGAATTCAGCGAAAACAAACAGGTTATGGAACAGGGATTGGGAATGTCCAGTGGTCTGAGAGGAGGACATGGAATTTCATGGCTCTACACCAATTTTTGGGGAATTTTCCAGGCATTTTTCAGGCTTTAAACTCCTCCAATCCCAATCAACGCCACTCTGGGGTCTCTCCCTAATTCCCAAACACAGGAAATCCTAAATCCTCCCCCTTCCAAACAGGGATTTCTCCATCCCCGCGTCATCTTCTGTGGCAGAGATGGAATTTGGGGAGGAAATCTGAAAATGAGCACGGAATCCACAGAATTCAGGCTTTTTTACTCAAAACGGTGCCTTGCATGCACGAGACGCGGCTTTGGGGGAGGCTGGGAAGGTCTGGAGTTGTGAATTTGGAATTTTATAAAGTATTCCAGAGAATCATGGAATGTTTGGGTTGGAAGGGACCTTAAATCCCATCCATTTCCAGCCCCCTGCCGTGGGCAGGGGCACCGTCCTCTATCCCATTTTTCCCAATGGATAAAAAATATAAATTATATAAATACATATAATTTATATGAAATATAACATGAAATAATTCCCATTCCAGGAAGGAATCCAGCTGTTTGGAAGGAGCACGGCGTCTCCAGGAGGTCTCCATAAATCCAGAGCCCAGCAGAGCAGGAGGTGGGATGGGACCCCACATGCAAAGCTGGGAAACAAGGGGGGCTCATGCACTCCTGCATTCCCAAATCCATATTTTTGGGGGGAATAGGGCTTGGGGAATGCTCCAAGGGTGCTGGGAAGGGAAAAAAATCCCACCAGGATCAACCTTCCCACAGCTCCTGATGGCACAACCTCCTAAGAATCCAACCTGCAGGGGCTCGGCTCTTCCAAATTATCCCAATTTGTAAAAGATTTCCTGGGTAAATCAGATCTGGCAGGGGCTGAGGGCTTGGGATGCATCCCATAATCCCAGTTTTTGGCTCTGGGGACCTAAACGAGGCGTTGAAGTGACAGGGACATGGCGCTGATGATCCCTGGGAAGCTGGCATGGGATCATCCTGAGGGTCTGGAGTCCACTGAGCACAACCCAAACCTCTCCAAACTCATGGAACACAAAAAAAAAAAAAAAAAAAAAAATCCAAGGTTTTCCAGGCTTCAATCTCCCAGAAAGAGCCACAGGGAATCTGAAATGTTCCCAAAAACACCTGGCTTGGAACTGGAATCCAGGATTTATCCCAAAGGGGAATTCACTGGAGTTACCAGTGCCCGGAGATGGAGCTGCTCTCCCAACAGGAACAGGAGAGCTTGGAGCACTCCCAGACATCAAAATCGGGATTTGTTTGTTTTTTCCCGTTTTTTAGCCGGAGCAGTTTGGCAGCTGCTCCTCCAGGAGAACCAGGCAGCAACTGTGCCAACGGGAAGCGGAGTTTGGAGTCGCCCAGGTCCTGCAATCGTGGATTTTGGGATAATGATCCTCCCCTGGAGCTCCAAACAGCTCCGGGAGGTCTCCGAGCCCTTCCCCAGGAAGCTCTCCCAGGTTCCAGAGGGACATCAGAGGTGCTGGAAGTCAACCTGTACCTTTGGAAAGCTCTTCCCGTCCCTCTCCAGCCCTTCCACATTCTGGGAATTTTGAGCTTTTCCATCCTGGCCTCTTTGGGGCCATCTCAGGCCCACGGAATGTTTTGGGTGTGACGTGCATTCCGTGCAAGAAAACCTTGGGGTGCGTTTGGATGGTTGGGAAGGAGCTGGATGGAAAAACCTCAGGATCAGGATGGAAAGGGATTGCAGTTGGAGTCCCAATCCCACAAAAAACCCACAGAGGTGGACCTGGAAAAGTCTGGGAGGGATGGGAGCTGCTGGAATCTCCAGACACCACGTGAAGGTGCGAGCACTGAGGTTAATTAATTATTTAAATTATATTAATTAATCAAGTTGCCTACAGGACTCAAAATCCTACAGGATTTGGGTTGTGCTGTGCAGATTCCCACTTTTTTTCCCTGAGCAGAGCCTTGGGATAACTGGGAGCACCCACAGCAAACACCCAGAGGTAAAGTCTGGGAGCCGCTGGAATCTCCAGACACCACGTGAAGGTGCAAGCACTGAGATATTAAATATTATTAATTCATCAAGTTGCCTACAGGATGCAAAATCCTTCAGGATTCAGGATGGGCTGTGCAGATTCCCAGTTTTTTTCCCTGAGCAGACTCTTGGGACAACTGGGAGCACGCACAGCAAACACACAGAGGTGGATCCAGTAAATCTGGGAGGAATGGGAGCTGCTGGAATCTCCAGACACCACACAAAGATGGAAACACCGAGCTATTAAATATTATTAATTAATTAAGTTGCTTACAGGACTCAAAATCCTGCAGGATTTGGGATGGGCTGTGCAGATTCCCAGTTTTATTCCTCCGAGCCTTGGGATAACTTGGAGTAACAAGACCCACAGAGGTAAATCCGGGAGGGATGGGAGCTGCTGGAATCCCCGGATACCACGTGAAGATGGAAGCTATTAAATATTATTAATTAATCAAGCTGCCTACAGGACACAAAATCCTGCAGGATTCAGGCTGGGCTGTGCAGATTCCCAGTTTTATTCTTCCGAACAGAGCCTTGGGATAACTGGGAGCACCCACAGCAAACCCATAGAGGTAAAGTCTGGGAGCATCTGGGAGCTGCTGGAATCTCCAGACACCCCACAAAGATGGAAACACCGAGCTATTAAATATTATTAATTAATTAAATTGCTTACAGGACACAAAATCCTGCAGGATTAAGGCTGGGCTGCGCAGATTCCCAGTTTTATTCCTCCGAGCAGAGCCTTGGGATAACTGGGAGCACCCACAGCAAACACACAGAGGTAAAGTCTGGGAGCTGCTGGAATCTCCAGACACCGTGTGAAGCTGTTAAATATTATTAATTAATTAAGATACAGGACTCCAAATCCTGCAGGATCCGGGCTGGGCTGTGCAGCTCCCCAGTTTTATTCCTCCCAGCAGAGCCTGGGGATAAGCGAGGGTTCGGAAGCCGGTCCCAGGATTAGCAGTGAAAGGAAGGGAAAGGCGAGCTCGGCGCTGTCCCCACCCCTGTCAACAAACACCACCTCGGAGAGAGCCGAGCTTTGTCTCAATTAATCCGGGAGGGGAAGAAAGCAGCGGGGTAAAAGCTCCTCTTTTAGCTCTAATTAGTGCATTTGGGAGGATCGGGTTGCGCAGGGCCCCGCTCCAGAGGCACTTTGCATTTCCAGCGTTTAGGGCTCCATTGAGAGCGGACAATCGAGGTGAGGGTGAAAGCCCGAGCGAGCACATACTTACACCCGGGATATCCTGGGAGAGAGAGACACACCGGGGTGATAAGGGAGAGAGATAACGAGGAGAACAGGTTACAGACTGAACCGGCCCGGCGGAATTCCCGGCGGGATGGGAGGCAGCGGATGTGCCCGGAGTGAGGAGAGAGCTCGGGGGGGGGGATGGACAGAGACCCCTCGGAGGGGATCCCTGGGAGTGTCCAAGGCCAGGTTGGACTTTGGGGCTTGGATTCACCTGGGACAGTGGGAGGTGTCCCTGTCCATGGAAAAGGTGGGAATGGGGTGGGATTTAAGGTCCCTTCCCACCCAAACTATTCCAGGATTGCTGAGCCCCTCTGCTCTGGAAGAGCTGGGAATGTTCCCCTGGAGAAGGGAAGGCTCCAGGCAGAGCTCAGAGCCCCTTGCAGGGCCTGAAGGGGCTCCAGGAGAGCTGGAGAGGGACTGGGGACAAGGCCTGGAGGGACAGGACACAGGGAATGGCTTCCCACTGGGAAAGGGGAGATTGGGCTGGGATCTTGGCAAGGAATTGCTGTGTGGGAGGGTGGGGAGGGGCTGGGCTGGAATTCCCAGATTTGCTGTGGCTGTCCCTGGATCCCTGGCAGTGCCCAAGGCCAGGTTGGACATCGGGGCTTGGAGCAGCCTGGGACAGTGGGAGGTGTCCCTGCCCATGGATGGGGTGGGAATGGGATGATCCTTAAGGTCCCTTCCAACCCAAACCATTCCATGATTTTATGACTGTATGAGATGAGCCAGGCTGGGCTTTGGTGATGTTTGAACACCACCACCACTGGGTGTGGAGCTGCTCTCCTGCTGTCCCACCACCTTCCCAGCCTCTTCCATGGATCCCAGCTCACTGCCAGCCTCAATTCCCTGCCTCTTCAGCTGCTGCACGGCCAAGCTCCCAGACTTTTTATGAGTTTTGAATTTTTTTCTTGATCATTTCCCTGATAGCTCTGAATAAACCTCTCACTTTCACATCTCGGATGCTGGGTCACGAATTCGCTGCGGATTCCAGAATTATTCCAGTTGGAAAAGCCCTCCAAGGTCACCAAATCCAACCATCCACCAGCATTTCCACATCCACCGCTGACCCACGGCCCCGAATAACCCAGGGGTGACACAAACCCACAAAATCCCAGTATCAAAATAATTCCATGAGGTGTTAAAGTGCTTTAAATCCAGCAACAGCCCCAGTTCAGTGCCCGTGTACCAAACCGGTGCCCTCTGGATGTCCTGAGGTGCTGTGACATCCCTTCCTCTCCCCTGGTGGAGAGGAGCTGGACGTTCCCTGGACCACGATGACACCGAGGCAACCCCAAAGCTCACAAACACCCCGAGGTCGCTCACAGAACCAGAGATTCAGAGAATAATTCGGGTTGGAAGGGACCTTTGAAGCCCATCCAGTGCCACCCCCTGCCATGGGCACCTCCCGCCATCCCAGGGTGCTCCAAGCCCCATCCAACCTGGCCTTGAACACTTCCAGGGATGCAGCTGGGTTTGGTTGGATGAATCATGGAATCAGACCATGAGGAGCAGTTTGAGGTGATTTGGGGTCTCTCTCTCTCCTCGAGGAGGAGGTGACGAGTTTAGGGTTGGGGCCACACTTCCAAAAGGACGTTCAAGGCCTCTGGATCCCTGGAAGTGTCCAAATCCAGGTTTGATGGGGCTTGGAGCACCCTGGGACAGTGGGAGGTGTCCCTGCCCATGGAATCAGACCACGAGGAGCACTTGGAGGTGATTTGCGGTCTCTTTCTCCTCGAGGAGGAGGTGACAAGTTTGGGGTTGGGGCCGCACTTCCAGAAGGACATTCAAGGCCTCTGGATCCCTGGCAGTGTCCAAATCCAGGTTTGATGGGGCTTGGAGCACCCTGGGACAGTGGGAGTGTCCCTGGATGGAACTGGACGAGTTTTCAGGTCCCTTCCCACCCCAGCCATTCCATGACCCCACGAGGATTCCCTCCTGCCCTCTCCTCCACGGGGGCCTCAGCACCGCGGTGCCCCGGGCAGGACCCGCTCGGAAAACAACAAATTCCCATTTTTTGGCTCATTCCCTGTCCCACCAGCTGGAAAACGACCTGGGAGGTCTGCTGGGAGTGCAGGGGCAGAGTGGGTCCTTCCCAAGCCAGCTTGGAGCAGGACCAGGGGACATCATCGGGGAGACCCACCGCGGGCAGGCCGGGCGGGGTGACAGGCACAGCAAATCCCACTTTTTTTCGGGTCCGCGGCGAATCCCGCGGCGTTCCCTGCCCGCTGCTGGCCCCGGGGACTGGCACAACCCCCCGGGAGCGGGCCCGGTGCCGTTCCCGGCACGGCTCCAGGATTTGGGATGGAGCTGTGCGGAGCATATGAACTACGGCCCTCAAAGGATGGATTCAAGGAGCTCGTCCTGGCTCGGGGCGCCCGGAGATTCCTCCCGGCACCACGGGATTTGGGATTGGGGCTTGCTGGGTGTCCCATGGGAGGGAGGTGGGAGAAATGGGAAGGGAAAGAAATGGGAGTAGAAAGAAGTAAAAATTAAAATATAGGGGTTTGTGGAAATAAAAAGAAATAGAAATTAAAATAAAGGGGTATATGGAAATAAAAAGAAACAGAAATAAAAATAGGAATAAATAGAAATAAAAATAGAGAAATAGAAAGAAATAGAAATAAAAATATAGGAGCGTATAGAAATAGGAATAAATAGAAATTAAAATATAGAAATATAGAAGTATAGAAATAGGAATGAAAATAGAAACAAATAGAAATAAAAATATAGAAATAGAAAGAAATAGAAACAAAAATATAGAAATATATAGAAATAGAAACATGGAAATAAGTAGAAATAAAAAAACAGAAATAGAAATAAAAATAGAGAAATAGAAATACAGAAATATAGAAATAAATAGAAATAAAAAAACAGAAATAGAAATAAAAATAGGAACAAATATAAATAAAAATAGATATAGAAATAAATAGAAATAAAAAAACAGAAATAGAAATAAAAATAGGAACAAATATAAATAAAAATAGATATAGAAATAAATAAAAATAGGAAGAAAAAGAAATAAAAATATAGAAGTATATAGAGATATAGAAATAGAAATCTAGAAATAGATAGAAATTAAAAGAACACAGAAATAGAAAGAAATAGAAATAGAAATATAGAAATACAGAACTGTAAAAATAAATAGAAAAAAATATAGAAATACAGAAATATGGAAATAAATAAAATTAAAAGTATAGAAATAGAAATAAAAATGTAGAAATAAAAATAATAGAAATGCAGAAACAGAATGGAATAAACTAGAATATTCCCAGGCAGAAGGGAGCCTACAACATGATCCAACTGCCCGACCACTTCACACCCAGAAGTTGTTCATGGCATTGCCCAAATTCCTCCCAAACACTGAAAAATTTGGGATAGCCCCTCCTGCCTGCAGCCCGGCACATTTTAAAAGGATTTTGGAGCTGGAGGTTCATCTTTACAGCGAAATTTTCTGGTAGGACAAGGAAAATGCCGCTTAAGAGCCAATAAAAGATGGATCCGCAGCCAAGCCATTGAATTTGGATAATCTGGGATTTGGATCCACGGGATAAAACGGGATTTTTCTATCTGAGCTCCCTCTGCCCACCCAGGGCTGAGATCTTTGCTCACAGGGGATGGGATGAGCTGCTGAAGCATGAGGAGGAGGGTGGAAATCCTCCACACTCACTTTTCCAGCAGGATGAGGGCCGTGGTGGGGTTCACACGAAGGTACTTGCACGTGGGCTGTCCGTAGTCGGCCAAATACGTCGACCAATCCCACTGGATGAACAGATCCAGGAGCTGGAAAGGAAAAACAAATGGGGTTTGAAAAAGCTTGAAAAGGGAGCAGGTGTTTCCCTGGAGCTGGTAAATCCTGGGTAGGTGGAGTTGTCCATAAAAAAAAACCAACGGTTTGCAGGCTTTATTAATTTGTTTAATGTTTTTTTGTTAATATTTAATAGTTAAATTGATAATGCGGCATTCTTAATTTAGGAATATTGAACGTTAATTAATGCAGGACTGTCAAATGAGCATTCCTGCTCTGTGATCCTTGTTTCTGGGGGATTTGAGGTCTGGGACACCTCGAGGACATGGGTGACAAACAACCCCCAGCGCCCTGACGCTCTCAGCTGTGACAGGAGAAAACTTTTGGGGTCAAAGTCACCACAAATTCCTCCTGTCCCCAAACAACCCCTACAATGTCATTCCAACCCTTCCCCACGGATTTCTCATCACCCTTGGTCCATCCCAACACCTTCCAGGAGCTCTGGAAGTGTCTCCAACGCCCAGAGCTCCTCAAGGAGCTCGGGGGGTTATTCCGGGTGAGTGCAGCTCCCAGGGCTGGGAGTCCCAGGTGCTTTCCAGACGTCGGTAAGAGAAACCACCAGGCCTTGGCAGCGCGGGAAGGAGAGGGATTAACTCAGCCATCCGTGACATCCCCGCTCCAGGCCGCCAAAATTCCCACCTGCAGCCCTTCGTCGCCACAAATGACCCCGCTCCTCCCAGCCAGGTGAGGGACAGGCAAACAACAGCCCACGGTGCTTAAATGCCCTCTTCCCACACCATTCCCACACTTACTTTCCTTAAAAAGCAGGTGTTCCATGCCTTCCCCACACAAGGATCTCCTCACCTCAACGAGGACCTGGCTTCTCCACCCACCCATGAAGGGCGCAGTCCAAGTTCCCTAAATGCCCTTTTCCCACATCATTCCTATCCTTATTTTCCCCAAAAAAACAGGAGCTGCCATGCTTTCCCCACACGTGGATCTCCTCACCTCCGTGAGGACTTCGCTTCTCCACCCACCCATGAAGGCACAGCCCAATGCCCTCTTCCCACACCAATCCCATCCGTGTTTTCCTTAAAAACCAGGAGCTGCCATGCCTTCCCCACACGAGGATCTCCTCACCTCCGTGAGGACTTTGCTTCTCCACCCATCCATGAGGGCACAGCCCAAGTTCCCTAAATGCCCTCTTCCCACACCACTCCCATCTTGGTTTTTCTTAAAAAAAGGCATTCCCATGCCCTCCCCACATGTGGCTCTCCTCACCTCAACGAGGACTTGCCTTCTCCACCCACCCATGAAGGCACAGCCCAGTGGCCTCTTCCCACACCATTCCCATCCTTATTTTCCTTAAAAAACAGGCATTCCCATGCCTTCCCCACACGTGGCTCTCCTCACCTCAACGAGCACTTGTCTCCTCCACCCACCCACGAGGGCACGGCCCAGGATTCCCGGGACGCCGCCTTCACCTCTGCCCCATCCGCAGCAGGTTAATTAAGAGCTCCTGCCGTTCCCCCCTCCCAAAGATCCCGTCTTGGAGCGCTGCTGTGACCACTCTATTTGGGGACAGGCTGCCAAGCGCGTGGACGTCTTCATCGCCCGCTCGGCGCGTCCCGGCGCCCACCACAGGAGCCGGGAGAGGCCGGGCCCGTCCCGCGGCCAAGCGGGGCCCATAGAGGCCTCATTGTCCCCGCGTCTCCATGGTTTTCCTGGAGGCCCCGGCGCTGTTTAACAACGCATCCTGCCCCGCCAAGAAGGGGATTTAGCTCCTCCGAGACCTCCAGATACAAAACAAAAATGTGCAACAAGATTCTTTTTGACTATGTAGGTCAGGGCAAGGAAAACAAGCTGTCGGGAACAATCCCCCGCGCTGGCGGGGGGGACGGATTAGCCGGGACCTAAGAGGGCTTTTCCAGCCCGGGTCCCGCTCGGCTTTGTCCGGCGGGGCCTTTGTGCTGAACTACAAACCCGAGCTGAACATCATTGGCGGGAGGTTTTTTTCCAAGGGGGCACCTTCGAGAGACACAACCTTAAATATGATTTCACAGGCGCTTTTCAGGCCGAGCGCCGGGGCCAAGACGCTTCCATGGGGCTTGGCGGCTGCTGGGAGGAGTTGCATGGTTGTACAGGCTCAAAGGGAACCCCCACAACGCACCAAAGGCCCCTTGCTGGTGGCCCCGGGAGGCTGAACGTGCCTCGGGCAAATCCCAAACAAAGCCAGACGAGTTCTTGCCATGGAAAGTGCGTGGCCGGAGCGCCCAGGGGCCAGGTAGTCCTTTATGGGGAGGGGGAATGAAGAGCCAGGAGGAAAGAGATGAAGGAAGAAAGGAAATAAAAAGGTGAGGTTTAGAAAGGAATTTGGAGGAGATGAAGTTAATGGTTGGGAGTTGTTCTGGCAGAGGCTCGGGAGCAGTGCAGGAGCTCAGAGGAGGCCCCGGAGCTGCTCCAGGGCTGGAGCCCCTCTGCTCTGGAGCCAGGCTGGGAGAGCTGGGAATGTTCCCCTGGAGAAGGGAAGGCTCCAGGCAGAGCTCAGAGCCCCTTGCAGGGCCTGAAGGGGCTCCAGGAGAGCTGGAGAGGGACTGGGGACAAGGCCTGGAGGGACAGGACACAGGGAATGGCTTCCCACTGCCAGAGAAACTCCAGTGACCTGGAACCATCAAGAGCAGCTCTACACGAGCCCAGGTGGCCAAGAAGGCCAAGGGCACCTGGGCTGTCCCAGCTCTGGGGTGGCAGCAGGGCCAGGGCAGTGCCCATCCCCTGTGCCCCCTGGAGGGGCTGGAGTGAGTCCAGGGAAGGGCATGGAGCTGGGAATTCCTGAGGGAGCTGGGAAGGGGCTGAGCCTGGAGCAAAGGAGGCTCAGGGGGGACCTTGTGGCTCTGCACAGTCCCTGACAGGAGGGGGCTCAGGGGGGGTCGGGCTCTGCTCCCAGGGAACAGGGACAGGAGGAGAGGGAACGGACTCAGGGTGGACATCGGGAAAATTTCCACATGGAAAGGGCCGTCCAGCCCGGTGGAGTCCTCATCCCTGGAAGGATTTGAAGGATGTGGCACTTGGGGACACGGGGCAGTGGTGGCCCTGGCAGTGCTGAAGAAAGGCTGGACTCCATCTCTGCGCGCCTTCCCAACCTCACCGATTCCACGACTCCCAACGCTCCCACCTCGGCCTGGATCTTCCCGGGGCTCTCATGGAGCCAGACCCCTCCTGGGTGGCTCCCGACAGTGACGGATGGGCTGTGTATTTTCCAACTCTTCGCCCACATCCATCTTTTTTGGCTCGGCAGGTCCGAGCATGGCCACCTTTGGCCCCGGCTGCCGGCGCTCCCGGCCCGGCCGCGGGTCACGCTCCAGAGGGGAGAGAGGTCCTGCAGGAGGAAGCCCGAAGGCTCGGGGAGAGCTGCCTCCAGACGATTTATCTGTCACATAAATGTGGTTTTATTGGTTTTACTGCTTCAACTTTTCACCTCTGCCGCTAAATCTGAACGGGCTGAGGGGGGGAAAGGAAAAAAAAAAAGGGAAAGGAAAAATAGCCGTCGGCGCGGGGCTGCCGTGGGTCTGCCGGGGGAGTTTCCAAATCAAATATGCAAATACCATTAATTCTTTAAACTGGAGTCTCCCTTTCAAGGCCATAAATCAAACTCGACAGCACATCCACTGGGGGGGGGGAGCGGGGAATGAAAAGGAGAGGAGGGAAAGGGAAAAAAGAGGAGGGAAAAATAAAGAGGGGCTTTCACCACGGCAATGTGGGAGTGGGATAAGATCAGGAAGGGGCTGGGGACCTGCAGCTTCCTGGGGTTCCAGGAACACCTTGAGCAGGAGCAGGGAGAGGTGCAGGTACAGCTTTATAAAAACAGGGAAGTGGAGGATGGTTTGAAAAAAGTGCCAGAAAAAAGGTACTAAAAAATACTAAAATTGGGTTTATGCACCTACGTGAACTTGTACTCAGACTGAAACGTAGAATTCAAGAAAAGGAAACGCTGGAATGAAGAATTAAACTGGGAATCAGTTCCCAGCCCTGTCCCAGGCTCACTTAGGAAGAACCCTCCCCCCATTTCATGGAATCACGGAATCATTTAAACTGGAAAAGACCTTTCACATCATCAAGTCCAACCACCAGCTCTACCTCAAAACCACTTCCTTTTCACCCCCCCTTGCAACGTCACCACCTCAAACTCTTCAAAAACGTCCTTTTCATCCAAGTTGACAAATTTTCATGCCCCTCACCTCAAACACAGGGCGAGGGTGGCTGGAAGGTCCCTGCAGGAGGAACCCAGGCCGTGGTTTGACTCCACGTCCCCCTCCAGATGCAAAGGAGAGCAGGGACAGTTTGTTCCGTCTGACGACAGCGCGGAATCTGGATCAGATCCTCCCGGCCAAGCCAGGAGCTCTGGAATGTGAATCCAAACTGATTCCAAACACGGTTTGCAAGCCCTGCCAGAGCTCCTGGAGCCGGATCAGAGCCACCAGCGGCGTTCGCACACTCGCGCCTGTGTCACAGTCTTGGAATCATGGAATGATGGAATGGTTTGGGTGGGAAGGGGCCTCAAAGGCCACCCAGATCCACCCCCACGGGCAGGGACACCTCACACGATCCCAGGTTGCTCCAAGCCCTGTCCAACCTGGCCTTGGACACTTCCAAAGATGGGGCTGTGACTGCCCCATCTGACCCAGTGTCCCCCAACAAGGAATGGCACCAAAAGCTCCTGAGCTGCAGGAAATTCCCATGGGAATGCACCAATTTTCCAATTGGAAATGGAAGGGATTCGGTTGCATGAAATGTCCCCTCATCGTGGTTTTGCAGTCCTTAAAGGTGGCTACCATGAGGAGGAGGAGGAGGAGGAGGAGGAGGAGGAGGAGGAGGAGGAGGAAGATCTCTCTTCACAAGGAGCAACGTGGAGAAGACAAGGAGCAAAGGGTCCCACAGGAAAGGTTTGATCTCCGCACCAGAAAGAAATTCCTTGGAATGAGACCCATCCTCCACGGGGACAACTTCCCCATGGATGTGGTGGAGACCCCGCTGCTGGAGGATTTTAGGACGCACAGGACAGGGTTCCCTCCATCCATTCCTTCCCCATACCAGGCTGGACCAGATGAGCCCTCAAGGTCCCTCCTAACCAGGCTGGTTCTGTGATTCCATCCCAGAAAAAAACTTCCCTTCCCTCTGATCCACCACCAGATTTCCTCCCAGGGGCAAGGCAGAGCACCAAATGGATTTGATGGGACTGGATGGATTTGTATTCCACCAAGATGGATTGGAGAGGATTTTCCTCTGCCAGCACCATCCCAGCAGATGGGATGGTGCCGGGGTTGGTGGGAATCATTCCATAAAGAATATGGAATAAACCCGCAGAAAAAGCCTGAATTAGGGAATTCTTGTGTCCCTGAGGATGTTTAGCACAATTTCACTCCTCGTTTCTCCAAGCACACCCAGCTGGGTCAAGGTGGGGCGACATCTTCCTTGTGGTGGGATTTTGAGGACGCTCAGATCCACACGAGAGGGACAGCGATGCCTCGTGGTTATGGCCAAGTTTTTGTGATGAGTTTCATGTCCTCAGGGCTTGGAAAAGCATGAATTCCTTCGGGTTTGGTGCTTTCCCAGCTGGAAACCCTGAACTCTGCAGAGAGCCATGTCCATGAGCTGGCTCACATCCCTGAATCCCTGCTCTGGTTTTCCAGGGAAGGAGGGAATATTTTCAGATCCAAAGTAAAAACAACTCTCAAAACTCCATTATCCCTCCTAATCCTCACAACCACAGCTGAAGTTCCTCTTCCCGGGGTTTTTTGTACCTGGAATGAACAACCTTTGACATAAACCTGCTCTGATTTGTACAAGGTCACACCTTGAACTCCTAAGCCTCGGGAGAAATTTCCTTCGAAAAGCTCCTTTTCCTGGCCGAACACCACAGCTCCTCAGGAGAGGTTACAACGAGTATCCACCTGGAGGATGGGACAAGACGCTCCAGTGGGACAGAAAACAGTGGTCAGACCCGTTCCTACAGGGGACTTCCACAAAAAACACAAAACTATGGAAAACCAGTTGTAATTCCCAGTTTTCCCACATCCACAACCCATTCCACCACTGGTGGAGCAGCCCCTTCCACCATCCACCATCGTCCACCTGGAGGACAGGACAAGACGCTCCAGTGGGATAGAAAATAGATAGGTCAGACCCAGTCCTGCAGGGGACTTCCATAAAAGACACAAAACTATGGAAAACCAGGGGCAATTCCCAGTTTATCCATATCCACAACCCATTCCACCACCAGTGGAGCAGCCCCTTCCACCATCCACCACTGTTCACCTGGAGGACGGGACAAGATGCTCCGTAAGACCCAGTCCTGCTGGGAACTTCCATAAAAGACACAAAACCATGGAAAACCAGTGGCAATTCCCAGTTTGTCCACGTCCACAACCCATCCCTCCCCTGGTGGAGCAGCCCCTTCCACCATCCAGCAGGGAATTGTTACGGATCACAAAAAACCCGAGGAGCTTCCAGCAGCAGCAGCAGCAGCCACGGACAAGCACAGCCCAAATAATTTATTTTGGGGAGGTTTCAATTACGCCTCGTGGGAAAGGAATACTGAAAGAGAAAGAAATATTCCGACCCCTGGGAAGACGTGGGGTTTGGACAATGGCGTTCCCAAAGAGAAAAGGCACTGGGAATTGGAACATGATGTTTGTTGTGGAATTGTGAAAGGCACGGAGAGGGGAAATCGTGGCCTAAGTGAAAACAGGAGCGCATTTGTCACTGGTTTCACTGGAAAGGAGGATTCGCTCTGGGAGTTGGTGTCCTCGGGGTGAGGGGTTAGAGAGCATCCGCAGGGAACTTGTGGTGGGCAAGGAAAGGGATCCACACATGGAGGTAAATCTTAATTTAGGTGCTCCCCTAATTACCTGGATTTCTGGGAATTACTACAGATCTAAAAGTCCTGCTTGGACCTCTCTGTGCGACACAACAACCACGAGTGACTCCTCCAGGTCTCCAGGGATGTCCCACCCAGGGACGTGCTCCTGGATTGAGGAGAATCAGTTCCAAGCTCCTCACCTCACATTTGACTGGGTTGATCTCGCAAGTTAAAAGCAGTAATTTAACTTTTTTTTGTCTCTTTATATCTGCAAAAAAAGTCAAACAGTTCCTGGAAAAATAAAAAAAAAAAAAAAACCCAACCAAAAAACAGGAGAGGAATCTGGAAGGATTTATGGCAGCCGGGACAGTTTGTAACGGAGAGAGGTTTGAGACCAACAAAACCCAAATCTGTCCAGTCTGGATTATTTTCAGCTTCACGTTATTGCCTGTTTATAGGTTCTTGTATTCCTGATAGCCCAGATTTCCAGGGAAAGGGCTCCACAAAGCTTTTTTAGCACAGGGAGATCTCCCGGTTCTCCAGCTGCAAACATTCATCGTTTATTAGGAGGAAAACCTCTGGCTTTCCACCTCTGGCTTTCCACCTGCTTTGAAGCCACGCTGGAATTACACACGAGGTTGACTTTTCTCCTCTTCCCCAAGGAATTTCTTCCAAGGGTCTTGTTAAAATTTTCGCAGGATTTTACCTGAGAAAATTCACGTTTCTGAGCACCAGGAGCTGCTGAGGGAGCTGGGGAAGGGGCTCAGCCTACAGAAAAGCAGGTTCAGGGGGGAACTTCTCCCTCTCTGAAATTCCCTGACAGGAGGGGGCAGCCGGGGGGGGGATTCAGAATCTTATCCCAGGGAACAAGGAAAGGGAATGGCCTCAAGCTGCGCAAGGAATTGGTAAAATTCCTCCTTGGAAAGGGCTGTCCAGTGGGGATGCTGCGGATCAGCACCACGTGTGGGGTGACAGCCCTGGAAAGTCCCCCCAAGCCGCGCTCACGGCCCGGCTTTAGTCATCCCTTGGAAATTTGCCCGCAGGGAAAGCTCCGCTAAATTCTAGGGAAATCCCGAGTTTCTCTCACCGTGAAAATAAAAAAAAACCAAAAACAAGGCCTGAAGATGATTTGGTGCAAAACCCCTGGGATTTCAACGTTTCGGGATCAAATCGTTCCCAGCGGTAACACCCGGACAGGGGGATTTTATGAACGGCCACAGGGATAAAAGGAAGAGGAGCTGCTGGATTTGGTGGCCAATTTGCACTCCTAAAAATAATCCCTTGGATTCGTCCCATTCTCCAGTTTGAAGGGAAGGTTTGCAGGGTGGATTCCCACCCTCCGGACCCTCAGCCGGAGCACGGGGACAATACTGGGCAGGAGCCAGGAGGAATGAAAGGGCCTCGGAAGAGCATTCCACAGGGAATTCCGCTACTGAATAACGCTTGGCTCTTCCATTGAGCCTCCACAAAGGGGGATTCATTCCCCAGGCAAAGATGGCTCCTGGAGCAGCATCCTCCGGATCGGGTTCTGGTGGAGCTGCACCCAGCAAGGATGGAGCTGGGTAAACCCTCTGGGATCAGCATCCGACACTGTTAGAGGAGAAATTTGGGATGTGATGCTTGGGAAGTGCTCAGGGTGTAAAGAATTATCCTTAGAGGCGTTTTTGAAGGTGTTTTGGGGAGGAGAAGGTGGATTTTGGAAAAGCTCCGTGATTGGGAGTTGATGGAGCCTTAAAGGCATTTTTGAAGGTGTTTTGGGGAGGAGAAGGTGGATTTTGGAAAAGCTCCGCGATTGGGAGCTGATGGAGCCTTAAAGGCATTTTTGAAGGTGTTTTGGGGAGGAGAAGGTGATTTTGGAAAAGCTCCGTGATTGGGAGTTGATGAATCTGTGCTCAGTTATCCCGTTAATACAGAATTCCTTTTCCACTGCTGCATTCCAGGTGTGCAGTCCAGGCCTCCTGGGTTTCCCTGCCTGACCCACACATCAAAACCAGTGGCTCCAAAGAAAATGTTAGGAAATAACATGGAAAATCCCAATATTTCAGCAGCAGGGGATCCTTTAGTCAGGGGAGAGCGACCACGAGCACAAAAAAAAGCACAAAACCCCTAAAAACAGGAAAGGGGGTTCAGAGCAGAGAAATCAGAAGTTGTCCAAATAAACCTATAGGAAACCACCTCCAGCATCATCCCAGCTGGGAAAAAATCATCCCAAAAAGGGAAAAAAGTCCCTTTAATGTCACTTCTCCAGGAGGGAGCATTCCCAAGTCATCGATGGAGAGCCTTGGGGCCCATCAGCAGCAAACCCAGGCACCTGCAGGGAGCAGGTGACACCAAGCCACCTTTAGGGACAGACAAAAGTGCCACCAGCACCGTGTTGGGACACCCAGACCCCCCCAGCGAGGGAATTTTCCCTTTGAGGGACCCCACCAGCAGCGGGTGAGCAGCAAATCCTGAGGGTTCCTCCTTTCTGTGGTAACAAAACCCCGTGAGATTCGTGATGTTTGAACCAACCCTCTCCTGATATCCCAAAAAAACACCGGCGTCACCTCCCCGAGCCCCACAGGGCCAAGTGCTCCACGCTTCTCCTTCCTGTTGCTGCTCAGCTGATGCCAAATCCTCGGCGAAGTCGCATTTTTCTTGTGTTTACACGTTAAAAAAGGGGCTAAAAAAAAAATAAAAAGCTAAAAAAAAAAAAAAAAAAGAGGTGACCTCTTGCTCACCCCGGGCGGGCTGTGAGGAGCCGCCGCTGCCTTCACCTCCGGCTGAACTTCCAGATTATCTCAGCCAAGATTCACCTTGCACTGAACTTGTACCCGGAGCACGGCACAGTCACGGAGCCCTGATTAAACACCGCAGCACCACGGGGCCATAAATTTATACGTTTAATGAGGATTAGCAGTGCTTCCTCCCGCCCTCCTCGGGCTGGGGAGAAATGGAAACACTGGGAAGAGATGGGAAGGGTGCACCAGCACGGGTTGGACATGAAAAAACTGGGAATAAGCGGGACATGAAGCAGCTCTCGTGCTGTTCCCTGTGTACGGAATCCACGGCAAATCCCGCGGGAGCAACCACGGAATGACCCACAGAGGGCTCGCACCACTTCCCACCCAAAAAAACCCAGGAGAAAAAGGAAAACCGCTGTGGGACACGGCGCTCCGGGAGCCCGTGGGTCCCTTGGCCCAGCAGGAAACCGTCCGCAGGCCGTGGCCTCCTAAACTCTGGCTGCCCTCTTCCCACCGAGCGCCGCATCCCAGCGCCGTCCTCCCGTCTCTTTTCCAGGACGGACGCGTGACGGGAGGCAGCGGCCGCCGCCTCCTCCTCCTCCTCCTCCTCCTCCTCCTCCTCCTCCTCCTCCTGCTGTCCCAGCTGCCACGGAGGGAACGGGAGAGCTCCACGCTCGCCGACGCCGGCCGGGGTCACTCGGCCGCGCCAGGGGAGAACGTCTGGGCGGCGAAATGGATCCGCTCAAGTTCAAGTGCTTGGAATGCCTCCCTCTTTTTTTTTCTTTTTTTTTTTTCTTTTTTTTTTTGAAGAAACTAAACTAATACATCCCTGCTTTTCCTGATAACTTCCTCCTTTCCCCCTCGGAGGTTTTGTTTAGCAGATCCATTGTTCTCGGCCAGCCTTGCCCTGGGGTCCAATTTGAGAGCGTTCTCATTTTTCCCCCCTATGTAACCGATGCTTATTTCTTTAAGCTCCACTGTAAACACAAAGCACACGGCAGAGCCCTGGCCCGGCTCTGCAGGAGGCAGCCCCAGCCCTGGAACTGCTCCTCCGTGGGGCTTTTTTTATTGGAAACAAAAGGATTGGGTCTCCTTGCTCTGAGGAGTCAAACACCTGCGGGATGCGGGAACCCGCGGGTGGTCCGGAGGCTCCGTGACCCTTTTCTGCTTCCAGAAATGTGGCTTTGCTAATTAAAGGCTTCTTGATTGCTCGTTAGGGGCAAGGGCTGAGGCAGCAGGACATGCTGGAGGTGGCCTGAAGGTCCTTGGGGTGCTCGGGGTGAGGGAGAAGCCACCAGAGTGTCCCCTGGGAAGAGTGGCACAAGGGGATAAGTATAAAATAAAAGATACAATAAATCCTTGGAAGAGGGGAGAGCGCCTTGGATGGTCCCAGGGACACGCCAGGAGATGGGGATTTGGGAAGGGTGGGTGACGAGGCCACCATTGCCCCATGTCCCCAAGTGCCACATCCACAGGGCTTTGAAATCCCCCCAGGGATGGGGACTCCAAACCTCCCTGGGCACTTCCAAGGCCTGAGCACCCTTTCCATGAGGAAATTCCTGCTGCTGTCCACCCTGAGCCTCCCCTGGCCCAGCCTGAGGCCGTTCCCTCTCCTCCTGTCCCTGTTCCCTGGGAGCAGAGCCCGACCCACCCTGAGCCCCCTCCTGTCAGGGGCTGTGCAGAGCCACAAGGTCCCCCCTGAGCCTCCTTTGCTCCAGGCTCAGCCCCTTCCCAGCTCCCTCAGGGATTCTCCAGCCCCTTCCCAGCTCCCTCAGGGATTCTCCAGCCCCTTCCCAGCTCCCTCAGGGATTCTCCAGCCCCTTCCCAGCTCCCTCAGGGATTCTCCAGCCCCTTCCCAGCTCCCAGGAAGAGGTTTCCCAAAGAAGTGCCCCATCCTTGGAAGTGTCCAAGGCCAGGCTGGATGGAGCTTGGAGCACCCTAGGATAGGGAAGGTGAGGATCGGGGTGGAACCAGGTTCTTTAAGGTCCCTTCCCACCAAACCCATTCCATGATTCCATCTACAAGAAGAGGATTTAACATTCCTACTCACGCCAGGTCTGCCTTGGAGCATGGCCAGCCCCTCTCCCCCTCCACAAACCTCCTCCTTTATTTGAACCTGTTCCCTTTCTGGTGGATCCAGACCATTTCAGGAACTTGGAATCCGCAGGGAACAAAAGCGTGGAGTCAGAAACTCCAGCGGAGAACGTGCCACGCTTTTGGCAACCTGGAAAAACTCCTGGATGACCCAAGCCCGGCTCCTAATTAATTACAAGCCCCAAATCCTGCAGGACACACATTCCTGGGATTAAAATGATGCCGAGCAGGAGCTGAGGCAGGATTTGATCCCGCGGCTGCATCCGCCAGAAGGCCCCGGGCACGGGCAGCCCCGGCAGGATTTATGGATATTTGTTGGAGATAAAAGCAACCCAAGAACCTCTGGAAAACAAAAGCCAAGGGTTTTTTTTCCCTTGGAGTGTCACAGTAACCCCTGGACGGCCCCGCGCTCATTGTCACAGCCCTGGAAAGGTACAAACAAAGGGAACTCTGGGTGCCAAGAGCTGCAGCAGGAGGGAGAGCAGCGGCCGCGAAATTCCCGCTGCGGCCACTTCCAGGGCAGAAATCCCGGGAAAAGACGGTTTGGGATGTGCACAAGGAGTCCTCACCCCATTCCAATGCGATTCCCAGGGTGGAGGAAAGGGGATAGGGGAGGAGGGCGGAGTCCTGGGATGGGGGAATTCGACACCAGGGCAGTGATAGAAGAACAGAAAGTCCCTTTTCGGGTTAAAAATGCGCTTTAAGGGTTTTATCGGGGCTGGAAACGGAGGGTTTGGGGTGGGAGCAGTTCCCAAAAAATGGGGCTGGATCCCAAAATTATTGTCGTGGTTATGGAAATGTTCCACAGGTGTTCCCTAAATCTTATGCTCCTCCCATCCCAAAGATCAGCAGCGTCTCCAAGGCAGGCGTTTTCCAGAATTTTTGGGGAATTTGAAATGGGAGAAAACTGCTCTGGGGAGGTTGGAGAGAATGTGGAAGGGGGGAAAAGGGAGAAAAATGAAAATAAAGGAAAAAGGGGAAAAGAAAGGGAAAGAAAGGATGTGAAAAGAAAGAAGGGAAAAGAAAGAAAAAGTAAAAAGAAAGAAGGGAAAAGAAAGAAAAAGAAAAGACAGAAGAAAGAAAGAAAAAGGAAGGGAAAAGGAAGAAGCAAAGTAAGAAGGAAAAAAAGGAAAAACTAAACTGAAAAATGAAAAACTAAAAGAAGAAAAAAGCAAGAAGAAAACAAAACAAAGAAAAATGAAGGTAAAAAAAAGAAGAAAAGAGGGGAAAAAGCAAAGGGGGAAAAGGGAAAATAAATTAAAAATTAAGAAAGGAAAAGATGGAAAAAAGGAAAAAGAGAAGACAGGAAATAAAAACAACAGTAACGAAAAAATCCAAAGAAATTTAATGTAGGTGGAATTTTAGAGGAGGAGGATTTGCCAAAGCAGATCCAAACTTATCCATGGAACCCTCACCTGACACCTGGATTTGGGTTCCAGAGTCTGGGATCTGTCTCTGGGATCGGGGCACATCAGGGATCTGCCATTGGGATTTAGGCACCGAAAATAGGGATTTGCCACCTGGATTTAGGCACTGAAATCATGGATCTGCCACCAGGATTTGGTCCCCAAAATCAGGGATCTGCCACCTGGATTCAGGCACTGAAAATAGGGATCTGGAACTGGGATTTGGACACTGAAATCAAGGATCCGTCACTGGGATTTGGTCCCCAAAATCAGGGATCTGGAACCGGGATTTGGGCACCGAACTCCTGGTTCCAGGTCTGATGGAGCCACCAACTCCCACCTCCCTCCTTTGGGACGGCCACCGATGGACAAAACACTCCAAACCCAGCCAAGCCCTCCATGATTTGTCCAACTCACGTGATCTCAGCCTAAACTAAGCCCAGGTGGGCTTTAAGCCCAGCCTAAGCAGCCTTGCTAAGCCAAACCCCTTTTTCAGGGCATTTTCCACCCAAACCGAGGCCTGTGTGTTCCCACCATGGTTCCCTTGCCTTGTTCCCCTCTTCCCAGCGCGTTTTCCTGGCAGAAGAAGCAGCAGCCAGGCCAAGCCGTCTGCTGGCCCTTCCCTGAGCTCCAACAGCGGCGTTGGAGACAAATAAATTCGTCTTTATTTACCCCAAAACGTGTTTATTTTCTCCTTCCCCTTTAATTTCATTATTGTTTGATAGGAACATAAAGCAGAAGCCCCGATAGATGCCAGAGGCTCCCAACCCAAAAGGAATCCTTGGAAACTTCCTTGGGGTTGTTGGAACATTTCGGAGGGGTTATGAACTCCTTAAACAAACAGCTGAGGTCATTGTTAGTCACACACACAAAAAAAAAAAAAAAAAAGAAAAAAAAAGGAATTATTTCAGGAAATAAAAAAAAAAAGCAGGATTAAAGTTACAGCCAGGAGCTGCTCCCAGAGAAAGGAGTGGGGATGGGGGACGGCAAAATCCGCGGCAAAACCACCAAGGAATCTCAACACTGGCTCTGGTTCTCCAGCTGCGATTCCAAGCTGCTCTCTCCGTGTTTTTAAGGTGCCAAATCCTCATCAAATCCTTGTCCCGGGACTCAGAGATCCCAACCCCAATCCCAAAGGTCACGGTCCAGGGAAGATGAACTTTCGGTGGTGATTTTGGTGGCCTTCCAGCCTCCTGATGGGATGGCTCAGGAAGGGAGCAATTCCAGACTTCCAGCTGAGAAGGAATGGAAAGGAATGGAAATGAAAAAGGAAAAAGGAAACGGGAAAATAGAAAAAAGGAAAAGGGAAAAAGGACATGGGGAAAGGTGAAAGGGGAAAGGTTTGGAAAGCAAAGATTTGGAAAGGAAAGGTTCGGAAAGGTTCGGAAAGGTTTGGGAAAGGGAAGGTTCAGGAAAGAGAAGGTTTCGGGAAGGAAAGGAAAGGAAAGGAAAGGAAAGGAAAGGAAAGGAAAGGAAAGGAAAGGAAAGGAAAGGAAAGGAAAGGAAAGGAAAGGAAGGAAAGGAAAGGAAAGGAAAGGAAAGGAAAGGAAAGGAAAGGAAAGGAAAGGAAAGGAAAGGAAAGGAAAGGAAAGGAAAAGGAAAGGAAAGGAAAGGAAAGGAAAGGAAAGGAAAGGAAAGGAGAAAGGAAAGGAAAGGAGAAAGGAAAGGAAAGGAAAGGAAAGGAAAGGAAAGGAAAGGAAAGGAAAGGAAAGGAAAGGAAAGGAAAGGAAAGGAAAGGGAAAGGATCCAAAGCCAGCAGATGCTGGGGTGACCCTATCAAAGGCAAAGTTGGATGCACGGAGCTTCCTGCACCCCTGAAAACTCCTTGGAATGGAGAAATTCCTGTTCTATCCTGCTGCTCATCCCTCCTTGCTGCTAACGAGGCTCTCCCCCAGCCTCATTTCTCATTCCTGCATTCTCCCGCTTTTCTTCCAGCTTTGTGCCTCCCCTCTCTGTGTCTGATCCTCTTTTTTCCTTAAAAAAAAAAATCCCTGTTTTCTGCACGGCCCCAGAATCCCCCTGAGCCTGCCCAGCCAGAAGCATGAATAAAATACAGAGGGAATTCAAAAAGAGAGGGAAAATTAAATATAAATAAAAGCCAAGCAAGCTCCTGGCAGGTGCTGAGCTCTCCTCGTGCTCCAAGAGGAATTTTTCATGACATCCCATCACTTATTTAGGCTGTGGCTCCGTGACCTCCCGCGTTTCCCTGCATCCCAACGAGGAATCCGCAGCTCCTCTGCCCACCTAAATCCCAGCCCAGACCCTGGATGGGCAGAAAAAGCCTCCAGGAAAAGCAGGAAATAAGGAATATTTAAGGAATTGATTGCACGACTGATCAACGGGAATGCTGAAAATCAGGAAAAATGCAAAGGGAAAAGGGAAAATCCTTCTGGGTGGAGAAAATGTGGAGGAAATGTCAGGGGAAGGGCGAATCCAAGGGGTTTTTAATCCTCTGCTTGGTCAGGAGGGAAAAGATGGGATGGGCGAGAGGGAAAAGCAAAGCTGCTTTAAAATCATGGGAACATGGAATTGTTTGGGTTGGAAAAGATCCTTCGAGACCATGGAGTCCAACCATCCCCAGCACTGCCCAGGCCACCACTGCCCCATGTCCCCAAGTGCCACATCCATGGATGTAAATCCCTCCAGGAATGGAGATTCCATCGCTTCCACGGGAAAAATTTTGTTTTTCCAGGAAGAAATTTTCCCTAATTCCAACCCAAACTCCCCTGGCACAGCTTGAGGACGTT
The DNA here is from genome assembly GCA_034509425.1 of Eopsaltria australis. Lineage (NCBI taxonomy): Eukaryota > Metazoa > Chordata > Aves > Passeriformes > Petroicidae > Eopsaltria > Eopsaltria australis. The sequence goes on along the minus strand of JAVTVJ010000879.1, from coordinate 228,150 downwards.
TCTCCTTGTTCTGTCCCTTGTTTCCCGGGAGCAGAGCCTGATTCCCACCCGGATTCACCTCCCTGGCATCCCAGAACCTCCCAAATCCAGGGATGAGGCTGCTCCAGGGGAGCCGAGCCCTGAAATGCTCCAGGAAATCAAGAGGAGCAAATAAAGCTCAGGGAATATAAAAAGAGGGGGAAATCAAAGAGGGGCAAACAAAGCCCAGATCTGATCTCAGAGATGCTGAAAATCAGCAGCTTTGTAAAGAAATAACATCAGTGAATAGAAATAAAATTGTAAAAATATTTATAAAATTGTAATAATTAATAATAAATTAAAACAAAATAGAAATAATAATAACAATAGTAATAATAATAATAAATTATACTCATAAATTAATTAGAGCCCATGAGAATTAAGGGTTAAGTAATTTCCAGAGTCATCCCAGGGCTCCTAAAAGCCACCAAGCCCTGAGATAAAGAAGTGTTTGGTGAAAACCAAATTAAACAATTGTGGTTTTATCTGAATTTGTATCTCATGATCGATCCCCGATCCAAGGATGGGCAAACCTTATCCCACCTAACCCTCATCCCAGCTGGGGAACTCCCTTCCTGCTGGATTCTCGGGGCTAACGAGGTGTGAGCCCCTCTCCAGGGGTAACGCTGGACTTCCCCTCCTCTCCAATTTCCATGGAATTGGGAGTAATTTAAGAACCCTCCACCCTTGGTGGGATCGCAGAGAACTCCAGGAGTGCTGGGAGGAGCCGAGAGGGAAAAGCAGGGGCAAAGCTCTCAGGAAATGTGAGCTGGGGGTCTCCTTTTCCTTGGGAAAGGATTAGGCTGGATATCGGATTAAATCAGATTGATTATGTTGTGTTATATATAAAATTATATGGAACTGTATATGGTTATATATGATATTGGAAAATGCTGTTTATGGGGTTTATTATGTTATAAACTTATCATATATTATATGTTAAATTATATGGATTCATGGAATGGTTTGAGTGGGAAGGGACTTAAATCCCATCCAGCCCCACCCCATCCATGGGCAGAGACACCTCCCACCATCCCAGCCTGCTCCAAGCCCCAATGCCCAACCTGGCCTTGGGCACTGCCAGGGATCCAGGGACAGCCACAGCAAATCTGGGAATTCCAGCCCAGCCCCTCCCCACCCTCCCACACAGCAATTCCTTGCCAAGATCCCAGCCCAATCTCCCCTTTCCCAGTGGGAAGCCAGTCCCTGTGTCCTGTCCCTCCAGGCCTTGTCCCCAGTCCCTCTCCAGCTCTCCTGGAGCCCCTTCAGGCCCTGCAAGGGGCTCTGAGCTCTCCCTGGAGCCTTCCCTTCTCCAGGGGAACATTCCCAGCTCTCCCAGCCTGGCTCCAGAGCAGAGGGGCTCCAGCCCTGGAGCAGCTCCGGGGCCTCCTCTGGGCTCTCTCCAGCAGCTCCAGGTCCTTGTGCTGTTGGAATCCCCAGGGCTGGGGCAGCTCTGCAGGTGGGCTCTACCTCAGGGGGCTCAGGGACACAATTCCCACCTTTCCTTTGGGATCAGCCCAGGGCTGGGGGGGTCTGGTCTGGGCCATTCCAGCCTCATCCACAACATCCCAAATCCTCCTCCCAGGGCTGCTCCCAGTCCCTTCCCACACAGATCCCTGGAGGTTTAAGGAAACAGAATCCGGCTCATTCAGAGAACTGAGAAAGTGCTGCTCTACCTGGACCTGTTGTCACCACCAGGACATTACTGCAATAATTAGCAGTAATTAAGATTAAGGGTCAAAAACGAGACGGATCCCATTTTTTATGCATATTTTTCACGAGCAACTTCCATGAAATCAGCAGGGACAAAAAGGCAAGATCCCTAATTTGTCACTAAGTCACTGAACTCTGGGAATCCGAGCAAGGTTGGAGTTACGGATGAGGACAAGGATCTGAGCCACCCTTTGGGGTTTCTGGAAGCTGAAGGGAAGGAATCTTCCCTGCTCCCTGCCGAGCTCCCGCTGGAGCCGGGGAGAGGCGCCCACCCCCGTCTCTCGTTTCTCTGCCCCCCAAGGCCTCGGCTGGGAGCTCACAATTGAATTTTCTGCAGTTGAAACTTTGTGTACAGAACGCCTGATGGAAACGGCCTTGTTCAAATTAACCTGGAATCCGGGCAGAGGAAAACCTTCCATGTGTTTCTGCTTCATTAGGGAAGGACATTGGGAAATTCGGGAAGGGAGGAACTCGCGGGGAGGGTGATGGGGCTGAGCTGGCAGGGCCGGTTGGGAATCTGGGATCTGCTGCCACAAACAGCACCAGGATTCGTCTGGGAATGACTTTGTTCTTCATGGAATTCATGAACTCCTTCCACGACCCAGGGCTGCTCCTGCATCCATCCCTCCCACATCCCCCGCGCTCCCAGCTCCTAATCCCTGGTCCCTGTGGTCCCAAAGTTGGGTTTGGTGGCCTTGGAGGGCTTTTCCAACCTAAAGATTCCATGATTTTGTGATGAAATGTGGATCTGGTGGAGAAGCCGCTCCCCAGCCTTCCCAGCTCCTTCTTTTATGGGTGAATTCCTCAGGAAAATGAGGCTTTCCTGGGTATTTTTAATTGGTCCCCGCTGCTGATCCCAATTCCTCACGGTCCCAAAGTCGGATTTGGTGGCCTTGGAGGGCTTTTCCAACTTAACAAATCCATGATTTTGAGATGAAATGTGGATCTGGTGGATAACCTGCTCTCCTGCCTTCCCAGCTCCTTCCTTTTTGGGTTAATTCCTCAGGAAAATGAGACTTTTCTGGGTATTTTTAATTTGGTTTGATACCTAAAAAGGTCAATCTTTTCCCTAAAATCCAAACGGGCAAGGAGAGACCTCAGAGGTGGGGAAGGGAAGAGAAGGGATTTTAAAATATTGGGATAATATTGAAAAAAAACTGGAAAAAAATGGAAAAAGACTGGAAAAAATATTGGAAAAAATGTTGAAAAGTGCTGGAAAAATATTGGAAAAAAAAGAAGAATACTGGAAAAATTTTTAAAATATGATAAAATACTGAAAAGCATTGAAAAAACATTGAAAAATATTGGGCAAAAAAAGAAAAACTATGGGGGAAAAGTTAAAATATAAAATACTGAAAAGCATTGAAAAAACCTTGAAAAATATTGGGGGAAAAAAGAAAAAATATGGGAAAAAATCTAAAATATTATAAAATATTGAAAAGCATTGAAGATCTATTGAAAATATATCAAAAATATTTAAAAACATAGAAAAAAATTTAAAAATACTGAAAAATACTGAAAAAAATTGGAAAACATGTTGAAAAAGATGCTCAGCAAATCCACTGTGAATCCCCAACAATCCAACCCTTCTCCACTCCGGCTCCTTCTGCCTCTTGGAAAGCACTTCCCTCCCTACTGTTTTTTGGGATGCACACTTATTATTCTTCCTCTCCTCGCCTTTGTTATCACTCTGCTCTCTCCCTCCAGGCTTTTCCTCAGCCCTGTTGCTGAATTTTTCTAATCCCTGCCCCTGGGAAGGAGGAAGCCGTCCTGTTTTCCTTATTAATCAGGGATCTCTGGCTCGGGGAGCACGGAACGTTCCGGTTCAGCGCATTCCACCACAACAGAGCTACTGGCATGCAGAGCCCATGGAGCCCAGAGATTTTCCATGGCATTATGGCCTGGAAAAGGGGGCCGGGGTTTTTAGGAGCCACCAAAATTCCTCAGAAGTACCGCGTGGGATGTGGAGATGAAGTTTGGAAGTTGGGGGGGGATTATGGTGTTCCTAGCCGGATTTTGGATATCCATTGGGATGGGGTTGGGGAGGAAGTCCATGAGCAGTGGCACCAGCCCACCACGTCTGCTGGAAAGCTCCTGCCAGGAGGGGATTATCCTGCTCTCCTGAGATCCCACATGGAATTCTGTGTCCAGGTCTGGTGTCCCCAACACAGGAAGGACGTGCAGCTACTGAAGAGAGTCCAGAGATGCTCCACCAGGAAGAGTGGAGCATCTCCCTCTGGAGCCAGGCTGGGAGAGCTGGGAATGTTCCCCTGGAGAAGGGAAGGCTCCAGGCAGAGCTCAGAGCCCCTTGCAGGGCCTGAAGGGGCTCCAGGAGAGCTGCAGAGGGACTGGGGACAAGGCCTGGAGGGACAGGACCCAGGGAATGGCTTCCCACTGGGAAAGGGGAGATTGGGCTGGGATCTTGGCAAGGAATTGCTGTGTGGGAGGGTGGGGAGGGGCTGGGCTGGAATTCCCAGATTTGCTGTGGCTGCCCCTGGATCCCTGGCAGTGCCCAAGGCCAGGCTGGGCACTGGGACTTTGAAAGTATTGATTACGAGGCTTCCACGACCCCAAATGGCCTTTCCCATCCTAAGCCCCCCAAGTTCAACCATCATCCCTCCATCCCCTCTTCCAGGACCACGATTACATTCCAGCTTTTTTTTCCCTAGTTGATTCCATACCTTCCCTACACCAGAGAAGAGCAAAGTCATGTAACTGGGCTTTCCATTGTTAGGGAATAAAATAATGGCAACGGGAATTCCTGATAGAAGAGGAGAGAAACAAAAGATGGGGATGGAGATGACAGAGATGGAGAAGGAGATGGGAAGAAGGGAAATAATTCCTTACCAACCCTGCGCTGCCATTGAGACACCTCAGCAGTAAACAGCCAAAATCAAGGTTTATATTTACCTGTATCTATTTATATCTGTTTATATCTAATTATCAATAAATCCCCATATCTGATCCTACATCCATGCAAAATCCCTCCAAAATTTAAGGGCCTGATAAAGGATGAAAGGCAAAAAATCAGCATCCACGCGAAGACAAAGAACTGAGGCACCAAGATATTGCTGGCTAACAATTCCACCCATTCCCAAGGTGTGGGGCCTGAATCCATCCATAATGTTCCTAAAATATATTTTAAAAATCCCATTTAGCCTTATCAGCTCCTCAGGAGCACCATTCCTGTGGCCTGCAGAGAGACCCCAAAAATTAAAGTTGTTTTCCCCATGGAATGCTGAGAGACGATTAGGATTTTTCAGAGTCTGGATCCAAATCCTGCAAAATTTGCCTTCGCAGGCATCCCCAAACTCTCGCCATTCCTCAGCCATTCCCAAACTCACCATTCCTCAGCCTTCCCAGGAATTCCCAACTCACCATTCCTGAAAACCCATCTTGATTTTGCGACCCCTTTGGCCCAGCAGATTTTGCTGTGATTTCAAACCCGGTATTTTTATCCACCCCGTTATTTTCAACAAACACGGTATTTTTACCCCCGTCTCAAATTTTCCTCCGAGTTTATTCCCTGATTCCCTAACCCAAAGAGGACTTTCCTGAGATAATTCCAGCCCCAGAGCCACTAACCCAGCGCTGAACCTGAGTCCCAAAATCAGCGTTTATCTCGTGCCTGATGGGATTCAGGATTTCTGCACTCATTCAGGGGGGGTTGTTTTACCCAGTTATTAACAATTAATTGAGTTTGCTCCTCCTCAGGATGAATCCCTGAGGTCGATAAAGTTCCAGGAGCTTCCCTGATGGAAGTGCCAGCATCCAACACCAGAACATCGCTCGACCAACGGGCTGAGCTCAGCTTGTTGTGACCACCCAACAGCTCCATGGAGTGACCCCACTCCAACCAGGAGGCCAAGGAGAAATTAAAAATTTAAAATAGGAACAGGTCAAGGAGAAATTTAAAAAATCGTAACAGAGCCAGGCCAAGGAGAAATTTAAAAATTAAAATAGAAACGGGTCAAGGAGAAATTTAAAAATTAAAATAGAACCAGGCCAAGGAAAAATTTAAAAAATTAAAATAAAACCATTTAAAGGAGAAATTAAAAGAACATAACCAGGTCCATGCTGGTGGAGCTTCTACTGATACCAGGGATCTGCAAACCTCAGGATGCAATTTCATGTGGAGGTGAAGACCAGATCACCTGGAAGGTTAAAACACTGGGGATGCCCTCCAAAAACCAGGATTTGAGTTAATTTCCTGCCCATCACCGATCAGGGACCCACCCAGGAGGGCTCTCAGCCTTCCCCACGCATCGCCGGGTGCTCCCGCGTCCCTCTCCCCGCTCCAAAGCCTCTGGAATACAAACGACTTTCGCAGCAGAGATGGGAACTCGATCATTAAACTGAGATAACTGAGCCGAGCCCCCGCCGGGGCCGAGCCTAAAGCCAAGATCAATGTTGTGAGGAGGCAGCGGCGCTGGCGTTCAATCGATATCCATGTGCAGCCCATTATCCCGGCGCTCCCGTCTGCTCCCGGGAATCCTCCAGCCCAGCCCCTCCAGCCGGGTGACGTTCGAGGCGAGCGCTGAAGGGTGGAAGTGTTCAATTTAGGGCACTTCCCGGGACAATCGGAGATCTCCCAGATAAGTTTCACTCCCCACCATCCTTCTGGGAGAGGTTTTTCCCCCCCTTTCTTTGCCGTCCACCAGGACAAAGGGGCCTTTATGGCGTTTTTTAGCCGTTCTGTTTATTTAGCGCATATTGTGGCCGGGCCACTGCTGGAATATCATCCACTTCCCTCCCCGGAAAGATATTCCGAGGAGCAGCGAGGAATCGACTTTAAACAAAAAGGCCATCTAAATATACAAACGGAGCAGAACAATGGCAGCATTAATTATATCCCGGGCAGGAGGGGGTCCGGGGGGAATTCGGAGGCAGGGAAGTTCTTTCTGCACGATTTAATTCCCTCTCCGTGGCCGGGGATGGAGAGGGAATGTGAGGATGGAGGGATGGGGAAGTGTCCAACAAAGTGGGATCCAGACAGGCCAAAAGCAGCAGAAGGAATGAAGCCATGAGATTTGGAAGTTGGAAAAGAGGATCAGGAGCCGGGTCCGGCTTGGTTGGGGCAAGGAATCAACAGCAAAGGCAGGGATGTGTTCCACAGAAAAGGGGATTGGATTTAGAACTTCCAGAAGACTCTGAAATCCTCCCTGTGGGGGATAATATGGGAATCATGGAATGGTTTGGGTTGGAAGAGACCTTAAATCCCATCCAATTCCACCTCTGCCATGGGACACCTTCCACTGTCCCAGGTGGATCCAAGCCCCAATGTCCAACCTGGCCTTGGACACTCCCAGGGATACAGGGGCAGCCACAGCTTCTCTGGACAACAAATATTGATGCTCAGGTGTTTTCCAGCCTTAAGGATTCTGGGATTATCTCCCCAGGGAACACATTCCGGTTGGCCAAAAACTCTGGGAATGTTTGCGTAGGAATGAAGGATTTGTTGAAGGCAACGGAAAACCTGGAAGTCTGAGTTCAGGAGATTAAATCCTACATTCAAATGAAAAAAAAAAGGGACTCAGCAGGAAAAATTAGGAAAGTCTGCTGAGAAAGGGCAGAAATAAGGAAAAGGAATAACGGAGTCATGGAATGTTTGGGTTGGAAGGGAACTTAAAGGTGACCCATTCCCACCTCATCCATGTTCAGGGACACCTCCCACTGTTCCAGGTGGATCCAAGCCCCAGTGTCCAACCTGGCCTTGGACACTGCCAGGGATCCAGGGGCAGCCACAGCAAATCTGGGAATTCCATTCCACTGCCTGACCACCCTCACATCTTCTCCAAGGAGAAGCAGGGAATTGCTGCTCGAATTAAAACCAATTAATTAAAACCAATTAACGCTGTGGCAGAGCTCTGGAGGCAGCTGGGACAGACGTGCAGGGGACGTCACCGCCCCGGGCGTTTTTGAAGGTCAGGGTGGCCAAGGATTGTCACCAACATCTTGTGACGGCACAAATGGCATGGAGAGGAACATCCTCCATCGGAGGGATCTCCCTGCAGCCCTCGTAGCCCCGTTGTGGTTGAGTTGGTCACTCAACCATTCCCAGGGATTTAAATTCCAGGGGAAAACCAGGAAGTGCCTCTTTCCCAGCACTTGGAAGAGGAGCTCATCCACCAAACCAAGCTCAAGGCACCAGATCCGTAAAACCTTACAAGGGGCCTCCAAAAGATACCAGGCTCTGTTTTTTTTCCTTTTTTAAAAGAAATCTTGCTAAAACAACTGAAAAATCCTTTTTCCATAGGAGTCTTCCCACTCGATGCAAGGAAAAATGGGCTTATTGAAGGAAATCCCAAGGATTTGGCCCTAACAGCAACTAGAGACAGAATCAGAGAATTATGGAATCATCAAGGTTGGGAAAGACTTTTAAGACCATCGAGTTCTCCAGCACTGCCAATCCCACCATTAAACCACATTCCCAAGTGCCACATCCACGGGGATGTCAAATCCCTCCAGGAATGGGGACTCCACCACTGCCCCGGGCTGGAGAACCTTTTCCATGGAGAAATCTCCCCTAAAATCAAAACCCAACAGAGAATTGATAAATTTGCACCTTTGGGTAAAGTTACAGAGACTTTTTGGGTCCCATCTGCGGAGGAAGCCCCACAAGGTGGATTTCAGTCTCCATCCAAGAGCTTTTATGGCCAGTTGGCCTCAGGAACCCCATGGAGCATCCCATGGGATCACCAGGATCTCACCACTCACTGTTCCACCAACAATCCCACCCACAGCACTCAAAATAACAGAGAAAATCAATATTTAAAAATCAAATTCCAGGAAAACTTCACCCTAAACAGCACAGGTAAGGATTGGAAATCCGTGTTTTCCATGGATTTTTAAGGACAAACCACAAAACCCTGGATTTCTCGACAGTTTCTCGTCAGAGCCCTCAGCTGGAGTTGATGGGACTTGGAGCAAATCACTTCAGCCCTCTTTTAGTTTTCCAGAATGTTTAGGAATATATAAAAAGTGGGAATTTTGTAGCAGAAAACTTGAATAACTTTATATAAATAAATTTCTTCTTCCTCAGCTCTGTAAATGGGTTTTTTAAAGGATTATAAAACTCTGCTTTAGGGCACAAATTATCCATCCAGAGACGGGTTTTCCCTGGAAATTTTCTTGGTTTTTCCCCAGAAATTTTCTTGGCTTTTCCCTGGAAATTTCCTTGCTTTTCCCTGGAAATTTCCTTGGTTTTTCCCCAGAAATTTTCTCGGTCTTCCCTGAAAATTTCCTTGCATCTCCAAGCAATACCAGGGTGCCAAGTCTGCTCTGAGACCCCCAGTTCTGGGACAACCCAACATGGCCATGGAGCAAATTCCAGCTCAGTTTTCCAGCTCCTTTCCCCTCATGGACACAAATCAATGGTGTTTGATGCTTGCCCTTGATTCCATGGAATCCTGGAATGGGAATTGCAAGGTGGCTCCATGGCAAACATGAAACCCTTCCCATGGAGGGTCTCACCTCTGTATTCCTGATTTTATTCTCATCTTCACTGCCCTAAATATCCTTTTTCCCCCCCTTTTTTTGGACTAAGAATGTCTTGGCCGTGTTGCTCGGCTCTTCCTGAGCTGTCACTGGGTTTATCCCAGCCCCATTCCCGCTTTCCAGCCTCTTTTCACCTCCACATGACCTCACCTGCTTCACTTTTTGGAATTTTTTCCCCCTCCCTTTTGCCTGGGAGGCCGAAATTTCTCTCAGCAAAGCTTCGGGGCCAGGCAGAGTTCAGGGCCACAGCTCCCATTTCCCAGAACCAAACCCCGACCCCAAACACGAACCTACAGCAGCTTTGAAGCCCCCGAAAAACTAAACCCCAGCCTAGCAAAGCCCAGTTTATCAACGTCTGCAAGGCTGAGTTCCGTGATCCACGGAGCCTGGAGCACCTCATCCATTTGGATATTTCTGTGGTGCTTTCACTGCAGGAACAAAACCAACTTTTTCCAAGGCCAGCACATGTTGGATTTGGAAATCCTGACCATGGGGGCTGTCTCGGAATCATAAATTCCACTCATCCCCTTCCCAGAGCCAAAGGAACACGTGGAGAGAAGCTCCTGCTGCTGGCAGCTCCCTCCCAGGGGTGACGCGGCTTGGGAAGGATGCAGGGGTTCAGAGGGAAAAACACAGGGATTTGCAGGGAAAAATACAGGGATTTACAGGGGAAAATACAGGGATTTATAGGAAAAACAGAGAGGTTTATAAGGAAAATTGCAGGGATGGGGTTTGTGCACTGCCTCGGGTATCCTGGGCAAAAAGGTACCAAACATCTCCTGCCTGGTACAGAGGATCATGGAATGGTTTGGGATGGGAAGGAACTTCAAGATCATCCCGCTTTTCCCTTTTTTCCTGTTTTCCCCTTCTTTTTTCCCCTCCCTTTCTGTTTTTTTCCCTTTTTTGGGGGGTCTTTATTCACCACCTGCATTCTATTATTTTCTCATTTTTCCTTTGTATTTTGATTTTTCTTCCCCCCCACTTTTTCTGCCCCTTTTTTCTTTCCTTCATTTTTCCTTTTCCTCCCTTTTTCCCTTCCCCCCTTTTTCCTTTTTTCTATTTTCCCCCTTTTTGACTTGTTGTTTTTCTCCTTTTTTTCTTCCCCCTTTTTTTGTTTTTTTCCTTCACCCCCTTTTTTTATTTCCCCCCTTTCCTTTTCCCTCCCTTTTTCATTTCCCCTGTTTTTTATCTCCCTTTTTTTCCTTCCCTTCTTTTCATTTTTTTCATTCCCCCTTTCTCCTTTCCCATTTTTTCCTTCCCTCCCCTTTTTCTCTTCCACCATTTTTAACCCCTTTTTTACTTTCTTTTCCCCTTTCATTCCCCCTTTTTTCACTTTCCCCTTCTTTTCCTTTTCTTTTCCCTCCCTTTTCCACCTTTATCCCGATTTTCTCATTTCTCTCTCAATTTCTTCCTTTTTTTCCCGTTTTTCTTCTTTTTCCTCCCTTTTTTCCCAGCTGTGACCTGGGCAATCCCTACAGCCAAGGGCATTATCATGGAGCAGGAATAATTCCCAGAAAAGTTTCCTGGGCGCTCCCAACCCCTCTCTGTGGCTTAATGACCTTTGCAGCTCATTAATACCAATTAATAGTAAAGCTGCTCTCCTGCCTCACATTCCCCTTTTCCATAGGTTTTTTTAGGCTTAATTCCCCCCTTTCCAAACCTGTGGTGGGACCTCGAGGCTCTGGGACACCCATCAATAATTTTGGAGGGCTTTTCATTCCCAAAAAATTGGTTATTTGGAGGAAAAAACATGGAATTCCACTGAGGAACAGGGAGGGTTATTAATATTGCAAAGTGAGAGGTGGGAGCATGGGAAGCCAAACTCCTCTGGAGCCCAAACAGCTGCAGCGCTGGGGAGGGATAAATCATCCCAAAAACGGGATCAAAACAACACATCTCCGTATTTTTGAATTAAAAAAAATATCACCTGTACTCAATTACGCCATCGATTCCATGAAGGGATTCCACGCCATCAATTCCACCCAAGGAATTCCACTGGCAGAGAGGGAAGAGGGCAAGGAACCAAGGAACTCTTTTATGTCCATGTCATGCCCTGAGTTTGACTCATCCTCATCCTCACCCTCATCATCCTCATCATTGTCATCACCCTCATCTACCTGGCAAGTTTCACTGGATTTGGGAATTCCCAAGGCACCAGAAAACACCAGGAAAGTGCCAAAAGCTGGATTTTTTTTGAGGGAACGTTGGCAGTTGTGACGTTGGCCGTGAGCCGCGAATCTCGGCGGGTGACAAACGCCCCAAGGAATCCGCGAGCCGCCACCCCGGAGCCGTGACCGCGCTGTCCCCCGGCCTTCCCGAAGCCAAACACATCACCAGGGTGGCTTTTCCAGCAGCATTCCTGGCAGTTCCCGGCCTCTCTCCCCAAGCCAAGGGGTTCCAGGCTCCCTTTGATCCGCTGAGCTCTCCAAACCCGGCAGCGAGAGCAGCGCAGTCAGTAATTGATGGAAGTTTTTCTGGCAAAGAGGCTCGGCTGTCTGAGTTACCTTTCCCAGACCTCTAAGAAGTCATCCAGAGACTCAAATCCATTGTTTTTGCCTAAGAAAATCTCCGGGATCAGCCTTCAAGTGAATCAAATCTGTGAGCCAGGGTTTGCTTGCTCACGCTGATGGGAAATTGGAGCAAGGAAAGGACTGCGGGGAGCATTTCTGGGTCCTGAGGCAGAGCTGAGCAACCAAAAAAATCCAAGGAATGAAAAATTCCCATGGAGCCAAGCTGGGAGAGCTGGGAATGGTCCCCTGGAGAAGGGAAAAATCCAGGGAAAAATTCCAGCACCTTGCAGGGTCTAAAGGGATTCCAGGAGAGCTGGAGAGGGACTGGGGACATGGCCTGGAGGGACAGGACACAGGGAATGGCTTCCCACTGGGAAAGGGGAGATTGGGCTGGGATCTTGGCAAGGAATTGCTGTGTGGGAGGGTGGGGAGGGGCTGGGCTGGAATTCCCAGATTTGCTGTGGCTGCCCCTGGATCCCTGGCAGTGCCCAAGGCCAGGTTGATCCACCTGGGAGAGTGGGAGGTGTCCCTGTCCATGGATGGGGTGGCACTGGATGAGCTTTGCGGTCCCTCCAACCCAACGCATTCTATAATTTCATGATGAAAGCTGGCAAAAAGAGGCAATTTGGGGGTTTACAGCATGTCCTTGCCTGTTTCCAAGTGGAAACTGAGGCTCTCTGGCTCAAGATGTGTCACCGAAGGGCACAACTGCACCAAGGTGACATCACCTTAGGTTGGTTTCTGAACTGGTGAAGTAGAAAGTTGCACCACCACCCCTCTGCCCACCCACAGAAATCACCAGAAACCCCCAAACAGCTCCTGGCTTGGGTCTCCACCTCCACCAACAGCAGGAAAGGCCAGAAACCCAAATATCTTTTATCCTACAGTCTCAACCCATTGATCCCAGAACACTCTACAAACACCCCTAGGCCCAGACTCCCCACGAGGCCCTGGGGGCTGCTGGTGTTACTGGGAGCTCTTTGATGGAGACCCCAATCTCAAAGTGCTCCCCACAACCCCTCTGGGTCCCCCCTGTCCTGCCTGGCCGTGTCCCACCCCGTCCTTGTGGTGCCAAGGCCGGCTCAACCCTAATTGACATCATGTGTGCACGGGGCCGGCTGTGCCGGAGCCTCCCACAGCACCGAAAAGATGTGGAAAAACCCAACAATCAACCCCAAAAAATCGCGTTTTTCCCTCCCCGCTCCGGCGCGGGAGCAGAACCCAGCGTCCGCCCGTTGTTAGGCCCAGTTTAAATATAGATCCAGCTCGGAGCAGATGAATAATTGCGGTGCTTAAAACGTCTGGCTAATCTTTAGCAGAGCTGCAATCAATCACCGGTGTCAGACTGGGACGCGTTTCTCGGTTTCATACACAAAACCTTCCTTCAAATGCAAACTATATCCACTTTCAGGGCCTGGCCCGCCTTCCCCATCTGATATTAATGGAAGAGCTCCCGGCATGAGGAGGCTCCGGGCGGAATTGATTTGGATTTTCAAAAAAAAAAAAATTAAAAAAAAAATTTTAAAAAAGGTTCAGTCGGGAATGACAGTCCTAGGAAAAAAAACAAAACCCTGAGCTGCTGAAGGGGGGATTTGGATGGGTTTGGAGCTCCGGGAAAGAAAACACAGGGAACACGTTCGGCTGATCCTGCTCTTTGGAGCAGCGAGGAAAAGCCAAGACTCCGGCTCAGCCTAAATCCCTGGAGCACTTTGTGTCCTCCAGCCTTGCGGTCTCTCCCCTGGAAGTGCCTCAAAATGGTGGAATATACAGTAAAAAATCCTGTATTGTCAACAAATTGGACTTTTTTCTTAATTAGCAGCTGATATTCACTAATTTGAGGGCCAATGGCCCACTCTGGTCCTGGTCCCAGCTATCCCCAAGTGTTGCCCGTCTCTTGGTGGACAATAATCCATGTCCAGCTTTCCCAGGAGAGTGCTCCTCGTGTTTTCCCAACTTCCCAGAGAGCGGCTGCAGCTTTTCCTGTGGCGTGGGGCTCACACGTCCCTCCCTGGATGGAAGGAAGCCCTAATCAAGTAATCCTTTAATCCTTTAAGTTAATTAATCTGAGCTCCGGCCGATCACAGCTCCACAGAACCATTTAGGATGGAAAAGACCCTCTGGATCACTGAGTCCAACCATTAAACCAGGAATTACTCATTGATTGAGCACAGGGATTCACATCAGACCCGGCCCCATCTTCTGGAAAAGCCCACTCTGCTCATGCAGGAGATGGAAGAACTCACCCAGGAGAACCAACTCCATTCTGCTCCTCCCCACCAAGGGCTGGAGAACACCTGGCAGAGCCCCCTGAGCTTTTGGAGAGTGAAGCTCACCAGTTAATCCAGTTTCACAGCCAGGATTATTTCCCCAGCTCATCAGAAGGGTCCTGTCACCGCTTCCCGTATTAAATCAGAAAACCCCGGAGCTGGCAGCAGCGGGAGCAGGAATTGTTCTGGTTCCTGGCACCAGACCATGGTGGAGCCCAGACTGAATCTGAAAAATCTATTCCTGATAAAGTTCACAGAGTGTTTTGAAGCTGTCAAAACCCTCCAGGTTGGTTTGAGATAGGAAGGAGCCTGATCTGATCAGATCCTGAAGAACTGAGGGGACACGGGCAAGCACGACCCTTGTCGGGCACCTCCTGCCACTTCTTTCTCTCCAGAATTCATGATATTTTTACAATTTTTTCATTTATTGGCCTTTTTTTTGCGGGCAGACTCTGAAAAGCAGAGCGCTGACATCTCCCAACAACACCACGGGCTGCCCCAAAATTAAAACGTGCGAACACTGAACGTGGCGATGGTATCTGGGGGCCCTTCGGGGGTGGAAAGTTGATAAAATCTGGTGAGTAATACCTGGATTTTTAATCAGCTGCTGTCTGAGCATGAGGGGAGATGTGAGGTTGAGGTTTGCTCCTCCAAACACGATGTTTGACTCATAAAACGCCGTTTTCTGTTCTTTCCTGGTTCAGCAACCTGGCTCTCATCACCTGGGCACGGCCGTGCCCCTTTGCTGAGGTCAGGAATTCCTGTCTCCCGATGTTCTCTGTCGCTCCCAGCCCCCCGTGCCCATCCCCTGCCTCTCTCACTGAGCTGGAATCCAAAATCAGGTTGATTTGGGCCATCTCAGGAGATAAAATGAAATAAAATCACCCAAGCTTTGGTTTGGTGGTTGGCAGTTGCCTGCGTAGTGTTTGAGCATTTTTGGGGGTTCCTCTCAACTTGGGGAGTTATTTTACAGAATTCCTCTATTTTCCATCCCTGGAAATTTCCAACATCAGGTTGGACAAGGCTCTGAGCAAACTGATGCTGTCCTGGCTCACTGCAGGCACCGATGGCTTTTAACCCCCTTCCAACCCAAACCATTCCATGATTCCATGATCATCCTTGTTCCAAGGAAATAATGCCACTGCCACAAATCCAAGGAAAACCCCCAGATGCTCCAGGAACTGCCACCACCAAGCTGTCCCTGACCTGACATCCATCATTCCCAACCACAAATCCCTAATCCAAGCTGAGAACATCTGGGCCAGCGGTCCCGATCTCCGCGGTCGGCACAGCCCGAGCCGCAGCCGTTCCGCGGAGGATCCGCGCTCCCAAAAAAATGTTGGCTCCTGTTTTTGGCTTCCCCTCTGCCGCAGGCAGGTGTGAGCCCAGCCCAGCCTCCCCTCGGAGACACCCCACCATGCACGCAGCACGGGAGGCTGCTCCCTTTTCCCCGCGGATCAGGTAAGTCCTTGTGGGAATTTTGGCAGCAGAGCCCCGAAGATGAGCTTGGCTCGGCTCCAAACAGTTGGAAGCACCTCGGAGGCAGGATTTGTGTGATAAGGGATCTCTGGCTTCCTCCTTCCCTCTGCCCCGGCACGTCTGTGGCTTTGCTGATCCTGTCACGCTCCTGCCCCGCCAAGGTCAGCACCAAAGAGGTGCTGGTGGAGTCCCTGTGACCCCAAATCCCGCAGGGCTGGATGGAGGCTGGAAAGGACATTTGGGATCATGGAATGGTTTGGGTTGGAAAGGACCTTAAATTCCGTCCAGTCCCACGTCATCCATGGGCACGGACACTTCCCACTGTCCCAGGGTGCTCCAACCTGGCCTTGGGCACTGCCAGGGATCCAGGGACAGCCACAGCAAATCTGGGAATTCCAGCCCAGCCCCTCCCCACCCTCACAGCAAGGAATTTCTTCCCAATATATAATCAGGAAATTATCCCTGGCAAACAGTTATGGATTTACACCATAAAGGTAAAAAGGACTAGGATAAAACTCATTTGGTGTGCTCTGGCTTTCAGGAGGACTTTGTTAGACATCACTGAGGTTTGTCACCATCCCCTGAGGTGAGCTGAGGTTTAGGGAGGTTGAAGTGACATTCCCAAGGCAACGGCATTCCCAAGGCAGCAGAGCAAACCCAAAGCCAGGGGAAGAGCCCTGTTTTTCTGTGTTTGTAAGGAACAGGAGGACCAAAACCCCCAGAAACCAAAAATCTGAGTGATGAATTCAGGGATCTGATAACCAAATCCCAAATGCAACGGAAGATCCAGTGGGATCCACCCCATGCACCACTCCTCAGATTCTCCTGGATATTCTGGCTGGAAATGTAGTGGAATTATTCCTTCTGAAGCTTTTACTACCTGAACTTTCTGATTTGGGGCTGGTAGGGGATTTGGGATGCCTCTGGAAGAGAAACTCCAACTAAATCCAGCTGAAAGATCCCTAAAAGCTGCTAACGTATGGTAGAAGCATTTTCCTTCTCGTGCAAGAAAGGGACACTGGGATATTCATCACGGATTCCTGCAGCATCAATTACTGGGGTTGCGATGGTCACGATGAGAATGAAGCAAAACCTGCCAGTCAAAACACTGAAAAACCCAAAATTCCTCCTGCCTCTCGTCCCTCACGGTGATCCGGAGCTGCTCCAAGCTGACACCAGCGATTCCTCCAGGCTGTAATTCAGCAGCTCGCTCTGCAGCAAGGCCTCATTGCTTTGGAAAAACAGAATTTATTAGGAAGGCTCCCAGCCATCCATTCCCTGCCAACATCCAAACTGAGAGCAGATTCCGCAGGGAAAGGTCTGAGATTCTCTCTCTCCTGGGGGAAGCCGAGTTGGGATGTAGGAAAACTCAGGGTTTGTGAGTTCCAGATCGGTGGGTCACAGGGAATTTGCTTTGTGGGGACGTTTTCTCCAGCTGCTACCACAGAATGACTGGCAATGGAATGACTGTCCCTGGAAAGGCTCTGCTGGGCACAGGTGGAGGAAAACAACTGGAAGCTCATGAAGAGCCGGACAGTGGGATCTAAGAGGGTCCAACAACCATTCACCACCCAGTGTGGGGCAGCTGGCCCTGCCCATGGAATGCGATAATTTTGAGGTCCTTTCCAACCCAAACCAGGCCACGATTCCATGATTCTACAGTTCCATGAACACAAGGAACCCAAAACTCCAAAAGCCGAGGCTCCCTGTGCTGGTGCTCCGAGCTGGAAAAGCCAACATGCCTGAGGTTGGACTTGGAGAACTCTTTGCACGCAGTAAACACGAGGAAATTAGGGCAGGGTGGGAGCAAACAGATTGTAAATCCCAGCTCTGGTTTGCTCCCCGCTCATCACCCCTCACAAACGACCCCTTTCATTGCCACTAAAACCCTTTGCCCAATTGTCAGCAGCAGCAGGCGGCTCGTGGTGCGGAATTCCTGAAAAACCAGCAACAAAAACACGTCGACAGCAAGAGGCCTTTGGAAATCTGCATTTCTGGGGAAGTTTCCACCCCGTAAACACCGCGGGGGTTCGATCAGGGCCCGGAATTCTTCTGCTTTCTGTTCTGACTTAGTTCTTGTGCCTGTGCCAGTCAACACGAGCGAGGGAACGCGGGATGAGGGACAGGGATGTGGAGGTGCAGCCCTGGAGCCACTTTGCTGCCCTGGGCATGGAGAGAATCCCTTCAGGAACAGCGGCTCTTGCTCAATGCACCCACAGTGTGCCCCGACACCTTCCTGGAAAGGCACTAAACCCTCTTTTGTTCTTCCCTGTCACACCGAGGTTACCAGAAATTAAAGCCAGGAGCATTTAAACCCGAGAGAAGCATTTAAACCCGAGCTGAGACAAGCGTTCCAACCCCTGCCACCTCGGAACGTGCTGGGGTCACTCCTGAGGGATAAATCCGGGGCTGGCTCAGGGCTGGGGATCCCCGCGGGCACCAGGCAGGAGCTGTCACAAAACTGCCCAGATGTCAGCCCTGCCACGGCCACCCTTCCAAGGGAGGATCCGTGGCGTGGCCGGCAGCCAGGTGGGGGAACAAAAGGCGCCTGCTGGGTTTTTCCTGCCGTTATTCAATCCCGGCTTAGCGGTCACGGCGCGTTCGCCTCCTCGGCTCTGCGCTGCTGACGGATGCTCCGTGCTCTGCACGCGGCAGGGTCTCACCTCACCTTCCTCGGGCCGCCTGTTCTCACCTCTGCGCTCCTGTGAGGTGGCCCAGGCCAAAAAATATAATGTTCCTTAAATTCGCCGGGGCGAGAGCGCGTTAACAGGCGGATCTTTCGAAACTTTCCCATTCTTCTGGTAATTTATCGATGAAAGGATTCCTCGCGGGTTAGGCAATATCCCCGCGGATGAAAGCCTGGCTTAGGTTCTCTCCTTTCTCCCCCCTCGGTAACGTACACCTCCTCTCGGAGGGCCCCTGATGAAAAATTCCCTGCCGGCTGGGCCACGCTGCCAGCGGTGCTGCTGATGGATCGTGTTCCTCTCTACCTGCTCAGATTAATCAGGTTACAGCTCCAGCCTGCCAACAAAGCCTGGCCTCACACCTCGGCCCAGGCCCGACATCCAACATCCGAGTCGGGCAAAGGTTGCCCCGGCTTGAAACCCGGCCTAGGAGTCGGGAGAGGCCTCTGCCATCACTTCAGGTGAAAAGGATCCTTAATTTGCTCCATGTCCCACTTCTAAATCCTGTTTAAACCTCCAAACTGCGAGGCATGGAGCAGAGTGCCAGCCTGGGCGGTGGGAATTGAGATGGAGGAGCTCTGCTGTTCTAAAACACCATCAATGTGTGAGCTGCCAGGCTGTAAAACCAGTGCAAAGCTTCCCCTCCCGCTCAGGCAGGGCTGCCTGGAGGTTCAATTTGTGTTTTTAATGATCTGAGACACTCCTGAGCGAAATCTGGGAGAGGAACACTCCTAAACACGTCACAAAAGCAGCGCCTGACCAGGCAAAGTTTATCACTGGGAGTAACTCTAATCTCAGCAGAGGACAAGGCCCATAGAACTCCTCGGTGTTTAAACCCAGCTTAGTGGCCCTTAGGATTTTACTGCAGGGGAGTAAATCCTGGCTGTGAACTTGTCTGATGGCGAACTTCTATCACCCACTCACCCTGCTACCGACCAGGCAGCTCCAGCTGTGACTGAGTGCCACAAACCCACCTAAAAAGATGGTTTAAAACATGGGGAACAGGTTGGGTTTGCACACAAAAATGGATCTGGGGAGTTTTAAAACAAGAAACCGAGGTCACCGTCCTGCCACGGACACACAAACACAGGCTGGGGTATGGATCATGGACCTGGAATTGCTGGATGCTGCTTATTTGTGAATTTAATTCAAAGCAGGGCTGCCCCAGCCCTGGGGATTCCAACAGCACAAGGACCTGGAGCTGCTGGAGAGAGCCCAGAGGAGGCCCCGGAGCTGCTCCAGGGCTGGAGCCCCTCTGCTCTGGAGCCAGGCTGGGAGAGCTGGGAATGTTCCCCTGGAGAGGGAAGGCTCCAGGGAGAGCTCAGAGCCCCTTGCAGGGCCTGAAGGGGCTCCAGGAGAGCTGGAGAGGGACTGGGGACAAGGCCTGGAGGGACAGGACACAGGGAATGGCTTCCCACTGGGAAAGGGGAGATTGGGCTGGGATCTTGGCAAGGAATTGCTGTGTGGGAGGGTGGGGAGGGGCTGGGCTGGAATTCCCAGATTTGCTGTGGCTGCCCCTGGATCCCTGGCAGTGCCCAAGGCCAGGCTGGGCATTGGGGCTTGGAGCAGCTTGGGACAGTGGGAGGTGTCCCTGCCCATGGATGGGCTGGGATGGGATGGGATTTAAGGTCCCTTCCAACCCAAAGTTTTTAGGATTCTGTTCAATGCTGGGGCTGGGCTGGACCATGGGAAGGACATGACCGACCTTCCACGAATTCCAGCCTTTGCTCCATCCCCTCATTTCGCTCAAACCAGAACCTGATTGCTCAACTTCTCCTTCTTGGCTTAACCCTCACCAGACAACCAAATTCTGGTGAAATGAGGTAAGGTTTCACCTGTGGGAACCACAGGCAGCTTCTGCAGCCAAATTCCTCAGCGGAGCAGCTCCAGCGCCGTAATTGCGTTGTCACTCATCATCAATGTCACGGAGATTATTCAGCAATTAACACCAACTCCCGAGAATTGCAGCCCTGAGACAAAACGAGGGCGTCTGGAAAGGCAGAGATTTTTAACTCGTTGCTTTTCCAACAAAATTCAGAGACTCAAAGTCCAATACCGAGACTCAAGACCAAAAACTTGAGCCTATTTTCGTAATATGTTTTTGTAATAATGATAATAACTAAAATGGCAACAATAATAAAAAATATTGAATAAGTAAGAACCACTCCATGATTTTGATTTTCTCCGAAAGAAAACCAACGACTTCTCAAGGAATTTTCTTGTGCAATTCTGGCAGGTTTGGAGCAGGGTTGAAACTCGCAGTTCTTTGCTCACAGGTGAAAAATCCCATTTCTTCCCATTATTAGAGTTACCACAAAATGCAAATGTACTGCTTGGCAGACCTGGCCTCGTTGTGGTATTTTCCTATCAATTTATGTGGCTGTGGAGTTTTTTGGGGGTTATTTTTGTTAATCTGAACCAGAAATCAACGGATGAACTCGAACAAAGCCTCAAGTCCCACAGGAGGCAGGACACGCCCTCCAACAGCTGTGCAAAAACCAAGGACAAAAGTTGCCCAATATCATCCAACCCTTGAGCTTCACCAGCTCCCAAAACTATCTGTGGAAATTCCCTTCCTCGCCTCTTCCAAGTACCGCTGGGAGAGCTCTTGGAAACGAGGTTGGAGGAGGCTTCTCCATCGTTTCTTCTGCTCCTTGCTGTGACCCGGGGTGGCCGTGGCTCTCCCAGCTCTTCACCCCAAGCCCAGCACGTCGTTTGCTGTAAATTACAGCCGGATTCCCATTTTCCTGAAATGCCCAGAAGTAACGGATTAACACCGGCCAGGATTCCCCGCAGGAGCAGAGATTCTCCGAAAAGCTCCAGCAATGAAAGGAATGCGCACACGGAGTGACGGGGAGAAAGAATCAACGACTTCAAAAAAAAAAGGGCCACAACATCTGGCTTAGTTTAGCCTAAAGCTACAACCAAACCACAGTCGCCTCGGCTCCACCGGCACCGCGCTCCGGAGAAATCCCACAGCTCTGGGATGACGGTCGGGAGCCGGAGCGGCAGCGAGGAAATAGCACTTGATGAGGTGTCACGGAAAACCGTCCTCGCCGAAATGGAATTGATGGCACTGGGGTTGGATCCCCCGGGAATGCCGTTCCGCGGCGTAACCGGATGATTCCGGCAAAGGTGAACGTGTTCGACCCCTGTGGAGACGTGGTCAAGGTCTAAGGCGTTGGCTGAGAACTTCCAAGGATCCCAGAAGTCCGAGGCCAAGAGGTTCCTCCACAAATTTGTATCCTCTGCTTCAGTACTCCTTTTTTAACCCTTTTTTCCATGAATTGTGTGAAAAAAACCACAGGAAGCAGCTCCAACTGCCGACATTAACATGGAATCATGGAATGGTTTGGGTTGATCCACCCCTGCCATGGTAGGGACATCTCCCACTATCCCAGGCTGCTCCAGTGTTCAACCTGAGCTTGGACACTGCAAAAATCCATGGGCAGCCACAGTTGCTCTGGGAATTCCAGCCCAGCCCCTCCCCACCCTCCCAGCCAGGAATTCACTCATGAATCTCCACCCTTTCACCTTAGAGCCATTCCTGCTTGTCCTTGGAAAAGTTCTTCTCCAGCCTCCTCGTAATCTCCCTTCACACCATGGAAGGTGCTGAAGATCTTCCTGAAGCCTCCTCTCCTCCAGGATAAGCATCCATGCCTTGGAATACCCTTCCCTGACTCAGGGCATTGAAGTCAGAGGCAAACAAGGCCACTGAGGTCACCAAAAGCATGAGAATGACACAAAACTACTTTAGTTCATCCACTCTTAAGGCAAAACTCGCAGCTTTAAAGATCAGCTAAATGAGCTGCGGTTTAACTTAGTCCCAGCCTAATTTAAGACACCATAAAAGCAAATTTAGGCTTCAGGACCAATTTTGGCAGGAGGAAACTTCTCCTGAGGTCGTGTCTCTCAAGATGCTGTTTGCACCTTGGAAGGCGACAGGAAAACATCATTTAATATTGACAAATTTGATGATGTCACTATAAAAACGGCCAAAGCCACCCAAACATGTTGATAGAGGCTCCAGCCCAGGCAGGATGAATGTGGCATTACAGGGAAATTTGGGAAGCACAGGACAGCTCCTCAAACCCCAGCCACGGGCAAGGAAAGCCGGAGCAGAGCCGGAGGACGAGACTTGGGAGATGTTATCTCCAAAACAAATCCTCCAACCCATCCGGCGTTCCCCCCGTGTTTTCAACGTGTCATTCCCAAGGGTGTTCGTTTCTCTGGAAGGCAGCCCGGCGGTGCTGCCCCTTCCTTGGAAAAACACCACGTTCCCAGGATTGCTGGGATTCTTCCTGAGCCAAGAGGGTGGCAGGAGTGGGAATGTGACACCTTGTGAGGAGTGAGCCGTGCATGGGATGGGGTGGGAGAGTTCTAGGAGCCACCCAGATCCGGCTTTTCCCTGATCCTGCTGGTGCCATCTCCAGCTGCCCAGCCCCGCTCAAAGTTCAACTCCCTGAGGAGAATCATGGAATGGATTGGGAAGGATGGGATCTTAAAGATGATTCAATTCCTTCAGTCCCACCCCATCCATGGGCAGGGACACCTCCCACTGTCCCAGGCTCCTCCAAGCCCCAATGTCCAGCCTGGCTTTGGACACTGCCAGGAATCCAGGGACAGCCACAGCAAATCTGGGAATTCCAGCCCAGCCCCTCCCCACCCTCCCACACAGCAATTCCTTGCCAAGATCCCAGCCCAATCTCCCCTTTCCCAGTGGGAAGCCATTCCCTGTGTCCTGTCCCTCCAGGCCTTGTCCCCAGTCCCTCTCCAGCTCTCCTGGAGCCCCTTCAGGCCCTGCAAGGGGCTCTGAGCTCTGCCTGGAGCCTTCCCTTCTGCAGGGGAACATTCCCAGCTCTCCCAGCCTGGCTCCAGAATCTTGGAATATCAGACTGGAAGCTCTTGCACCTGTTTCCTGCCCTTTGCCAGGGCTGCACCTGCAGACCCGCTGGAATTTGGGATCCAGGGGCTGCCACAGCTTCTCTGGGCACCCTGTGGCAGGGCCTGCCCACCTCCCCAGCCAGGAATTCCTTCCCAAGGGTCATTTGGGGCTCTGAGTTCTGCAGGACCCTCTCCAGAGGCAGCAGCAGTCCCATGGGATGGACTCATCCATGAAATCCGAATGTCATCACACACGCAGCGATTTCCAGCCTTTTTGATGGAAGACAGATTTAAGCTCCCATGCCAGAGCCAGGCTGCTGCATCCAATCCTTCCCCACCCCCCATAAAGCTGATTTCATCAAAAGATCCGATTGCAACCCTATCATTTACCCAAAAAAAAAAAAAAAAAAAAAAGAGGGAGGAAAAAAAATCCCTTCAGCGTAATCTGCTTAAAAACCCCAATCTCATTTGTAGGTTATTAGAGCTGCTCCCGGCTGTGACATCCGGGCACGGAGCTCCCAGGAATTCTGAGGAGTCAGAGCTGGTTTGAGTGGAGCGTTTGGCCAAGTTTCTGGAGGGCTCCTCAGCTGCCGTGGCAGCCGCAAACAGCTTCCCGAAAAGACAGTGGAAAATCTGGGAATAAAAACCCAAATAAAAGCGACGGCCCTAACGAGCTCTGTGCCGGTTTTGGGGCCGATCACTCAGCTCGCTGTCAGCTCCAGCTCCAGCCTCCATCCATCCGTGTGTTTTCCATTTGTCCCGGGCTGACAGGAGCAATAATCCCGGCTCTGCTGCTGCGTGCAAACCACCCACCACACTTCGGGGTTTGTTGGCCATCAGCAGCCAGAACGGCCCTTTTCCATCCTGAATTTTCAAGGATTTTTTCGGAGAGGAGTTTCCAGTCCCACAGGAGTTCACAAGGAGAAGTTTCGCTCATTAAAAGGAAAACACCACCTTTTTTCCCCCCAGTTACTGCTCGGTTTTCTCTCAACAGCCACAAATATCCACAGTTTTCGTGGAGGAGAGGGGGAAACTGAGGCACGGGCGTGGAGAGCAGCATTCCTGCCAGCTCCATCCCGATTCTGGGAGCCTGGATCCCATTAGTGGCTTTGGCAGGGTCCTGGGGCCGGGCTCTGCTCCTGGGACTGGAACACGGGACTTTCCTGCTCCGCAGTTCACATTCCTGCCACGGCCGGGTCAGAGATTTGGGAATGTCTGAGGGACTGGAGCAATGGGATATCGGGAGAGGAGGAGCCTCTGCTTTATGGAATTAATTATCAGGAACACTGCTCATTAATTTTTCAGGGTTCTGGAGCTGCAAACCAGGTGGGAGCTCATCCTGAGGCAATTCCTCAGGAAAAGAAGGAGAAGCTTGGCCAACCAGCAGGGTTCGGATGTTGTCCCAAATCTTTTCACCCCAAAGCCAACACAAACCTTCAAAATGACCCCAAGGAGCAGATGGATCCCATTCCTGGGGAATCTGGGAGAGTGGGAGGTGACCCTGACCATGGGAGGGGATTGGAATGAGATGAGCTTGAAGGTTCCTTCCAACCCAACCCATTCCATGGTTCTGTGACACCTGGGCAGGTGGGACCTTCTCATTTAAAAAGTAAAATAAAATAAAATAAAATAAAATAAAATAAAATAAAATAAAATAAAATAAAATAAAATAAAATAAATTGAAAATTAAAATTAAATATATAAAATAAAATAAAACAAAAAAATGAAAAGAGAAGAGAAGAGAAGAGAAGAGAAGAGAAGAGAAGAGAAGAGAAGAGAAGAGAAGAGAAGAGAGAAAAAAGAAGAGAAAAGAAGAGAAAAGGAGAGAAAAGGAGAGAAAAGAGAAAAGAAAAGAAAAGAAAAGAAAAGAAAAGAAAAGAAAAGAAAAGAAAAGAAAAGAAAAGAAAAGAAAAGAAAAGAAAAGAAAAGAAAAGAAAAGAAAGGAAAAGAAAAGAAAACCAAATCCTAATATTATTTTCAGGACCACATTGGTCCCAAACCAAAAGCTGAAGTTTCTGAGGTTGATTTTTGGGACCTTCCAACCTAAAAGAAACTCCAGAGAAAAAAACCCCAGAACCTTCTCAAAGTGATGAGCAAAAATACAGGAAAAAAACAACCATTTCCCAATGGGGAAAAAGGTGGGAAAGGAGTCCCAAGAGGTTGGGGAATGTCTGAAAAAGATCCTGAGGAACCTGGTCTCTCTGAGTCTTGAGTCCTGCTTGGGACAGAGAGTCCAAGAGTCGTTTGTGGCCAAAACTCTCCATGATCATCTTCTGGAATATTTATTTTCCCAAAGACATCAGAGTTATTTCCAACTTCCACCCTAAAATCTCATTGAATCTGGGATCTGTTTCCTTCCTGCTCCTCAGGGAACTCCAGGGATTGCAGATGGGATGGAATGAGGCGGGGATGAGTAGGGAAAGGAGAGATTTGGGGGAAGAATGTGATAAAAAAGACAAAACCAGGGCAAATCTGAACAGAGGGAGATGAGTCTGCACACTCAAAGGTATTGGAATCTGCAGGGAGTTGGGAAAATATCCTGGCATTCCCAACTGGAGTAGAAGTTAAATGCAGCTAAGCATAAACCACCAAGAATTTAATTTATTACCAGGGTCAGATCCTGCCTGAAACTTCAAGAAATGCTGCCACTGGCTCCGTTTGGGAAATTCCCACCTGGATTTTCCAGTCCAGGTCCCCACCTTTAAGCCAAGATCAAAATCTGCCATTGATGGTGCTCACTGCCACCACATCCAGCCTTGCTCAGGATGCTGGAGTTAGGAAAAAGAAATATTCTGGAAAATGACCATGGAATACCCAGATTTATTCCTGAGGGAATTCCTGAGGGAATCTGCATTCCATGAGTTCCACAGGAAGCAACCCAAAGGGAAGCCTGCTCCTGGCCTGGAACTGCCCCTTCCCAGGCTGGAGGAGGTCTCAGATTCCCATTAAAGGAGGATTTAAAAGTTTATTTTAGGGAAAACCACTCCAAATGGTTTAAACCCCACAAAGAGATCCCACAGGGAATCCAAAGGAGCTTCTCAGCCCTGGATCCAAAGGGTTTCCACTCAAAGACAACTTTTCTCTCCCGTCCTTCAGGCCAACCTTTAATGAGGCATCAGCAACCCCAAAGCTCCAATTCCAGGCTCAATTCCTGCCCAAAATCCTTGCCCTGCTCCAGTCAGACCTGGGAGGTGAATCCCTGAGCTCCGTGTGGGATGGCAGGGACCATCCACAGGGCAGGAGAAATCCCAGGAGAAATCCCTCTGCTCCTCACCTGGAGCATCAAGCAACACAACTTGCAATTCCCTGTTCTTCCTCATCCATGTCTCAGCTGGGGATGGGATCTGCAGCTTCAGAGCGAGCAGTAATTGACATCATTCCCCAAAATCCTGCAATGCTTGGGTTTCCTCCACAGCTTCAAAAAGCATGGAACGATTCCCTGCCTGAACTCTCCTGTTCCCAAACCCCAGCCTGGATTGGGACTGGGGTGCCCAGTGAGAAATGAAGCAAATCCAACTCGTGCCAGCCAATAACTGGAGTCAAACAACAGTGCCATGTGCGGCTTCCCTTGGAGCAAAGCACTGGGGGCTGGAATGCAGTGAATCCCACAGGAGAAATGAGGGAATTCAACCAAATCTCTTCCATCCACATTTTCATCTCTCATTTCTTTCCCATTTCACCTCCCCAGGCAAGGAGGCAACTCAGCCTCAGGAGATACAGAGCTGGTGCTTGAGCATCACAGAAAAAATCCATTAATCATGGAATCATGGAATGGTTTGGGATGGAGGGACCTTCATCATCCTGATCCCACAGCCAGGGACAAGTCCCGCTATTCTAGGTGGATCTAAGCCCCAATGTCCAGCCTTGGGCACTGCCAGGGATCCAGGGGCAGCCACAGCAAATCTGGGAATTCCAGCCCAGCCCCTCCCCACCCTCCCACACAGCAATTCCTTGCCAAGATCCCAGCCCAATCTCCCCTTTCCCAGTGGGAAGCCATTCCCTGTGTCCTGTCCCTCCAGGCCTTGTCCCCAGTCCCTCTCCAGCTCTCCTGGAGCCCCTTCAGGCCCTGCAAGGGGCTCTGAGCTCTGCCTGGAGCCTTCCCTTCTCCAGGGGAACATTCCCAGCTCTCCTAGTGGGAAGTGGGGCTGAGCTGCTGACGGGGAGCAGCAGCAGCAAACGAGGGAGTGAATTCCAAGCACTGCACGGACTCAGCTCCCTCCTGCTCTCCAGTCTCCCCTTCTCCCATTATATCCTGATTTTCTGGGCTATTTTTTACTGCTGGCCCTGCCTAACGAGCTGCTGAGTGGCTTGGCCACCTCCACGCCGTGACAGATGGCTCCACACGCTGCCGTTAATGTGCTGGAAAACACCCCTGGATGGATCCAGCTCTGCCCGACCCCGGCACGGAGCTCCTTCCCGGAGCGGGTTTCATTTCACTGCCTTGTGCCTTTCCCCACTATTTATATCCTCAAGTGTGATCGGATGAGAGCAGGAATATAAAAAAAATATTCTTTCCACAGCCCATGACATCACCTTTTCCTCTTGGAAAAGTCGGTAACTCCATACATTTTCATGCACGCAGCCCCACACGGGCTCTGCTCTCCCCTTACAGCGGCAGAACATTCCCGTCCATGAAAATTAAAGGATAATCTATAGGAAAAATGTGCTACTGGAGAGAAATCTGCGCTGGAGGCTTCTCTGCTTTCTATTAAGGGCCCTTTGGAAGGAGTTTCAAGTGGCTGAAAGGCAGAGGGGTAATTAAATGCCCTAAATTATGGTTTTAAACAGACAGAGGGCAGGGAGAGATGGGATTTTGGGAAGGAATTCCTCCCTGGGAGGGTGCTGAGGCCCCGGCAGAGAGGTTGTGAACTCCTCACCCCTGGAAGTGTGCGAGGCCAGGCTGGACAGGCTCGGAGTGACCTGGGATGGTGGGAGTTGTCCTTGCCCATGGATGGGGTGGGCTGGGATGGGATTTAAGGTCCCTCCAACCCAAACCAATTTGGGATTTTGAGTCTTGCAGGGATCAAACAGAAGCAGGATTTTTCCCCAAACTGTGCACGCTCATCCCATGGATCTGCTGCCACAGCCAGCCAGAGGGACCAGGTTTGACAGCAGCTCTGGAGCCTGGTAAATCCAAACACGAATTCCCACCTCCACTGGGGCAGCAGGGAAAGGATCATGAACTCGGGGTGACCTCCGAGAAACCCCTGAACCTAAAAATATGACAGACAAACTGTTTCCACCGAGAGCTGCTATATAAAGCCAGCCCGGCCGAAAACTCCTCTGGAGCTCTAACCTCAAACGC
The DNA here is from genome assembly GCA_034509425.1 of Eopsaltria australis. Classification (NCBI taxonomy): domain Eukaryota; kingdom Metazoa; phylum Chordata; class Aves; order Passeriformes; family Petroicidae; genus Eopsaltria; species Eopsaltria australis. The sequence goes on along the minus strand of JAVTVJ010000879.1, from coordinate 199,793 downwards.
GAGGCGAATTCCAGCCCTGCTGTTTTCCTCTGGCATCCCGGAATGTTCGTCCCGAGGACAGAACTGGCTGTTCGAGCGAGCCCCCGCTCCTGCAGAAGTGATTGTTTTCAAACACTTTGGAAAAGCAATCCCGCGCAGGGGCTGCATTCCAGGCAGGATTCCCTCCCCCCGCCAGGTTTTAAGCATTAAGAGGAGCAGAGCAAGAACAGACTTTGGCCGCTTCGCTTCCAACTCGCCACAAATTAAAGGAAGAAAAGGCATTTCTTTGGTTTCTTTGTGGCACGGAGAGTCATAGAACAATTTCGGTTGGAAAAAATGCTCAGGATCATGGAATGGTTTGGTTTGGGTTGGGAGGGTCTTTAAAGATGATCCAGTGCCACCCCCTGCCATGGGCAGGGACACCTTTCACTACCCCAGGGTGCTCCAAGCCCCAGTGTCCAACCTAGCCTTGGACACTTCCAGGGATGAGGAGTTCACAACCTCTCTGCCAGGACCTCAGCAACCTCCCAGCCCGGAATTCCTCCCCAATATCCCACCCAAATCTCTCCTTTTTTCCTTTAAAACTCTTCCCCCATGTCCTGCCCATGTGGAAGTCACTCTCCCTCTTCCCTTTTAATCCCCTTCAAGCTCTCCCTGGAGCCTTCTCCTCTCCAGGCTGGACAACCCCACCTCGGATTGACCCAAGCATGGATTCCTGAGCTCTTGGATCCCGCAGAGGCTGGAGATGAGAACAAACCGAGCCATTTTCAGGGAGATTTGGGCTCCCTGCGTGGTTCGGAGCCGTGACTCAGCCGCGGGGACTATTTCTGGTCACGGGCACACCCGGCAGGGCTCGGAGCTCTCAGCTTCGCTTGATGTGCGCAACAAAAGATCCCAATCTCCCGTGGCTGTCAGTGCCCATCCCCGCCCCGTTTCCCCATCAGCAGCCCTCATGTCAGCAGCCAAATTAAGGGATTACAGCCTGGAACATTTAACGAGATTAGATCGGGGGAGTGTTTGCTCTTCCAGCGGGGCTGCTGCGAACAGCGCGATGGGGAGATGCCAACAGCCTCGGTCACACCTACAGCTCCTGCCCTGTCTGTCTGTCTGTCTGTCTGACACCGCGCGAGACAAAAGCCAGACTTTGTTTCACGGTGTTCAGCACATCAGGCTCCAGCCCGTGCTGAAAACACACACACACAGGGCTTTAAATAAAACTCACGGATCTGCGGCGACCGGAATTTCCAACGCCAGGAACTCCCAGCCCCACCCAGCACCCAGTGCTTTATGGGATCACAGAAGGGTTTGAGCTGGAAAAGACCGAGGGCAGGGACCCTTCCACTCCATCAGGCTGCTCCAAGCTCATCCAGCCTGGCCTGGATTCGCGGGAAGTTCCCAAATAAAAACCCCAACCGAAAATCACGGGAATTAAAGAGCTGCTCACAAGAGCTCTCACCCCAAAACACACAAAACTCCTGATTAAGCACCACAAACAAAAGCTCTGTCTGGTCAAACCAAGCCCAAATTTTGACCAATTAATCAGAAAAAGACACAAATGGAGCCAGGGAGCTGAATTATCCCATTTAAGAAACTCAGAGTTTGCTCAAGCGAGAGGAAGGCTGGGGGTGACTCACAGGACCCGACCGCTGCCATCCCTGCGGATCATCCAGAAAACATGAGCTGGGTCAGGGAAGCTGCGCCAGTTAACACCAACTATTCCAGTATTTATTTATTTTTTTATGGCCCAGTTCACACCAGCTATTCCAGTATTTATTTGTTTTTTTGTAAGGCAGAGTCGGTGCACAGCGCTCAGCCAAATTCTCACTTCAGCCAAAATAACTCCAACGTCTCCTCAAAATCTTCCTCCCTCGGATATCCCATGGTTGGGAATCAGGGAATGAACACCAGGACCTCCTGCACCAAATCCATGCCGTGTGCTGCTTTTCCCAGGAATTTCCCCCCAGAACTTCAGCATTTCTGGGACTCGTTTGGCTTCAAAACAAGAAAATTCTCAAAGCAATGAGAAGTTGACCCAGTGCTCTGCAAAGAGCTGGAGTCACAACTGCTCTGGAGAAAGGAAAATTGTGAGTTGCTTCTCTCTGGGATGGGATCAGTGAGGGAATCACTGAATTATGGAATCATGGAATGGTTTGGGGTGGAAGGGATCTTAAAGTCACCTCATTCCCACCCCCTGCTATGGGCAGGGACACCTCCCACTGTCCCAGGTGGATCCAGCCTGGCCTTGGACACTGCCAGGGATCCAGGGACAGCCACAGCAAATCTGGGAATTCCAGCCCAGTCCCTCCCCACCCTCCAAGCCAGCAATTCCTTCCCAATATCCCACCCACCTCTGCTGCTCCTGGGGCTCCAGCCCCTTCCCATGGATGGACCAATCCTCTCTGCCTCTGGACAGTCCTGGAATGCAGGAAGTCCTCCTGGTCCCAAGGAGCGTGTCCTCCCTCTGGTCAGTCTCACACCTGCTCTGAGGTCCAGGTGCAACACCTTGACCTTTATCCCAACCCCCGGCAAACCCACAGCAGCCAACGCCCCCTCCCTGCTCTGCTGGTCACCACCTTCATCTTCATCCATCAAAGCCTGGGCCCAATGATCCCAGCGGTTTTCCAACCTCAATGATTCCGTGAATCTGCAATTAAAGCCCGTTAGGCTAATTGCTCTCTTCCTCCCTGTGCACCCAGCACACGGAGCCCTCTTGGCACTCGCTGATCCCACCTTGGAGGTCGCACGGAATTGTTTGGGATATGTAGAAAATCAGGGAACTGTGCCAATATTGAACCCAAATTGCACTCGGGATTCCTGATCTTGTTAAATCCGTGGTGCTTTGGTGAATTTGTCCCATTTCCAGGATGAAGTGTTGGGTTTGTCAAAGAGCAGGACAAGAAGTCAATCTGAAGGACATAACTCAGTCCAGGACATTCCTGGTTGGCTCATTTTGGGTGTGAAGAATCACAGAATCATGGAATCACTGAGGCTGGAATAGTCCTCTCAGATCACTGACACCCAGCACTGCCAAGGCCACCTCTGCCCCACGTGCCCAAGTGCCACATCCACAGGGCTTTGAAATCCTGCCAGGAATGGGGACTCCACCCCTGTGCCAGGGCTGGAAAAAATTCTCCCTAATATCCAACCTGAATGGAACATTCTGGCAGAGCCTGAGGCCGTTTCCTCCTGTCCTGTCCCACAAGGCGTAGATCCTGACCCCCACCTGGCCGTGTCCCCTCAGCCTCCGCAGGAACGGCCTTTTGGAGACCACATTCCCAAATCCCAACTCCCTGCACATTTAAAGCAGGGAAGTGGAGCTGGCTGGGCACAGCTGGGCTGGAACCGAGCCCACCTCAGCTCCAGCCTTTCCCCTGGGAGCAGCGCTGCAACCTCACGGCTCCGCTCCGGCGTGGGGACAGATGTGGACACAACTCCGATTACCCACCCGTCACTCACTGAGCGGCTCCGCTCCTCCACGGAAGGGGCTGGAGCCATTTCAGGCACCGAAAAGCCTCCACCAGCTGCTGCTCCAGAGGGACACAAATCCCCTGGAAGCTCGTGTCCCATCTACTCATCCTCTGTGCACAGCTGGGACACCTCCGGGCTTCTCCGACGGCGACACTGACATACCTGGGCAGTCACAGCATCATCTGGGTTGGAAAAGCCCTCCCAAGATCAAGCCTAGCTCTTCCCCAGCACTGCCGGGGCCACCACTGGCCATGTCCCCAAGTGCCACATCCACAGGGCTTTGAAATCCCTACAGGGATGGGGATGCACCACTGCCCTTGACAAACCTTTCTCCTACAGGAATTCATTGGGAAATCTATAAAATCTAGAAATCTATAGGAATTCTATAGGAACTCTGCACTTAAACACTGGAATGGACTTAGAGCCAGAGCACAAAGCTTCCCACTCCCACCAGATCCACCTCGGAACTCTCCCAGCAGACCCAGCCTAAAAATAACCCATTTATGCAATTAACGGCGGCTGAACCGAGCCCACACGCCCTGGAATCGGCAGAACCTCCAGGAATGGAAATGACCATTTTTATCCCAGGATGGAGGGGAGCTAATTAATTGAAAAACCATCCTGTAACTCCGTGACTCCAACGGGAAGGTTGGAATGGATCCCGGCGCGGTGTTCCTGGCTATACAGTGCCACCTTGCTGTCATCCCATCAGGGAAGTGACATCTGGGAAGGGCCAGTGCTGCTGGGTGGGAAGTGCAGCACCCTCACCTCGAGTGACCCGGGAATTCTGGGCTGGAATATAGCATTAAAATCATCCTGATCCCAATTCTTAACCTATTCCAATGATCTGCTCTCTGATGGATTCTCCCACCATCGCTCCCGTGGTTTCTCTCCATCCATTAAGGCACAAGAGGTCTGTCTCATCCCCTGCCTTTCCTCCCCGACCTTATCTCATCGATTTCCCTCCTAATCCTCGTGTCCAGCGCTCCGTGAACGCCGCTCAATATCTGTACTCCTTGAATCCAACGGGGAAAAAAATCGATGGGAGGCTCCGAGAACAGATTGTGTGTCTGGGATGGAATTAATCCCTCATTCCTGAGGGACACGGGGGCCCGAGGCCTTGCAACCAAAGTCACCTTGACGGGGAAGAGCCCCAGCGGTCCATCCCCCATCCCACAGTGTTATCCCAGGAAGTTGACTCCTTGGCAAGGTTTTCCAGGAGATAAAGTTTCCCTGCTCTGAAAGGATCCAGCTGCCCTCGAGAGGTCCCAAGGAGGAGAAATGCACTGGGATAAAGTTTCCCTACGGCTTCAAAGGCACAAGAGCCCTGCATCCCTTCCCGGACCACCCACCACGCTCCGGCTGGGGGATCCCATTCCAGGGAAACCCGGCAGCAACAGGAGCTCCTGGGGGGGAACCCCACATGGCACCAGGTGAAGGCTGGGTGTCAGGAAAGGCAGCTCCATAAAAGCTCCTTTATGGACAGCTCCTCCTCATCCCCCAGGAGCGGCCGCTCCCGGATCACCGGAGCGGGTTCGGTTTCGCGGCCGGGGGTGTGGAGGTGAAGGGCACCCACCTCTGGCCCTCTCTGTTCCTGTCAGTCCCGCCCCAATCCGCAGGATAAAGGGGGATGTGGGCCCTGTGGTGTCTGTTTTCCCAGCTGGATGAGTGACTGCAATTACAGGGAAGGAATTTTGGGAAGGAGATCCCGGCTCCCACAGCATGGCCCCGCTCTGGACAGTGCTGCTCCAGGGAGGATGGACAGGGGCAGTCAGAGGGTGCCCAGGAGGAGACAGAGGCTCCAGATGAGTCTTGGAGGGATAAATCCCAATGGAAACATTCCTGGCCGAGTGCAAGGCCCTTTGGGATGAGATTCTCCATGGAGTCCCCAGGAGTGGCTCCTTGTTTTGCCATAAAATTCCACCCGACCAGGCTGACTGGGGTCATGGAGTCTATCCCCATCCCTGGGAGTGTCCAAGGCCAGGCTGGAGCACCCTGGGATCATGGAAGGTGTTGAAAGGTTGGAATGAGAGGATCTTTGGTGTCCTTTCGAATCCAAACCATTCCCTGATTCCATGATTAATGTGGGAAAGGTCTCCCCCACCTCACCACCTCCCGCTCCCCACATCCATCCCCGCCCCACACGGCATCCCAAGGAATTTACCAAACTCCCAAACTCTGCTCCTCGCTCTCCAGCTCCTCATTTCCTCCCTCCACCCCCTCTGTCTGAAGCGCTCCCAGTGACAGAGGGTTTGATTGTTTGTTTGCTTCCATTGTTCCAGAGGGCCGGGTGTCGACAGGCTCCGCAATCCCCAGCGCCCAGAAACCCCGGCAGCGCTCCCCGCCGCCCACAAGTGCTAACAGGACGTGTTTGCACTCCGGGCTTTGTTTTGTTTGGAGGCTCTGGGGAGCATCCAGGCACTTTTCAATCCTCTCCGTGCCACTGCATCCCTCCTGGATGGAGAGTGATGGCTCCGGAGCCTGACCAGCCCAAGGGGAGAGGGATCAGTGGGATTTTAAAACCACAAAAGGCCGGGTTTAAAGCAACACTAAGACCAGTTTAAACCCACCAAGGCATGAAAAAAAATCAGAGTTAAGGCTCTAGATCTGCTCTGAGCTCCTGCTTTTGTGTTTCCGGCCCTCTTCCCTTCCCTTTTCCGCAGAGGCAGCTTGGATTTCCAGCCTGAACTTTGGAGGATCCTTCCTTTGTGAGTCAGGCAGTTAACGCTGATTTAAAAACAAATAAACCACTCTGTGTGCCCTTCTCCAACACTGCTGGGCTTTGGGCACTGGGGAAAAAAAAAGGAACAGAGTGGTTTGGCCAAGGCTCTGGAATGTCCTTCCTGGAGCGCCGGGCTGGCCGCAGCCCGAGGGATCCCTGCGGCTCCCCGGGCAGTGTCTGCCCAAAAATCCATGGCTGAACTCATGGATCCATGGGGAGATGTGCTGGAGGGAGGAAAAATGGATTTATAGATCATCTATGGTGAGTCTCCAACGTGGAATGGCGTTCCCGGTGGGAATTTGGGAAGGGTGAGCGGCATCAGAAGTGTGGATGCCTGGAAGAGCAGGGCCGTGGGTTGGAGCTCAGCCTGAACTTCAGGAGGTCCCAAAAGATCTCCCAAACCTTCTCAGACACCTCCCAACTGTCCTGACACAGTTTTTGACCCAGATCCAGTTGGTTTTCCAGGGAAAACGCCTCATTTTGATGTCACTACCTGGGGGTCACGCGTGAACACCAAGGCACAAGGATCAGGGGATTTTGGGAGCAGGAAATAGAGCCAAAAAAGGGCCCCTCATCGAACATCTGCAGGTTTTGGGTTGATAATTCTGGTTTCCCTCCATCTTATCTTTCTGTTTATTCACCTCTGCCTAGTTTCTTTGGGAGCCATGGAATGGGAGATGGGTGGATGGATGGATGGATGGATGGATGGATGGAAGGATGGATGGATGGAAGGATGGATGGATGGATGGATGGATGGATGGATGGATGGATGGATGGATGGAGACACCTCAATGCTTTAATGGGGAATGGTCCCTTCTCCCAAGGAGAAAGCAACGGGAAAAGAGGAGACGGCCTCAAGTTGTGGCAGGGGAGGTTCAAGTTGGGTATTAGGGGAGTTTTTTTCCTGGAAAGGATAGTCCATCCTTTAACTCAACCAATCTGTAACTTCACAGATTTCCAAAGGTAAACTAGTTCCAATTATGGATTGAGAATGTGAATCCAGGCATTTCTGGAGAGAGAAATCCAAGGTACAGGACTTTTTAGGTGTGAACAAAATGATTGTCTCTCCCCTGCCGATGACCTTGGAGAGGACACTCAGCCACCCCTGAGGTCCACCAGGAATTAAGAGCAGCTTTGCTTTGGCTTCCCCAGGCACCCTGGCATTTAGGAAAACCAGGATAATTTGGGTTTCTGGAAGTAGAGAGGTGGGACAGAGGATGAAGGTGTTAATATTAATATTAATAATAATAATCACGACTTCTGGGAAGCTGATGCGGTTATAGATGCCTAGAGAAGCCTCCATCACACTCAGGGGTGTCAGGAAACAAAATATCCTTTAATTAGCAGTAATTAGCTACACTGGAAGTCAGGCACCTGCCCTTGCTGATCTCCATTATCTCTCCAGACTCTCCAGGGCTTCGTGTTTGCACAAGAAGCAGCAGAACGGGCACTTTTCGATGGCCTGTGGGCACCACCTTAATGAAGGTGATTAATAACGCCGGATAAATGATCCAGGAGATACCAATCAGTGGAAGGAACTTGGAGAGGAGCCACAGAAGTAATTAAGAGCCTGGAGATAGGATCTGAACAGCAAAATCCTGGATTTAAGGGTAGTGATCCAACCAGCTCCAACCTCTCACTGTTGGGAAGTGAGGAATTAGGGCTGACACTGGAACCTGTGTCTTCACACCTCTGCTTCCTGAGTGCTCGAGGTGTCTGCCAGGAAAAATTCATGGAATTCTGGAGTTCAGCATTTCCCTTGGCACGTTTGGGAGCTGCGGGCAGGGATCCAGAGCTGGGAAAGGGCTTTGGATCACCGGGATAGACAGGACAATGTGGAAGAGGCCACAGAAAAAAACGGTTAAATAATTAAAGTGTTGAGCAAGGACAGGATCCACAGGAGGAAAGGATGCATGGAAATGGGGAGAGTGGAGAGGTTGATGGGTGGTTGGTGACCTTGGAGGTGTTTCCCAATCTGTGGGAATGACTCTGTGCTGATTATAAAGTAAGAGATGCAAAATGCGAATTTGTCTTTCCACGGCAAAAACAACCCCTGCAAAGGGCCCTAAATGCTGGAGATGAGCAGAAACCCAAAAGTACAACCTGGCTTCTTGAAATCATGGAATCATGGAATGGGTTGGGCTGTGGGCCACTGAGATCATCCAGCTCCAACCCTCTGGGGTGGACAGGGACACCTCCCACTATCCCAGGGGTAGTGGATTCCTCTTTTCCTCTTATCCCAGGGATTCCAGGATTCCACTTTTCCAGTTGCTTTCTCCTTGGGAGAAGGGACCATTCCCCATTAAAGCATTGAGGTGTCTCCACCCATCCATCCATCCATCCATCCATCCATCCACCCATCCACCCATCTCCCATCCCATGGCTCCCAAAGAAACTTGGGAGAGGTGAATAAACAGAAAGATAAGATGGAGGGAAACCAAAATTATCAACCCAAAACCTGCAGATGTTCGATGAGGGGCCCTTTTTTGGCTCTATTTCCTGCTCCCAAAATCGCGTGATCCTTGTGCCTTGGTGTCCACGTGTGACCCCCTGGCATTCACCAGCCCCAACGCCCAGCCTGGCCTTGGGCACTTCCAGGGGCAGCCACAGCTCCTCTGGACAGTGCTCAGATCCCTCTTTGGCTGGAGCAGAGCGATGGAATTCCAAGAAATATCCGAGCTCTGAGGCTGAGCAAGGTGAGGGGGGAGGGGACCGGAGCCAACAGAACGATTTGGAGATGAAAAAGCAGCGCCTGCAAGGAGCTGAAAACCCCTCGTGAGTCACCTTTTCATCTCTGCCCTCCTGCATCCAGTGACTAAGGCAGCAACAAAGCCGCGGGAGCTCCTGTGCCGGCAGAAACGCCGGAGACGCAAGCAGGGACATGCGGGAGGAGACACCTCGGCGGGAGAGCTCGGGGAATTGATCATCCCCTCCGTGTGGTTCTCAGCTCCTGCTGCATCTCCCAGCAAAACCAGCCGGGAGGGATCAGCCAAACCAGTTTGCTGAGCAGGATGGGCTCTGGGCTCACCCAAAGTCTTGTTTTTGCTCTGCTCCCCGAGTGTCTCCAGACCGTGCAGGGCTGGGGAGCTGCATTTAAGTGGAAAATATAAAAACAAGTTCAGAAAAGCAACGCAAAGCTCCCTCCCTGCCTGGTGGGAATGAACCTTCAGGGCATCCTGGATGCTGCCTTGGAGGGATTGGAGGGATTGGAGGGACTGGATCAACCTTCCCACCACCAAAATGCCTCAGGTGACAGGGCTGAGAGGTGGCCAGAGCCACCAGTGTCACGTCCAGGGGACCTGCAGCTCAAATTGCCAAGGGCTTTCCCTCAGCCACCACCTGGGGATGGAAGCCCTGGAGCACCTGGAAGCAGCAGGAGACAGGGCTACATCTCATGGAATGTCCTGAGTGGAAAGAGATCCACAAGGATTGAGCCCAACTCCTCCCCTGCCCAGGACACCCCAACAACCCCACCCTGCACATGCCTGGGAGCGCTGTCCCACCAACCACAGCCTCGGGAACGTGACCATTCCCTGGGGAGCTGCTCCAGTGCCTGACACCAGGACACAATTCCAGGCCTCCCAGTGCTTTTAGAGCAGAAAACAACCAAGCCCAAGGGGGTTTCAAACACCTGATTTAACAGCTGATATTTGATAAGAAGCCAGGCTGGGTGCCCCCCATTCCAGGGAACTCCTGGAGTAACCTCACACTCACTGTTCCCTCCGAGGGAGCAGGTGATTCCTCAAAACCAGGCACGGAGCCCAGGAATCCGGGCTTACGGAATGTGAGGCTCAGGGATGAACTCACACTGCAGCTCTGCTCCTCTGTTTGGTTCCTATTTTTAGATAAAAAGGTGTTGGGCTGAAGGAAACGGGAACATCCGGTGACTGCAGGAGACAGAGGAAACCTGGGTGAAGTTATGGATGCTCCTGGATCCCTGGCAGTGCCCAAGGCCAGGTTGGACATTGGCACTTGGAGCAGCTTGGGACAGTGGAAGGTGTTCCTGCCCATGGCACTGGATGGGATTTAAGGTCCCTTCCCACCCAAACCATTCCAGGATTCTGGGATTCTGCCACAGAGCAGGGATGGAAGGGAATTGTGTTCCCGAGGGGATCGTTCTTTTATCAAGTGTCTCTATCAGGGGTAAGAAGACAAAAATGAATGCGTTGGAGGGAGAATTCCCATTCCCATCTGGCTGGGGTCCAGCAGGATCCCAAAAGAACCACAGCTGGATCCTAGGACAGGGAAAATCCACACAGCATTTCCCATGGGACAAGCAGTAGCAGAGTCATGGAATGGATTGCATGGGATGGGACCTTAAAATCATCCCATTCCACCTGATTCCATGGGCAGGGACACCCCCCACTGTCCCAGGTGGATCCAACCTGGCCTCGGACACTGCCAGGGATCCAGGGGCAGCCACAGCAAATCTGGAAGTTACATTCCAGCCCCTCCCCACCCTCCCAGACAGGAATTCCTTCCCAAGATCCCACCTAACCCTGCCCTTGCCTGTCCTAACCTCGCTGACGGGGTTTGAGGAGCTGATGCTCAAATTCAAACCCGCCAGGTCTGCACAAAGCAAAGCAGGAAGATCCTGGGGGAGAAGAGTGGAACCTCCCTGTGCTCATCCCTGGGACACCCAGGAGTCTCCAAGCAGGTGAATTCCCACCTGCCTTCGTCCAAACGTCCCTCAGAGCTGAGGCTGGCACTGGCAGAGGAAATTCAGCACTCAGGATTTACAATTCACTGGACAGACAGAGAGGCTGAGAGGAGGGAGCTCTAATCACCGAGTGCGTTCCCTCCCTGGAGCCCAGAGCGAAATTCCTCGAGTGCTGGAGACGGATTTTCCTTGGAAGGCGGCCACGAGCGCTGATCTGGCTTCGAGGAGAGATCAGCGAGGCCAGGGATTGCAGGGACCTCCCAGGCCAGCACAAACCCCTCCTCTTGCACCAACTTCCTCATGACAAACCCCTGAAAACCAAAAACTAAAACATTTCCAGCTGCGGGTAAAACAGGGAATAATTCCTCATGCAGGCTTGGGAATGACCTGAGAGCTCCTGGAGATCTCCAGTGGTGTCTGGACACTGAGGGGTATTTGGTGAAGATGCAGAGGAGTTGATTATTTCAAGTTTCAGCAAGGTTATTTATGGGACTGAATTTATTTCAGATTTCTAAAATACAGCGCTGAGCGTGCAAGAGGAAACGGAAAAGGGAGAAAAGCAAATATTCCTTCCTTACAAACCTTAAATATTTGAGTCTCACTCCTACAGAAGGACATGAGATGGGACTTGGTTTCCTTCATGCCTTCATTAAGGGTATTTATGGATTTAGAATTGTCCCAGAATAGGAAATCAAGCCCCATTTAACATCTCTGTCTGCTCAAAATAGTAGTTTTGCTTCTCTGGGCTTGACTCTTCCTCTTTCCCAGACAGGGATGGAATTGCTCCCGATTTTCTTGGGCACGAGGGGAAAACGAGGATTTTGATGTACTAAACTTGAGTCTGCTGCTCTGAGCAAGGACAAACTCTGATGCCCTTAAACAGTGGCATCTTTTTAGGGTTTATTTCCCACTGCCAGGATCTGCACCAAGGCACAAACCAAGTCACCACATTTTCCCATCACTTCATATTTTATTAATTTTGGTCATTCCCTTAATCACCCCCCATTACTTTGAGAATGTTCTCGGATTTACAACTGTTCTGGAACAGCTCCTACTGAAATACATTGGGAAGGGAAGGGAAATCTCTTTAATTTCCCTACTTTGGTGCATTTTTGCCCAGTCATTTCTATTTTTCCTCCCTCCTTCCCCAAGCCAGCTCATTCCATTTAAATCAATATTGTGGTGACATTTCATTAATCCTGGAATGTTTTGGGTTGGAAGGGACCTTAAAAAGCATCCCAATCCATCCCCTCCATGGGCAGGGACACCTCCCACTATTCCAGGTGGATCCAAGCACCAATGTCCAACGTGGCCTTGGACACTGCCAGGGATCCAGGGGCAGCCACAGCAAATCTGGGAATTCCAGCCCAGCCCCTCCCCACCCTACCAGCCAGGAATTCCTTCCCAATATCCCGTTTAATCTACTCTGTTTCAGTTGATTTCATGGCTTAAAAGAGAAAGACTGCAACGTCCAAAAAGAAAAATTTAAAGGCAACTTGAAGAGCAAATCAAAGACTTTCATCCATGACCTTCCCACCTCTCCCTGCTCCCAGCTGGAGCTGCAGTCCAACAAGAAGGTCTGGGAGCACTGGAGGCCTGGTGGCCACAGAGCAGCCACCAGAGCCCTGCTTGGATGGAGTCTGGTGGCACATTCCAACATTCCTTGGGGTCAGGTCATCGACAGGACCAGGGAGTGGGAACTGCCTCATCTTTCCTTGCTGCTGGATAAGTCAGGGATGGGTCAGCTCTTTACTTGGAGCAAGATGTGGTCCATTATCCATACAACACCTTGCTTTTCCCCTCATCAATCATCATCCATTGCCCCAGGAGGTCCAGGAATTCCCACCCCAACCTGGAGCTTCTATCTCCCCTTTCTCCTCACATATTCACAGAATCCTGGAATGGTTTGGGTTGGGATGGACCTTAAAGCCCATCCGGTGCCACCCCTGCCATGGGCAGGGACAGCTTCCACCGTCCCAGGCTGCTCCAATCCTCGCCCAACCTGAAATTCAGAGGTGCTGCTACTTTTAAATACCAGATAAAACCTGGGAGCACCTCCCTAAACAAAGACCAAACCTCCACGTCCAAAGCCAGAGGAGGAAGAACTGGAGAGGCTCCTGCTCCTCTTCCTCCTCACCCGAGCTGGGTCCCTTTGACTGCACAAACCACACAAACGCTTCACTGGCTCGACCCCACCGAGCCGTTTTCAGGCATTTCATTCTTCCAAGAGCTTTCCCCCTCCAAAATCCCGGCATTCACGGCCTGGTGCTTGGAAAAGGCCCAAGGCCTCCCCATTTCCTCACGCCCAGGAGGCCGCAGGCGCCTCGAGCGCCGCGGTCAATAAAGTGCCAAGGAGCTAATGAAGATAAAAGTGTCAACGCAGCCTGGTGATAACGCACACCTCTCCCGTGGAGCTGCTGGGACCGTTCTGCAAACAAATTTGGCAGCTCCTGGCGGACCCGGGCCCGAAAAGCGGCGTCCTGATGTTATTAAAGTTAACAGAAGTGTCGTGGGATGACAGATGGCTCCCCGCACATCAATTGGATTCTGAGGAGTTCTCAAACCCTTGGCGGGTTGAAAGCAGCTCCAGCACGAAGCGGAGGCAGGGGCAAGATCATCGATACAAGGGATTATGCAGATTTAAGAAATACCCTCGGCACCCGAAAGTTTTCAGAATGCAAACGACGTCAACCCCGCGAACAAGAGGCACTGCATCATGATGGCAGCAGGGACAAAGCCAGGGGGGTTTAACAGACAAAAAAAGATTGTTTTAATAGGAGAGAAGCATCAGTCATTGAGTCTTACTTCATTCAGACTTTCTCTCCAACCCATCCATCTTCAGTGCCAAGAGATGACAGGACCACCTCACTTTTCCCCCCGGCCTAGAGTATCAATAATGCCCATTTCTCCCCCAAACAAATGACTCCCCAGAATGGCCCTTTTCCCAAAATTGGCTGCCAAGCCCCACAAAGGCCTCAGTACCTGCTACGGTCAACTTGGCTCCAACGGGGCCCCCTCCAGAGGTGGCCACCGATGGGTGGAGCCTTCCCCAACCATCTTCATCCCCATGAGCCACTTTGTCACTGCATCAGCGGAAGAGGGGACCAGGGCGGGGGGGTGGCCGAGCCGCAGAGGGACACAGAGAGGGACACAGAGAGGGACACAGAGAGGGACACAAACGGGCACGGACACAGGGGAATGCAAATCCCTCCGCCCTCGCAAACGCCTCCGTGGGCATTCTCTGGGAACAAAGGTCCCTGAGGCGGGCGGGCTCTGCATCACTGCTCTCTCTGTTCCCAGCACCTGCTCGGCGTCGGCCGCGGAGTCGCCGCGGTCCCTCCGCACCGCGGCCGCAGGAGCCAACGGCAGCACAATGGCCCTGTTGGCCAGGGTCAGGCCCGGCTTTCTTCCTCGCCCCCTTCCACCAGCCCTTTTCACCTCCACCATCTCCAGGAGCGCTCGGCAAGGAGGTGGCTTCGAGGGACGAGAGGAGGAGGAGGGGGGAAATATAGGTCTCTGGCGTAAATCACTGACGCCGTTTCCCCTCCTCTCCCTTCCCTTAAGACCTGATGGTCTTCAGTCACACATCTTAAAAGCACAACAAAAAACAAAAACACAAAGACTTACTTGTCTCAAGTCGATGAAGGCCAACTGCAGCGTGTCCCCTTGGAACCCAGGCACTGGGCCGGATCTGGCAAACTCTGTGGGAAAGAAAAGAGGATAAAAAGCGCCTTTAACTAACCATGGACAGGGAGATTGGCAGACGGATGACAGGGAAGACAAGAGAGGCTGGGGGAGAGGAGGACCGTGCTTCTAAGGAGTCATGTCTCCCTCCCTTCAGCGTCTTTGTTTGCCCTTCAAAATTCGTGTCATCAAAACACCATTAATTCCACCGTCCTGACAGCAAGGAAACTGTACTAATTCGACCTGAAATTTATTCCCATGAGCCGCACTGGGCTTCAGAGTATTTGTTTTGTGAACGGACAAACAACTCGCCCAGAAGAAAGGGGGGGATGGGGGTGGAAAAGTTTTTCCTCTCAACACAATAAAATCTTCAGCTGTGAAACTCTTTTCAGTTCCGAAAGCTATTTATATTTTAGGGCGCTGAAGGAATTTTCTAATTTCACGCCTGTCACCAGGCTCCACGAGCATTCATCAAAAAAATATGCCCGGCCGCGTCATTAATTATCAGGCAGCAGATTATTTGCATGATCTGGTGATGGCGCCTCTTGGTCAGCCCAAACGCGGAGAACCGCGGCCGTTGGGTGGCATTTTTATTTCTGGTGGATGAAGACATCTGACAACTGAATAACGTTGGCTTTCTAAAGCAAAGAGAATATTTCCAAGGCCACATTTATCTTCTTCCAGGCTAATCTGGCCAAAACGTCATACTTTGGTCGTTCATTTTTCTCCTAATCCATCCTTTAAACCAAACCTAAGACTGCTGAGGGGGCTTGAATGGATCCATGTTAGAGGACCTTGGTTCTTCCATGGCATTTAGCAGCTTTTCCTTGGGAATGCCCATGAAGCCGACGCCTGCACACATCCTGGGGTGCCTTTTGAGGTTGGTTCTGCCCAACTTCACTTCATTTTCACCCTCTGCAGTTACAGCTTCATCTCCGCTCTCCTCGCAACCTCTCGGCACCGAGGGGACCTGGTTGGTGAGGCCACAACTCAGCATCACCAAAGGCTAGCAGGGTTGAGTTGAGATGCTCCTGCAGGCACTGGAGGTGCTGGAGGAATGAGATGTTTTCTTGGGATGAAACCAGGTGTGACGGCAGAAAGGCAGAAAGGAGGGAAAATACACACCAAATACAGGTTTTTCAGCTACGTAGCCCATTATTGCCCAACTATCCCAGTTTTAACCCTACAGGAACCTTCCAACAGCTCCCAAAGCTCCACAAAGATGAGGATTAGGGATGGCTGGGCAATATGGAAGGAGGATTTTGCCTTTTGCCTCCATGACTGATCAGAGGTACCAATGGACAAAGCGATTTCATGTCAGGTGGTCTTTGCCTTGAACACTTGTCCTCCCAAAAGTTTTCCTATTTCCAAGCCAACGCCACGGAACATAAATCATCACATTCCCATTTCCAGAGCTTTCCCAGAGCAGCCCCTCGGCTCTAACAAGAGGAGATTAATGAGTGAAACACCAGGATTCAGTCCTGTCCCTCACCACCCTCGTTTCGGGGAAGTAAAGCAGGGTTATTAATCAGCTCCCCTTGCTCCACCTTCCATTAAAACCTTGGGATGGAGAACATCCTTCAAACCAGACGCAGGCACCTCCAGGGGCACAGGGGACACTCCTCAGACCCTGCTTTTTAATAGTCGCAGATGCCAGAAGAGCTTTGAGATTGAAACCATCGCTCATCTTTGCAGTGATCACTCAAGTGACAACTGCTGCAGGACAGGAGCAAACACGGCTGGGAAATCATCATTTTTATTTGAAGTTACGAGTCAAAAGGAGGAATAAAAAAAATAAAAGGAGGAATTATGGACGTGACTGTTCACATTTGGATTCTGGATAAGAAAAGCATAAACCAAAGCCAGCAAGAACCCTCCATGGTTGCACCTTTGGAGTTTTGCACAGGATGGGGATGGACATCCCCGGACAGGGATGGACAGGAGGAATTTCTTCCCTCTTCCCTGTGAGGGTGGGGAGGGGATCGGATGGAATGCCCAGATTTGCTGTGGCTGCCCCTGGATCCCTGGCAGTGTCCAAGGCCAGGTTGGACATTGGGGCTTGGATCCACCTGGGATAGTGGGAGGTGTCCCTGAACGTGGCAGAAGGTGGAATGAGAGAATCTTTAAGGTCCCTTCCCACCCAAACCATTCCCTGATTCCATGAGATCGGAGCTGCTCAGCTCCAGCCAATTCCACTGCCCAATCCTGCAATATTCCAGGTGCAAAGAGCCTAAAGTGACTTCAAACGTGTCCCTCAAAAACTGTTTTAATTAATCCTAACTGCAAAGGCATTTCAACATAGGTTTGCTGTAAAATTTGACTGCAGCTTGCCCGAGCCAGCAGGGAGGGAGGATCAACCCAAACTCTCTGACTGAGATCTGCAAGGGATAAATCATCTTTACACATTCCCTCTGCACCCCACTGTCCCATCTGGAACAAGTATCCCGAAATCCACATCAACCCCACTTTGGAAAAGCACAATACCTGAGAAGCTAAAAATGCTTAGAAGTGAGAAACGGGGTTTGAGCACCTTGTCAAGAGGTGAAACTCCCCTGGGTGGCTCGGGGTTGGAGACATCCCTGGGTTGAGGAACCCAGCAATGATGTCCTGCCCTCCAAGATGGGGTCACCTCATGTTCCTGATTACATTTGGAGAAATCCTGGAAAAAGAAACCCTGGAACGACTGCGAGGACAGCGAGTTTCTATTTTGGATCAAGGGCCTCGCAGCTGTTCAGCATCTATTTAGGAGCACACATGGAGCTGGGAAATTTAAGATCTTCCCCAAAGCATGAACTTCAAATCCTCATGAGAAAACGCCTGTGATTGTGAATGTTCTCACAAGGCTGGTGAATTTATCACCGCTGTCAGCTGCTTGTGAGCAACCCAAGGCAGATTCCATTCCAAGGCAGATTTCAAACCAAGACAGATTTCATCCCAAGGCAGACTTCATCCCAAAAGAGATTTCATCCCAAGACACAGCTGCCCCTTAGCAGCTCACCTTTAGCCGTCTCTGCTCATTGTCTCTTCCCACAGCTCCCTGCCCATGGAGGGGGCTGGAAATGTATGGCTTTTAAGGTCTTTTCCATCCCGAACTGGATGGCTTTTAAGGTCTCTTCCATCCCAAACCAATCTGTGATTCCTAAGGAACCTACTGGTGGAAGGCTGGGACAATTATAGACTGACACTGCCCTTCAAAACTTAGGATGGTCACACATTGAGCCAACGCAGATTTAAGTCGCAATTTTCCTCAAAATACTGAATTAACAATGGTCTGGAACATTCTAGAGAAAGGTGTCCCTGCCCATGGCTGGAACAAGATGGTCTTTAAGGTCCTTTCCATCCCAAGCCAATCTGTGATTCCTAAGGAACCTACTGGAGGAAGCTGGAAGAGTTATGGAGTGACACTTGAAAGTTTAGGATGGTCACACATTGAGCCAGCACTTAATTGAACAGCAATTCTCATCAAAAGATTCATCAACACCGAATTAACAAAGCCCTGGAACTTTCCAGTGCAAGGTGTCCCTGCCCACGGTTGGAACGAGATCTTTAAGGTCCTTTCCAACCCAAATTCTACAATTCTGGGATTCTACAACTGACATCCAAGAAGTGAAATGACACCCACGCTGACATTCTTTGTGTCCCAGAAGAAATGATGAAAGAGCTGGTATTTTTCATATCCCAGAAGAAATTATGTGGGAGCTGATATTTTTCGCATCCCGTAAGAAAGGAGAGCAGGAATGAGGCCCAGACGCTCGGAAAAGCCGCGGCAGCCCCGGGCTGCAGGAGTGAGTGCGGTGCCTGCCCTGGGCTGCTGGAGAAGGAGCTGCACCTCCCGTAATCGCAGGTCACACTTCACATACCAATGCCACCAACTCATTCTGAAGGAGGGGTGAACAAAGTCCCGGCGCAAAAAAGCGAGGAACAAAGGCGAGAGCGGAGCTTTAGAGGGGAGACACAGCCAGTTCTTCTTGGGTTTAATCTCTTCAAGCAGATTTCAGGATAATTTCCTCGGAATGACCGAGCGCAGCGTTGGCCTCAGTACTGTCGGGCTCGTTTATTGTACTGCCCTCGCCGCTGAGGCAAGTGGCAAACACAGCAAGCAACCTACAGAGCAGCCCCTTGAGCAGAAAATCACCGGAGAATAGAGCGGATCAGTATGCGGCCGTTCGTACAAAGCATTTAGCCAGGCTAAAGGTTTGAGGGGTTTGTGTTCAGGCCAAAAAAGTAATGTCTTTGCAAGGTCTACAGGCTTGGGCCACCCAGGGCAGGTCACAGGGGGACTCCAACCTCCCTTCCAAAACATTTCACCGATGAAAGAACCAAGGAACAGGAACCGTTAAGCCCTTTACAATGGACAAAGAATAAAGAGTTCAAAGGCGCGGCAGAAAAGAGACATCCACTGTAAATTAATTAATTACAGCCAACGGGGGGATCTGGATCTCCCCGTGCCCCCAGCGCGGCCGCGTATGCAGGGATGGGGCCTTGCACGGATTGAGAGGTAAAAATGGACCCAGACGGAGACTTCATCCCTCAATAACATCATCCGGGGGCAAGGTTTCCTCTGAATTACATGGGATTTGTGATGGCACCTTCGGGATGGAGGCTGGAGCAGCTCCCAGGGAAGGGAACGTGGACAATCTGCTCGTAGCCATGGATAAGATTTGGGGAATTGCCCATTCCAGGATTCCTCAAGGAAGAACAGAGGTCTTGAAGTCATCTTCCTTGGATAAAGCCTTGGAAGGCTATCCCACGAAAGCCAAGTGATGGGACCTCCTTGGATAATGCCTTAAAAGGCTATCCCAGAAAAGCCAAGTGATGGGACCTCCTTGGATAATGCCTTAAAAGGCTATCCCAGAAAAGCCAAGTGATGGGACCTCCTTGGATAATGCCTTAAAAGGCTATCCCAGAAAAGCCAAGTGATGGGACCTCCTTGGATAAAGCTTTGGAAGGTTATCCCAGAAAAGCCAAGTGATGGGACCTCCTTGGATAAAGCTTTGGAAGGTTATCCCAGAAAAGCCAAGTGATGGGACCTCCTTGGATAAAGCCTTGGAAGGTTATCCCAGAAAAGCCAAGTGATGGGACCTCCTTGGATAAAGCTTTGGAAGGTTATCCCAGAAAAGCCAAGTGATGGGACCTCCCTGGATAAAGCCTTGGAAGGCTGTCCCAGAAAAGCCAAGTGATGGGACCTCCTCTTCTGTATCCACAGGAACCAACTGACACCTCGAGGACACCGAGGCTGAAGAACAAATCCACGCATGGCCTCTGGAGAAGCTCACAGGGGAAAAGGTGGAGGAGGAACAGAGAGAAGATCCCAATTCCCACCCTGAGCTTCTCCTTCACCCAGTTTCCACACCGAGCTTCTCCTTCTCCCACACCATTCCCACACAACCCTGCTCTGAAGCTGTTCCCCATTACAGCCCAAGCTCTCAAAGCTCATTCCCATCTGGGTAATTCCAGAGAGCTGTGGGAAGAGGGAGGAGTTGCCCAAAATACACTGAACTGGGTTGGATTAAAGGGAAACTTCTCTCCCTCGCCATCAATCGTGCCTCTGATGGAACAAAGATGAGCCTGGAGTGCTGTCACTGCAGAGAAATGAGTGGTCCCAGTCATGGGACACTGGCAGGGCTGAGGAGCACCCACAGCCTCAGGGAGGGGCTCCTCAGGGCTCGACCATGAGATGTTTTTCAAGTTGAAGAAAATTAAGCTCTTTAGAAGGAACTGTAGGAGATGTGTGCCAAGAAATTTGGAACAAAATCCATAGGACCGGCTTAAGAGTCGGGTCACAGATCTCCACAGGTTCCCAAACCCAAACCCGAGGTGTGTCCTGGCAGATTCCTGGTGAAGATTCCTTTACCAGATGTCCTGGTGAAGTTCTCAGATCATTAAATACCAACACCAGGAAACGTGGATTGTGCCCATCCCACCATCAGCTCAAGAGGTAGTGGAATTTCCATCCCTGGAAGTGTCCAAGGTTGCGGATCCAGCTCAGCCTTCCAGGGATCCAGGGGCAACCACAGCTTCTCTGGGCAACTTGTGCCAGGGCCTCCCCACCCTCCCAACCAGGAATTCCTTCCCAAAATCCCATCCATCCCTGCCCTCTGGCAGTGGGAAGCCATTCCCTGTGTCCTGTCCCTGTTCCCTGGGAGCAGAGCCCAACCCCCCTGAGCCCCCTCCTGTCAGGGACTGTGCAGAGCCACAAGGTCCCCCCTGAGCCTCCTTTGCTCCAGGCTCAGCCCCTTCCCAGCTCCCTCAGGGATTCTCCAGACCCTTCCCAGCTCCCTCAGGGATTCTCCAGCCCCTTCCCAGCTCCCTCAGGGATTCTCCAGCCCCTTCCCAGCTCCATCAGGAATTTTCCAGCCCCTTCCCAGCTCCCTCAGGGATTCTCCAGCCCCTTCCCAGCTCCGTTCCCTGCCCTGGACACGCTCCAGCCCCTCAGGGTCTCTCTTGTTGTGAGGTGCCCAAATCTGACCCAGGATTTGAGGCACTTCAAAAGATCAGCACCTGTGGGGTGGACATTCCTCTCCTCATTTGTTCCTCTTAAACCTTCCCATCTCGCCATTGCAACATTCCCATTTTTCTCCCAAATCCAGGCTTTTCCTGGTGCACCGCAGCAGGACAGACACCACTTAGGGAGATCCCAACTCCAGCACCACAAACTCCAATCCCTGAGGGATCACACGCTGGAAGAACACCTGGAAGTCCTCTGGATCATGCCAAGGGAGATGGTGATTCCAAAATCACTGACAAACCACAGAATTTCACCCAAATCCCAGGATTTCTGCGTGAGAAATTCCTGTGAGCCAGATAAGGCAGCCCAGAAGGAGGTGGGGAATGGCCGTGCCGGGATCCATGAGGGCACATTTTGGGACAATCTGTTGGGATGGAGAAATCCTCAACCCAGCAGAGACATCCGGGTGAGTGCCTGGCTGATTCCCCAAGGAGTGCGGCTGACTAAAAATAGGGAATTTAATGAAATTCAAAACATAAATTTTTAGGGTGCTTTTAATTTCCCAAAAAGCAGCAGTAAAAAAGACTTCAGAGATTATGGAATTGCTCATTTTATGATCTGAGGATTGTAAAAACCCCTAAACTGCTGGAACCTGTTAGGGAGATGGGAAACACTTCCTAGGAGCGAGAACAACCCCATTTCTTTGGGATTTTTTTGGCTGTCACCTTCAAATCGGGGTTGTTACATTTGATTCCCACTACGTCTAAGGTAGAGATGAAAAAATTATGTATTTATAAAATTAAACATTTATATATGGATTTATCAGTCCATAAAGAGCAGAGCAGGGCATGTAGGAATTAAAAAATCCCATTGTGTTGTTAAATCCTGGATTATGGATGTGTTCTGGAAGACAAGAAACCCTCTAAAAAAATGAAATGCCTTTACTGAAAAAAGCATCACCTCCTCTGTTTACAGTGTCCCAAAAATCTTTGTCTTTGGGATTTTTTCCCCACTCCAGGGTTGTTTTCTTTGCCTCTTTTTAACCCAGAAGTGGCTCTTAAATTGAGACATGATGAGATGTGTCCCACTGAGTCTGGGCAGTTCATTTAAGCTGAGTCTTAGTCCAGGTTTAAAAGGAGGTGGGAGAACCTGTTCTGACTGCAGGAAAGAAGCCGGGAAAACCCAACCATCCCAGCCAGGGGTGCAACCAACAACACATCCCAAATCCACCTCCAGCCCTCCCCTGAAGCCATCCAAGCACTCAAATCCATGGAAAACTGCTCCCAAACATCTCGGGAAACACCTTCCTGCCGGGAATGTTCTCCCTGACCACTCAGGGCTTTGCATCTCCCTGAGGGTTTGTCCAGCTGGAGACTCTGTGGTCTCACCAGGATAAAGTAATGGAAAACAGCTCGGATTTTCCAAAGGTTTCTCTCATCACCTGCAACCCTAAAAGGATTTTTACAACTCTGCTCTTTTCGCCTCTCTCACACCAAAAATGCTGCTGATTATAGGGGATATCCATGAGGGAAATATGGAAGATCTGGCTCTTGGTATCTGCTGAATTCACTGCTTCTCCCCAGTCCTACAACAGCTTCCTTTTGGAAAATTGGAAAATTAATAAAAAATAAATAAAGTGAATTTTCTGTGCTTTGAACACGCACAAAAAAAGCACAGATTTAAGGAAGGCAGAGATTAAAGAGAAGGTGAGGGATCCCATCATGACCTCATCTTTCTGCCGAGCACCACAGAATTCCAGAATCCCAGACTGGTTTGGGATGGAAGAAACCTTAAAGAGCATCTTGATCCCACCCCTGGCACAGGCAGGGACACCTCAGGTGGATTCAAGCCCCAATTGAAACTTATTTTCTAAATACACCCCTTCCCTCTTGGAACCAGCTCATCCTAAAACTGAAACCTTGATGGATTTCTGCTCCAAAAAAACCCAAATTAAAGCGATTCCCAGGAGCAGCGGAGCCACCAGACAGACCCGTGGGGACAAGGGGACACAGTTTTGTTGCTGGAAAGGAAAAGGATTTTGTCTGCTCTGGGGCTGACAGTGATGGATGGGGAGGATCCAGCTCCAGCATCCATCTCCATTCCCTGCTCCGATGGCACCTGGGGACAGGGCCCTGACCCCGTGCTCAGGTTGGCGTCACCTGCTCCAGGATGTCTGAGCGCTCCCAGCTCGGGCTCCCAAAATAACTGGGATTTATGGAATTGTGCTTTCCAACCTGCTGTGAAATCCCATCTTGGGGGATTTTTTTCCTTGGCAGCAGCAGTTTTTAGGGAAGAGCTGCAGCTCCGTGATCCACGTTAGGGATGGAGTGGAAAACTCCCAGGTTCGGAGCGTTCACAGCCAAAAAAACATGGGGATTGTTAGGGATGACAAACGCTGCCCCCATCATTCCCAGCAGACACCCATGGGATCACAGCTGCTCCCGAGGCGCTGATGGGACACAAATGAGCAGTGGGAATTCAGGGATCAAGGCAGCACCAGCAGAAAATTCAGGCATTGCTTTGGGAGTTACGGTGCAACTGCAGGATTGGGATGGGAATCATTAAACCAGGATCCTCCTCCCAGGTTGGTCAGCCAAGGGCTGGAAAACTGGACATTAAAAAAATGGGAAAACCCTCCTTGGAAACAGCAAAATTCCTACTGGGGGATTGTTCCCAGCAATAAATTTAATCTCAGTGTTGATGGGGGTAGATGGGAATCACTAAAACGGGATCCTCCTTCCGGGTTGGTCAGCCGAGGGCTGGAAAAAATGGGACATTAAAAAAATGGGGAAAAAAATGGGGAAAGAGCAAAATTCCTGCTGGGGGATCGTTCACAGGAATAAATTTAAGCTCAGTGTTGATGGGGTTTTCTCCTGTCTGCTCAATAAAGAACTCATTTTGTCCACCATCCTTAAAACTCGTGGGCCAAAGTCATTTTAGGTGTGAGTCAAATTTAAACCATTGCCAAGAATCTGCGCCTGAGGCAGAGCAGAGATTCCCCATCCATCTGGGACAAAGCCAAGGAAGGACAGGGGGTTTGGGCTCTTACGTTCGCACTCCTCCACGTCCAGGTTGAACTGGTGCAGGGCCCCCAGCGTGAGCTGCCTCACCTCGGCCTCCAGCAGCAGCTGCAGCAGCGATGTCGACAGGTGCTTGCAGGCCGACATGCAGGCGGTCTGGGCCACCTTCCCCTGCAGGGACAAACGGACACGCGTCAGGGCCACCAGGGCAGACAGACAACAGGGAACTTCTATAGACCAACCTCCCTGGTTAAAGCCAACAGGGAACTTCTCCAGCCCAGCTCAACCTCCTCAGTCAAAGCCAACAGAGAACTTCTATAGACCAACCTCCCTGGTTAAGGTCACTGGAGAACTTCTCCAGACCAGCCAAACCTCCTCAGTTAAAGCCACCAGACCAGTCCAGCATCCTCAGTCAAAGCCACCAGAGAACTTCTCCAGCCCAGTCTCCTCAGTTGAAGCCACCAGCACAGAACTTCTCCAGCACAGCCCAGCCTCCTCACCTAGGCCACCAGCACAGAACTTCTCTAGACTAGGTCAGAACTTCTCCAGACCAGACTCTTTGGTTAAATCCACCAGAGAACTTCTCCGAACCAGCCCAACCTCCTCAGTTAAAGCCACCAGACCAGTCCAGCATCCTCAGTCAAAGCCACCAGAGAACTTCTCCAGCCCAGTCTCCTCAGTTGAAGCCACCAGCACAGAACTTCTCCAGACCAGCCCAATCTCCTCAGTCAGAGCCACCAGAGAACTTCTCCAGCACAGCCCAACCTCCCCAGTTAAATCCCCCAGAGAACTTCTCCAATCCAGCCCAACCTCCTCACCTAGGCCACCAGCACAGAACTTCTCTAGACTAGGTCAGAACTTCTCCAGACCAGACTCTTTGGTTAAATCCACCAGAGAACTTCTCCAGACCAGCCCAACCTCCTCAGTTAAAGCCACCAGCACAGAACTTCTCCAGCCCAACTCAACCTCCTCACTTAAAGCCACCAGAGAACTTCTCTAGCCCAGTCCAGCCCAGCCTCCTCAGTTAAGGCCACCAGCACAGAACTTCTGCAGACCAGCCAGAGAACTTCTCCAGACAAGCCAAACCTTCTCAGCGTGTCCCAACTGTGATGGGATCTTCCCACAGCGCTCAACATCACAACCGCCTTCTCCCAAGGGAATCCCCTCTGGAAGTGCCCATGGCTGAGGGAAGGGTTGGACCTTGCTGGGTACAGCTGGGAGAAGCTCCAATCCAGGAGAACTTTGGGGCGCTCAGAGCTCAAAGTGTTTCTCATCCCGACATCCCCATCACGGAAGAAGGGACACGGGGAGCCACACCCACTGATCTCCCAGAATTCACCCATAAAAACCCATAAAAAGGGGGAAATCCTCTGGCACAAGAGCGGAATTCCGCACAAACCCTGGGACTGACACCACGAGGAACCATCGCGGTGCCTGCGTGTGCAGCCCCACGAGGGTGGATTTGGATCATGGCGCTGTCCTGACAGCAGCTCCAGCAGGAGATTATCTTCTCAAACCCTCACAAAAGGTTCTTAACACACTCTCCTGACACCCAGGCGTGGCCTAGGAGCTCTCACCGGCTCTTACAAGCGCTTTACAAGCTGTGTTTAAACTGGGATTAAACGCGGAGTTTACGCCGCGTTTGCAGCTCGGCGCCGCCGGTTTCGTTATCACGGCACAGAAACATTTGATGTCTGTGCCGGGAAGGGTTTTTTTTCCCAGCTCTGCAAAGTTGGTCTGGATCTTCAGGCCACATCCATCTTCAGCAGGAGGGGAAAAACGCATTTTTTATTTCAAAAAGGAGCCGAGCTGTGCGTTGCAGGGCAGGGTGCTTCATCTCCCGCTCGCCGGAGCGCCCATCACTCACCTCCCAACAAACACCTGCACCAAAATGAAGATGAAGCACGGCAACCATAAAGTTTAGCAGAGCTCTGGGGTTTTCTCTTCCCTTTTCATCATTTGTTTGTGCTTTTCTGACACGCTGGGTTATTTAAAACCCTGCTCGTGCCAATTCCTCATCCCCCAAAGCCGCGGGAAGTGCGGCGCTGCCCGGCTGTGATTTTTCTTCATTACTTCCAACAGACACTCGAGTTTTTGCTGTGGCCGAGGAGTTTTGACAGAATCAGGGAATATCCTGACCTGGGAGGGACCCATCGTGGATCCAAGCCCTGGCTCTGCTCAGACACCCCAAAATCCCACCTAGTGCATCCCTGGTGCGGTGTCCAAATGCTCCTGGAGCTCTGGCAGAGTTGGGAATGTGTCCATTCCCTGGGCAGCCTGGGCAGTGCCCAGCACCCTCTCGGGGAAGAACCTTTCCCTGATCTCCAGCCTGAGCCTGCCCTGGCACAGCTCCAGCCGATCCCTGGGTCCTGTCCCTGTCCCAGCTGCCCCTCAGGAGTCTCCCCTGAGCCTCCTCTGCTCCAGCTGAACATTCCAAGTGCCCTCAAGCTCTCCATGTGACATTGCGATGTCCCAGGTGGAAGCAGAGGATGGGAAATCAAATCTCTGCAGCCAAGCCCCGTGACCCTGCTGAGGACAGGGGACAGGGCTCCTGACCCTTCCTGGAAGAGCAGAGGAAAATCCCTGGAGTAACTCAAGCTCCACATCAGCAGGAATTTACAGAGGGCTGTAACCCCTGGAGAAGCATTGGAGGGTCTCACCCCCAGGTGAATCATGGAATGGTTTAGGTTGAATCTTAAATCCCATTCAGTTCCACCCCATCCTTGGGCAGGGACACCTCCTACTGTCCCAGGTGCATCCAAGCCCCAATGCCCAACCTGGCCTTGGGCACTGCCAGGGATCCAGGGGCAGCCACAGCAAATCTGGGAATTCCAGCCCAGCCCCTCCCCACCCTCCCACACAGCAATTCCTTGCCAAGATCCCAGCCCAATCTCCCCTTTCCCAGTGGGAAGCCATTCCCTGTGTCCTGTCCCTCCAGGCCTTGTCCCCAGTCCCTCTCCAGCTCTCCTGGAGCCCCTTCAGGCCCTGCAAGGGGCTCTGAGCTCTGCCTGGAGCCTTCCCTTCTCCAGGGAACACCCTTCAAGATGAGCTTCCCCCGTGTTCACCTCTCCAGCCTCTCTGGGTCCCACTGGATGCTCTCCTCTCCCACACCACAAAAGGGAAAACCCCAAGAAGGTTTTCTGTCCCCACTGACCAAAATTTCAGAGGAACTCCTGTGTTACCCCCCAAGCAGGGTCAGATCAGCACAGGGAGGTACCTCAAGGGTGACCCAAACCTGCCCTGGGCACCAGCTCCTGGTCAGGAGAGAGTGAATGACAAGTGACACCATGAGGGGGTGAAAAAGAGCGAACAACTGAGATGAAATGTCACGTAATTAAACCCCAAGCAGGGAAAATGGGATGGGAAAGGCAATTTAATCATCAGGGCTTGGCAGCACCAGGCTCTGAGAGGCTTCCCCGAGTGGAAGGGGCACTTCAGGATATTCCTTACGGGAATGTTTTCCCAGGACTTGTTGCAGGGATGGCAAAGGGGATCCAACCAGCCCAGGAGCAACTTCGGGCTCAGCCTTCCCGCCTCTGGCCTTTTCCACACAGGATTAGGCCAGGCCTAAAAATGTTTCTGGTGCAAATGTCCCCTGTCCTCACTCTGAACCTGAATCTTCTCAGGCCAGCTCAGAACGCGACCTTTTATTTCCATTGTTCTTGAGGTTTAAACCCCTAAAAATCTTTCTGCTTTAAGAAAAGTTTTTCCTCTTAAAGAACACATGGATGCCTCACAATTTAAATCCAGTATTACCTGAAGGAAAAGCAAAAGTATACGGAATTATTTTTTCTGCTTTTTAAGCCTGAATCCCTTTTTTCCCCTCATATTTATGATCAGAGAGCTCGGAGATGCCACAGGAGTTTCAATCACGGTGTTAAATGTCTGCTCCGAGAACAGAAGGCACCACCAGGGATGAGCAGCAGCTCCTGCCCAGGGCACCGAGATTTAAAACCCTCCTGGAATTTATGGCTTTCACTCCTTATAAATAAGACCCAACTTAATCCTTTCCTGCCTCACCCCTGCGCTCCGCAAGTCACAGCAGCTCCTTATAAAGTCAGCCGTGGCCTGTGAACATCAATTTCAGGCTATTTCCCCAGGAATACAGCGGGAAATCTGCTGGATAAGCAGCTGCTGCTGACAGGAGACAAACGAGCGCGCGGCCGCTGATATATCAGCGCTAATAAGCTGCTGCTGCAGCTGAGGGCTGTTTGCATTCCCGCCAGGAACAGCCCGGGCTGGCAGGAATCGAGCACATCCTCCTGCCACACATGCCCACCTTGGCTCTTCGGGGATTATTTATGACGGAGTTTCACTTCACGGCGTTGGGGTTTTTTTCTTGGGTCCCAAATTTTGGGTTTTCGTGCGGCGCTGGAAGAGCCGGACGGGCCCGCCCGGCCGCGGGACACGCGGAGCCCAGCCCGGCACGGACGTGTGGCCACAGCCCTGACCCTCCCGAAATCATTCCCTGCCCAACCCTTGGCGGCGGTGCCGGGATTTGTGCCTTGGCATGGAGAGGGAAGCTCTGAGGTGCCATCCCCGGAGTTCCGAGTGGGTCATCCTGGGAGCT
The DNA here is from genome assembly GCA_034509425.1 of Eopsaltria australis. Taxonomy (NCBI): domain Eukaryota; kingdom Metazoa; phylum Chordata; class Aves; order Passeriformes; family Petroicidae; genus Eopsaltria; species Eopsaltria australis. The sequence goes on along the minus strand of JAVTVJ010000879.1, from coordinate 171,242 downwards.
CCAAGGTGCCATCCCAGGAGAGGGAAGCTCCGAGGTGCCATCTTGGGAGCTCCAAGGTGCCATCCCAGGAGAGGGAAGCTCTGCAGTGCCATCCCAGGAGAGGGAAGCTCCGAGGTGCTATCCCGGGAACTCCAAGGTGCCATCCCAGGAGAGGGAAGCTCTGCAGTGCCATCCTGGGAGAGGGAAGCTCCGAGGTGCTATCCCGGGAACTCCAAGGTGCCATCCCAGGAGAGGGAAGCTCCAAGGTGTCACCGCGGCCGCCGCCACTTCGGGAGAGCCCTGGGGCTGCTCGGAGGAGCCACCGCGCTCAGCCGGGACAGCTCCAGCTCTGAGTTAATTCCCCGATAGTTTTGTGGAGCGTGGCAGAACCAGGGCACTCCCAAAGGCTGTCCCAGTGCCAGCAATTACCGGGGACATCCCGATCCTGCTCCCTGGTGTAGCTCCAGCCCTGTCTGGATTCAGGAACAACCTGCCCGGACACCCCAGTCTCTCCAGTCCAGAACAACTTGTCAGAAGGGCGGGATGAGATCTGGACAGGGAGCAAAGAGCAGGAATGGAACCGTGAGCTCTCTGCAGGGAAAGGGAAATACAAACACCTCAAAGGCACCAACTGTTCATTCACCCCCCTGGCAGGAAACTGGAGAGTTTCAAACCACGCCAAGCAATCCCAGAACAGCTCTGTGGAGCCACTCATTATTTAAGAACTTCGCAAATTCCATTAAAACCTGGATTTTCACAGGGGAGAAGATGGATCACAGGTGAAAGCTCACAGATCTCCACGGCCAAGATGCCCAAACGGCTCCTTGGTCCAACCTCAATCAGGCAAAGCCATTCCAAGGGTGTTAACAGAGCAAAATCCATGGATTTATTGTTTTGGGGCTCAATCTGTTTGAAACCAGATCCCTGGCAATGAATCCCTCTGTCCATGGCTCCTGATGGAACCTTGGGGTTCCCGTGACAGCTCTCAAGATGACACTGCCTGTCCCATCCCACCCAGGCTCCTTTGGGACACACAGGAAGCATCCAGAAGGTTCTCTGTGTCCCTTAAGGTGACCCTGCCCTCCCTGTGCCACCCAGGCTCCTTTGGGACACCCAAGAAGATTCCAGAAGGTTCCCTGTGTCCCTCAAGGTGATACTGCCTGTCCCATCCTACCCAGGCTCCCTTGGGACATCCAAGAAGATTCCAGAAGGTTCCCTGTGTCCCTCAAGGGGACACCACCTGTCCCATCCCACCCAGGCTCCCTCTGGACACACAGGAAGGTTCCAGAAGGTTCCCTGTGGCCATTCCAAGCAGTGGGAGGGAGGAGCCAAACTCCAAAGCTCTCCCGGATGCAGCCAAGGGGCTGCCACCAGAGCATGTCACCATGGGATCACCGAGGCTGGAAAAGCCCTCCAGGATCACCGAGTCCAACCTGTGCCCTTGTCCCCATCCTGAGCACTGAGTGTCACCTCCAGGTGACACCTCCAGGAATGGGGACTCCAAACCTCCCTGGGCAGTCCCAAAGCCCAATGTCCATGGGCTACCCCCCACCCAGTCCATCCTGCTTGAGATCTCCATGGAATCCTCTCCTTCCATCCCTATCCCATCCCTGGGCAGAGAGGGAAAGCTCTGGAATGCCAGGAGCAGCCCCTCCAGAGCCGGCCCCGCTGCCGGCAGCGTTTGTTTGGAAACGGCCAATCTGTTCCCAATTAGGGAGAGGAAACGCCGAGAGGCTGCCTCGTTAATTAAGGAACTCGCTATCAAAGGACTCATTAAGAGCTACTGAAATGGAATGGTTGTTCAAATAAATAGCCATTAATCTTAACGTGCCATCGGGAACGCGCTGCCAGTCCCCACCGCGCCGCAGGAGCACCTCAGGCTGCCCTGGAATCGTGGAATGGGGTGGGATGGACCTGAGGGATCACCCAGCTCCATCCCTGGCACTTCTGCCGTCCCAGGTGGCTCCAAGCCCTGTCCAACCCAACCCTGGACACTTCCAGGGGCAGCCACAGCTTCCCTTCACCTGTTGGTGCCCCCTGGCCAGAACCAGGTGGGTTTTGATCCCTGAAATCCAAACCCTGCAGTAGCACGGAGAGCCCTCCCACTGGCTCTCTGAGGGAATTAACACAGCGTTTCCATGGAAAACAAAGCCTGAGAGGCTCCGGGCACTCTCAGAGTTTCCAATTATTTTGGTTTTTTTGCTACCAACAGAATTCCTCCTCCACCCGCAACAAGCATCGGGATTGATGCGATTAAGGATATTTGGATGTGCAAATCCAGGGAATTCAGACAGCAGGAGAAGTGGGCCAAAGAATGGGAATCCTTCGGTATTAAATGTACGGTTTTCTATAAACACCACAAGCCGTCCCAATAATTTCAACACCGAATTTCCTGACTTTCCCAATCCATAAGGCAGCACGGGGATGTTTTGCAGAGGATGGAAACGTGATGGGGAAATAATGAGCAATTGTTTGGTAGCACAAACCCGAGGATAATCCCAGTGGATCCTCTCTGTGTGGCCATGGATGGAGCCTTCAGACCCCGCAGACCTCCCAGGGCTCATCTCCTGCTCCAGAAGCTTCTGGATCCCCTGGCTGCCCCAAATCTCCCTAAACTGGGGGCAAATTCAGTAAATCAGCTCTGGAAATTTTTCCTGCCTTGCCTGTGCATCCTGATTTGCCCTTTTTTTTAAAAAACAACAGTTCTGCACTCACTGAAGGCTGCAAAAAAACCCCAAACCACCACCAAAAACACGACCTCTTCCCAGAGCGTCGAAAAAAACGAACGACGAGTACTTGCAAATTTTAAAAAATATTTTTAAGAGGTTTACTTAAAAAAACAAACCTTTCATTAATTGCCCAGAAGTCCATTTTCAACTGGACCAAGTGGGATTTCGTGGAGGTTTTTTGGTTGGATTGACTTTTTTTTCTGGTTTGTTTTGGGTGTTTTCAGCTTTGTTTTAGTTAAAGAAACCACACAAAACCAAACAAAATCCCTACCAAAAAAAAAAAAAAAAAAAAAAAAAAGAAAGACAACCCAAAAGCTGTGGATCTGAACTCAAGACCCTGCGATAAATGTGGCTCCAGGACAAAGAGGAACAAAGGGATGAGGGAGAGCCCCAAGAAAGGAGACCCCAAGCCCAGCTGATGTCTCTGGTTGGTTGCCAACGTCACCCGAGCTTGGTGGCCTCCAAAGGTGTCCCCTCAAGGCTGGAGCTCAGCTGGCACCGATGACCACCCTGGCCACACCAACCTCTATGGCCCCATCCCAATTAAACCCAGTAGGTATCGAGAAAACTCTTAATTAATTAATTAATTAATTAATTTCATTTACTCAGCTTTGCAGCAGACTCATTAAGAATAAATCCCTTTCTTGTCCCTAATTTTTTTTATGGAAGGAGGACAGGAGCAGAGCCATTCCTGGTTCCCAGCTGTGACAGGGCCGGGCTCTGTCACTCCGCGCTGACGTGACACGTGTGGGACACCCACGAGGGGTGGCCAACGTGTGACCACTAACGGGCCCTGAGTGACTTCAGTCACCAGCAGACCCGGATCTGATCCCTGGCTCCATGGAGTCATCCAGGAGCTGAACACTGGAGCCACTGTGTGGATTTATGGAGCTGGAAAAAGGGGCTGGAGCCAAGTTAGGAGGTGACGCTCACATGGGGTCGGGATTTGCCAAGGAAAAGAAGAAGCAGGGAAACCTTCCAGCCAAGGTTGGCTCAGGGTCAGGGCTCCTGGGCACACGGGGATGGCTGCTGGAGGGAAGGATATTCCCCAGCCCTGGATCCATGAGATGATCCTCAACCTTGGACCAACAGGATGTTCCTCAGACTTGCATCCATGGGATGCTCCTCAGCATTGGATCCATGGAATATTTGTCAGCCTTGCACCAGTGGGACGCTCCTCAGCCTTGGATTCATGGGATGCTCCTCAGCCTTGGAGCCATGGAATATTCCTCAGCCTTGCACCAACAGGATTCTCCTCAACCTTGGACCAACAAGATGTTCCTCAGCCTTGCACCAATGGGATGCTCCTCAATGTTGGAGCCACGGGATGCTCTTCAACCTTGGACCAGTGGGATCATCACCAGCCCTGGATCCAGGGGATGCTACTCAGCCTTGGCATGTTCCTCAGCCTTGGACCAATGGGATGTTCCTCAGCCTTGGACCAACAGGATGTTCCTCAGACTTGGATCCATGGGATGCTCCTCAGCCTTGGACCAATGGGATGTTCCTCAGCCTTGGATCCATGGGATGTTCCTCAGCCTTGGACCAACGGGATGTTCCTCAGCCTTGGACCAACGGGATGTTCCTCAGCCTTGGACCCACAGGATGCTCCTCAGCCTTGGACCAACGGGATGTTCCTCAGCCAATGTCACTGCCACCATGACAGCAACGTCCCTTCCAAGAGCCCTAACATCCACCCCACCACTCCCAGCCGGACAGGCATCCATGCCCTGGTTTCCCAGGAATGGGAAGGGCCTCTTCTGCCCAGGATCTGCCATTCCAGAAGTGATCCCACGAGCCGGAGTTGCTGGTTTGGGAGGAGGATGGATGTTCTGGGAGGGATGACCCTTGGGCTGGGAGCAAGGCCAGCTGTGGTCACCCATGGAAGAACCCTCGGTGCCATCAGCAAATCACCACATTCCAATGAAGTTTCACCACTGGAGTTTTTCCTAAGTAAAACTGGGATTTTGGTCTTGATTTTGACCATCCCTATCTCAGATCAGGAGACAACCAGGAAATAGTTCAGGTTCACCATGGAAAACCTAAGGAGAGCAACACCAATTAACCCAGTTCCGAGTGGAATTTGTCTCCTGCAAAGACCAACTCAACCGGAAAACCCCAAAGAGCCAAAAGTGGGGCTGCTCCAACCAACCTGGACTGCAACATCCCCTGCCTGACCCGGGACCTCTCCCAAACTTCCACAGAAGCCGAGCCCATCTCAACGGCTGCATTCCAGAGGCATGGAGAAAACTCCACGGGGTGTCCTTTGCCAGAGGCAAACATTTCCCACCTCAGTGATATTTTGGGAAAATGGGATCTGGCAACAGGACCAACACATGGCAGAGCTGAGCTCCCACCAGAAGCTCGGGGACAACCAGACAAATAAAAATTCAAAAAAAAGAAAAAGGGGGAAGAAAAGCAAATGCAGCAATTATCCTCACCACACCAAAAATAAACCAGCCCAATACAAATCCCTGACATTCCAAGAAAAAAGAGGAAAAACCCTTGGCTGTGCCCAAGATGCCCAAGGTCAACAGCTGGAAGTGTTTTGGCTGGAGGTCGGGGAAGCTCAAGGCAGAGGAAAATCACACTGGGGGTGATGGTCACAACCAGCTCCCACAGGCAGGGCTGAAAGGGGCTTTTATTAAAAATATTTGATGCTGTTTTATTCAGTTTGGGGCTTTTTTGGGGGTCTTTAACAATTTGGGGAGTAACCAGCTCCATGGAGAGGCTTTTCCTCTGAAGGAATCAAAGAGGTCTGGGCACCACGAGAAGCCCGAGAAGCAGAAGCAAAACCACCCAACAGCAACAGCACAACTTGAGGAGTTTGGAACGAGGGAAAATGGTGGGATTTGGGATATCAGGGGCTCTGGGATGAGAGCAGGCACAGGAACACAAGATTTGTCCCTCTGACGGCATCAAGAAGTGATTTCTGCTTCGTTATTTTTGTTAAATGGGAAAATAAATAAATAAACAGAAGGAAGGGCAGGGGTGGGGAAGGGAAGCACCTCGGGATGCAGCTGCCACAGCCGAGCACGGGGCAGCTCCTCTGAAACCCCCAAGAGCCCGAAGTGGGCAGAGATCTCCTCTGGAAGCTCCATGGTTTGGAGCAAAGATGGGAAATTTGGATATGCACATATCCAAAAATCCCAGGGAACAGAAGATTTCGTGATCTCTGTCTTTTTCCTCATTCAACATCCAAAGGCAGGGAAGGATATTCTTGATTAAGTGGTTTTTGGGAGTCAAGAGCATGGAAATCATTGGGTGCAGAGCCTGGAACACCCAAAATCAGCTGGAGCTTCCAGCTGCTGTCAGGGCTCCCGGGATGCTGAAGGATCTCTCCAAGGATCTTCACACCAGCCACGGGTGGAAAGATTCCTTGGATTCCAGTCCAAGCTCAGGGTGGGAAGGCATCACAGCTTGAGAAATTCCAGGAATTACTCTAGGAATGACTCCAGGAATTCCAGGCTTTATCCTTGTTTGCTGCCAGGTTTAACTGAAGACACTCAACAACCACCTGATCCCAACTCTCCCACCAGGCTGGAAGTTGAGACTGGCGACAAAATCATGGAATCCTGGAATGGTTTGGGTTGGAAAAGACCTTAAATCCTATCCATTCCCACCCTGCCACGGGCAGGAACACCTTTAACTATCCCAGAGTGCTCCAATCCTAATCCAACCTGGCCTTGGACGCTTCCAGGGATCCAGGGGCAGCCACAGCAAATCTGGGAATTCCATTCCATTCCAGGGCCTCACCACCCTCACAGGGAAGAATTCCTTCCCAATATTCCAAGTAAATCTCCCCTCATTCAGCCTGAAGCCAAAGCGTACACAAGGAACGTGAAGCAGCCTTCATTTTTTGGTCTCATTCATGTGTCCAAGGGTCTCTCCTGTTCCCCATGTCCAGGATCCCAGACTTTCCCAGTTCCTTGATGCAAAGCAGAGCCGTGGCCCGGCTGCGATCGGAGCGCGCGGCTCCAAACTGGAACGAACGAGACCAACAAAAAAAAAAAAAAAAAAAGGACATATTTCATCCTCCTCTTTTGTGGCTTTTATTTTCTTTTGTATTCGCTTTGGGAATAACATTCTTTCCATTGGGAAGAGCCTGATTTTCCATTAAATACAAAGCAGCTGCCATTTTGGAAACAAAAAGCTGATTAAACACAGATTCTTTTTTTTATTTTTTCCCCTCACTTAAGAAGAGCAAGAACCACGTTTGTTTCTGCTGATTTATCGGGGCAAAGCTGCCAATTACGGCAGCAGGAAAACTTAAAGGGAGCGACTCGAATCGCTCCATCTTCCCAAAATAATTTTGTAATTACAATTCGATGTCGGAGAAAAAAAAAGGAAAGACCCAGAAGTTTGGAGCGCTCGTCCTCCCTCTGGGACAGCGACCCTGGGGGTTCCTCACCCTCTGCACACACACAGGGATGCTCCAGATTCCCCATTTACGCAGATCCCTGCCCGTTGGGATGCCGGGGGAAGGCTCGGCACGCTGGGGTGACGCGCGGGGCCTGGAGGAGACGCAACCGCTGCCCCACTGCGGGCCCAGATGTTGAACAGACTGGAAAAAAGGACGAGCTCCAAGGAAAAATCCCAACCCACCCACTCCATTGCTGCTCCGTGAGCCAGCAAAGCTCAGGCCAAGAGGTTTTTCCAAGCAGACACGAGTGACCAACAGAAGCAGCGTCCGAACCTTCAGCTCGTCTTGTCTTTTCCCAAAAACTGAACCATATCCTAAATTTCCATTTCAAAACTGAGGTGTTACAGGGAAAAACCAGGGAGAAGATGGATGAAACACAGAGATGGGGAAAGCTGTAGGAATAAGTGATTGGGTTTTAATTAACCCATCAGGTTCTCCTGATTTATTGCCCTTCATGAAACCCAACAAAAAACTCTAGAGGATCACGAGAATTCCACACGGATCTGCACTTTGAAACACTTTTCCCGTTCCTGCCATTCCACCTACCCAAGGCTGCAAGATCCAGGGAAAACTTTTGTGGAAATGATCACAAAATCATCTTCACCCTCACTGGTGGCATCAACCAGGTGGCTCCCAGCTCCAAACGATGATCCCAAGCACCCAACTTTTCCATGCACCCTCAACTCCAGTGTCCCCTGCACAGGGACCCCAAAGGTTTGGGCTCCTCCAGGGCAGGTGGGACTCCTCCCATGGATGGGTTAAGGAAGGTGTGGAGAGCTTTGGAAGCTGCTCACGGATGTTCCTTTGCACATTCCCAACTTTTGGAAGAGCAGCGGATGAAACAAGAGGAAAGCAGGAAATTGCAACTCCTATGATTTCCCCTAAATCTTCTAAGGAGTAAAAAAAAAAAAAAACCCAATCCAGTCTCCTGGTAGGACTTCTGGAAGGTCCAGGCTGAGGCTCTGGAGTGGGAAGGAGAAGATATGTTTGGATTCCATCTACCAGAACTGGAATTCCAGCTGCCAAATTCCCTGTGCCACATATCTTTTATGGATGGAGGAGCAGGCAAGAGGAAGCATCCAACAGCTTCATCAATCCTGGTTTGGAAAACAAAATTCCAAACCAACCATGCCGAGATGATTCCACAGAGGGAACGATACCTATGGAATCACGCCCTGATTTAAAGGATTTATGGGTTCCATTAATGATTTTGGTTTCCATCAATTTTCCAACTGCTGAAACCAGACAAGGAAACCTTGGAATTCCAGATAACCCGGCTTAGCCAGACTCGAGTTTAGCAGAGCTCCTGGGTTAATCAGGGGTCAGCCTGCCCCATCCAGCACCAGGAAATCCATGGGATTTGGGCACTTTGCTCCTTGTATCAAAGCACCAACAGCTCCTGTTTTGACCCCTCCATCCTGACAAATATTTGGGATTTTGGAGGCACTTGAAAAACCAGGAAAAGGCTGCTCCAGCCACCAGTCCATCCTTTCCCCCTCAAGGCATCTCTGATTTACAGGAATTTTGCCCAACCTTCAGGCCAAGCAATCCCCTAAAAGACTTGGATCACGTCTGGAAAGCCTCAGACATGGAAGATTCTGGATGCTGCTCACACCTTGTCCATGTCTGCATCCCACTTTTTTTACCTTTTAAACTTCCAGGATTAGCCACAACGCCTTCCCACCGGACAAATTAAACTCCGCTAAAATCCCTCCTTTGTCCCACTACTTCACACGACCCTTTTTTTATCATCCCACCCCTTCCATGATTTATTCCCACCAATTAATCCCAACTAGGCAGAGACCAGAAAATCAGGAGGGATAAAAGGAAAACTGGGATCTGTTAAGAACAAACCCGACTAAGAGCAGGCTGGCAAAGCTCCTCCATATAAAGGGATTACTCCATCCCTGACCCTTTCCAGGAGAGCTCCAGGTATTATTTTCCATTGATTTACCTTAATGAAAGTAATGCCCCCCTCTCCATAGGAAGCTGACTCCAGAGCTGTCTAGGCACTGGATCCAATTAAAGCAATAAATACATCTGGCTTCTAAAACGGCTCCAAGTCTGGAAAAGCCACGGGGAAAACGGGGATTTTTGCATCTCTCCCTCTTGGGCTACGCCCTGAGGACACCACGGAGGAGTCCTGACATCCAACACCGCTCCTGGAAAACCGGGGCTGCAGGGAATGCCCGGAGCATCCCAAGGCTTTGATGGGAGCCGGCCTGGGGTTGCTTTAACGAGGCTCCGTCTCTCCAGGAGCTGGCCTTGATTTGAGGCCTTGGTGTTGACTTAAAACCCCCCCAGGTGCCCGGAGCTTGCAAATAGTCCAGGCTCAGCCAGGCTCGGTTTCCAAGGAAAGGTGCACAACCATCTTGCTGGAGCAGGGAATATCGACCAGCATTCCCATGAAGAGCAGGGAATAAAGGCTGGGAAACAGAAGCAGGGTCCAGGCTCTGAATGTGACAACCCCACAGGCGGGTTTGGCTCCCCCAGGCCTGGGTTTGGAGCCGTGGGAGTAGAGGAAACAAGGTGGCTGCAGAGCACTTTGTTTGCCGTCCATCCCTGGAAATGCCGCGGGTGCTCCTCCCGCACGCGGAACAAGCAGAGATGACAACGATCACGGGGGGTTGCTGAACCAGAAGGAAGGTCTGAAAGGTCTCCTCGGCTTTATTTTGGTGCTAACTGGCCAAATCCAAACTGGGAGATGGCCAATGTCAAGAATCCACATTATTTTCTGGAGAAAACCGTGGAATCCCAAAATGGTTTGGGTGGGAACGGATCCTAAAGATGATCCAGTTCCACCCCTGCCATGGCAGGGACACTTTCCACTATCCCAGGGTGCTCCAAGCCCTATCCAGCCGGGCCTTGGACACTTCCACTCAAGTCTGAGGGATGGCTTAGCAGTCCAGCCCCTCAAACCAGGAGGAACTTCCAGCTGGAATCCCCATGGGGATTTCTCTGAACAAGGAGCAAGGATTTTACAAACATCTTTTCTCTTTGGAGCCGAGTGTGAGGATCTCGTTCAGCTTTTCCTAGTATCAAGCATTTCCCCTAATTCTCTGCAAATTTAGGTATTCCAGGGTGATAAAAGGATGTCTTAATGTTCAGTGTTCTAAATTTCAATGTTCTAAATGTCAGTGTTCTAAAATGAGCAATTTAGTGACCCATTGGGAAGGAAACCCTTTCCACCGGTCTCTGATTTACCCCAGAATTATTTATCCCATTGATTTGAACTTTCAATCCATCTTTTCCTCTCCTCCTGGCTGACACAAGGGACCTTCTCTGGTTCAACTCCCCCCCGAGCCTGGCGGTGGGAGCGGAGCAGAGCCAAGGCGCAGGACACGGCGTCCGGTACTCACCGACATGGTAGAGTGGACATCTACCTGCCCCTACAGAGGACAACACAGGAGGTCAGGGTCGAAGGCAGAACAGAGCAAAGCAACAGCACAGAGGCAGAAAGGACCCCCAAGGTCATCAGAGGTGCCCACAACCCCCCCACCCGACGCTCCAACGGCGGCTCTGACATCGGCAAAGGATTGGGAAAGCAAAATGGGGGCTCCTGGAAGCTGCTTGGAGGAGGAGGAGGATAAAGTACCACAAGAGCAGTTTTGCTGTCATTAAGTGTCACAGAATCCTGGAATGGGCTGGGTTGGAAGGGACCTCGAAGAGCATCTTGACCCAAACATCTCCCTCTATCCCAGGTGGATCCAAGCCCCAGTGTCCAACCTGGCCTTGGGCACTGCCAGGGATCCAGGGGCAGCCACAGCAAATCTGGGAATTCCAGCCCAGCCCCTCCCCACCCTCCCACACAGCAATTCCTTGCCAAGATCCCAGCCCAATCTCCCCTTTCCCAGTGGGAAGCCATTCCCTGTGTCCTGTCCCTCCAGGCCTTGTCCCCAGTCCCTCTCCAGCTCTCCTGGAGCCTTCCCTTCAGGCCCTGCAAGGGGCTCTGAGCTCTGCCTGGAGCCTTCCCTTCTCCAGGGGAACATTCCCAGCTCTCCCAGCCTGGCTCCAGAATGCTGGAATACCACACTGCCTGCTCTGCACGTCACCATCCCTGTCCCTCAGCAATCCCACCTGCAAGAGGTGATGGATGTCAGACCCTGGGAGTGACAGCTGGGATCAGCTCCAGCAGGACTCGCTCAGCTCTTCCAAGGGCCAGGGGAGTTATTTAAGCACAGACAGGACTTGTGCAAACCCAGAGGTGACTCTGGTGCTCCTGAGATGTTTTCCTGATGGTTATTTTCCACTTGGGTCCCTCCCAACGCGGCCGAGGCTGCGGTTGGTGCAAAGTTCACGGCATTTCGCTTCCATGCACAGGGCCTTGGCTTATAAATATTCCAGAGGGATTTGACTTTTCAAATAAAAACACAGGCAATCGTTCTCTTTGGAAAGAAAATAAACACTCGCAAAGCTCTTTCTACCAGAGCAAGAGCTGCCGGGGCCGTTCGTTTGCGAGGGGGGGAAGAGATGCCAAGAGAAGGCAAAAAACCGTCGCGGCTCCAGCTGAAATCTGTGCCTGCCATCTGGCAAAAATAAGCAGAAAAGGGGGAAAAAAAATAGGGAAAGAAAAAAAAATCCCCTCAGCAGAGGGTTCACACTGAAGTGCTCGGCGGCAGAGGTTGGATTTGTTGGATCGCTGAAAGATTGCTTCCCCTTCCCGGGTCAGCCTCACCTCTTGACCTGCCCTGATTCCCTTCCAAAGGAGGTTATCGAGATACAAGACTAACAGAGGATTAAAGGAAACTGAAAATAAAAACAAAACACCCCCCCCTTTCCCCCAGCCCCGCTCCCCTCCCCCAAGAAAACATCCTTGCTTTGTTAACCTGACAGTTCAGGGGAGGTGTTGACACAACCCTCCATCTCTGAGGAGCTTAATGTCAACAAATCAGTGTGTTTGGAGTAGCCCTGTCAATGCCATTTACATTAACTTGTCCAACAAGAAATAAAAACAACAATCAGCCATCAAAGACAAAAGGCTTTTTCAGCCATTCTTTGCAAAGTCTTAGGCTGGAAATGTTCATTTTTGGAGGCCGTGGCCCTTTGGTTGCTGAAAACCAGAAACCACCTTCTTTTTTTTAGTTTTTTTTTTTTTAAGGCCTAAAATACTTTTTGTACTAAAATATTTTTTTCTTTAAAAAAAAAAAAAAAAGAGGTTTTTCTTTTAAAGGAGACCCGAGCATCCCATATTAATGAGCCCCACAGCAGCAGCAGGAACCGACTCTCCCTGGTTAACGCAGGAAGGGGGCGGCCTCGGGAGCCAAATGTTAATTACGCTTTGATTCCCATCAGCGTTTTATTTGCTCCGAGACATTTTTGGGCACTTAGAGGAGCGTTTTGGAACCGTGGCTCCAAACCACCATGACCGTGTTCCATGCAGCGCTGGCATGCACCAAAACCCCGGGAAGTTCTCGGTGAACTTTTCCTGCCCCCCGGCACACGCTGTCCCCACGGCGCTGGTGAGGGCTCGGCATCCCCCAGAAAAGCGCAAATAAATTCCAGGAATTCCCCAAAATCGAGTGGTTTTCATCATCTCCCGCAATGCCTACTCCAAAGGAAAAACTTGGGATTGCAAGGCTTAGAAAAGGAGGAGGTTTTGGCCAACCCACCAGCCAGGATTTTGGGATGGGTTATTTTTGCCCATAGAGGTGGTGGAGACCTCACTCCTGGAAGAATTCAAGGCCATGGCTCTCGACAATTCGATCCAATTGAAGATGTCCCCCAGAAAAGTGCAATGTGCAAATAAATTCCAGGAATTCCCAAAGTCAAGTGGTTTTCATCATCTCCCACAATGCCTACTCCAAGTGAAAAATTAGGGACTGAAATTCCTGCTTGAGGCCTAGAAGAAGTGGAGACTCTTTAGGTCATGAGCAGGATTTTGGTCAGGGTTATTTTTGCTGCCCATAGAGGTGGTGGAGGCCTCACTGCTGGAAAAATCCAAGGCCATGGCTCTGGACAACTTGATCCAGTTGAAGATGCCCCCCAGAAAACTGAAATGTCCAAATAAATTCCAGGAATTCCCAAAATCAAGTGTTTTTCATCATCTCCCATAATGCCTACTCTGATACTCCAAAGGAAAAAAGTTAGGGACTGAAATTCCTGCTTGAGGCCTAGAAGAAGTGGAGACTCTTTAGGTCATGAGCAGGATTTTGGTCAGGGTTATTTTTGCTGCCCACAGTGGTGGTGGAGGCCTCACCCCTGGAAAGATCCAAGGCCATGGCTCTGGACAACCTGATCCAATTGAAGATGCCCCCCAGAAAACTGAAATGTCCAAATAAATTCCAGGAATTCCCAAAATCAAGTGTTTTTCATCATCTCCCACAGTGCCTACTCTGATACTCCAAAGGAAAAAAAATTAGGGACTGAAATTCCTGCTCAAGGCCTAGAAAAACTGGAGACTCTTTAGGTCATGAGCAGGATTTTGGTCAGGGTTATTTTTGCTGCCTCACCCCTGGAAAAATCCAAGGCCATGGCTCTGGAGAACCTGATCCAGCTGAAGATGTCCCTGTTTATTGCAGGGGCTTGGAGCAGGTGACCTTTAAGGAGCCTTTCCAACCCCAATTATTCAATACAAGTCAATCCCAATCATTTTGGGATTCCCAAGAAACACAGGAAAAACTCAGCCCAAAGAGGGAAACACAACCCCTCATCTCAAATCCTGGCTCAGATTCCTTTCAGCTCCTCCTCACCCCCTCGCCAACGTTGAGTCTCAAGGATCTTCCAAGGCCACTGGAGCTGCCCTGGGGCCAGCTGGAGCCGTGACCCCGGAGAGGTTTTCCTGCAGCTCCGTGGGGACAATGGGATTACTCAGCCCCGTCACGGTGCGTTTCTGCAGCCTCAGGACTTTGGGCTCTGCTCTTTCCCGTGACGGGGCTTTTTGGAGGTGGAATTTTAGCCCAGGAACTCCGACAAGCCCGGGCTGAGGTTCCCTGATGGGCAGGTGGAGGTGTCATTGAAGCTGGGACAAAGGCAAACTGCCAACAAATCTGCACCTTCCAGCACCAGGGAAACGCTCCTCACTTCTCCAAAATCCCATAAATTCAATGGGAACCAGCTCTGGAAGACGGGGCCATTTCCAAACCACACAGGAATGAAGGTGCTCCAAGGACGCCTCATCCCAGGATCAGGCACAGTCCTGGAGCTTTCTGGCAGAGTGGAAATCCTGGTTTTTATGGGATCAGGCTGAAAATTCATCTCAAACAGGGCAGGGCTCCTTTCAGACCCCAAAACTATCGAGCTTTATTTCCAACCACACCTCAGGTGCTGATGGATTGGGATGGGTTTGGAACAGCTCCACTTTGTTCCCAGAACCCTAAAAATCCTCCTAGAGCTGGAATTCACCTTTTTGCAGATTCTCCCTCACCCCTCTTGATCCTTCCTTCCCCAGCTGATGCTCATCCCTCATTTTTGGTGCTTTAACAAACACCTCCATCCTTTTCTGCATCGCTTTGGACTTCATCTCCTTTATCTCCTGCACTTCAGCAGCAAAGCCCAGGAATTTCAATGTGCTCCTAAATCAACCACTGGAAAAATTTCCTGAATCCTACAAGGATGGAAAACCTCGACAACAAAGGCTTTGGAAGCCTTTGGGGTGCAGCCTGGTCCTTCCTGGCTCACAATTTGGGTGACCCATCAGAAACACGAGAGGAAAACCTCAATCAGTATTAAAAAATCCCAAACTTGCAGCTCCCACAAAGCTTTGAACCAGACCTGCAGCTGCCCAAACCAGGCTGAGGTGCCTCCCCTGCCCCACCAGGCTTTGGGGAGGCTCTGGAGCTCAGGGGCTGCCCAGCAAAGCCCAGCTTCTCCTCAGCTGGGGCTCTTCTAACCCGGCTCTGGAAGACAAAAGGCTGCCTCGATCCATCCTGGTGCTTTTTAGACCAATTCCTGTCCTCCCAGCCTCCAAACCAACCCCGGCTGGCTCCAAAAGGAAACATTAATATTTAAGGAAGATAAATCACTCCTGGCCCACCTCATAAATCACCGTGGGCATCCCTCCCCCAGCTCATCTCTGCTGCTTCATGCTCCGGTGCAGAGACCAATCTCCCTGTCAAATTCCATTACTGGCTCCTGACTATTCCCGGCGTGATGGGTGGAAGCCTCCGGGTGCTGAACCAGCTCCTTTTTTGAGGAGAAATCCAACTATTTCCAGCACCTCCAGGCTCTGGAAGGCACCTGCCACACTGCTTGGGGACATTTGGGACAAACCTGGCCAGGGAGATGGATCAAAGTCCTCCCCACCTCTCTGCTCAGGAGGCAACACTTCACTTATCACTTTATTTATCAGTTTGTCCTACTGGTAACAGAGCTGAGAAGGGAACTTCTCCTCAGCACAGGTGCGGAGGAGTGGGGAAACCACTCCCAGCTCCTTTTTTGGGGGCTTCTCCCCCAGAGCAAATCAGTCTGAGCTCCCCCTGCTCCCAGACCTTCCTGCTGGGATAAAGATTCCCAAAGACACGAGCAGGCTGCACGGTTTGGAGGGTGACACCTCCCAGAGCAGCTCTGCAGGGCTGGGACCTCCTTCCAGAGGAGAATCCCAGGGCACGAGCAGAATGAAGGAAGGAGTATTAAACCTTCCCTTCCTGTTTATTCCCAGCTGCTGAAAGATGCCCAGCAAATAAATCCCAGTTTTATAAAGAAAGAAAGATCTGAAACCACTTTTAGAAAAACCACAGAGTTTGGGGGATTTGCTGTTTCAAAATACCTGCAGCTCCCAGCTCCTCCCGAGCGTGCATCCACACAGCTCGGAGCAAATCCCATTCAGGGGAGGGGAAAAAAGGCTGCTGGAGCAAAAAGGAACCTCCCCAGTGATGGGATTTTTCCTACCAATGAAAAAGCAACACAAAGCACATTTCTGATGGCAACAGCAGCATAAACACAGGGGGAAAGAAGAAAGAAACATATGGTGCCTTCCGAGGGAGCAGCATTGGGATGGGAGGCATCAGGGACGTGACAAACACTTGGAAGTGCAGCTGCAGTTTGAGTGAGGCACCCATAGACTGGTTTTTTTTGGGAAAAAAATATCCTAGATGGGCATTAACTGGAAGCTAAAATATCTAAAATACAGGTGGGGAGGGAATTGTGATCCTGCTGGTACACGGTGGGCTGGGATAGAGCCTCAATCCCATAAAATCAGACTTGCAAATAATTGGGAGAGCCCCACCGAAGCCCAGCTTGTGGTGACACCTGAAAGACCTTCCTCTAAAAACAGAATTTTTCCTTCACCTTCAACAGCACCAGGCCCCATTTCCACCCCATCCCATCGAGTTTGGGTTCCCACAACTCCCCGGAGCAGGAGGGGGAGAAGGGGGGCCTGGCTCACCGGGAGGTGGGTGAACACGGCGAAGGTGCTGCGCAGGAAGCCGATGAGATCCACCAGGTAGTCGCTGGCCCGGCTGCCCGGCTCCAGGGCCATCCAGTCGTAGTCGGCCAGCTGCAGGAACTGGTCGATCTTCTGGTTGAGGTTGGTGTAGATCTCCTCCTCGGCGGCGTGCCGGGCGTCCTGGCAACGAGACGCGACGTGGGATGGGGGCCCCACACCAGTGAGATCCCACAGGGGATGGGGGCTCCACCCCACCCAGAACTGATGTGGAATGGGGGCTCCAAACCATCCAGACCCCACATGGGATGGGGGCTCCACACCACTGAGACCCATGAGGGATGGGGGCTCCACACCAGTGAGATCCCATGTGGGATGGGGGCTCCAAACCACTCAGACCCCACATGGGATGGGGGCTCCACACCACTGAGACCCACGAGGGATGGGGGCTCCACACCAGTGAGATCCCATGTGGGATGGGGGCTCCAAACCACTCAGACCCCACATGGGATGGGGGCTCCACACCACCCAGACCCCACAAGAGATGGGGGCTCCACGCCACCCTCTAACGGGGTGGGAGCTTCACCCAACCTTTGGACCCAGAGGTGACACAACCCCAAAGCTCAAGGAGGCAACCACGAGGCTGCTGCAGCCTCAGGCTGGTGGGACAGGGGCCACCAGGCCTTGGTGGGCAGGACCAAGGTGGATTCTGCCCCTGATGTGACCTGGGGACCACGAGGACAGATCCAGAGGAGATGGAGCAGAGATTGGCTCTGCTGGTGGGAGCCTGGTGTTAACAACGCCAAGGCTGTGGTTCAACCCCTGCACGGGCCGTTCCTTCAGGAGCTGATGATCCCTGTGGGTCCTACAGGTCAGAATATTCCATGATTCTGAGCTGGGAGAGGAACACCCCCTATGGAAACCTCACCAAACCCCATGCAGGGCTGGGGTCCAGGAGCCTCCCTGCCAGGACAAGGCCAGGACACTCAGCTTTAAAACAGGTGGACAATTCCGGGATGGACTTCCCTGGGGACACGAGACTGAGTTATCCCAAGGTAAAGCCTCACCAAACCAATTCCTGCTGCACCTCTGGATCTCCACGGGACACAACTCAGACACCCCACACTTGATCCCAACCAGATTCCATATAAAGCATCCGGGAGAAGACTCCTGGGGGAGGATTTAAAGGCTGGGAAATCCGGGAGTTTCTGTCAGCCCTGATTTTTAGGGAACAATGCTAAAAGGAGTGGAAAGATGGAGAAATCTAAATTCTGGAGATCTTTCTTCTGGTTGGAAGAGGAGCCTGGTGTCCATGGCACAGCGCTCCAACAGCAAAACGAGGATTTAAGTAAGAAATATTTAAATAAGAAGTATTTAAATAAGAAATAAATTATCAGGCTTTTGTTTAAAACCTCCTTAATCCTTCAGCTAATTAGGGCTATAAATTAAGGAGAAAACCTCCCATGATCTCAACAGGAGGACAAACCCAAAGCGATGGCGTAACCTTCCCAAAATAGGCCGGGATTATCCTTGGGCTCAGCCCAGCCTCCTGCAGCAGACCCCACCCAGGCCCCTCCCAGGGCAGAGCCCCCGCCCTGCCCACCTTGAAGGTGGTGGTCCCGTAGAGCTTGGTGGTGTGGACGGTCTCGGGCAGGACGTTGGTGATGTTGGTGATGAACTCCTCGAGGAACTTGCAGGATTTCTCCAGGTGGGTGGTGTTGATGATGATCTGCACCAGCTGGGGAGGCAAAGGAGGGTTTCAGGGCCGTGCCGGGCCAAGGGGTGCCAATCCCACGGGATCCTGGCGTGAAAAGCTGACTCTGCAAACACCCCGAGCTCCAGTCTCTCCTCCTTTAACAACACCTAAATCCGGGATAATTTTGGGGGGGGAGAAGCATTTCCCATGACAGCCACTAATACCACAGAAAGGCATTTTCTTTTTCTTTTTGGAAGGACTTTCCTGCATTGAGCCGTCACTCAGCGCCGCTCAAACGCAACAGGGGCTCCCCAAAAAAAGCTGCCAGGACACATCAGCAGGCTCCTGGCTGCCACTGAACCCGAAACAACCCAACCTTGAGTGACACCGAGCAGCCTCGCGCGGGCCCTGAACAAAGGCACCGCCAGGCTGGGCTCTGGCAGGCGTGGGGTGAGCAGAGCTCTGCCAGCCCCCCGGGCCAGCAGAACGCCCTGGCTTGGTGTCATTTAATTGCTGGAGCGTGGTGGGGCTGTCTGGAGCCACCTCCCCGTGCAGGAAGGGATTGGAAAGGCTCCCAAAAAATCTGGAGGAGATTGGATTCGTCAGCGATTTCGGAGGTGCGGGTGCAGGAATTGTGAGGTGACAGCACAAAGAGCTCAGCGCCCAGCTGGTGCTGGTGGGATCAGAAAGGTGGTGGGGACACCTTGGGAGGGTCAGCCTGGACACTGGGAGGGAAAAGAGACACTGGGGAGGTGCAGAGCTGGAATGGGGTGCCCAGAGAAGCTGTGGGAAGTCTGGGAGAAATGAAAAGTTGGGTAGGGAAAGCAATGGTTGTCACAATCTAACTCAAAAATAATTAGACAAGTAACTCCTTGTTGAATACCAGAACCCAGAGGTCCCACAAAGGAGGCCACCTGTCCTGGGGACCTGCAGGTTTACATGGATTGAAATCATCAAAAATCTGATTTTGTACTGAAAAAAGGATGCACCATGGGAAGAAAACCCCAAATTAAGGTTTGTGTTGCAGCAATGTGCTGAAACCACTCAAACATCACCTGAAAACGAGGATTGCTCCCCCATTCCCTCACATTTCCCACAGGGATCTTCTCCAGTGCTCCCTGAAGTCCTCTGACTTGAATTCAGATTTGTAATATTCCCGAAAATTAAGAGAGGGCAAAATTCACAACCAAGAGCAAAAAAAACCCTTCACTTTCCCAAGTTTAAAGTTCTCTGCTTTGTACAACAACGCTGAGCAGCCCTGGAGTTTTCCAGGCACGAATTTTCTGGAATGCTCCAAACCAGCACCTCTAAAGGTGCTTGAAGGAGCTCCAAGGGATCTCCTGTCACCCTGCCCTGGAATCCCACAATCCAGGAATGGTTTGGCTGGGAAAGGACCTCAAAGATGATCCAATTCCAAGCCCATACCCTTCCCCTGTCCCAGGCTGCTCCAAGCCCCAGTGTCCAACCTGGCCTTGGGCACTGCCAGGGATCCAGGGGCAGCCACAGCAAATCTGGGAATTCCAGCCCAGCCCCTCCCCACTCTCACAGCCAGGAATTCCTTGCCAAGATCCCACCCCAAGCTCCCCATTCCCTGTGTCCTGTCCCTCCATTCCCAAGGCAATCCCCACCCCACCTCAGTCAGCCCAACGTTTTTCCTCTTGATGACGTTCTGTAAACAGTTGCTCAGGGTCCGGGTCAGCAGCAGATTCGTGGATTTTCTGATCATGTCATCGACCTCCGTGGAGCTGCAAAGGAAAATTTACAGAGGAATTTGCAAGATGTTCCATGGAAAGAAAATCACCGGGAATTCTCCTCATCCTCATTCCCAGCTGTCCCCTGCCTCACCCCTGAGCATCCGTGCAGCGCTCGCAGGAGCTGATGTTTGATATACATCAAAATACAAATATTTAGGCTTTTTGTGCCCATTTCAGTAGGAAAAGGGGATTAAGCCCTGCAAATCCCACATTCCTGAGCCTCCCATCCAAGAGGGGCTGGTCCAGCCCAAGGAAAAATGTCCCACGGCATCAACACAGTCCTACCCCCAACACTGGGGATTTGCACATTCAGGCTGCCAAGGGAAAAGATCTCCAGTGGGTGAAATCCCAAAATAAATCCCTCAAAATTCCCCTTTCAGCCCG
This sequence comes from Eopsaltria australis, assembly GCA_034509425.1. Classification (NCBI taxonomy): domain Eukaryota; kingdom Metazoa; phylum Chordata; class Aves; order Passeriformes; family Petroicidae; genus Eopsaltria; species Eopsaltria australis. The sequence continues at coordinate 150,958 of JAVTVJ010000879.1, read as the reverse complement.
TTCCGGGCTTTTTAACAAAAGTACAGAACCATGGAATGGTTTGGGTTGGAAGGAATCTTAAAAGAAAACTGGAAAATCTGCAGAAGTAAACGAGGTCACAGGGAATGGCTTTAGCAGGATACATTTCCAAAGATCCCTGGATTTCCACACACAGGGGCTCCTCAGATCAGCACAGCTCCCAGTTCCTAAAATCCCAAAATGGTTTGGGTGGAAGAGACCTTAAATCCCATCCCATTCAAACCCATCATGGGCAGGGACACCTCCCACTGTCCCAGGTGGATCCAACCTGGCCTTGGGCACTGCCAGGGATCCAGGGGCAGCCACAGCAAATCTGGGAATTCCATCCCAGCCCCTCCCCACCCTCCCACACAGCAATTCCTTGCCAAGATCCCAGCCCAATCTCCCCTTTCCCAGTGGGAAGCCATTCCCTGTGTCCTGTCCCTCCAGGCCTTCTCCCCAGTCCCTCTCCAGCTCTCCTGGAGCCCCTTCAGGCCCTGCAAGGGGCTCTGAGCTCTGCCTGGAGCCTTCCCTTCTCCAGGGGAACATTCCCAGCTCTCCCAGCCTGGCTCCAGCACAGGAACACCAGACTGGAAGCTCCTGCTCCCCATTCCTGCCCTTTCCCAGGTGTCTGGAACATCAGCACCACTGGAATTTGGGAGTTCGGCGCCTCCAAGGTGCTCACGGTGCCACCACCCCTTTCTCCAGAAGGTTCTGCCAACCCCCCCTGCCAGCAGCTCCTTGGATCTGTGCTTGGCTCTGGATTAACCCTGACAGCACCAGGAATTGTGTCCTGCAGTGAGGGGCAGGAGAGGGAATTCCCACCGGGAAGGATGGGAAGTGTCCCGGTAAATCGAGCCCCTGACCTTTGGCTCCTTCTCCTGCCCCACCTGACAGAGGGGCCACATCACACAGCTGGGATTGACGTGGGAAACAAAAGCCAACCTTGAAGTTATCCCGGGAGAAAGGTGGGGGATGTTGGGATGCTGCAGAGTGGGGGGCAGGACTGGGTTCAGATGGGAAATTGGGAAGGAATTCCTGGCTGGGAGGGTGGGGAGGGGCTGGGCTGGAATTCCCAGATTTGCTGTGGCTGCCCCTGGATCCCTGGCAGTGCCCAAGGCCAGGTTGGACACTGGGGCTTGGAGCAGCCTGGGACGGTGGGAGGTGTCCCTGAACTTTGTATCCCACTTTTTCCAGGACTGGGGCTTTGTTTGCAAAAATCCCAACCCAAACCCAACCCAAGTGCTGGTGGATTAGAGTTGATCCAGCTCATCCCTCACTGTTTCCCAGAGATATTCCTTATTTTCCAGTGGGAAATTCCACTGGAACAAGCCAGGGGATACTTTTAAAGACAAGCTGATGAACTCAACTTGTAAAAGGGTGAAAGTGCTGAGAAGATGAAGGAGGAGAAAAAGGAGGAGAAAAAGGAGGAAAAAAGGAGGAGAAAAGGAGGAAAAAAGGAGGAGATACAGTTTTCCCGCTCTAATCCAATTAATAGAACCAATACCAAAAATCCCAACCCCTACAAACCCACCCGGAGCTCCAAACTTTTCCTCAAGCGAGAAGAGAGAACCCTCCCATCCAACAAACACAAGGAGCTGCTTTAACAAAATAATTAGGGGTGGAGGGGGGGAGGAAAAAAAAATAAAATGGGAGCTGCACTTTCTGCCACGGGCTGGGTTGAGCAGGAAAAGGCTTGAAGGGAACTGTCTGGGATAATGACAGCTCCTGTCCCGGATCCCGTGGCAGTTCTGGTGACCTCCAGGCCCCTGTGACTGACGGGCTGACCCCCAGCACTCCAGGGTGCTCCGTAAATGACAGGGCCAAGGGAAAAAAAGAAAGGGAAGAGAAAAGGGAACTGGCTGCCGGCTTTGTAGCCAAGCTTCCTAATAAAACCTAATTCAAGCTGTCAGGGCGAAATGAAGAAAGTGTCAACAGGGGTTTGCAGAGAAATATTCCAAATGTTTGGCTCCGAGAGCTCCCTCCCCGCCCCCTCCCCGTGCTGCTCAGAAAGAGCTGGAAAATCCAATGTGGAAAGGAATTTTAATAACAGGTCCAGGGGGAGCCCCGGGAGGGACCCACGGGGACAGTTCTGCTCCCTGTCCTGCCAAAACTGATCGTTCCAGGGATGGGGAAGGGCCTGGAGCTTCGGAGAGAGGGCTGGGGGTGGAATCGGAGCGAGGTGTCGGCTCTGGAGAGGGACAGGGGACACGGGGACCCCGGGGTGAAGAGACACGGGAGCCACCAGAGAGGAGAAGCTGCCACCAGTGCAGGGCTGGGATGGAGCATGAGGGAAAAACTCCTGAGCTCCCAAACCAGCCAACGAGGGCTGTGGTGCCAGAGGGACCTGCAGGGAAAGGGCTGCTCCAAATGGGCATCCCTGGCACCAAGGAGAGCAGGGAAATCCTGGAGGATCCTGGAGCAGGCACCGGAGCGGTGCTGAGGGACAGAGCTGTCCCAGCTCCACAGCAGCAACAGGGAATGGGTTGGGATGGATAAATCCCATCTGGATCCAGCTCCAGGGACCCCTTCCACCATCCCAGGCTGCTCCAAGCCCCAGTGTCCAACCTGGCCTTGGGCACTGCCAGGGATCCAGGGGCAGCCACAGCAAATCTGGGAATTCCAGCCCAGCCCCTCCCCACCCTCCCACACAGCAATTCCTTGCCAAGATCCCAGCCCTATCTCCCCTTTCCCAGTGGGAAGCCATTCCCTGTGTCCTGTCCCTCCAGGCCTTGTCCCCAGTCCCTCTCCAGCTCTCCTGGAGCCCCTTCAGGCCCTGCAAGGGGCTCTGAGCTCTGCCTGGAGCCTTCCCTTCTCCAGGGGAACATTCCCAGCTCTCCCAGCCTGGCTCCAGCAGCTCCATGGTCAGGACATGAAGCTCCCAAGGCAGGTGGAACTCCCTCACACCCCAATCCAGCCTCTTGCTTGCCCAGGGAATGGAAGGAGGAGGAATCCTTCCATCCATGAGAGCCAAACTCTCATCCTTCATTTTTAAACCTCTCCCGAGCTGCTGATGGCAAAGCAAAGCTCCAGCTCGCAGCTCCTGGCAGAGCCAGTTGGTTTTCAGTCTCACACACGTACACACACGGGTGAAACGAGCATCAAAGCACCTCGGCACGGAGCAGGGAGCGTAAACACATGGAATATTTTGCAGGCTTTAAAAAAAAAAAAAAAAAAAAAAAAAAAAATCGCGTTATTTGTATATAAACTCCCCGAAGAAACAAGAGAAACCAAAGCACGAAACCGGCAGCCGAAACTCGCTCCTGACCAAAAATCCAACCCTCAGAATCCTCCTGAAAACAAATCCATGGAGTCACGGAATTCTCATTCCTTGGGGGACGCTGAGGGCAGGATCTGAGATGCTCCAGCAGGCCCTGGTGACAAGTGGCCACCACAACCTTTGCCCTGACACCCAGGTTCATTTATTGATTCAAATAATGATGCAGAAACACCTTGGAGGAAAAAACCCCAACTGGGATTGTCCTGGGAGTGTGGAATTCCCTGGAAGTGTCCAAGGCTGGGCTGGATGAGGCTTGGAGCATCATGGAAGCTGTCCCTGTGATGGGCTGGAATGAGGTGATCCCCAAAGTTCCTTCCAACCCAAACCATCCTGGGATCCTCCTGCAGGAGAAGACTTGACCAAGATCCCACTGCTCCAGGGCCACTTCCAGCCTGGACAGGGCCCATCCAAAGGGAGAGAATCCAGGTTTTAAATCAGCTGAGCCCTCTCAGTGCAAGCAGCATCTCCCACCTGAGGTGCAGGTCCTCGGAGAACTTGAGGCAGGCGTAGATGAACTCCTTGATCTGGCTGTAAACCTTGGGCACGAACTCCGAGAAAGGGAACTTCTTTGGGAAGGGTTGCTGGAAAACACAGGGGATAATTCCAGAGGGAGGGCAGGGACACCAGGGATGGCTGTTCCCAGTGTTCCAGGCAGGCAAAGGAATTCTGGGATTTTTCCTGGAGTTTATAAATGCTTCAGCCAAGGGACAGAGCAGATAATCCCAAATGGCACCTGGACCATTTGGGATTTGGGGCCATTCCCTCATTCCCTCTCCCAATTCCCTTTGGAATTCTGGGATTTATCCTGGAGTTTATAAATGCTTCAGCCAAGGGACAGAGCAGATAATCCCAAATGGCACCGGGACCAGGAGGGGTTTGGAGCCATTCCCTCATTCCCAATTCCCTCCGGAATTCTGGGATTTATCCTGGAGTTTATAAACACTTCAGCCAAGGGACAGAGCCGATAATCCCAAATGGCACCGGGACCAGGAGGGGTTTGGGGCCATTCCCTCATTCCCTCTCCCAATTCCCTTCCCCACCCTCCTCAGGAACACCTGGAATTCCTCCCCCACCATGCCCCAGGTGCTGCCCAACCACCCCCAAATCCAGGAAGAAACAGATTTTCCAACCCCAAATTGTGGCAGCTTTCACCCCCAGCACTCAGAGCTGGGAGGTGCAGGCAGCAGCAGCGAGGAGCTGAACCCCAGGATTGAATTTTGGGGCAGAACACCAAAATCTGAACCCCTGCCTTGGATCTCCAGGGTTGGATTTGCTGCCTGCCAGGTGTGGAGAACGAGGCCAGGCAGGATTCAGGATTTAGGGGATGTCTGGACACACTTTGGTTCTCCAAGCTCGTGCGAAGGCCGAGATCCACCACTTTTTTGGGCTCTTTCTCTCTAAATATGAGACTGGAACCAATAAAGGTCAATCCCAGGGTCCCTAAAATGGGAATAAAATCCCGTGGAAGTGGATATTTCTACCTTTGTGACAGAACACCCTGAGAGGAACACACACACATCCCATAGGAGGAATATTTGTTCTTTCCCATTGCTTTCTTTTCTCCTTTATTATTTTTTTAGGTTGAGGGGTTGATTTGGGGTTTTTTTTAATCCTTTCATTGCCCACAAAAGGTGTGAGGTCCTCCTGCCCCAGCAGCCAGGCCAGGCCACTCTCCCCATTCCAAGATTTACCTTTTACCCATTCCAAGATTTACCTTTTCAAGTTCAGCATCCTGGAATGGGAACTGTCCAACAATTTTCTTATAAACTTCTTCATTCGACACCGGGATGGGGCTGTAGTTATCCGAGTCAAGGATATTTCTGGGAAAAGGAAAGGAGAGTTAGGGAGACAACTCTGAGGAGAGAGTTTTGCTGCTGGGTCAGGACATTCCCAGAGGTTGATGCCAGGCTCAGGTGTGATCCCAAATCCCAGATCCCAAATGCAGCAGCAGCCAGGGATATCCCAAAACAGCCACAGCTCGGTGATGGAGCGAGGGCACAGAAACATGGAATGGTTTGGGATGGAAGGACCTTAAATCCCATCCAGTGCCACCCCATCCATGGGCAGGGACACCTCCCACTGTCCCAGGCTGCTCCAAGCCCCAGTGTCCAGCCTGGCCTTGGGCACTGCCAGGGATCCAGGGGCAGCCACAGCAAATCTGGGAATTCCAGCCCAGCCCCTCCCCACCCTCCCACACAGCAATTCCTTGCCAAGATCCCAGCCCAATCTCCCCTTTCCCAGTGGGAAGCCATTCCCTGTGTCCTGTCCCTCCAGGCCTTGTCCCCAGTCCCTCTCCAGCTCTCCTGGAGCCCCTTCAGGCCCTGCAAGGGGCTCTGAGCTCTGCCTGGAGCCTTCCCTTCTCCAGGGGAACATTCCCAGCTCTCCCAGCCTGGCTCCAGCAGCTCCAGGGTCCCCTCTGGGCTCTCTCCAGCAGCTCCATGGCAGGGCTGGCACTGGATGGGCTTTAAGGTCCCTCCGAACCCAAACCATTCCATGATTCTGTGATTAATCCCTAAAAAAATTCCATGCAGGGGCCAAAACCCCTCAGTGAGGGGAATCCCAGGGGTTGCTTTTGGAACCTCTCACCTGAACACTCCAGCCCATTTCTTGAGCAGCGTCTCGCTGTACTGGTCCTGGATCTCCAGCAGCATGTCAAAGAGCTGGTTCACGGGGAAGCCGTAGCCCTGCGGAGCAGGAGGCAAGGACAAGCCTCAGGGAATGGAGCCACCAACAGCCACCTGGGCTGGGAACACCTGGAATTCCTCCCCCACCGTGCACTGGGTGTTGTCCTGCTCACCTCCCTCACGTGCTGCCCAACCACCCCCAAATCCAGGAGGAAATGGATTTTCCGACCCCAAATTGTTGGAGCTTTTTCCCCCCAGCACTCAGAGCTGGGAGGTGCAGGGAGCAGCAGTGAGGAGCTGAACCTTGTCTGTGTTTAACAGCGGGCAAATCCTCCTCTGGCACCACCCCTGGTGCTGCTGGAGGGGCTCAGGGGTGATCGGGAGGGAGAAGGACCCAGAGCTGTGTAAGGCCCGAGAGCTGGGTGAGGTGGCCAAGGCTTGGTCCTTGCACAGACCAAACCTGGCTGTTCCTTGGGTGATCCACGGCCAGAAAGGCCCAAAAAGGAGCTGGGCCAGCCCGGCTCAGGCCCTGAAGCACCACAGGACATCCTGGGAGCAGCAGGAGAGGCCCCACGTACCTGGAGGGTGTCGGCGAAGAGCACAATGAGGTTCTTCAGGTCCAACACCAGGCTGGGGTCGGAGCAGTAGGACTGGAGGGGAGGGCAGAGATGGAAACACGGCTTTAACTGCAGGGCATGGCACAAACCCCTGCCCTGAGCCCTGCTGGGCTATCAGGGCACTGATAAGAACTGCCCAGCCTGGGGAGCAGCCCCGGGAGCAGCAGCTTCACCCCCAGCACGGAGCGGGGAGGGCTGGCTGATAAAGGTGTCTGCTCTCAGAGCTGCTCTCCGGGCTGGAGAAGGCTTTGGGCAGCCCCAGAGATACCTGAGGTGTGTCTAAGATTGCCCAGGAGCAGCCAGAGGAGACGGATGCCGCAGCGGGACGGGGACAGCGCCTCTCATTTAATATTTACCGTGTTGTGTCTGACGGTAATGAAGCATCTCAGCCAGGCATCCACGGCCCGGGCTGAGGGAAAACACGCTGGATTCCAGCCCCAGCACAAGGATTCATCCTGCTCCAAACCCCCAAGGCACAGCTCAGTGTCCCCAGAGCCGCCCCAGTCCCCCCCAGGCTCCTCAGGAGCGGCCAAAAACCTCCCCAGGCTGAAAAACACAAAATTTGAGACCGAGCCTGCCCAAATATAGAATCAGTGATCCCAGGCTGGAAAGGGATTTAAAGAGCAGGGATTTGAAGCTCGCTGGAAACTCCAGGAGGAGCAGCTCCATTAATCAGAGGGAAGGACTGGGAGACACACGTTTTCCATCTCCCTGTCCAAGGAGGAGAGTCAGGAAGAAGGATAATGCCCCAGAGCATCACGAGTGATTAAAGATGTCCCCGTCTGCAGCCAGGAGGAAAATCCAGGGATAAATTTGTCTGCCTTGGAAGAACCCAAACAGCCTCAGCAAGGTGAGAAATCCCTCCCTGAAAATCCCAGTATGGGATGCAGGGCACTGGTTTAACTGGGAGCGCTCAGTGGGGACCACAAGGTTGGGAAATCACGGAATGTTTGGTGATTGCTGAGAAAGCCTCCCCTGGCTTCGCCCGTTTTGGCACCACTTGAAAGGACCCGAGTGGCAACAAAGCTGGGAACACCAAAAAAACCCCCGTGGCTGGGCCTGGCTCAGCCTCCTGCTTCCAGCTGGGAGAAAATCCCACTCGAAATGAAAACAAACACAGGTTCCCAGCCCGGCAGGGGGCTGGTGTTTATCCCCTCTGGTAGCACCACAGCTCGGGGGGAAGGAGGAAAATTTCCAGTCACCTGGATGGGGATGGGGATGGAGAACACCAGGAATCTCCTGGGGTTCCTCATCCCAGGGAGCTGCAGGACCAGGGAAGAGCCATGGGATGGACCTTAAAATCCATCTGGTTCCACCCCCTCCCACTGGACCAGGACGCTCCAAGCCTGGTGTCCATCTCTTCCCATATTTTCACCCAAGGTGCTCCTTGCTCTCTCCTGGGGTTCTCTCTCCCTAGATTTGGTTTTTCAGCCCATTTTCAGCCCCTCTACAGCCCATTTCTCAGCCCATTTTCAGTCCATTTCTCAGGCCATTTTTCAGCCCCTTTTCAGCCAATTTCCAGCCCATTTTCACCCCATTTCCAGCCCATTTTCAGCCCATTTCTGTGCCCGTTCACAGCCATGAAATTTAAGGGATCCAAATGAACTTTAAGGTCCCTTCCATCCCAAACCATCCTGGGATTCTCTGATTCTCTACCATGCTTCAGTGTGCCCAAAAGATGCTTTTTCCCACATTTTTTTTTGGGACAAATCAACTTTCCAGTCACTTGGATGGGGATGGAGAACACCAGGAATCTCCTGGGGTTCCTCATCCCAGGGAGCTGTAGGACCAGGGAAGAGCCATTGGATGGACCTTAAAATTCATCTGGTTCCACCTCCTTCCACTGGACCAGGATGCTCCAAGTCTGGTGTTCATCTCTTCCCATATTTTCACCTTCTTCCCAAGGTGCTCCTGAGGTTCTCTCTCCCTGGATTTGGGTTTTCAGCCTCTTTTCAGCCCATTTTTCAGGCCATTTTCAGCCCAGTTTCAGCACCATTTCAGCCCATTTTTTCAGCCTCTTTTCAGCCCATTTTCAGCCCATTTTTCAGCCCCTTTTCACCCCTATTCTCAGCCTCTTTTCAGCCCATTTTCAGCCCATTTCTCAGCCATGAAATTTAAGGGCTCCAGATGATCTTTAAGGTCCCTTCCATCCCAAACCATCCTGGGATTCTCTGATTCTCCACCAAACAAGGTCATGCCTCAGTGACCCCAAAAGATGCTTTCCCCCCCACATTTTTTTGGGACAAATCAACTCCCTCTGCTGCTGCCCCTCAAAAATCAAGAATGAAATAATGATCAAAACACAAAAACCACTGTTTTACTCTTCAAAACACTGAATTTGGTAGGGAAATTCAGACAACCAAAGGGGCTAAGAAAACCGGGAGAAAGAGAATTATCAGCGTGTTTTTGTGTGGCTTTTTTAAACACTCGCTGGAAAAGAGGGGAAAACAAAGAATCCTGAAGGAAAGGGGGAAAAAAAAAGGCAGAATTGCAGCACGTCAAGGACAAGTCAAGCAACAGCTGAGCTCTCTGGGGCTTTTACTCACGGAGTGAGTCCTCAGGGCCGCGATGGTTTTGGACAGGGCCATCTCCCACAGCTCATCAATATAAGCCCGATTGACCAGGCCTTGAGTCGTGTGCAGGATGTGATCCTCCACCACAAAAAACCTGAAACGAGCACAAAACGCCATCAAGACTCCGTATTTGAGAGATCAAAAGAGATCCCCGAGCAGAAAACGCCATCAAAACCTCGAATTTGGCAGATCAAAGGAGATCCCCGAGCGCCTCGGGCGAGGTTTGGGTGTCCGCGGGTCTGCTCGGGGTTTGAGGGGTCTGTCAAATCCAGGCAGCTCCAAACATTTTATTCCCTCGTTTTTGGGTTGGAGGAGCGAGTTAAAACGCTGCCAGTGCCACCCTGTGTGTACACAGAGGCAGAATTCCCCCTCTCCACCTCGTTATTCCCACAAGAACCACGGATTAAACGCGGCTCCAGCCAGGAGCAACCCCGGCACAAGTGGGTAAAAGGCTCTGACTGCAGGGAAAAATGCTTTATTTCCAGGGAAAAACGCTTTATCTGCAGGGAAAAATGCTTTATCTGCAGGGGAAAACGCTTTATCTGCAGGGAAAAACGCTCTGACTGCAGGGGAAAATGTTTTAAGTGCAGGGAAAAATGTTGGAACCGCAGGGAAAAATGTTGGGACTCCAGGGGAAAATCCTCTCTCCCATCCAGCTCCAACCATTTCCAGACAATCAATTCACTCCAATCTCCACTTATCAACCCTGCTGTTCCAAAAGAAATGTGTTTTCCAGGGAATGAGGGCGAGACTGGACATTTTGAACAGCCCCAGATCGATTCCCAGGTGTGTTTTCCAAGGAAATCCAGCCCTGGAGCAGCACACGTGGAATTTGTGTAATTAGATATTGAAATTATTCTCATTATTAGCTGAAGAAACAATAAATCCGATCCTGTTTTTTATGGATCAGCAGCCTTTGGGATTCTCCTCTCAAAGCTCAGTTTTGGAAGGTTTTTTGTCCAATTTGACAAAAAGCAGCTCTGGGGAATAGAGAATCCCCTCCTTCAGCAGGAAAATAATTAACGAATAATTATTCAATATTCCAGAATCATTCATGGCATTAATGGGGCAAGTGGATGCACATAATCCACAGGGATCGTTTCTCCTCAGATTCCCAGAAATTCCCAGAAATTCCCAGAAATTCCCAGAAATTCTCAGAAATTTCCAGAAATTCCCAGAAATTCAGGTCCCTCCCCGCTCCCCCCAGCGACACAGCAAAGCGGATAAAATTCACTTTGCAGCGCTTCAAAAAGCACAAACCACCTCTTGTTTGTCCTGTTTTGGCTCTGAGGACCACCAAAAATACCAACATTCCCTTCTATCCCGTTTTTTTCGGGCTCCTCAGCAAGCCCAGGGCACCCATTTTTAGCAGGGCCGTGTATAAAAGGAACAACCTACCCTACAATTTGATTGAAATACTTCCTGTAGCCATCCAAAGTTTCATGCTGCAACAAAGGGAAAAGGGAGCAGAGGTTAAAAACCCAGGTGGCCGAGGGCAAAGGGAGGTTTTGGGGATGAGCCACGGGCAGGAGGAGCCCAGGGCCAGAATTCCAGGGTGGGAAGGGCAGGACGAGCTGACCATGTTGGAGGGAGGCTGCAGCACCAGCCGCGCTTGTTTTCTCCTCTGCTTCCTGTAGTAGCTCTCAAAGGTCTCCCGGGCTCCCTGGAAAACAGGAAAGGGTCAGTGCAGCCATCAGGAGGTGCAGGAAGAGGTCATTCACTCGGGATATAAATCATGGAATCGCTGAGGTTGGAAAAGCCCTCGGAGATCACCGAGTTCATTCCCAGCCCTGCCAGGGCCACCACTGCCCCGTGTCCCCAAGTGCCACATCCACAGGGCTCTGAAATCCCCCCAGGGATGGGGGCTCCAAACCTCCCTGGGCACTTCCAAGGCCTGAGCACCCTTTCCATGGGGAAATTCCTGCTGCTGTCCACCCTGAGCCTCCCCTGGCCCAGCCTGAGGCCGTTCCCTCTCCTCCTGTCCCTGTTCCCTGGGAGCAGAGCCCGACCCCCCCTGAGCCCCCTCCTGTCAGGGGCTGTGCAGAGCCACAAGGTCCCCCCTGAGCCTCCTTTGCTCCAGGCTCAGCCCCTTCCCAGCTCCCTCAGGGATTCTCCAGCCCCTTCCCAGCTCCCTCAGGGATTCTCCAGACCCTTCCAGCTCCCTCAGGAATTCCCCAGCCCCTTCCCAGCTCCCTCAGGGATTCTCCAGCCCCTTCCCAGCTCCCTCAGGGATTCTCCAGCCCCTTCCCAGCTCCCTCAGGGATTCCCCAGCCCCTTCCCAGCTCCCTCAGGGATTCTCCAGCCCCTTCCCAGCTCCCTCAGGGATTCTCCAGCCCCTTCCCAGCTCCCTCAGGGATTCTCCAGACCCTTCCCAGCTCCGTTCCCTGCCCTGGACTCTCTCCAGCCCCTCCAGGGCTCTCCAGAGCTGCCCCAGCACTGGAGGTGCCCCAGCAGTGCCAGCAGAGGGGACAAGGGCACTGTCCTGGCCCTGCTGCCATCCCAGAGCTGGGACATTTCATATCCAACCTTGCTCTCCTCCAGCATAAATGTGGAACTTTCCTCCAAAATCCCACTCAAGTATCAAAGTTTATGATAAAAGAGTTTTACTCAAAACACCAACCCCAACTGCTCAGGCACAGGAATGTTCCCTGCCCAGTTCCCGGTGTCACTGGGCAGACGTGGGACACAGAGGGAAGAGTCCAGCTGCTTTCTGGACCATACATTGGACAAATTTTGGATTTATTTATCCCTGAGGCAGTGAAACAGCCAATGATGATGTTAGCAAAGAGAAAAAGGGGCCAAAGGACACCTGAGACACAAAGAGGGGGAATCCAAGGCCATGCTGGATGGGGCATGGAGCACCCTGGCATAGTGGAAGATTCCCTGCTCATGGCAGGGGTGGGAATGGATGGGATTTAAGGTCCCTCCAACCAACCCATCCTGGGATTCTCTGAATTCCAGAATGTGTTTGTGTGTGGGGTGCAGCACTTCACGAGATCACTCCACAGATTTGGGAGAAACAAACCCTGGAGCTCGTTTTACCCAGCTTGGAACCTTGGAGCTCGTTTTTCCCGGCCCAGCTGTGGCTCTGAGTGTCCAGGGAATGCTCATCCCTCCCCACGGGCATCACCCCCGGGCTGGGCTCTGAGCAGCCCCTCTGGGGTGGTTTTTGCACCAAACCAGGCTCCACCTTCAGCATCCCAACCTTGGAGCTCCTCAGAATCCAGGGATGTGCTTTGGAGCCCCAGCGCTCGCCCCCCGCCCCGGGGCCACCAAACCCTGAGCGTTTCATCCCTGCCCGTCCCTCCCCTCCCTCCCTCCTCCACACCCGCCCTGTTTTCTGTCTGAAATTGGATCACAAACATTGCAGGGAAGGGACAACGTCTCCCTTTGAACTGTCGGGAGCCAAGGGAGAGAGAGAGAGAGAGAGAGGAAAAAAAAACCCCAAAAAACAACAAAAAAACAAACCCAACAGAAAACCCAACTCCACCTCATTTGGAATTCACAAAACAAACAACATGCAACAACAAATATCACCTGAGCGAGGCACCAGCTGTCAACCTGCTCCTCTCCAAGAAAATGAATTAATTAGAAGCCAAACCTGATGGTAATTTAATGATTCTCCAGCTGTTGTGGCATTATACAACCAGGCTGCCCTCAGCTACCAAGGGCTTGTGAGGAGCCATAGCCTGACTTGATCCTGGTTTTTTCCAAGTGCAGCTCCAGGCTCCAGGCAGGAATCCGCCCGGGGGATGTGCCCAGAGCTCTCCCATCTAAACCTGCCCTTCCCAAAGGGGCTAAAATCCGTCCAAAAAACATTTTTAGGTGATAAAACCCATCCCCAAAACCGCCTTAGGTGCTGAAGTCCATCCCCAAAACATTTTTAGATGCTAAAATCCATTAAAAGTCTCATTTGGTGCTAAAATCCATCAAAAAATCTGATTTGGTGCTAAAATCCACCCAAAAAACCTTCTCAGGTCCCAAAATCCATCCAAAAAATCTCCTTAGATCCTAAAATCCACCCAAAACCATTTTAGGTCCTAAAATCCACCCCCAAACCCTTCCTAGGTGCTAGAATCCATCCAAAAAACCTTATTTGGTGCTAAAATCCATCCCCAAATCCTTCTTAGATCCTAAAATCCATCCAAAAAGCATTTTTAGGCTCTCTCCAAAGCCTGAAGTTGGTGCTTCTCAGGATCCTGGTGTTGTCCATCTCCTCTCCACCACAGGAAAACCAAGGAAAAAGGGATTGTCCCACTCCCACCCCACCCCTGATATCCCAAACCAAAGGGATTTATTAAATCCTGCTGGGCCTTGGCCCTCCAGACCTCCCCAAGAAGCACAAACCCCCCTGATCACCTCCATCCTCATCCTCCCATCCCATTTTTTGTGGGATTTCTGGCATCACTGACACCTCGGAGTGAAGCCACTCATTGCGCTGGAGGGAATTAATTAAATAATTGGGATTTCGGGGCCAATTCAGAAGTGAAGGTGCTTTTTTAACCATTTCTTGAGTAAATGAACGTGTGGCACCATCGAAGGCAGGACAAAGCGAGGCTGAGCCACCACCAGCAGCACCATGGGACACTCACACCAAACACCTCGCTTGGTTTGATGTGACATCCCCTGGAAATTAATGAGTAATTAATTAATTAATCACTGAACTTGCAGAAGTGATTTCTTGTGATTTCCCCAAGGTTTTGTGGTGGCCTCAAGGGTTTGTTGGAATCTCCAAGAGCAGCCCATCAGGAGGCCTCAGACCCAATTTAGGAGCAGATTTTGGAGGTTTCTGCTGGGGCTGCACCGAGTCCAGGCAGAGCTGGGGTTGTTCCAGCTGAGCTCCAGGACCTGCCTGCTCCTCCCATCCCACCACGCTTCCCTTGAGGAGAGAAAGGACAGGAACTCATCCCAAACCTGGCTGCACCTCTAGTGTCCCACCATGGCCCTGTCCTACCCAATCCCACAGAATTCCAGCCTGGTTTGGGTGGGGAAGGATCTGAAAGATCCTCATTCCATGTCATCCATGGGCAGGGACACCTCCCACCATCCCAGGGCTGCTCCAAACCCCAATGTCCAACCTGGCCTTGGGCACTGCCAGGGATCCAGGGGCAGCCACAGCAAATCTGGGAATTCCAGCCCAGCCCCTCCCCACCCTCCCACACAGCAATTCCTTGCCAAGATCCCAGCCCAATCTCCCCTTTCCCAGTGGAAGCCATTCCCTGTGTCCTGTCCCTCCAGGCCTTGTCCCCAGTCCCTCTCCAGCTCTCCTGGAGCCCCTTCAGGCCCTGCAAGGGGCTCTGAGCTCTGCCTGGAGCCTTCCCTTCTCCAGGGGAACATTCCCAGCTCTCCCAGCCCGTTCCCATGGGGAATTTTTCCCACCACAGGATGGGGGAGCTCCCCAGGTCCTGGGGATCAGGGAAACACAGGAACCAAAATTCCCAACCCCATCCCTCAGCTCCCCCAGCACGGGGACAAACCCCAAGCTGGGTCTCCATCCCTGTTTCTCTGATGCCTTTGAGGAAGGTGAAGGATCTGGAGCAGCTTCATCAAAACCTCTGAAAGTTAAAATTATTCCGGAAGCACTTCCAGAGGAAAAACATGTTTTCCAGAGGCAGGAGAAGCAGAAGTGACCTGAGCTGGGCTGGAGATGCCACAGAGGGCCCCACAATAACCTGACTCCATCCCTGGCTGGATTCTCCTCAGCCTCAGAAGGTTTCGGGTGCCACCTCCTCGTCCCAACCCAACAACTGAACTGCAGCAGAAGGGAAGGAAGGAACAGCAAAGACCTTTGAAACCATTCCCAAAAAACAAAAATCAGAGAATCCCATTCACATTTTAGCAGTTTCCCGAAAATTTATGGCCCAGGGAGCTGCCAGAGTGAGCAAACTCATCTCCTCCCAGGGCACCGTGCCCTGGGTTCTCTCTCCTGAGCTGTTTTTGGCTGCCCCAGGAACCAGGGACCCAAAACCCCTCTCGTGACCCTGCTCCCATTTTTCATCCTCCCGGCTCCATCCCTTCCTCCTCAGTGCATTCCTCCCTCATCTCCACAGATATTCCCATCACTCCCATATGAAATTCTCCTCAAAAATGGAAAATATTTCTTCCTTTTCGTGGCAGTTTGAGCTCAGACCACCCAGCTTCCCACGTTTCATCTGTTCGGGACTATTCAGCTCCTCAGGTCTCCAGATAATCCATTACCCCTCTGAATTCCATGCCTGAATCCTGTTTTCTTCTGGATGAAAAACCCAAAAGGGCAAAAAACCAAATAAAAATCAACCAGACCAAGAATATTCCAGAGCCAACCATGAGATCCTGACTTTTCTGGGCTGCTCAGCTCAAACTCCAGGTGGGATTTGTGCTTTAGGGCTCCTGTTCCCTCACAGTCCGAGGGAGAGAACAAAAGGAAACGGCCTCTTGGGAAGGTTTAGGTTGGATATTTGGGAAAATTTCCAGAAATAGGTGCTTGGAAAGCCAGGAGGAAAAAGGAGATTTATGCCAAGAAAGAATTTGAATTGAAGATTTTTTAAATGTAATTTTTATGTAATTTTTTATTTCTGTCCTTCCTTGAGAATACTGGGAAAAAATTCACCTCTACTTCTGAAAATTCCCTCATGGAAAGGGTGATCAAGCACTGGAAGTGCCCAGGGAGGTTTGGAGTCCCCGTGACTGGAGGGATTTAAAGCCCTGTGGATGTGGCACTTGGGGACACAGCTGGATTTGATCCTGGAGGGCTTTTCCAACCTCAGAGATCCCATGGAATCCGCTCCGGTGCTGGGCACGGCAGCAGCTCCTTCTCCGCTCGGTTTTAATCCCGGTTTCACCCAGCTCTCAACCCCGCTGAGGGAGAGGAGGAATCCAAAGCTGAGCTCCCAAAGTACCCATTCCTTGTAATCACCGGGTCCAGGAAAAACCCTCAATAACGCCTCACATCTGTAAAATTGCCGGGCAGAGCTCTCCTGCCCAAATTAGCCCCGGAGTTCACAGAGTTGGCAGCGAGAGGGGGGTAATTACCAGCGGGGATGAACACCACACAAGGGAAAACAGAGGATAATCACCAGAAAGCAAAAACAGCAGCTGAACAAACCCAAAAACGTTTCGGGATTCGGGAGCCGAGAGCCAACGGAGCTGGGATCGCACCAGGAAAAAATGTGCTGTTGGTTTTATTCTCCAGGAATCGTCAAAATGCCCAGGGAAAAGGGATTTTTGGAATTCAGAGGATGGTTTGGAGCACAGTTTCTCACTTCACAAATTCCCTACCTGGACAACACAGGGTATCCATAACCCGGCATTCCCATGGGATATTGCTGTGAGCCATCCCAAACCCTTCCCCTTCGGAACATCATTAATCATTCCCTAAAAACCAGTGAGTCCCCTGAGCTCCTCCATTAAAATCCCATCACCAGGACAGCGAGGAAGGGGATGAGCTGCCAGATCTGCTGAGGAGATTCCCCCTTGGAAAACCCAGGATTACTGTGGATCTATTGACACCAGGAAAATAAATCCACGGAATCCACGGAAACAGCCCAAATTCACAATTTGACATCCACTGGAGAAGGTTTTGTACTCACAGAGCAGCAAAGTCCCATCACTGCAGCTCTGGTTTAAATAATCAGGGATTAATCCAGGTATAATTCCATGTTTGGAGAATCCTAAACCCAGCACCCACCTGGATTTATCAAACACCACTGAAATCATGGAATCACGGAATGGTTTGGGTGGGAAGGACCTCAAAGCCAGTGCCACCCCTGCCATGGGCAGGGACACCTCCCACTGTCCCAGGCTGCTCCAACCTGGCCTGGGACAACCAGCAAAGCTTTCCATGACAAGTGGGATTGGGAAAATCAGGAATTCTGGGATCTGCTCCTTCCATGTCTTCACCACAGACCTGCAGGAGCACTGGACAATGTCCCTCCGCTTTGGGGATGTCCCCAAATTCGGTGAAAACTCGACAGACTCAACACCTGGAGGGGTCCAGGCAGGCTGGAGGAACAGCCCAACATGGAAACATCCAAAAGGACAAATTCCAAAAATCCTTAATGGAAAGGGTGAAGTCCTGAACCCCTCACAAACTGGGGACCACTGGTTTGGGAGCTCCTCTGTGGATAAAGATGGGAATTTTGGGTAGACGGGAAGCTTTTCCACAAGGAGAACAATAAATATCCCTGAGATTGATTGGAGCACGGTGCTGAGAACACCAAGCTGTGGGTTTTGATCCCTGAATGATTCCCTTCAGAGCTGGATCTTTGCGAGTCCCTTCCAGCTCAGAACATTCCATGAGTTAACAGAAAGAATTCCCAAAGGTGGATCCGAATCTCCATCCTTGGAACCTTTCCAGGCCAGGCTGGACAAAGCCCTGAGGAACTTGGTGTGATCCAAGCAGGAGGTTTGACAGGAGCCCTCCTGAGGTCCCTTCCCACTCAGGTGGCCCCATCCTGGAAGATCCAGGTGGCTCATCCTGGAAGATCCAGGTGGTCCATCCTGGGAGATCCAGGTGGCTCATCCTGGGAGATCCAGGTGGCCCCATCCTAGGAGATCCAGGTGGCCCCATCCTGGGAGATCCAGGTGGCCCCATCCTAGGAGATCCAGGTGGCCCCATCCTGGGAGATCCAGGTGGCCCCATCCTGGGAGATCCAGGTGGCTCATCCTGGGAGATCCGGTGACCCATCCTGGAAGATCCAGGTGGCCCCATCCTGGGAGATCCAGGTGACCCATCCTGGAAGATCCAGGTGGTCCTATCCTGGGAGATCCAGGTGGCCCATCCTGGGAGATCCAGGTGGCCTTATCCCTTCCCACCCAGAGCTCTGGAACCTCTGAGGATCCTACAAACCACTCATCTCCCAGCCTGGGCTCCAAGCGCCCGGACCACCAACCCTCTCCCATGTTCTGGGAGGAGGAAAAGCCAGATTTGGGGTCAGAATCCAATTTCTGGAGGGTTTTAGTCCCAGTTTAGGTGATTCCAGTCTTGTTCCAACAAAACCCAGGATTTCCTTCCCCCCATGTCACAAGCACAGCCCTGGGCTGTGTCACCCTCACCTGCCCGAGGCAGCCCCAGCTCAGGGCTCTGTTCTAATCTGCCTGCAAGTCCCAAACACCACATTCCTGCTAAAAACCCACTCAGTCCAACCTGGATCCCACCTCTCCTCCCCCCTCACAACCCTGGAATTCCACAGAAAACACCCCAAACCCAACCCTGACTGCCCACGCTCAGAGCAGCAGCTTGGACGGGACAGATCTTATCCAAAGCAGCGCAGAAGCTTAAAAACCTCAAAAATCACCATTTTTTAACCCCAAAATCAGCTGAAACAGGCAGGTTTTTTTTAGAGAGAGATGATTGTCCAAACACCAGGAGCTTCCCAGCGGCGAGGAAGGAGCTGCCAAGAAAAGCAGCTCGGAAAATCATGCCCTGGAGATGCGCGTGGATAAGAGCAGCCCGGTAGCCACTAATGAGGCACAAAGAGCCCGACTCCCGAGCAGATGGGAAAGGTAAATATTCCCAACAAATCTCACGGAGCGGAGCAGGGACGCGCTCGCAGGTGCTCCGGGCTGGGATCAAAAAGGAGGCTCCTGTTTGTTGACTGTAAACACCCCCTCGATACCGAAAACACGGAGATGAAGTGCAGCAGGAATTGCGTGGGGGGAAGAGAGGGATGAGGGCTGGATGAGGCCTCTCCTGGCAGGAGCCGGGCAGGGTTTGGGCTCTCTGCACCCAGCCCTGACCCCGACCTGTGGCCTGGATAAAGGAGCAGCCACCCGGCCCTTCCTCAAGCAGCAAATCCCAAGTTTCATGGGGAATTTCGTGTTTCGGGTCACGTTTGGGGATGGATTTCAGGACCTAAGGAGGTTTTGGGGATGGATTTCAGGACCTAAGGAGGTTTTGGGGATGGATTTTAGCACCTGAGGAGGTTTTGGGGATGGATTTTAGGGTTTCAGGGCTTGGTTCCCTCCTGATTTGATGGGCTTTAGAAATGAATTCATTGGGATGTGGTGAAGAGGAAGGAGGCTGAGAAGCACAAGGAAAGGTGATCCCAAAGGAAAGGAGGCTGCAGAGGGCAGGAGAGGCTGTGGCTCCCCTGGATCCCTGGAAGTGTCCCAGGCCAGGTCTGATGAGGCTTGGATCCACCTGGGACAGTGGAAGGTGTCCCTGCCCATGGCACTGGATGGGATTTAAGATCCCTTTTAATCCAAATCATTCCATGATCCGTGAAACGATCCCGAACCAAGAACCAGGCAGGGCCTCAGAAACCCCACCTGGAAAGGCCCACGGAAAATCCAACTCTCCCTTCCCTCCCTCCCATCCTCGGCTTGGCAAATTAATTTAAAATCAAACTTTGACAGCAACAAAACATTTAAAAAGCAAAAGCAAGAGGAAAAAACCAAGTTTGAAATCTGGGTGCAACAGATTCAGCGACCTCCACAGAGTCCGAGCTCCCGGCCTGGCCTGCTCGGGACAACGAGGAACACAGGGACAAGAACACCGGGATAACAGGGAATTGTTCAACCCCAATTCTCTCTAAGGGGATGGTTTTAAACCCAGTTCTCTCCAGGGGGAATTGTTTTAAACGCAGTTCTCCCCAGGGGAAGGTGCTGGAGGCTTCTCCTCATCTCTGCTGCCAAAGCCTCCGCTCGTCCCCAGCTCCCGCAGCCGCTCCCGGCTCAGCCTCTCCCGCTCCCCACCGGCCATGGAAGAGTTAACCGTGAGGGAAAAAGGTGAGATTCCCCCTTTTCCCCCTTCCCCAGCAGACACCCAACCCCTCCTCTGTGCTCCTTCCTCCCAGCAAAGCAAACCAGGCCATTACCAGCCCCGGAGCCGCGGCCCCATTGTTCCCGGGCCGGGATATGGGAAGCAATATCCATTTTCCATTTAGACCAGGGCAAAGCCTTTAATTTCAGCCTCCTGCCTGCAGCTGGAGTTCCCTTTTAACTGCTGGGCCCGCAGGAGTGAAGACAGTTTTATATGGAGGAAAACGCTGCAAAGGCCACTTTAATATGGTCACATGTGGGAAGGGGGGAGCTTTTCCGAGGGCCCGGTAATGAGGGGCAGCGGGATATTGCACTTCCCATCTGGCTGCTCTGCACAGCAGGGAAAAGGCTCTCCTGGCTTTTTAAGGACAGGCCCCACTGCAGTAAAACAAAACACACGCACAAAAAAAATAAAAAAAAAAATTAACAAATAAAAGCGTGAGGAGGAGATGCCCTCTAATGTTCGAGTTGGGAACACATCCGTGGAAATGGGGGGAAATTGAGAGAGAGGGGCAGGGATGAGGGGAAGCGCCAGGGTTTGGGGTATCCCGGAGATTTGGGATCGCCCCACACGCTGAGGGGTCCCGGGGCTCAGCTCCTCGGCCGTGGCCACCCGTGTTTGTGTTGGTGTGGCCTCGGAGCGTGGCCCTGGAGTGACCCGGGAAAGCCCTTCCTGTCCTGTCCCTGTCCCTGTCCTGTCCCTTTCCCTGTCCTGTCCCTGTCCTGTCCTGTCCCTGTCCCTGTCCCTGTCCTGTCCCTGTCCTGTCCTGTCCCTGTCCCGGCTGCTGCCCCCACAAATCTGCCAGGCAAAGATTAGGGAGCAGCGTTAGAAAACGGAAAACAGCCCGATTAACAAGCCTGGCTTTGGGAATCCAGGAATTTAATCCATGGAATGCCTTCCCAAAGGGCTTTTGGAGCAGCTGGGTCCCGCCAGAGCTTTCCCAGGTCTGTCTAATTAAGCATTAATTGATCACTGCTTTGCGCAACCTCTGACCCCAGAGGGGACAGCTAAGGAGGAGTTTCCATCCCAAACAGCATCCCAGGGATGCAGAGGGCTCGGATGGATCCGAGGGATGGAAAGGCTGGAGAGGAGCTCACCTGGCTCCATGTGGAGCAGAAACCAAGGCTGGATGAGGGGGGAATTGTGTCCCTGAGCCCCCTGAGGTGAGAGCCCACCTGCAGAGCTGCCCCAGCCCTGGGGATTCCAACAGCACAAGGACCTGGAGCTGCTGCAGAGAGCCCAGAGGAGGCCCCGGAGCTGCTCCAGGGCTGGAGCCCCTCTGGGATTCTGGAGCCAGGCTGGGAGAGCTGGGAATGTTCCCCTGCAGAAGGGAAGGCTCCAGGCAGAGCTCAGAGCCCCTTGCAGGGCCTGACGGGGCTCCAGGAGAGCTGGAGAGGGACTGGGGACAAGGCCTGGAGGGACGGGACACAGGGGGCAGCTTCCCACTGGGAAGGGGTGGGCTGGGATCTTGGCAAGAAAGGAATTTGCTGCTGTGTGGGAGGGTGGGGGAGGGGGCTGGGCTGGAATTCCCAGATTTTGCTGTGGCTGCCCCTGGATCCCTGGCAGTGCCCAAGGCCAGGTTGGACACTGGGGCTTGGAGCAGCCTGGGACAGTGGGAGGTGTCCCTGCCCATGGCACTGGATGATCTTTAAGGCCCATTCCATCCCAAACCCTTCCATGACTCCATGGGAATGTGAAAACAACACTCAGAATTCCATGTTCTCCCTTAGGAAAATCCCACTTGTGTGCCAGAGCTGGAATCAGGGACTCGCTGTGGCTCAGAGGAGTTAAAGCCCCAAAAAGCTGGAAATGAGCCCCAAATCTTGGGCCTTCCCCACTGCTGTTTAACCCCAGAGAGCTCCAGTTCAGGTGCTCGGATCTTCAGAGCCAGAGGGAGCTCATGGAAAACATCTCCTGAAAACTGCAGGACAAGGAGGGATCGGCAGCTCGGCCCTGCCTGCGTCTCCCTGTGCCACCAAAAATGGGGATTTTGGAGGCAGACCCCAAAACGCAGCTCTGGGAGGAATTCCACCCATCCAGAGCCTGATCCCATCCCAAGCAGCAGCAGAGGGGAGGATGGGATGGAGAATGGATGCTCCACGCTCCAGCCCAGCTGGAATTCCATGGATGAAGACAGAGAGAACATCAGGATCGGGATCTCCACACCTGAAACACAGGGATGCTCCCATCCACTCCTTCCTCCATGGAATTTCTGAAGTGACATCACCCCCAGCAGTCCTGCTTCCAACAACTTTTCCCATTTCCCTTTTTTCCAGAGGTTCCATGGGAGCTCTGCAAGGGGAGAAGGGACAGCAGTTGTCCCTTTCAAGTTTCTTTCCCTGCCAAGAATTGAACTTCCGGAAAAATTAAGGATGAGATTCCAGGAGAAAGTTTTCCACTTTTGAAAGCAGAACTGGGAGGAGACACAACAGGTCCAGGACCTCCAGGATTCCAGAGGATTTGTTGGGAAAGAACAAGGAGGGAAGCTCTCCAAGGAAATGCAGAACTCCTGGACACACCAAATCCCTGCAGATGGGAATGCTCCTCATCCTCAGGGTGCAAGGAGCACCCTGGAACAGGAGACTCTGCTGACCAGAGCCCGCCTGGATCAAATTCCAGCGTCTTCTGGAATCATGGAATTACTAAGGTTGGAAAAACCTTGAGATCATGGAGTCCAACCACCCCCAGCACTGCCAGGGCCACCATGTCACCAAGTGCCACATCCACATGGATTTTAAATCCCTCCAGGGGTGGGGACTCCACCCCTGCCCTGGGCAATTCCAAAGCCTGGCCACCCTTTCCTTGAGGAAATTCTTCCCAATATCCAAACTAAACCTCCCCTGGCCCAGCCTGAGGCTGATCCCCTCATCCTGTCTCAACATCATTCCCTGTTTTCTGATCAGCTCTGTCCCCATCCAGACCAAGCTCCTGCAGACAAAGGCACCACTCTCCAAATCCAGGGAATTTTAGGGATTTTCAGGCTGAGGGAAGCTCTAAGGTGGCACACAAGTGGCCACAGCAAAACCTCACAGCAATCCAAGATGCAAATCCCACCTCAATCCCATTTCCCAGGTTTCAGTGCGAACCTGAGATGTGTTTTTCCTGGAATATCAGAAGGAAATTCCGTGTCCTTGGTGCTGCTCAGTTCATTTAACGAGGGCAGTGCAGGGGTTTCAGTCTGGATCATTTCTTTTGTTCTGCTCAGCCAGAAAAGCTTTTCCTCAAATTATTCCCTCAATTTCCCAATCCCTGAGTGCTGCCCCAATCCAAGATTGGGATTTCCCATCCCACCATCCCAGTTACAGAGGGTGGATGAACACTGAACACACGGTCAGCCTTTGAAACATCAAATTTGGATCTATCACCCCAATTCTCCAGAATCCAAAGAGGTTTGTTCATCCAGCAGGAACAGGATGGCTCCAATCCTCCACAGGATTTCCGTTGGGGGCATTTTGGGATGCTCCAACTTTCCCTTTGGAGCAGCTGGAGAGAAGGAGGGCTTGGGAAGCAGCAGGAGCCAGGCTGGGCCAGGCCAGAGGGACATTAAACCTCTCTGGGGTGACAGCTCCGACTTTTCCAGCCACTGCTGCTCCAAAGAGCTGGAAAAGCACAGGAACAAAGCTCCTCCTGAGATCCAGAGCCCTCGGTTTATCCGTGAGGGGCAGAGCCACAGGGTCCCCGGCAGGGCAGTGACAGCAGGAACCAGCCAAAAAATCCGCTCTTTCTCCCAATTTTCCATGGATTTGGTTTTGTTTTCAGCTGACAAAATCCATCCAGCAGTGGATATTTCCAGAGTTTATGATGAGCAGGACCAGACAGATCCGATGGAAGAGCTCCCGTCACTGCTCCGAGGACAAACCCAGAGCCCTTCTCCTGCCACAAAGAGGCTTTTCCACACCACCCTCATTCCTGCTTTAAACCTGAGCATCCCAAAATCCACCTGTCCCACATGGATCCGCCCTCCCCGCTCCCAAATTTCCCCATGGGAATGAGCTGGGCCATAAATCTGCTTCAGGAAAGGGCGAGGAGCTCCTGGGCTGCCCGGGGAAGGTTGAATCTTTCAGATGCTGCAATGAAAGGAAAGCTCAGCCTTGGAATTATCCCACTTGGAGTCAGCCAGGATTAGGGCCCTGCATTCCAGAGGCCAAGAGATTCCCAAGAAAAGGGGCTCTGATTTCAGACCAATGATGCTAAAAAGGGTTAGAGCAGAGGTGGAAACTTAAAGGGGTTCCAGAAGAGCTGGAGAGGAACTGGGGACAAGGCCTGGAGGGACAGGACACAGGGAATGGCTTCCCACTGGGAAAGGGGAGATTGGGCTGGGATCTTGGCAAGGAATTGCTGTGTGGGAGGGTGAGGAGGGGCTGGTCTGGAATTCCCAGATTTGCTGTGGCTGCCCCTGGATCCCTGGCAGTGCCCAAGGCCAGGCTGGGCATTGGGGCTTGGAGAAGCCTGGGACAGTGGGAGGTGTCCCTGTCCATGGATGGGATGGGATGGGATGGGATGGGATGGGATGGGATGGGATGGGATGGGATTCAAGGTCCTTCCCACCCAACCCATTCCACAACTCCAGCATCCCTCAAAGCCACCTCCACCACACGGCATCCAAGGCATTCACAGGAACATCCTCCAAGCATTCCCAGGAGCCCAGATTTCACTTCCTAGAGCAGAACCCTCCCGTGTTTTTCCCCGAGCCTTTCCCTCGGTGCAATCCCTCCCGGGGAGCCCAACCCTTGGATGTGGAGCTCCAGCCCCTCCTGCAGCTCCGGGGGAGGCCGGGCCCAGCCCTGCTCCGGAGGATCCCGGCGCTCAACAATGGGGGATCTGTCAGAGCCCGGCCCCGCACCGGCCATCATCTGTTTCCCATCACTCCAGCTGACCTAAACTCCACGGGCTGAACAAGTAGCCTGTGTTTTTCATCTGGAAAACTCTGCGGAGCCGTTCCCACTCCAGCCTCTCCCTCCCCTGCCCGAGCCAGGCTCTGGAGAAGTCACAAAGTGATGCTGTCCACAGAGATTTCCTCCTTACCCCCAGCAGCAGCAGCAGCAGCACTGAACAATTCCAGATTGGGATTTTGGTCTCCTCTCAGCCCAGGTGCCCTGAGAGATTGAACACAGTGGGATTTGCCCTTCTCCTCCAGCTCTCCCCAAGGAAAATCCCACCCCGGCGCTTCCCGGCGTGAAAACGAGCGGAGCCGGCTGCCGACCCCGCGCCTGTTTCATGAGATATTTAAAAATCCATTAAAACTTTATCAGGAACGAGCTGCCAGGGAAACAACAGATCCAGGACGAGCCCCACAGGGTCCTCCACGCGAGGCCACCGTGCAGAAAACCCCTGGGGGACGCTGCTGGTGGGGAAAGCTCCGTGTGCGGGCTCCGGGAGGGAAGGAGGGGAGAGCTGGGAATCGCTCCCGAGCCTGGCAAGGAAGGATCCAACCCCCAGAGTTATCAGCTCCTGTCAGGGGGGAAAGAAAAACCTCCAAAAACAAAGCAGGATGAGTCCTTGAGGAGGATGAAGGGCAGGTCCAGAAGGAGGAGGAAGAGAACACAACCTGCAAAAATCCCACCCTTTTTCCATGGTGTTGAGGGGTTTAAGCCCTGAAAAGATCCCAAAATGGGGAAGTTTCCATGAGATGATTTGAGGTCAAAGCCCGTTGTTCTCCCTCTCCCTGGATCCCTGTCCCAGCCAGGAGTCTCAGCTCGCTCCCACAGCTCTGCCCTGAAATGTTTGGGTTGGAAAAATCACATTTGCATCTTTATTGTTGTGTTCTCCCCTGGCAGAACAGGGGGGAACGCTCGGGGAGCAGGGAGAAATAAAACCAGGATGAACTGGTAAATAAACCTCCTGTTCCGAGCACGTCCAGCATGAGCTGCACCCTCTGGACTGGGGGGGAAGCTGTGTCCCAGCAGCCCTTTTCCAGCTTGGATTGTGCCCCTTTTGGAGGCAATAATCCATAAAAACTGATCCAAACAGAAAATTCCAGATAAAGGGATGCTGTGGAGCCCAGAGAGTCCCACAGGTCACACTCTGGGGAGTGGGAAGGACAGCTGGGATGTTGGGAGGGGATTGGCCATGGAATGAGAAGGGTCTGGAAGGGATGGAGCATCCAGAGGGACCTGGACAGGTGTTGAAGGTTGGATCTTGGCAAGGAATTGCTGTCTGGGAGGGTGGGGAGGGGCTGGAATGGAATTCCCAGGTTTGCTGTGGCTGCCCCTGAGCCAGTTCAACCCATTTCCAACCATTTCCAACCAATTCCAACCATTTCCAACTAGTTCCAGCAGGATCCAGGCATTCCCTTGGTTGCCGGGGTGTCCCAGGGCCCTTTGTGACACCAGGGCTGTGCCCAGAGCCCTCTGTGACCTCACAGCCCGGGGGACACTGCCAGGAACCCCCCTCCCTCGGGAGGCTGCATTTCCCGGGATCCCTCAGAGGATCCTCGGATCCCTCTGAGAATCCCCAATCCCTCTGGGTCTCAGGAGTGCAGAGATGGCGGAGAAGGCAAAATCCAAATCCCAGCAGAGCAAGGGGCAGCCGAGCCCCCAGAGAGGGGCCCAGGTGAGGGACAGAGGATGGGGACACGCGGAGCTGCCTGGGGACAGGGATGGGATTGGCTGTGCCCAGGGCTCCTTCCCTGCAGGTGGGACATGGGAATAATAGGTGGGACACAGGGAAATGCAGGGGGGACACAGGGGACAAACTCCAGGTGGGGCATAGGGAGCTGAAGGTGAGACAGAGACAGGCACAGGTGGGACACAGGGAACAAAACACAGGTGGGACACAGGGAGTGACAGATGGGACCCAGGCAACCACAGGTGGGACACAGGGGACAAACCCCAGGCAGGACACGGGCAGCTGAAGGTGGGACACAGGTGCAGTGGGACACAGGACAGCCAGGGCCAATCCCCCCACGGGATGAGGCTGCCAGGGCCACCCAGCTCAGAGAGCCCCCGGAACACCAGGAGCCACCACGGAGCCCTTGGGAGAGCCCTGGAGATGGCCTTCCCCAGGCCAGGAGCTGTGACAGCAGCCAGGGCCACCCTGACTCGCCCTCTGTCCCTTGCAGGTGACCCTGCCCTGTGCCAGGCTGACCCAGGAGGGGACAGTGCGCGCCCGGCCCGCGCGTGACCCCAGCACCGCTCACCGGCCATCGCTCCCTGCTCCAGCAGCGCCCTCGGCTTCTGTCCGGAGCAGGACCTTGACCACCGGCCACCGGCCACGTGTCTCCGTCACCCAGGGCACCCTGGGCTCTGCCACGGCCACGCAGGGCTCAGCAAGGAACCCTGGGGACAGCCCGGAGCCGTCCCAGCGCAGGGTCAGGGTGGCCCGGCTGACCGAGGCTGGGCTGAGGAAGCTGGGGGGGATCTCCACGCACCAGAGGGTGCTGGAGTGGCTGGAGAGCACCTTGGCCAGCAGGGAGGAGGCCATGACTGAGCTGGAGGAGGAGCTGGAGAAGCAGCTGCAGGAAGAGCTGAAGGAGTACTGGGAGTCCCTGGAGCGCGAGAGTAACGAGGGCAGAGAAGATCCCTGAGATCATCGAGTCCAGCCGGTGACCGAACTCAACCACAGCCCCCAGTGCCACGCCCAACCCTCCTTGGAGGGACCTTCTCCACATGGACAGGCACCAAAGGGGGAGGCTGAGGAGGCAGAGCCGGGGCCTGCTCAGGACAAAGTGAAATCCAGGAATTCCCACGGGAATTCCCAGGAAAACTCCTTCTCCCCAGGAGGATGACCCACCACTGGGACAGAGAAGCTGTGGAGCTCCATCCCAACAGGACACGGAGCTGAGAACCCCCCGGAGCTCCATGAGGAGCTGGACACGGAGATCTCCAGAGGTTCCCTCCAGCCTCCATCCACGGTCCTGTGAGGATGGGGACAGCAGCACCTTCCCTGCTGGATGTGCTCCAGGGATCACAGAACCATGGAACGGTTGGAAGGGACCTTGAAGACCACCCAGTCCCACCCCCTGCCACGTGCAGGGACACCTTCCATGATCCAAAGTTTCTCCGAGCCCCATCCAAGCTGGCTCTGAGCACTTCCAGGCTCTAGAAACAAAAACAGGATGAGCCTTCCCACCCAACACCTGTGGAAAACACGTCCTGGAGCATCCCAGTAAAGAGCTTTTACACAGATCCGCCCTTGTCCTTTGGTTAATACCTGAAACCATGACAAGATGCAACAGGAGCAGCTTTTCAAGCCTCTGGTTTTCCCAACAACTCCGTATCCTGGAGGATGATCCCGTGGGGTTTCAATCCCACACCACAACCACGGTCGGGGCAAGACGGAGTCAGGAGAGGGGACTGGAGGGCAGAGCCAAACCCCTGCTCCCCACACAGCCCCTGTGGGCTGCGAGGAGACGATTAAACCCCCACAAAAAGGTGCAACCTCAAGATCACAAGTCCCCCCCAGACCTGCAGCTCCCACCTCCAAACCATGAAAGAAAAAGATGCTTTTCACTGCAGCCAAACCCCATGGATTCCAAAAGATCCACGGAAAACCCTCTGCGAGGGCAACACCGCCCTTCAGGAACATCCCAGGTTTTGTGTACAGAAATTCTGCAGCGTTGCCATCCCCTTTCCATAAAACACGACCCCCAAACCCAATTTTTGTGGGAATTTCTCCCACAGCAGCGTTTTTCCATTGTACAGAGATTTCGGAGCTCTCCCATCTCCTTTCCATAAAAAATGACCCCCAAATCCCTTTTTTGTGGGAGTTTCTCCCAATCCTGATGCTCCAGCCTCTCCCAGAACACGACGGCACCGTTTGTCCATTGTGCAGCAATTTTGGAGCTTTCCCATCCCCTTCCCATAAAACACGACCCCCAAAACCCCAGTTTTGTGGGAATTTCTCCCACAGCACCATTTGTCAGTTGTACAGAGATTTTGGAACTCTCCCATTCCCTTTCCATAAAAAAAACCCCATTTTTGTGGGAGTTTCTCCCGTTCCTGCTGCTCCACCCTCTCCCGGAACATGACGGCAGCGTTTGTCCATTGCACAGCAATTCTGGAATTTTTTCATCCCATTTCCATAAAACACGACCCCAAACCCAATTTTTGTGGGAGTTCCTCCCACAGCAGCGTTTGTCCATTGTGCGGTGATTTCGGAGCTCTCCCATCCCCTTCCCATAAAACACAATCCCCCAAACCCCATTTCTGTGGGAGTTTCTCCCACAGCAGCATTTATCCATTATGCAGCGATTTCGGAGCTCTCCTATCCCATTTCCATAAAACACAATCCCCCAAACCCAATTTTTGAGGGAGTTTATCTCGCGGTAGCGTTTGTCCATTGTGCAGTGATTTCGGAGCTCTCCCATCCCCTTCCCATAAAACACGACTCCCCAAAACCCCTTTTTCTGTGGGAGTTTATCCCACAGCAGCGTTTGTCCATTATGCAGCGATTTCGGAGCTCTCCCATCCCATTTCCAAAAAACACGACCCCCCAAAACCCCATTTTTGTGAGAGTTTCTCCCACAGCAGCGTTTGTCCATTGCGCAGAGATTTGGGAGCTTTCCCATCCCCTTCCCATAAAACACGACCCCCCAAAACCCCTTTTTCTGTGGGAGTTTCTCCCACGGCAGCGTTTGTCCGGCCTGGCTTCCAGGTTTTCCTGAACAAAGGACCGAGACGGGGGCAAAATGCGTCACCAGCCCGTCCTGGACATGGCTCACCCCCTTTTTCCTGCACAAATATTTGTAAACACGCAGAGAAATTCCATGTCCAGCCGGCCTCGGGACCCTTCATAAAACCAGGGATTTATTGCAAACAGGATGGGAATCATTTCCCAGCTCCCGGCACTTATAGGGCTTTAGGATGAGAAACATAAAGAGCAGGAAAAGAGCGGCTGCAGCTGGGGCTCCGAGCCCTGCTGGAGAGGGATGGAATGGGGGGGAGTGTGGATTTACAGCTCCAGAGCCCACCACAAACACCCTCCCAAAAATAAAATAAAGCCTGGAGTTTCTGGGCTGCACAGGAGAATTCCCCGGGGTTTATTCAGGGATAGGCTGAGCTCAGCTGAGCTGAGCCCAAGGATCTTCCAGGAGTGCTCAGCCTGGAGGAAAGAGGTTCAGAGGGGACCTTGTGGCTCTCCGCAAGTCCCTGATGGGATGGGACAGACAGGGAGGGTTGGGATCAGCTCCCAGGGAACAACAGGAGAATGGAAACGGCCCCAAGCTGTGCCAGAGGAGGTTTGGGTTGGAAATCAGGGAAAATTCCTCATGGAAAAGGTTCTCCAGCCTGGCAGGGGTGGAGTCCCCATCCCGGGGGGGATTTCAAAGTGGATGTGGCACTTGGGGACACGGGGCAGTCGTGGCCTGGGCAGGGCGACCTCAGAGAGCTTTTCCAACCTCAGCAATTCCAGGATTTTATGATCCGAAGCCTCTCCTCGCAATCTCAGAGCTGCCCTCTCACACATCCTCATTTCACACCCACAGGGACAGAATTCTCCCGAATTTGCCTCCATCCATGTCCTTTTCCTTCCATTTTTCCGTGATTCCCACAGCTGGAGCAAACGCCAGCACGAGCAAGACTTCACTTCTCAAAGGGCTCCCTCTCCCTCCAATTTTAGGGATAATCAGGAAAAACTGGAACTGCTCACCAGGGTTGGGTTTGGCTCTTTAAATGTCCCCAAGAAGGGGCACAGGGAGAGCCTTTTGGTCATTTTTAGGAGCCAAAATAAGCCCTAAATGTGGAATATCAGCATCAGCCCAGTGGGACTGGGACAGGTGGGGAAGGAGAAGGCTGAGGAAGCACATCCAATCCCAGATTCCAGATTCCAGAATCCAGGATCCCCTTGGAAAATCACAGCAAAACAAAGAAAAGGGACAAAAAGCAGAAGGAAGAATTAAAATTAATGAAACAGGGAAAAGAAAATTCCACAGAGGGTGGTTAAATGTTGGAGCAGGGGCACGGAGAGGCTGGGCAGCCTCCAGCCCTGGAGATCCTCAAAATTTACATGGAAAAGGCTCAGAGATTCCTGATTTCACTTCAAATTCAGCAAATTTAGAGGAGACTTGGACCAGGTTTCCCATGAGCTGTTCCAGCCTCAATTAGGTGTCCTTGCCATTGGCAGGGGTTGGGATTTGATGGGATTTGAGGTCCTTTCCAACCCAAACCATTCCATGGTTCGAATCCATAACCAGAGGGTGAGAAAAGAGTGGGAATTCACGATTTCCCTTCGTGTTAAACTGAGTTTTACCTTAGAACACGAACGTTCTCCAGGGAAATTCCTTCCAAATCGCTTCACTTCCGCCCCTATCACTTGTTGTTTTTGAGATATCTCCCTTCTGGACACCACCACCGAGTCCTGCGGGGCAGCTGAGGCGTTTTCCAAACATTCCTGGGACCCTCCTGAGCCCCAAAGCCCGGAAATGGCAAATCTTGGGAAGAGCCTTCCCACGCCTGCACAATGCAAGGAGCGGGGCTGGAATCCAGGGTGGTGCAGCTGGACCCGGAATGAGGTGAAAATTCCCAACAAAATCCCAATGGCCTCGGAGCTCCCTGCATCCAGCAGCTCCTGAGTGGCTAAAATTCCTTAAATAGAACCTTGGAAATGAGTGGGGAAAGGTGAATGTTGCACCAAAGGCTGAAAAATGATGGGAGGAATTCCAGAACTTTCAGCCCCTGAGCTGAGTTCTCCTGGGACAGAATTCCAGGAGAATGGAGGAGAAGGGGAGTGGGGATAAACCAGGAGTTACTGAAGCAGGAATGATGTCAATGATGTGCTGGAACAGCGAGATTTGGGGATCTCGGGAAAGCAAGGGGTGTCCCTGACCTCAGCCAGGATTTAATGGGATTTTCCACAATATTCCTGAACCTAAACGTGGATGTCCCTGTCAGGATGAGGGACAGCTCAATAAATATAAATCAATAAATAATCTGTGGGGTGGTCAATTCCAGAGGGTCGGGATTAAGGAGTTGCACCCCAAAGGGAGCTGGTGACAAGCGGGGACCACAGCAGAGCCCCAAGGAGCCACAGAGCAACTCCCAGGAGCACTTCAGTGACTCCAGACTGGGGGAAAGGCACGGAATCATGGAATCCTTAAGGCTGGAAAAGTCCTCCAAGATCACCAACCATCTCCATGGCACAGCCAGGGCCACCACTGCCCCATGTCCCCAAGTGCCACATCCACAGGGCTCTGAAATCCCCCCAGGGATGGGGACTCCAAACCTCCCTGGGCACTCCCAAGGCCTGAGCACCCTTTCCATGAGGAAATTCCTGCTGCTGTCCACCCTGAGCCTCCCCTGGCCCAGCCTGAGGCCGTTCCCTCTCCTCCTGTCCCTGTTCCCTGGGAGCAGAGCCCGACGCCCCCTGAGCCCCCTCCTGTCAGGGGCTGTGCAGAGCCACAAGGTCCCCCCTGAGCCTCCTCTGCTCCAGGCTCAGCCCCTTCCCAGCTCCCTCAGGGATTCTCCAGCCCCTTCCCAGCTCCCTCAGGGATTCTCCAGCCCCTTCCCAGCTCCCTCAGGAATTCTCCAGCCCCTTCCCAGCTCCGCTCCCTGCCCTGGACTCGCTCCAGCCCCTCCAGGGCTCTCCAGAGCTGCCCCGGCACTGGAGGTGCCCCAGCAGTGCCAGCACAGGGGACAAGGGCAGAAGTTCCCAAAGAGGTTCTGGAGTCTTGGAGGTTTTCAACACAAGATGGGATAAAGCCCTGGACAGCCTGGGCTGATCTCAGGGCTGCTTCCATGGAATCCTGGAATGGAATCTGGGTGGAAAGGGACCTGAGAGCTCCTCCAGTGCCACCCCATCCTTGGGCAGGGACACCTCCCAGTGTCCCAGGTGGATCCAGCCTGGCCTTGGGCACTGCCAGGGATCCAGGGGCAGCCACAGAAAATCTGGGAATTCCAGCCCAGCCCCTCCCCACCCTCCCACACAGCAATTCCTTGCCAACATCCCACCTATCCCTCATCCCAGCAGGTCAGACCAGAAGCCCGTCCACAGGGAATGATCCATGATCAGACTGAACAGATTCCATGAATTCCCCCAGCCAGGGCAAACAGAGCTGGCCACTGAGGGCAGGACGGGATCAAGGGAACCTGGATGAAGCCAACCCTAAATCCCAGCTCCCAGCACATTTCCCATGGCAGTGCCAGCCCTGGGAAAGCTCCGCTGCTCTTCCTCCCCCCGTCAGGTGACGAGCAGTCTGCATCCGGGCTATTGCAGGAAAACCTCCTCGGCTCAAGGATTTTCATTTTTTTTTTCCCTCCCCTCCCCTGCTTTCCAAGGGAATATTTCCAGCCCTGTGATCATATCTGGCCGGCCCCGAGCGAGCGCTGATTCCTGCGCCGCCGCTTTGATCGCGGCCAAGCGCTTTTCTCCCGGGTGAAGGAGGTCACGGGGTTAAAAGAGCGCTGTGACAATTCCCAAAGTTCATCCCGGCTGCCACCAGGGCCCGGCGCAGCTCGCCAGGCTCCATTAGCACGTAGGACAGGGTGGTTATCACAGGTCACTGACACCGGCCCCGCTCTAATGGCTTTTCCTGTGGCCTTATCAATGCCGTGCACAAAGTGGCTCCCCCCAGCCTTCCCCTATGATCTCAGAGCTCTGTTTACAGCTATCTCCCCGCACCAGGCACCAGCCCAGGCAGCAGCCGCTGAGAAATGCCAGGACACGGCCACGGGACAGGCTGCAAAGTGCCTGACATGAACAAGGAGTCACCAGCCGTTCAGCAAGGGCCATTTTTTTCCACTCCTTTCCCCCCCCACCACCAAAAAAAAAAACCATTAAAAAAAAAAGTTTTGATTCCCAAAGAAAACTTGACAAGCCCGAGCTCTGAAACAGCAGAACCACAGAGTTTCCATGGTGGGGTTTGTGTTGTGCTTTGGAATAAAAGGAACAAGTGGTGCTACAAAGAGAGAAAAAAAAAGGTTTGGTTTCATCTGAAAGGCAGGGCTGGGTGGCTCGCTCTGGCTGCTGGGGCTGCGGTTCCTGAAGAGCCTTGAAAGGAGAACTTCAATGGCTTTGCCCCCTGTGCAAAGCTCAAATGTTTTTGGTGGGGGTGCTGAGCCCCTCGGAGGGCAGGGAGGGAGCGGGAGCAGCGTCCCAGCCCCACGGAGGAGCTGAGCCCCCCCTGCCCAACCCCATCCCGAAAAAACACAGGAAAAGGAGGATTCGAGCAGGCAGCACCAGCATCACACTTGGGAGAGGAATTAAAATGATTTCAGGGATGGGAGGAGAACCTGGATCCACAGGTTCTCCCAATTCCGATGGAATCTGCTCCATCCAAGGTGGGAATTCCACGGGCTCACCTTGAGCTCAGGGCCCCCTGAGCAGCAAAACCTTGCAATTCCAGAGATAATTCCAAAAGAAAAACCTTGTTTCTCCTCCCAAGGTTGTGCTGGCTCCCCACTCAAGAGATACAAAAATTCCTTCCCTAAAATTCCCAAGGAGAGCTGCTCCGAGTGGATACAGACTATCCACCCTGACAGATATTCCTACACGGATTGTTTTCAGAAAAATAGGGGGGGTTATTATTAACTGCATTCTTGTTTTTTTACCTTTTTAATGCATATTGTGCATCAAAGCAGCTCGAGGGTTGGGGGAGAAGCAGCACAGATAAAAACGTCAGCGGTGAGATAGGACAAATTTATAGTAAATCCCTGTCAGCTCCCATCTATCTCAATTATCCAGCCCTGGATTCTCCAGAAATCCTTCACCAGCTCCAGCTTTGAGCCTGTTTTTTACCTCAGAATCCGCTCCCTTTTTCTTTCTGCGCTGTTGCCTCTTTTTTTGGACACTTGTTCTTTCCCCTAAAATGACCCCTTTGTAGCTGGGATCAAAGAGCTGGGAGTGTCAATCCCAGTGTCTTCAGGAACATGTGAAGAACCTCAAAGTAATTGGGAAGCAATTAGCACAAAGCTAAAAAAACCCACCCCGCCGAGGCAGAGCCTAAATGAGCACTAACAGGCACCAGCCCCGGCTCGGGGAGGGGTTTAAGGGACTTAAATCACCCTCAGCTGCCTCCCAGACAACTTTTTGGGAGCACCTTCCCTGTGCCTTGAGTTTTTTTGGCTTTTTTTCTTTCATTCCTTTCTGCTTTGGGTTCGCTCTTTGCTTTCTGCCTCGCTGCAGCTTACGGGAAACATGAAACACAAAACTGCTTTTCATTTTTGTGTTATGTAAAGCGGAGCCATCCCCGGTGCCTTGGCCTGGGAAGCCGAGGCACCCACCAGCTGCTGAGATGCTCCTGCAGATAAACCAGCTGGCCCCGGCCTCACCTTCCCCCGTTTGTTTTGGATATCGATCAAAGCAGCCCCAGCGTCGCACACAGACTTTGGTCAGAGGCAACTTAAAAAAAGATCAACCCGTCCACGGTGAAATCGCAGCGCTCCGGGTTTGTTCTTTAAATCACAATATTTAAAATTACCGTTTTCCACGGCTCCTGTCCCACGGAGGGCATGGAGCTGATCCCTGGAGCCACAGCAGGCTGCAGGTCAATGTCCTGAGATAGCCCAGGGCGGCTGGGCTCAGCCTGGGCTGGGCTTGGGGCTCAGGCTCAGCTCAAACCAGGCCAGGCCTTGGCCAACTGATCCTGAAATCCCCAGGGCCTGGATTTGCTCCCCCTTTTTAAATCATTCCTGGATTCCCAGACTGGTTTGGGATGGGGGCACCCTAAAGGAGTTGGGATGTTTTGTGTGATACCTGCAGAGACCCACACCCATCCCTCCCTCAGGACAGGAGGGAATTGGGATGAACAACCCCATCAAACATGCAAGAACAGCCTGAAATGGCCGAGCAGAACCTGGGCTGGGCTTAGCGCTCAGGTTCAGCTCAAACCAGGCCAGGTCTTGGCCAACTGACCCTAAAATCCCTGAATTTGCTGGCAGCCCCCCTCCTTAAACCTTTCACTGGTTTGGGATGGGGGCACCCTAAAGAATTTAGGATGTTTCCCTTGATATCTGCAGAGATCCACGCCCGTCCCTCCCCGAGGCCAGCGCCAGGCAGCCCTTTCCTCACCGGGAAAGGAATCGGGATGAACAATCCCATCAAACATCCCAGGAGAGCCTGAAATGGCCGAGCAGAACCTGGGCTGGGCTTAGGGGTCAGGATCAGCTCAAACCAGCCCAGACCTCAGCCAAGTCACCCTGAAATTCCCAGGGCCTGGATTTGCTCCCTCTTCTTAATCATTCATGGATTCCCAGACTGGTTTGGGATGGGGGCACCCTAAAGAATTTAGGATGTTTTCTTTGATATCTGCGGAGATCCACACTTGTCTCTCCCCCAGGACAGGAGGGAATTGGGATGAACAACCCCATCAAACATCCCAGGAGAGCCTGAAAAGGCTGAACAGAACCTGGGCTGGGCTTAGGGCTCAGGCTCAGCTCAAACCAGGCCAGGTCTTGGCCAACTGACCCTAAAATCCCTGAATTTGATGGCAGCCCCCCTCCTTAAACCTTTCACTGGTTTGGGATGGGGGCACCCTAAAGAATTTAGGATGTTTCCTTTGATATCTGCAGAGATCCACGCCCGTCTCTCCCCGAGGCCAGCACCAGGCAGCCCTTTCCTCACCGGGAAAGGAATCGGGATGAACAATCCCATCAAACATCCCCGGAGAGCCCGTCCTGCCCCGCAGCCGCCACCGCGCCAAGGTCCAGCTCTCAATTAACCCCCGCCTGACCTTCCTTCACTTTCTTTCCCCCTGCTCTGCCCTTCCTGCCAAAGTTCAGCGTTTCCTGGAAAAGTCTCCGCGCCTGTTGGATGTTGTCCTTCGCCTTGGTTGCCGAGGGAAGGATTTGCAGGATTTACAGGTGCCTGGCCCCCTCTGGAAGCCCATGACCGCGGGCTGACCCCCCGGTACAATACGTGAACTCCTGCCCTGCTGATAAGGCTGCCAGATAGGAGCAGGAGTTTGCAAATAATCCTTTGGGAATTTATAAGCAGCGCAGCCATAAAACCGAGGTGACTGGAAGGTCGATTTCACTAAAAATAATAAATATCTCGATGTTTATTCAACGTGGGCCTTTTTAACTGCGGGCCAAGCTCTGAGATAACGCCATTGTAAATGACAAATATTGGGAGTTTTGGGGAACTATTACATTATGATCCTTCCGTCTGACGCTGCCTCGATGCTTTGCAGGATCTCTGACATTGTTCCACCCGAGCTGGGCCTAGGAAAGCCAGGCCAGGATTCAGTCCCAGGTCAGCAAAAGGGCAATTTGCTGCTCAGGGGATTTTTTTTATTTTTTTTTTTTCCTCCCTAAAACACCTTTCCCAGAGCTCTGCTCTGGATTTCTGCTCGTTAATTCTCATTCCTGTTTTTGTTTTAGGGTTTTGGGCTGGGAATGAGCAGGAGGAATGGGAGCAGTGACAGGTCCCAGCTCGGGGTGGGGACAGAGCTGCTGGCACAGAACCCCTGCGCTGCTTGAGCCTCTCCACGGAATCCCTGAGCTTGGAAAAATCCCCTGGGATTGAATCCAACCATCCCCAGCCCTGCCAGGGCCACCAGTGCTCCGTGTCCCCAGGTGCCACATCCCTGCAGGATCGGGGACTCCAGCCCTGCTGGAAAACCCTTTCCATGGAGGAATCTTCCTTAATTCCCAACCCAAGCCTCCCCTGGCTGTTCCCTCTCATCCCATCCCTTGTTCCCTCCTCTCAGGGCGTTGTGGGGTCATCACCACCCTGTCCCCTGCACCATTCCCAGCTCCAGGAGGAGACAATCCCACCTGGATCCATCCCACGGATCTGCTGCTTCCCCTGACGCATTTGGGAGCATCAATCCCTATTTCTGATTAAAAAGTGAAGCAGCAACGCAACAAAAAGCCCCAAATGCACAAACAAACCCATTTCTGTTACGTGAAGCAGAGCAATTCCATGTCTTGGCCTTGAAATCCAAGGAATGCAACAATTTGGAATGTTCAGAACTGCTCCATCCACCAGCAGAAGCTGCTGGCCCTCCTCAGAACACCTTGGTGGACAATCACACCAATAAATCCTTAATAAATCCAAATTAAATTCTTATTAAACCCGTAATAAACCCATAATAAATCCATAGTAACTCCCTAATAAATCCATAAAAAATCCATAATAAATCCCTAATAAATCCATAATAAATCCCTAATAAATCCATAATAAATCCATAATAAATCCATAATAAATCTATAATCAATCAATATTAAATCCATAAAAATCCCTAATAAATCCATATCAAATCCATATCAAACCCATATCAAATCCATATCAAATCCATATCAAATCCATATCAAACCCACACCCTTGTGCTAAACCAAGGCACGGCAGCCCCTTGGGTAGCATTCCCAATCCCATTTCCATGATCCATGTTCCTCCCTGAAGTTTCCCCAAATAAAGTGGCACTTTCAGCCCCCCCACCCCCCTCCAGCCTTTCAGCTCCCTCGTAATTCCCAATTAACAAACTCCTGCTCCGGCTCCCAGCCCCGCCTGGAGAGCTGGGCTGCTCCTCCAAGATAAACACAGCCACACATTTTGGGGAGGGGAGCTCCTCATTCCAAGAAAATCCCACGGCAACGCGGCCAAATGACCTAATAATGAACAGATGAGGGGCACAAAAAGATGTTTCATAGGAACGGCGTTCCTGACAGCTCCTTTCCTCCAGCGAACTCGAGTGGATCGCTGGAGACGCCGGGAATTGGAAAACAATTCCCTCTCCAGGCTGGGAAGGGAGGGAAGCTGGGAACAGAGAGCTCCTTTCATCTCCTGCCTGCGCTTTGGGTTGCCCAACCGCAGGGGAAGAGCCCCACGACAGCTCCCGGGCTCCAAAGGCTCTGGAAAAGGGATGCAGGTTCCTTGGAATGGGAGAAGTTGGAGGGTGAGCTCCAAAGGCTCTGGAAAAGGGATGCAGGTTCCTTGGAATGGTGCAGTCAAGGCCTGGATGCTGCTGGAAGCATCCCTGAAATCCAGAGTTGGAGGGTGAGTTCCAAAGGTTCCCAAAAATCAACTCATCAAGGTTTGGATGCATGCCTAAAATTAAAAGTTGGAGGGTGAGCTCCAAAGGCTCCTAAGAATGGATGCAGACTCCACAGGTTCTTTGGAATGGCACATCCAAGAATAATTCATTCTCCGTGGAGGAAACAGCATCAGAATCCAACCAATTCCACCCCAAAACTCTCCCATTTCCATGGAATAACAAAGTCACTGAATCCAAAGAATTCTTGGAGAAAATGGTATCAGAGAACCCAACCAATTCCTGCCCAAAACTCCCCAGTTACAACGGAATAACAAAGTTACTGCATCCAAACAATTCTTGGAAGAAACAGCACCAGAACCAGACCAATTCCTGCCCAAAATTCCCCAGTTTCCATTGAATAATGAAATTCCTGAGTTCAAAGAAAAATTCTTGGAGCAAACAGCACCACAATCCAACCAATTCCTTCCCCAAACTCTCCCATTCCCACAGAATAATGAAATTACTGCATCCAAAGAGGAATTCTTGGAGGAAACGGCGTCAGAATCCAACCAAGTCCTGCCCAAAACTCCCCAATTTCCACAGAATAATGGAATTCCTGCACCCAAAGAAGAATTTTTTGAGCAAACAGCACCAAAATCCAACCAATTCCACCCCAAAACTCTCCCATTTCAATGCAATAACAAAGTTACTGAATACAAAGAGGGATTCTTGGATCAAACAGCATCAGAATCCAACCAATTCTACCTGAAACTCCTCAGTTTCCACAGAATAATGAAATTCCTGAGTCCAAAGAAAAATTCTTGGAGAAAACAGCACCACAATCCAACCAATTCCTTCCCAAAACTCTCCCATTCCCACAGAATGATGAAATTATTGCATCCAAAGAGGAATTCTTGGAGAAAACAGTGTCAGAATCCAACCAAGACCTGCCCAAAACTCCCCAATTTCCACAGAATAACAGAATTCCTGAGTCCAAACAAAAGTTCTTGGAGAAAATAGCATCAAAATCCAGCAAAATTCACCCCAAAACTCCCCAATTTCCATGGAATAACAAAATTACTGCATGCAAAGAGGAATTCTTGGAGCAAACAGCGACAAAATCCAACCAGTTCCTGCCCAAAACTCCCCAATTTCCACGGAATATTGAAATTACTGCATCCAAAGAATTCTTGGAAGAAACAGCACCAGAACCAGACCAATTCCTGCCCAAAATTCCCGTTTCCATTGAATAATGAAATTCCTGAGTCCAAAGAAAAATTTTTGGAGGAAACAGCATCAGAATCCAACCAAATCCACCCCAAAACTCTCCCATTTCAATGGAATAGTGAAGTTAATGAATCCAAAGAATTCTTGGAGCATACAGCATCAGAATCCGACCAATTCCATCCCAAAACTCTCCCATTCCCACAGAATAATGAAATTACTGCATCCAAAGAGGAATTCTTGGAGGAAACAGAGTCAGAATCCAACCAATTCCACCCCAAAACTCTCTCATTCCCACAGAATAATTAATTTTCCTTGGAAGGAACAGGATCAGAATCCAACCAATTCCTGCCCAAAATTCCTCCATTTCCATGGAATAATGAAATTACTGCATTCAAAGAATTACTGGAGAAAACAGCTTCAGAATCCAACCAATTCCACCCCAAAACCCTCCAATTCCCATGGAATAATGAAATTCCCGCATCCCAAGAGGAATTCTTGGACAAGAATCAAACACAGGAAACACAAACACCTCAAAAACCCAGGATTTGGGACAGCAGGAGAAAATTCCCAAAAATTCCCTTTTCCTTTCTGTGCCCTGCCTGAAGAACCCCACGGATTTTCCCCAAATCCACCCATCCCTGGGGTTTTATCTCCCTCAAGGATGCCCATTCCAGGATAAATGATCCATGAATATTTGGGTCAAAATCGGGCCATTTTTTGGTCATTCTTGGGTCATTTTTGGGCCAGTTTTGGGCCATTTTTAAGCCATTTTTTGGTCATTTTTGGGCAATTTTTGGGTCATTTCCGAGTCATTTTTGGGTTATTTTATAGTCATTTATGGGTCATTTTTGGGCCATTTTTGAGTCCTTTTCTAGCCATTTTTAAGCCACTTTTTGGTCATTCTTGGATCATTTTTGGGCCATTTTTTGGTCATTTTTTGGTCATTTTTAGGTTATTTTATAGTCATTTATGGGTCATTTTTGGGTCATTTTTGGGCCATTTTTGGGTTATTTTGTAGTCATTTATGGGTCTTTTTGGGCCATTTTTGAGTCCTTTTCTGGCCATTTTAAAGCCATTTTTTGGTCATTCTTGGGTCATTTTTGGGTCATTTTATAGTCATTTATGGGTCATTTTTGGGCCATTTTTTGGTCATTCTTGGATCATTTTTAAGCCATTTTTTGGTCATTTTTGGGTCATTTTTGCGTAATTTTGATGTCATTTTTGGGTGATTTTTGGACCATTTTTTTGCCATTTTTGGGTCATTTCTGAGGAATTCCAAAGCAGGAAAATCCGGGATCCACTCACCAGGACGGAGTAGATGTGGAGGCATCGATAGACCGGAGAGAAATCCACCAAATCCTGGGCTCCAGGCACCTGAAACGGGGGGGAAATCCATGAAAAACACAGGGAATTCAGCAAAACTCCACGGGCGAGGAAGTAAAAACGTGAAAATTTTAATTATAGGGGAGTGAAGCACTGAAATATCACATGGAGAGAAGTGAAATCATAAAAAAAAATCACATTTAAATGAGTTTTTCGCTCCAAAAAAATCACATTTAGGGGAGTGTAATTCACAGAAATTTCATTTATAAATAAGCATTTTTTATATAAGTAAGTATTTAAATAAAATTTAAATATGGGTAAGTGGAATTCTAAAATATCAGAGAGAGAAGAGTGAAATGCTAAAAACAAATCACATTTAAATGAGTTTGTTGCTCCAAAAAATTACATTTAAGGGGGTGTAATTCACAAAGATTTCATCTATGAATAAATATTTTTAATATAAGTAAGTATTGAAATAAAATTTAACTATGGGTAAGTGGAATTCTAAAATATCACATGGAAACAAGTGAAATCCTGAAGAAAAATCACATTTAAATGAGTAAAAAAATCACATTTAGGGGAGTGTAACTCTAAAAAAATTCAATTTAATTTGGTGTCACTCTAAAAAAAATCCCATCCAAGTGAGTGTAATTCACAAAAATTTCATTTATAAATAAGTATTTAAATAAAATTTAAAAACAGGTAAAAAGAATTCTAAAATATCACAGAGAAAAGAGTGAAATCCTAAAAAAATCACATTTAAATGAGTTTGTCACTCTAAAAATCACATTTAGGGGAGTGTAATTCTAAAAAATTCTTTAGATAAATAAGGATAACTGAAAAACATTTAAATATGGGTAAGTGGAACATTAAAATATCACGGAGAGACAACTGAAACCCTAAAAAAAAATCACATTTAAATGAGTTTTTTGCTCCAAGAAATCACATTTAGGGGAGTGTAATTCACAAAAATTTCATTTATAACTAAGTATTTAAAAAAATTAAAAATATAGTAAGTGGGAAATTCTAAGAATATCACAGAGGAAGCGTGAATCCTAAAAATAATTTACATGAGTTTGTTGCTTCAAAAAAAACATTAGGAGTGTAATTGCTAAAAAATTCAATTAATTCAGTGTCATCTAAAAAAATCCATCCAAGTGAGTGTAATTCATAAAATTTATTTATAAGTAAGTAGAAGTGCAAAACATTTAATATTGGTTAAGTGGAATTCTAAAATATCACAGAGAAAAAGAGTTGAATGCTAAAAAAAATCACATTTAAATGAGTTTTGTCCATCTAAAAATCACATTTAGGGGAGTGTAATTCTAAAAAATTCTTTAGATAAATAAGGATAACTGAAAAACATTTAAATATGGGTAAGTGGAACATTAAAATATCACGGAGAGACAACTGAAACCCTAAAAAAAAATCACATTTAAATGAGTTTTTTGCTCCAAGAAATCACATTTAGGGGAGTGTAATTCACAAAAATTTCATTTATAAGTAAGTATTTAAATAAAATTAAAAATATAGGTAAGTGGAATTCTAAAATATCACAGAGATAAGAGTGAAATCCTAAAAAAATCACATTTAAATGAGTTTGTTGCTCCAAAAAAATCACATTTAGGGGAGTGTAATTCTAAAAAATTCTTTAGATAAATAAGGATAACTGAAAAACATTTAAATATGGGTAAGTGGAACATTAAAATATCACGGAGAGACAACTGAAACCCTAAAAAAAAATCACATTTAAATGAGTTTTTTGCTCCAAGAAATCACATTTAGGGGAGTGTAATTCACAAAAATTTCATTTATAAGTAAGTATTTAAATAAAATTAAAAATATAGGTAAGTGGAATTCTAAAATATCACAGAGAGAAGAGTGAAATCCTAAAAAAAATCACATTTAAATGAGTTTGTCACTCTAAAAATCACATTTACGGGAGTGTAATTCTAAAAAAAATTCAATTTAATTTGGTGTCACTCTAAAAAAAACCCCATCCAAGTGAGTAAAAATTCGTAAAAATTTCATTGCTAAATAATCAGGACTGCAAAAAATTTAAATATGGGAAAGTGGAATTCTAAAATATCACATGGAGAGAATTTAAGTAATTTTTAAAATCACATTTAAATAGGTTTGTCACTC
This sequence comes from Eopsaltria australis, assembly GCA_034509425.1. Classification (NCBI taxonomy): domain Eukaryota; kingdom Metazoa; phylum Chordata; class Aves; order Passeriformes; family Petroicidae; genus Eopsaltria; species Eopsaltria australis. The sequence goes on along the minus strand of JAVTVJ010000879.1, from coordinate 107,584 downwards.
CAAAAAATCACATTTAGGGCAGTGTAACTCGTAAAAATCCCATGGATAAATAAAGATAATTACAAAAAATTTAAATTCAGGGAAGTGGAGCACTAAAATATCACAGAGAGACAAATAAAATACTAAAGAAACATCAAATGTAAGTAAGAGTAACTCTAAAAAGTCACATTTAGGGGAGTGTAACTCTAAAAAAATTCAATTTAAGTTAGTGTCACTCTAAAAAAAATCACATCCAGGTGAGTGCAACTCATGGAAATTTCATTTATAAAGAATCAGAACTGCAAAAAAATTAAATATAGGCGAGTGGAAATCGAGAATATCACATGGAGACAAGTGTAATCCTTAAAAAAACTCAAATATAAATGAGTGTAAGTCTAAAAAAATCACATTTAGGTGAATGTAACTCTAAAAAATTCCAAATATAATTAAATTCCCCTTTAAAAAAAAATCGCATTTAGGCGAATACAACCCAAGAGCTCCTGGCACGGTCCCTGCCCCGCTTTACGCAACAAAAAGTGGGAAAAAAGGCGAAAAACAGGGAAAAAACCCAACTTATTCTTTAAATTTCAGTTTTGATTTGGTTGAAGGCTCCATTTGGGTTTCGTTTCCCGCCTTTTCCCCTCAGGAAGCGGCGCCGGGAGGGGAATTTGGGAAGGGCGGGATGGAAAAGGGAGAGATCAGAGGGGGAAATTTGCATTTTGTGTCTTTTGGAGTTGTTCCCTTTCCCCTCCCTGGACAGGGCTGAAAGCTCCCAAAATCCCGGGAAAAGGGGCAGGGATGGAAAAGGCCCCATGGACAAGCCTGGGAATGGGGTTGTTTTCCTGGGAAAGGGGAGCTCAAGGAGGATTTCCAACCCCAAAGTGCCCTGGGCAGGGTCCTGGATTTGGGATTTGGGATTTGGGATGAGCTCCTCTCTGAGGTGGAAATGGAGCTGTTTCCATGCAGGGAAAATCAGCTCTGGGCACTGCAGAGGTTCCAGGTTGGAGCTGGAATGAGGGATCCCACAATCCCAGACTGGTTTGGGATGGGAGGCTCCTTGAAGCCCATCCTGAGGTGATCCAGGATGGGATTCCCACACCTGCACCCTCAGCTCCTGCCTCTGGAGCTGCTCTTGGAGCGCCGCGAGATGCTGGAAGTGTCCCTGTCCCTGTTCAGGGATTTCAGGGATCTGAGGGGGAATTTGCATTTTGTGTCTTTTGGAGTTGTTCCCTTTCCCCTCCCTGGACAGGGCTGAAAGCTCCAGCACTCAAAATCCCGGGAAAAGGGGCAGGGATGGAAAAGGCCCCATGGACAGGCCTGGGAATGGGGTTGTTTTCCTGGGAAAGGGGAGCTCAGGGAGGATTTCCAACTCCAAAATGCCCTGGGCAGGGTCCTGGATTTGGGATTTGGGATTTGGGATGAGCTCCTCTCTGAGGTGGAAATGGAGCTGTTTCCATGCAGGGAAAATCAGCTCTGGGCACTGCAGAGGTCCCAGGCTGGAGTTGGAATGAGGGATCCCAGACTGGTTTGGGATGGGAGGATCCTTAAAGCCCATCCTGAGGTGAGGACTGAGGATTTCCAACCCCAAAGTGCCCTGGGCAGGGTCCTGGGGACTCCTCATGGGGATGGAAAACTGGGATTTGGGGATAAACTCCTTCCTGATGCGGAAATGGAGCTGGTAAAGGATCTCAGAATGAAGGAAAATCAGAGACTTGGGGACAAGGCCAGGAGGGACAGGACACAGGGAATGGCTTCCCACTGGGAAAGGGGAGATTGGGCTGGGATCTTGGCAAGGAATTGCTGTGTGGGAGGGTGGGGAGGGGCTGGGCTGGAATTCCCAGATTTGCTGTGGCTGCCCCTCGATCCCTGGCAGTGCCCAAGGCCAGGCTGGATCCACCTGGGACAGTGGGAGGTGTCCCTGCCCATGGATGGGGTGGGAATTTTTGGGATTAAAGGTCACTCCCATCCCAAACCATTCCATGACTCCCTAATCCCACCTGAACCCAGTGTCCTGGGATCAGACTCTGAACGAGGCTCATCCCTTCCACAAACAACTTTTCCCTTTTCCAGTACTGTGACACCTGCACAACTGAATTAATCCCAATTTTTCCTGCCTTCCCGCTCCTTTCTCTCCCATTCCCAGCCTCCTAAATTCCCTGAGCAGCTCCCAGATCCCCAGCTCAGCTCCTCAGGACTCCTGAGCCAGCTTCAAACAGTTAAAAACCCTTCTGAAATCCTTGGAGAAAGCCTTGGAGGAATCCTGGAGCAGCCTGGAGCGAGGGCAGCTCCTGCCCAGTGCCCCCCACCCACGCGGGGCCGGGGTTTTTCGGGAGGAGTTTTTAGGTTTTTAGGATCTGTCATCCCCCCACACCCCCATCAAAGCAGGCAGCGTTTTCCAGGGAATTTCAACCCAGGATCAAACGCTTCTGCTTCGCTCGGATCCGGGACTGCAACTTGAAAATGTTCTGATAAAGGTTGAAAAAATTCGGGATTTGGCCAAGAAAATTTTAACTCCCTCCCCCTGGAGAAATTCCTTCAAAGCAGCAATTTCAGGCTCAGATTTTCGGGAAGAACTTCCAAGCCCACACACAGGCTCAGGGAAACTCGGCCTGGCCGCTCTGCACAGCTCCCATCTCCAGGAGGAACTGCGGAATTTCTGATCCAGGAATTCTGCAGGATCAGGCAGGGAAGGTCAAGGCCTTTCCATGGGGAAGTTTGTTGGAAATAAAGAAAAACCCCCAAAACTGAGCTGGGGTTTTATGCAGGGAGTGAATAAAAGTAAAAATATAAAAAATTACTTTATAATATAATATAAAATAGATAAATATTATTTGAATGTAATAAATATTATTCTATGATAAAATTAATGTTATTTTATAACATAATATTATTTTACTATATATTTAATATTACTTGATGATATAATAAATATTATTTTATAATATGTTCTAAGTTAAAACCCAGATCGGCTCTTCTGCACACGCAGCTTTGTGGAAGAAGAAATAATAATCCTATTATTCAAAATCTTCCCAGAATATCCAATATAGGGCCTGGAATACATGGAATATATGGAATTGCATCCAGGAGAAGGATGTGGAGCTTCTCCCAGGATTCTGGAGCCCCTCTGCTCTGGAGCCAGGCTGGGAGAGCTGGGAATGTTCCCCTGGAGAAGGGAAGGCTCCAGGCAGAGCTCAGAGCCCCTTGCAGGGCCTGAAGGGGCTCCAGGAGAGCTGGAGAGGGACTGGGGACAAGGGATGGAGGGACAGGACACAGGGAATGGCTTCCCACTGGGAAAGGGGAGATTGGGCTGGGATCTTGGCAAGGAATTGCTGTGCGGGAGGGTGGGGAGGGGCTGGGCTGGAATTCCCAGATTTGCTGTGGCTGCCCCTGGATCCCTGGCAGGTTGGATCCACCTGGGACAGTGGGAGGTGTCCCTGCCCATGGATGGGATGGAATAAATGATTTTAAATGTCCCTTCCATCCCAACCCATTCCACAAATCCATGAGATTCTCCCTCTGGCTGGATTAACCCATCACACAGTTACCCTGCCTGGCATTCACAAATCCAGGTGATTATCTGATATTTCAATATCCAGACACAGCTAAAAATTCAGGTTCAGCACCGAAGAAGTGCCTGCATTTCCTGAGCCAGAGCAGCTGCCAGTGCTCCCACAATCCATAAATCCCTGATTTTTGGGAGCTGCCCCAGGCCAGGACTGATGGCTCCCCTGACACCCCCCTTCAGCCCAGTCTTGGGGGTTTTTATGCATTTTGATTTGCAGAACAAAGGATTTATTCATCTTGTCCCAAAACTTCTCACTCCACACAACATCAGCCTCCCCAATCTCATTCCCAAATCCTGCAGCAGGCACGTTCCGGATCCGGGAGCGGGGCAGGATCTGGGAACACCCAAACCCCTCCTGCAAGTGGGGTTAAACAATTCCTGCAGCACTTTTAACCCCGAGTTTTCCATGGAAATCTGCAGCCAGAACAGGGAGGGCTCAGAGTTTAGGGATGCTTTGCTCTGGGTTTGGATAATTCAGGAAACGAGGGTTCATTTGGGACACGAGGGTTAATTTGGGATCCTAGGGTAAATTTGGGATAGGAGGGTTGATTTGGGATCTGAGGGTTAATTTGGGATCTGGAGGTTAATTTGGGATCTGAGGGTTGATTTGGGATCTGGAGGTTGATTTGGGACACAAGGGTTAATTTGGGATGCAAGGGTTAATTTGGGATAGGAGGGTTAATTTCGGATATGAGGGTTATTTTGGGATATGAGGGTTAAATTGGGATCCCAGGGTTAACTTGGGACACAAGGGTTAATCTGGGATCTGGGAGTTAATTTGGGAACTGGGGGTTAATTTGGGAACTGGGGACTAATTTGGGATCTGAGGGTTAATTTGGGATCTGGGAGTTAATTTGGGAACTGGAGACTAATTTGGGATCTGAGGGTTAATTTGGGACCCAAAGGTTAATTTGGGACATGAGGGTTAATTTGGGATCCTAGGGTAAATTTGGGATATGAGGGTTAATTTGGGATCTGAGGGTTAATTTGGGATATGAGGGTTATTTTGGGATCTGGAGGTTAATTTGGGATCCCAGGGTTAATTTGGGATCCAAGGGTTCAGATCTCGGATCCCTGCCGGGTTTTGGTGTCAGATCAGGACTCCAGCACAGGTTCTGTCCCTCAGGGAGGGTGAAACCCTCTGGACTGGAACACCAGGAATCCCAGAGAACCCAAATCCAGGGATTGGAGAACCCTCCAGACTGGAACACCAGGAATTCCAGAGAACCCAAATCCAGGGATTGGAGAACCCTCTAGACTGGAACACCAGGAATTCCAGAGAACCCAAATCCAGGGATTGGAGAACCATCCTGGAGTCTCATTGACTGGAATCCATGGATGAGCTGGGATAGAGGGACATGGGACAGGACACAGAACCCACAGAGGCTCCACTCCAGCAGCAAGTGAGAAAAACATTCCAGGAATTGTCCCTAAGATTCCACTGCTGCCACCAGCGATGGCTCTGCTCCAATCCAGCCCAGGAAAAGGGAGCTGGAGAAAACTGGAGCTGCTGCAACAAACCCAGGGGACATCAGGGAGCTGCTCCAGGGCTGGAGCCAGGCTGTGAGAGCTGGGAATGTTCCCCTGGAGAAGGGAAGGCTCCAGGCAGAGCTCAGAGCCCCTTGCAGGGCCTGAAGGGGCTCCAGGAGAGCTGGAGAGGGACCGGGGACAAGGCCTGGAGGGACAGGACACAGGGAATGGCTTCCCACTGGGAAAGGGGAGATTGGGCTGGGATCTTGGCAAGGAATTGCTGTGTGGGAGGGTGGGGAGGGGCTGGAATGGAATGAACCAGTGCCATTTTCCTGAGGTGCTGCTGGGAGAAGGGGCCATGGGGGCTCCTCCATGGGGGCTCCTCCATGGTCCTGGCCAGGTGGACCCGGGGGTCCTGTGGCCACTGCCCCTCCCCCACTGCTCTTCATCACCACGGACAGCGGCCACTGCCCACCCTGGGACAGGGACAGGGACAGGGATGGGGACAGACCCGTGCTGCCCACCCCCAGCCGCAGGGTCACCCCTCCCGTGACATCACCAAGCTGCCTGGTGCCACCACCACACCCAGGGATGGGATTCACCTGCCCGAGATGGGTCAGAACCATGGAATGGTTTGGGATGGAAGGGACCTTAAATCCCATCCCATTCCATCCCATCCCATCCCATCCCATCCCATCCCATCCCATCCCATCCCATCCCATCCCATCCCATCCATGGGCAGGGACACCTCCCACAGTCCCAAGCTGTTCCAAGCCCCAGTGTCCAACCTGGTCTTGGACACTGCCAGGGATCCAGGGGCAGCCACAGCAAATCTGAGAATTCCATTCCAGCCCCTCCCCACCCTCCCAGACAGCAATTCCTTCCCAATTTCCCACCCAAATATCCACTTTTCCAATCTGAAGCCATTCCCTGTGTCCTGTCCCTCTGCTGGGACACACTGGGACGGGCAGTTCTCAATCCTTGGCCTCTCTGCTGAGTTTGGTAACAGGAATAGGCATAAAACCACAAAACAACCGGATTTTGAGGCACATCCCACGTTCTCCAGCCTCTTCTGCACCTTCAGAACTCCCCCACGAGTGAGGAGCAAACCCCCTGAGGCACCAGAGCCACCCCACACTGCCCAGTGCCCCAGGTACCTCTTCCTCCTCATCCTCATCCTCCACATCCAGGATCCCCGAGTCCTGCTCCGACATGGGGCTGGTGTTCTTCACCTCCAGCTCGGAGCTGGCGCTGAATTCCTTCTTGGATTTCTTCCCCCCGCTAATCCTGGGCTGCTGGGACACGATGTTGTCCAGGTTTCTCTGCTGCTGTGCCTAGAAGGAAAAAAAAACAACCAAACAGATTTCACCTGGGGTTTAATTTGGTTTTCAGGCACAAGGCGCAGAAAATCACGAGAGAGGGACAAAGGAGGCCGGAGGCGCCGCGCGCTCGGCGGAATTCCGACACGTCGCCTTCTCCCCAGCCCAGATATTCCCAGATCCATTTGCAGAGCAGGCTGGGGATTATGCAACAGCCCAACCACGCTCCTGGCTCCTTCCAAACCCCAGCAGCCGCGGCCCCCGTGCTGCCACATTGATCCGTTTACGGCCCAGCTGCGGCGACGCTGGCCCGCGGGCCATGTGGTGACTGTCACAGGGACCTCCTGAACCGCCGGAGCTGCTCCCCTTCTCCAGCACTAAACATTCCACATCTGGGCCCCAGAGGTTCCTGAAAGCATTTTTGTGGGAGCCCGGCAGGGTTTAATTGCACGTCGTTGATGTGCGGAATGAGCTGTAAAAGGTACTCAAGGACAAAAGGGATGGAGGGGTGGGAGCACGCGGAGCCATTCCAGGGATTTTGGGGCTGTCTGGCAGTGGCCGTCACTGCCTGTGCGAAAATTCCCTGTTTTTCCCTTGATATGGAGCACAATAAAGTGGTTCAGCCCTGATTGTTCAGGAGTTGATCAAGTCCAAACCGAAGGACAAGGAGTGGGAACAGCACGGACACCCTGGGGGTCTCCAGGGCCAAATCCCAGCCAAAAGCAGGGAAAAAAGGCCCAATCCCGTGGATGTGGAGGTGATGGACATGTGGGTTCCTATGCTGGAGTGACTGGAGAATAAACACCCGGAAAACCTGGAATTTATGCGGATTTAGACACAGATTTAGAGGATCCTGCCCATATTTTGCAGTGGGATTTTTATGCATCAGGAGAAAGATGTGTGGGAATCATGGAATCACAGACGGGACCTCAAGGATCCTCTCATTCCATGGGCAAGGACAACTTCCACGAGTCCAGGTGGCTCCTGGACGTTCTGGAATTCTGTGATTCCATGAGGTGGCAAAAGGGGCCCATCCCCTTCCCTGTGGGAATGTGACAGCCTGGATTTAGAGGGAAGCAGGAAAACCATAAATCCTGTTGGAGATCCAACTTTCAGCAACACCAAATTAATAAGTAACATTATTAATTACTATTAAAAATCAATAATTAGTAATTACTTCTGCTTCCTGAACTGCAGAGAGCACAAAGCTTTATCCATGTGCAAACCTCCCAAATCATTTCCTTTTCAACAAAGTTTCGATATCCCAAAAAATCCCCAAAAATTCAGGAGCAGCTTTGATTTTTGCCAGCTTTGGATTCCCTCCTTGGGATGCAAAACCCCACCAGGGACCAAGCACTGGAGTAATTCCTACATCTGAGGAGTATTGAAATCCGGGTATGGATATTCCATTCCTTGGAAAATCCAGGTATGGACATCCCATTCCTTGGAAAATCCACGTAGGGATATCCCATTCCTTGGAAAATCCATGTAGGGATATCCCATTCCTTGGAAAATGCACCTCAAAGTGTTCCTCACCCCAAGCAAACACAACTAGCTCCAAATTAATTAACGAGCTGGGTAATTGATAACAAAGTTCCGTGTACAGAGCTGCCCCTGGAGGCGGCAGCAGCGGGAACTGGAGCGAATCCTTGGATCGGGATTATCCTTGCGGGATGAGTTATCCCACAGCACAACCTTGACCTCTAGTGGTTGGAAAGCAGGAGCAGCCCTGGAGTTCATTTACTCCGAGCGCTCCTCCCAGCCGAGCCAGGGCACTCCCAGCCCATCCCTTTAAAGAGATCTCTTCAGGGATGGATCCCAACAATGGGAATTTTTGCAACGCGGCCCCACAGGGGAAGGTCTGGGTGGACACTGCCCGGGACAAAGTCCTGCTCCCGACAAAGTCAGGACTCGGAGCCGTTGGGGAGAAGGGGAGCTTTTGGCACTGGGAATGTCGGGCTCTATGGAAAGGCCTTGCGACATCCCATAAAGGGAATTAGGACTTCAAAAAGGGGCGGGAGCGCTCGGTCCTTCAGAAGAGAACACAACAAAGGGTCGGGACTTGGGCCCACCCTCGGGCCCGCCCAGCGCTGACACGACTTTCCCAAGCCAGGCCTAATGAAGTTATAACCCTGAACCCACTGGAAATTCCCCCAAAAGCAAGCCCAGCGCGCTCGTTAAACCCTCCGGTTTATGTAATCCTGCTCCTTCTGGAGAGGGGAGAATCAAAGAGTGGGAAAAGGCGCAGTTTTGGAAGGAGCACTGAGCTGGGGACGGATCATTAAGCAGGGCGGAGCGGGCCCGGAGCGCTCGGGCGGTCATGGGAGAGGGAAATGTGGGATAACGAGCTGGAGGAGGCTCCTGCCAGCCCTGGACTCCTCTGCCCCAGCCCTCGGCATGAAACACTCGGGATTTCGGGCTGGACACGGAATTGGTGTCACCAAGGATCCATGGAAGTGTTTTCCGAGGATCCCCGCCCTCTCTTTTCCAACAGGGATTGATGTTCCTTCAGTCCAGCTCTGCTGTGGGAGCGCAGCAGGACGTGGCCAGGTGTCAGGATCGATGGGATCCAAACCAAATATTGATAAGAGCTAATAAAGTCCAGTTATTTGGAAATCAAGGAAATCTGTCCCTCCGGCATCGCTCCAGGACAAGGAGCCCCACGTGGAATTCACCCCCACCACGCTTTGATTTTGCACTTTTAATGCAAATGAACTGATTTATCAAAAGATGAATTTTGATCTGGAATAAAGTCCAAGGATCTGCTGGGAAAAATCACAGAATTCCAGAATGGTTGTGGTCGGAAGAGACCTTAAAGCCCATGGGGACACCTTCCGCTATCCCAAGGTGCTCCCAGCCCTGTCCAGCCTGGCCTTGGACACTTCCAGGGATCCAGGGGCAGCCACAGCAAATCTGGGAATTTGTGCCAGGGCCTTCCCACCTTCTGAATGGAAAAAAAAAGGGAAAAAAATGCATTTCCCAACTCCCAGATATCCTAAAAAGCAGCCAGAGGATGCTCCCCATGGCACAGGAGGTTTCCAGCCCACCAGGAGCAATGCGGACATTGAGGAATCTTCACCCTTTGGGATTTTTGTGGGAACAGTTTTAAATTAGGCGAGATTTTCCAGGGATTTCTGCCGGAATGGCCTCACATTCAGGCAGGGGAGGTTTGTTCCCTTTCTTTTCTGGGAACACCGGAGCCAAATCCCGACAGGCGATGGGCACACCCTGGCTGCAGCAGGAGCCCGGAATGGAGGAGTGATCCTGGACCCAGGCACACTCCAGAAGGAACGGGAATGGCTTTTCCATCTCCAGGAGGGCATTCCCAACCCCCAGCTCCCGGCAGGAAACGATCTGGACTGAGCTGACCTGCAAGTGAGAAATATCGAATTTTCTGCAGCTTCGAGGTTTCGGTTTCACCGTGAGGGAAAGAAAGGCAGAGCTGGGGGGAGGCCCGGAGGAAGCAGCTCCGGAGAAATTCGGGATTATCCTGAGGAACTCCCTGCTCCCAGCTCATTCCCAGCAGCTCCCCGGGCCGGGGTGCAGCGGAACAACCCTTGCATGGATTTGCTGTGGCACAGGAAGGATCAAACCCGACCTGCAGAGGAGCTCTGGGGGGTTTGGGGGGGTCTGTTCCCCAAAAAGGCTCTGGAGGAGCCCAGGGAAGAGGCCCCACATCATCCAGGGTGCCCTCGGAAAACCGACGGAGCCGGGGCTGGGGGAGGCCCAAAGCCCTCAGGGGATGGCAAATCCAACCCAAAATCCCCCCAACTTTTGGTGTGGTTTCCATGAAAGCGAGGCCAGTTTGGGGTTATCCTGTGGAATTCCCTCTGTTATCCAGGACCGTCAATCCCGGTTCACTCTGCTCCATGGGAACAAGAAAAGGCAGGAGAGCCAAGGCCTGTCCATAGCTGATGTGTTTAGGAATAAAACACGAAATTTTGGGTCCATGGAAGTGAAGTCCCCTCCAAGCACAGCCACTTCCCTCTTCCACAGCAGCCTGGCAGACCAGGAGCAGCGCCATCACTCCACCAGGGCAGCATTCCCAGCTCCTGATGGGAATTCTCTTTCCGGAGAAGCAAAGGACCCTTCCCACCTCCAGGCCAGGCCCAGGTCAGTGACCCACGTTTGGGAACAGACATTTGGTCATCAGGCACTGCAGGAGAGTTCAGGAGATCTTGGGGCACCCTGGGACAGTGGGAAGTGTCCCTGCCCATGGCAGGGGTGGCACTGGATGGGATTTGAAGTCCCTTCCAACCCAAACCGTTCTGGGATTCAAAGCCCTCAGCAGGAAGGATTTTCCTCAGCATTCCAGGATCCACCCTGAAAAAGCTCCCACAAGCTTGGGAACAGCAACTCCACCTTCTCCACCCATCCCAACCCAACCGACCCAAGCCGGAGCTGAATTTTCTGTAGTTGAACTTTTCAGAGCTGAGTCTTCTAAAGCAACTCAACCCCTCGAGACTGAGGGACCCCGGCCCCAAACCTGCACCCCACTGCCATGGAGTCATTCCCAATGCCACGGGAACATTCCCAATGCCACGGGAACATTCCCAATGCCGTAGAGTCATTCCCAGAGCCATGGAGTTATTCCCGACACCATGGGATCATTCCCAGAGCCATGGAGTCATTCCCAACACCATGGTGTCATTCCCAATGCCATGGGATCATTCCCAGCACCGTGGGATCATTCCCAACGCCATGGAATCATTCCCAACGCCGTGGGATCATTCCCAACACCGTGGGATCATTCCCAACGCCGTGGGATCATTCCCAACGCTCTGGGATCATTCCCAACACCGTGGGATCATTCCCAATGCCATGGGATCACTCCCAACACCGTGGGATCATTCCCAACACCGTAGGATCATTCCCAACACCGTGGGATCATTCCCAACGCCGTGGGATCACTCCCAACACCGTAGGATCATTCCCAACACCGTAGGATCACTCCCAACACCGTGGGATCATCCCCAACCGTGGGATCATTCCCAATGGTGCGGGATCATTCCCAACGCCGTGGGATCATCCGTCCCGATCATCCCAACGCCGTGGGCGGGATCATTCCCAACGCCGTGGGATCATTCCCAACGCCATGGGATCATTCCCAATGCCGTGGGATCATTCCCAACGCCGTGGGATCATTCCCAACGTTGTGGGATCATTCCCAATGCCATGGGATCACTCCCAACGCCGTGGGATCATTCCCAACGCCATGGGATCATTCCCAATGCCGTGGGATCATTCCCAACGCCGTGGGATCATTCCCAACGTTGTGGGATCATTCCCAATGCCATGGGATCACTCCCAACGCCGTGGGATCATTCCCAACGCCATGGGATCATTCCCAACGCCGTGGGATCATTCCCAACGCCATGGGATCATTCCTAACGTCATGGGATCATTCCCAGAGCATGCCAGGGCCTCCTCCAGGCTCTGCCTCCAGAGCCACCCTACGGAAAAGTTGTTTCCCCACCTCCAGGAGGAAGGAGCTCCTTTCAAACTCCAACATGGTTATTTTTATAATTCACCTTCTTTTCCGCGCCCGTTCGCAGACGCTCGAGCCTCACCTCCCCTCACCTCCACCCACCAGTGTTTACTTTTGAGCAGAATCTAATTAGGTTTTTCCTGATGAGACACGAGATAAGGCCCGGGGAGGAGGGGTTGATGATTTAAACGGAGCGATGATTTAAAGGTTGGCTTCGGTGGTTTTGATTAGTTCCTGCTGCGATGCTTTCGCAGACCCCTCTAATGGGCTGAGACACCGCGTTTTCAAATATCATTCCCCGATATCCCTAGGAATGGGATACATATTCCTTAAACAATCTCAGGGAAGAAAAGAAGGGGAAAAAAAAAAAAAAAGCAGCAGCAAAGCAGACTGGCCACGGGGGGAGGAAAAAAAGAAAGAACGTTAATAAAAAATGACAGTAGGGCTGGAGCCCTGCCAGAGAGCCATTCCAAAGTTCTAAAATCCCCCTGGGATCAGATAAAAGCAGGGATTATTATTGCAAGGTGTAAACTCAACACACGGCCACAGCTCCTGCTTTGAGTTTGCCCGCGGAGCCGGCGCGGGTGGGACGAGGAGGGGCTCGGCCTCTGCCGTGCCCGGTGCTAACTCGTTATCAGAGCAGACAATTTGTTGGAGGTTTGGCTGACAAAGCTCTCCCTCGGCTCAGGAAACGAGGCCCAACAATGGGAGGGTTTTTTTTGAACTCCAGTCCGGGTCATGAAGTAAAAGCAGTTTGGAAATGCAGCACTGGATGGGTTTGTTCTCCCCGGCGCCCTGCACAGACTCGGCCTCAACTCCCCACTCCTCATTCCCTAAAATGTCTCTTCCACCTTGGCCCATCCAGAGCTAAAATCCACCTCAGGAGCTGATATCCCTAAACATCAATTTTCCTCAAATCCAAGTTTTTGGCATCAAGTGTGCGATGAGGAAAACGCAATTCCCTCTTTGCTTTGCTCTCACCCAATGATTTACCCTGCTCCCGCTCCTTTTCCCAACCTGGACTTAATCCAGGACTAATTCCATGGATTTTACAGCTCACTATTCTCTGGCCAGCACAGCAGGACCCCACCGGATCCCAACAATTCCTGTTTGTGCTGCCCCTGAATCCCTGGAAGTTTCCAAGGCCAGGCTGGATGGGGCTTGGAGCACCTTGGGATAGGGGAAGGTGTTGGGGTTGGAAGGGGATGGGACTTCAGGTCCCTTCCAACACAAACCATTCCACCTGGAGAAGGGAAGGCTCCAGGCAGAGCTCAGAGCCCCTTGCAGGGCCTGAAGGGGCTCCAGGAGAGCTGGAGAGGGACTGGGGACAAGGCCTGGAGGGACAGGACCCAGGGAATGGCTTCCCACTGGGAAAGGGGAGATTGGGCTGGGATCTTGGCAAGGAATTGCTGTGTGGGAGGGTGGGGAGGGGCTGGGCTGGAATTCCCAGATTTGCTGTGGCTGCCCCTGGATCCCTGGCAGTGCCCAAAGCCAGGCTGGATCCACCTGGGACAGTGGGAGGTGTCCCTGCCATGGAACTGGATGGAATTAAACCCATGGGATGAGCTCAGTCATATTTACATCCTCGGAGCTCATTCAGAAATTGGGGTGATTCAGCTTTTTACACAAAACCGATTAAACCTCAGCTGGGTTTTGGGGGGAGGCTGCTCAGCCCAGCACTGGGAGAAGGGAACGATCCAGACTCTCCCTTCCAAGGAAAGCTTTATCACACGAGCATTGATAAAAAGCCTTGGGCAACCACAGCCCCCGGGTCAGCTGCGTGAAAAAAAAGCCACTTTTGAAGAAGCCCTTTATGGACAAAGTGTTGATTTACACTTCTGTGGGATCCAGATCTGTGGGCAGCTTCAAAGGCAGCTCAGCCGAGCGATTACAGAGTTTATTTATCACATTTATGCGCGGCGGAGGAGCCGAGAATGAGCTCAGGGGGCTGAAGGCAGCAGCAGCAGCAGGAGGAGGAGGAGGATGGGTGTTCCACAGGGAATTTCAAACACAAGAAAGGCCTCGGCCTGACAACTCCGCAGCTCAGGGCTCTGCTCCACCAGCCCAAGCTCTTGGGCAGGTAAATGCTTTACAACCTGGAGATTCTCTGATTGGCCTCTCCCAATGGTTTAAAATTCCTTTTCCAGCTGGGAGTACCCCTGGATGAAATCCCCCGCCCCAGGAGCTGCTCTGACCCCGGGCTGGTTTAACCCTGCCCGAGGAGGCTCCTCTCACCCCGTGAGACACATCCGTGACTCAAAGCCGCACTGGCAACTCCCACACGTCGGTTTAAACCTCTCCTCGCTCTTAATTGGGACCCAATCAAAGCCCTGACTAAGAGAGGGAGCAGCAGAGGAATCAAAACCAAAACTGGTCACAGGTGAGAGGGTCCCGCGTTCACCCAGCCCGGCCTGGGATGACTCAGGAGCACCCAACCATGCAGGAGCTCTCTCAGGGAATTGGGATTGCTCTCCAAGCCAGGCTTTGTTCCAACACGCTCCCTGACAAGCAAGGCATGGCACAGGGAACAGGGCTCAGGGTTGTTTTTTTCCAGGGAAACTGTTAAAAAGGAGAAATCCAGGCAAAAGGCTTTGTTTCCTCGGGAAAACAAAAACAGAAGGGATTTAAGCTGGAGAGGAGAGGGGGGGGAGCTAAAGGGACAAATTCAGGTTTTAACTTAAGGACACTCTACCAGAGAATTGTAGAATTAAAAAATCAGGTAGTTCATGGAATCAAGGAGTGGTTTGGGTTGGAAAAGACCTTGAAGCTCATCCCATTCCATTTTTTCCATGAGCAGGGACACCTTCCACTCTTCCAGGTTACCCTGAGCCTTTCCCTGCCCTCAAACCCCTCTGGGGACCCTCCAGGTGCTGTCCCCACCTTTGACTTCACCCAGGGAAGGTGGGACCCTCAGCCCTCTGGATATTCAGCATGAAAGCATCCATGGATTAAATCTCACTGAAGGGGGAAGGTGCTGGGCTGGAATTCCCAGGGTTTCATCCAGGGGGAGTTCTGGAGAAACCATCCAAGTGTGCCCAGCCTGGAGCTGCCCCTGTCCCAGCTCTGACCCCGCACAGAGCCCTCACTCCAACCACGAGGTCTGAACAGCCCGACTCCAACATTTCCCAACGGTTTTCCTCTCATTTTCCCTTCCCACCGCTGCTTTCCTGAGGAATATCCTGCCTGATATCCCTGTTTTCTGTGGCAGGAGCTGCTCCCTCAGCCGTGGAGCAGACAGGGATTATCGCTCATGGATGTTCCCATTCTCCTTGACCACCCTGACCCTCACAAAGCTCCCCAGGGAGTCACCCCAGCCTGGCCTGGGATGGAATCCTTGGATCCTGCTGTCCGTGGGAATTCCTAAAGTGCTGTTCCACCCCCTCGCTGGGCCCGGGCACTGGGAGATAAGGTTCCTTTCAAGATTCTGCTTTTGTTTCCCTTTATCAGCCTGAGCTGGAGTTTTGAAGGACTCTGAGGGACTGGCCACGGTCAGGGCACCTCCCTGAGCTGGTCCCGATTCTCCTGGAACTCAGGGACGCAGTAAATCCCAGGAAAAGCCCAGTGGGGTCAATCCTGGACCTTGCTCCACCTTCCACTGTCCCAGGCTGCTCCAAGCCCCAATGTCCAGCCTGGCCTTGGGCACTGCCAGGGATCCAGGGGCAGCCACAGCAAATCTGGGAATTCCAGCCCAGCCCCTCCCCACCCTCCCACACAGCAATTCCTTGCCAAGATCCCAGCCCTATCTCCCCTTTCCCAGTGGGAAGCCATTCCCTGTGTCCTGTCCCTCCAGGCCTTGTCCCCAGTCCCTCTCCAGCTCTCCTGGAGCCCCTTCAGGCCCTGCAAGGGGCTCTGAGCTCTGCCTGGAGCCTTCCCTTCTCCAGGGGAACATTCCCAGCCTCCCAGCCTGGCTCCAGAGCAGAGGGGCTCCAGCCCTGGAGCAGCTCCGGGGCCTCCTCTGGGCTCTCTCCAGCAGCTCCAGGTCCTTGTGCTGTCGGAATCCCCAGGGCTGGGGCAGCTCTGCAGGTGGGCTCTCACCTCAGGGGGCTCAGGGACACAATTCCCACCTTTCCTTTGGGATCAGCCCAGGCCTGGGGGGGGGTCTGGTCTGGGCCATTCCAGCCTCATCCACAACATCCCAAATCCTCCTCCCAGGGCTGCTCCCAGTCCCTTCCTTCTCCTCCCAGCCTGGAGTTGTGCTGGGATTGCCCTGACCCAGGTGCAGCTCCAGCCCTGGCCTGGCTGAACTTCCTGAGGTTCTGTCCCGGCTCTTTGGGAGTGACCCCCCAGCCCATCCCTAATCCCTGAGTGTCCATCTGTCCATCCCTGTCTGTCCAGTCTGGAGACAGGGATCTCGTGTGGGACAGAACCAAATGCTCTGCACAGACCCCCGTGGATCTTTCAGCCCTTTTTCCCTTTTCCATCAAAACCTTAGGAGAAATTTGGGAAAGGATCAGTGAAAAGCTGAACCCTAAAACCCAGAGAACCCCAAGCATCCCGTTCACCCCAGGAGCAGCAGCACCTCCACCTTCAGGAGAGTTTAAAAACATTATTTTAAAGAAAGAAGGATGAATCCTCCTTGGAACAAAGCCCTTTTCATTCCGTTAGGGAATAACCCCTCTGGTTTTTTTGATGAGAAACCCACAAAGCAGCTGCCAAAGGGGCTGAGCCACCACGAGCGGAGAACAAAACGGCTTTTTCAGGAATAATCATCTTCCCCAGGATCCCCGAGCTTCGGGGAGCAGCAGGAGAAAGCAGAGCATGATTTGGTTAGTGCTGGTTTTAATTAATCACAGAATTAGCCAGGCCCTGCCTCCCCCAGCACGGTGACTTTAAGGAAAATTTAATCCCGATATGAAAAGTTTCAAGTTCAATTTCATTTCGCTGCCTTCCCTTCACAAAGATCCCTCTGATAATGAGAGATATTCTGTCGATAAATACATTTTTTTCCTAAGCACTGGGGCGTGAGGGTTGGGGATTTAGAGAGGAGATTACGGCGGAGAAAAATGAAATTATACATTCAGCACTCGGCGCTGCTCTCCAAAACCAACTCTCCCAACTGAAACCACTTCTTGTGGTCTTTTTTAACATAAAAATGAACTTAGTCAACACATTACATAATTCTCCTCTCCCACAGTTTGTTCCCAGGATTTTGCTCCCTGCATCCATCGCTAATATTTCACTCGCACCACAATTTTTAGGACGGAGCCTAAAAAGATTTGAAGTCCGGAGCCATAAATCAAAACCTGATCTCATCTCGCTGCTGTAAATTCGCTTCATGCTCAGCCTTGAAAGCACCACAAGTTATTGCAGAATTCAAATTATGCTTTCAAAAATAATAATAAAAAAAAAAATCCCCGTGTTCTGAGTGCTCCAGCCTTTGAATCCAGCACCAGGAATATCGAGCACGTCCCAAATCCGTTATTCCCTGGACGTGATCTGCCCTCTAAAGGCGTCTGGGGAAACTACAGAGAGGCTTCTTTAGGTGTAAAAAAAGCCCTGGAAGGGTCTGATTTTCCTTTTCTTTCCCTCCCCAGTCTCTCCCCCTGTCCAGCCACCCAGGATGGTCCCAGGCTCAGCTTAACCAGGCTCGGTCTCAGCTCAGCTCAGGCAGGGCCATCCCTCAATTCAAGGAAAACTCCACAGGACAGAGCCTGGATCTCCCTCTGAACGCTGAGGCATAAACAGGATTTAATCCAGGCCTAATTCCGGGTTGATTTTACAGTTCAGTGTTTCCTGGCCAGGACAAGGGAACAGCTGTGGCAGAAGGATCTCACCAGATTCCCAAAAATTCCTGTTTATGCTGCCCCTCAATCCCTGGGAGTGTCCAAGGAAAGGTTGGATGGGGTTTGGAGCACCCTGGGATAGGGGAAGGTGTTGGGGTTGGAATGGGATGGGATTTGAGGTCCCTTCCAACACAAATCTGGAGAAGGGAGGATTCCAGGAAGAGCTCAGAGAGCTGGAGAGGGATTGGGGACAAGGCCTGGAGGGACAGGACACAGGGAATGGCTTCCCACTGGGAAAGGGGAGATTGGGCTGGGATCTTGGCAAGGAATTGCTGTGTGGGAGGGTGGGGAGGGGCTGGGCTGGAATTCCCAGATTTGCTGTGGCTGCCCCTGGATCCCTGGCAGTGCCCAAGGCCAGGTTGATCCACCTGGGAGAGTGGGAGGTGTCCCTGCCCGTGGATGGAGTGGGATTTAAGGTCCATTCCCACCCAAATCATTCCAGGATTCCACATTTGGCCCAACAATTCCAAAAAATCCCTTTAGTAGCATTTTGCCCTCAAAATGTTGCTGTCTCCATCTAAAACAAGGAGTCCACCCCAGCTGGAGCACGGAAGGCTGGAATTCTGCTCCTCATTCCACAGGACACAACATCTGCAGCCATTCCAAGCCCTTGGAGCCACCAGCAATTCCAGGCTCACAAACATCCCTGGGATGCAACGGACTGGGGGGGATCTGGAGCCTCTTCCTCCCAATCCAAACATCATCCCTGACATCCCAACAAAAAGCAAGGGATGGGAAAGCCCAGCAGAGACATCCACGAGATCTGAGCAGGAATCAACCCATGGAACTGCTGGAGCTGTTCCAGGGATGGATTAGGTTGGATTTCAGGGAAAGATTCCTCATCCAGAGGGTGCTGGGCACTGCCCAGTCTCCCCAGGGATTGCTCACATTCCCAAACCTGCCAGAACTCCAGGAGTGTTTGGAAAACCTTCCCAGGGATGCCCAGGGTGGGGTTGTTGGGGTGTCTGTGCTGGATCCATGATCCTGTGGAGATTCCACGATTCCCTGATCTTCTCCCCATTCCTGCCCATGCATAAACCCCACCGTAATTCCCGCGGGCTGGAGCTGGAATCGAACATTCCCAGATGAATTCCATCCTTCCCAGAGCCGATGTTTTCCCAGCCACGCTGAGTCCATGCACTGCAATTCCTGCCAGGACAGCGGGGAGCCAAGGAGGAGCCCCAGGGGAACCTCAGGAGGGAAAACCTCAACATGGGCACAGAAATTCCCACCACAAAATACCCTGGAATGCCATAATTCCCTCTTTGTGTGACTACCCTGTCCCAGTTTTTCACCTGTACGGAATCATGGAATCATCCAGGTTTGAAAGGATCTCCCAGAGCATCAAATCCAACCTTCCAACACCCCCACCACCACTAAATCCCAATTTTTCAGCACTTCCAAGGGTGGTGACTCCCTTGTCCCAGTGCTGGATCCCTTTCCTAGGCCAGGAATGGGATTTGGGATCCCAAAACCTCCACAGCTCCAGGAATTCTCCCTCTGGAATCCCTGCACCAGGATCCCGGATGGGAATCAGGGTGTGACACCCCAAAGGGTCCCACACATCCCTGCGAGTTGTTGTCCCCAACCTGGACTGGGATTTTTGCCCCAACTCCTGCCAGGGATGTTTCACATCCCATTCCAACGGCTCCAGAGAAGGATTTTGTGCTGAATTCCAGCCGAATTCCCTGAAGTCACCACTGGGTCCATAAATCAGGACATTCTG
This sequence comes from Eopsaltria australis, assembly GCA_034509425.1. Lineage (NCBI taxonomy): Eukaryota > Metazoa > Chordata > Aves > Passeriformes > Petroicidae > Eopsaltria > Eopsaltria australis. Next base: position 88,254 of record JAVTVJ010000879.1, on the reverse strand, counting down.
GTGACAAACTCCCCTCACGGAACATCTGGGACACACGAGAGGAGCCCGACCTTGGGGGCATTTTTGTTTCAAAGCTCCAGTTCTGCCTCTCCTCCCAAAAATCCATTTTTTTGGGAATCTTCAGGAGAACGCCCAGTTTCCAGCCAGTCATTCCTGGCCCTATTAAAGCCCTTTATGACGACTTGGATCGAAAATTCCAACCCCTTCCCACATTCCCACAGTGCCAACAGCAACCAAGGGATGGCAGGGAAAAATGGGGGAAAAGGGGAAAATGGGAAAAATGGGAAAAAAGGGGAGAGGGAGAGGATTTCAGCAGGCTGGGAAAGGGAATTGCCATTGCTGCCCGAATTTTAATCCTGCACCAAAAAATTCCACAGGCTCCCAAAAAACTCCTCAGCACCTTCATCCTTCTTTGAGCATCACAGGGAATTAATTTTATTAATTCCCAGTTCCAGAGGGCAGGGATGGGTGGGATTTTGGGAAGGAATTCCTGACTGGGAGGGTGAGGAGGGGCTGGGCTGGAATTCCCAGATTTGCTGTGGCTGCCCCTGGATCACTGGGAATGTCCAAGGCCAGGTTGGACCTGGGAGGGTGGAATTGGGTGGGACTGGATGGGATTTAAGGTCCCTTCCCACCCAAACCATTCCATGAGGATCCCAACCAGCAATAACTCGGGATTTAGGAAGAATTCCAGAATCCTACAATCATTAGGGTTGGAAAAGTCCTCCAAGATCCTCCAGTCCCACCTGTGTCCATCCCCACCTGAATCCCTCATCCCAACACACCAGGGATGCTCCCATGGGAACAGCCAATCCTTACTTTATGGACACCGCAAAGAAATCCCGGCTCAAAAATAACATAAAAACAATAAAAAGAATAAAATCCAAATGATCCCAACCCCACAGCCAAGGGTGGGATTTGCAGGATCGAAATTCCCTGGACAATCAGCAGAGCCACTGCCAGCCCTTCCCTGGCCACCAGTCTGGGACCTTCATGGCCACCAGTCTGGATCCTGCCCTGGCCACCAGTCTGGGACCTTCCCTGGCCACCAGTCTGGATCCTCCCTGGCCACCAGTCTGGATCCTCCCTGGCCACCAGTCTGGATCCTTCCCTGGCCACCAGTCTGGATCCTTCATGGCCACCAGTCTGGGACCTTCATGGCCACCAGTCTGGGACCTTCCCTGGCCACCAGTCTGGATCCTTCATGGCCACCAGTCTGGATCCTCCCTGACCACCAGTCTGGATCCTCCCTGGCCACCAGTCTGGATCCTTCCCTGGCCACCAGTCTGGATCCTCCCTGGCCACCAGTCTGGGACCTTCATGGCCACCAGTCTGGGACCTTCATGGCCACCAGTCTGGATCCTTCATGGCCACCAGTCTGGATCCTCCCTGGCCACCAGTCTGGATCCTTCATGGCCACCAGTCTGGATCCTTCATGGCCACCAGTCTGGATCCTTCCCTGGCCACCAGTCTGGGACCTTCATGGCCACCAGTCTGGATCCTCCCTGGCCACCAGTCTGGATCCTCCCTGGCCACCAGTCTGGATCCTTCATGGCCACCAGTCTGGATCCTGCCCTGGCCACCAGTCTGGGACCTTCATGGCCACCAGTCTGGATCCTTCCCTGGCCACCAGTCTGGATCCTTCATGGCCACCAGTCTGGATCCTTCATGGCCACCAGTCTGGATCCTTCATGGCCACCAGTCTGGATCCTTCCCTGGCCACCAGTCTGGGACCTTCATGGCCACCAGTCTGGATCCTCCCTGGCCACCAGTCTGGATCCTCCCTGGCCACCAGTCTGGATCCTTCATGGCCACCAGTCTGGATCCTGCCCTGGCCACCAGTCTGGGACCTTCATGGCCACCAGTCTGGATCCTTCCCTGGCCACCAGTCTGGATCCTTCATGGCCACCAGTCTGGATCCTTCATGGCCACCAGTCTGGATCCTTCATGGCCACCAGTCTGGATCCTTCCCTGGCCACCAGTCTGGGACCTTCATGGCCACCAGTCTGGATCCTCCCTGGCCACCAGTCTGGATCCTCCCTGGCCACCAGTCTGGATCCTTCATGGCCACCAGTCTGGATCCTGCCCTGGCCACCAGTCTGGGACCTTCATGGCCACCAGTCTGGATCCTTCCCTGGCCACCAGTCTGGATCCTTCATGGCCACCAGTCTGGATCCTTCATGGCCACCAGTCTGGATCCTCCCTGGCCACCAGTCTGGATCCTTCATGGCCACCAGTCTGGATCCTGCCCTGGCCACCAGTCTGGATCCCCCCTGGCCACCAGTCTGGATCCTTCATGGCCACCAGTCTGGATCCTCCCTGGCCACCAGTCTGGATCCTCCCTGGCCACCAGTCTGGGACCTTCATGGCCACCAGTCTGGATCCTTCCCTGGCCACCAGTCTGGATCCTTCATGGCCACCAGTCTGGGACCTTCATGGCCACCAGTCTGGATCCTTCCCTGGCCACCAGTCTGGATCCTTCCCTGGCCACCAGTCTGGATCCTTCATGGCCACCAGTCTGGATCCTCCCTGGCCACCAGTCTGGATCCTTCCCTGGCCACCAGTCTGGATCCTTCATGGCCACCAGTCTGGATCCTCCCTGGCCACCAGTCTGGGACCTTCATGGCCACCAGTCTGGATCCTTCATGGCCACCAGTCTGGATCCTTCATGGCCACCAGTCTGGGACCTTCCCTGGCCACCAGTCTGGATCCCTCCCTGGCCACCAGTCTGGATCCTCCCTGGCCACCAGTCTGGGACCTTCCTGGCCACCAGTCTGGATCCTTCATGGCCACCAGTCTGGATCCTCCCTGGCCACCAGTCTGGATCCTTCATGGCCACCAGTCTGGATCCTCCCTGGCCACCAGTCTGGGACCTTCATGGCCACCAGTCTGGATCCTTCATGGCCACCAGTCTGGATCCTTCATGGCCACCAGTCTGGATCCTGCCCTGGCCACCAGTCTGGATCCTCCCTGGCCACCAGTCTGGATCCTCCCTGGCCACCAGTCTGGATCCTTCATGGCCACCAGTCTGGGACCTTCCCTGGCCACCAGTCTGGATCCTCCCTGGCCACCAGTCTGGGACCTTCATGGCCACCAGTCTGGATCCTCCCTGGCCACCAGTCTGGATCCTTCATGGCCACCAGTCTGGATCCTTCATGGCCACCAGTCTGGATCCTCCCTGGCCACCAGTCTGGATCCTTCATGGCCACCAGTCTGGATCCTGCCCTGGCCACCAGTCTGGATCCCCCCTGGCCACCAGTCTGGATCCTTCATGGCCACCAGTCTGGATCCTCCCTGGCCACCAGTCTGGATCCTTCCTGGCCACCAGTCTGGATCCTTCATGGCCACCAGTCTGGATCCTCCCTGGCCACCAGTCTGGATCCTTCATGGCCACCAGTCTGGATGGCCACCAGTCTGGGACCTTCATGGCCACCAGTCTGGATCCTTCATGGCCACCAGTCTGGATCCTTCATGGCCACCAGTCTGGATCCTTCATGGCCACCAGTCTGGATCCTTCCCTGGCCACCAGTCTGGGACCTTCATGGCCACCAGTCTGGATCCTTCCCTGGCCACCAGTCTGGATCCTCCCTGGCCACCAGTCTGGGACCTTCATGGCCACCAGTCTGGGACCTTCATGGCCACCAGTCTGGATCCTCCCTGGCCACCAGTCTGGATCCTCCCTGGCCACCAGTCTGGGACCTTCATGGCCAACAGTCTGGGACCTTCATGGCCACCAGTCTGGGACCTTCATGGCCACCAGTCTGCGTCCTCCCCACCTGAGGTTCCAGACTCCCAGACTCCCAAATTACAGCCCCATTTTTAAGAGCTCAAAGTAAACAGCAGCTCGTACCAGGAAAAATAAATAAAATATTAAAAATATTAAAAAGGGCAATTAGAAAGTCAGAATCCCTCCAAGTTCTCGTTAGTAAAAGTTTTATATCCCTCCAACATGTGGCACTCCAGGAAAAAACCTGGCACAGGGGGAAAATGCCCTGGTCCACCTCTCCTGAAAAAAACAGGAATATTTCAGCCTTGGAGAAGGTGGTTCTTATTAAGGGGCTTTTTTTTTCCATTTGAAATTTACTGGTTAATTTTATGGAAACAAATCAAGGGAGCTGAGTATTATAAACCTATTAAGGATAAAAAAAACTTAACCCTGCAAATAAAAAAAAAAAAAAAAACAGGAAAAAAAAAACCTCACACCTCCCTTCCAGCCCTTTCCAATTTTCATTTATGGGCCTTTTAAAAAGGAAAAAAAGGTGGAGCTGGGAGGTCCTTCCAGAGTCCCCACGAGTGCCACACGTGTGGTGTCCCTGCTCAGCCCTCGGGGACCTGCAGGGTTATGGAGCCACCCCCTTCTCCAGGTGACCAAACTCCACCTGCTACTGAAATAGGGAAAGAATTCCCTTTTTTACAGGGAATTTTCCTCTCCCCGAAGGATGGGGTTGGGAAGGGAAGCTGAAGGATAAAATTCCAAAGGGTCTTGACGGGTTTGCCTCCATCTGGAGTTAATGGGGCTGCACCTGCTTTTCACAAGGTGTGAACGTGACCCCCCAAAGAGCTCAGAGGCTCCAGCCCTGCCTTGATCCAAGGGAATGGTGGGGAGATAAATCCAGCTGGGAAAAGAGTTGGAACAGAACACGAAACCCTCAGAGGAGGGCGAGGAAAAGGCCACAGGGTTCAGCCAGGCCAGGGCTGGAGCTGCACCTGGGTCAGGGCAATCCCAGCACAAATCCAGGATGGAAGGACAAGGAAGGGACTGGGAGCAGCTCTGGGAGAAGGATTTGGGATGTTGTGGATGAGGCTGGAATGGCCCAGACCAGACCCCCCCCCCAGCCCTGGGCTGATCCCAAAGGAAAGGTGGGAATTGTGTCCCTGAGCCCCCTGAGGTGAGAGCCCACCTGCAGAGCTGCCCCAGCCCTGGGGATTCCAACAGCACAAGGACCTGGAGCTGCTGCAGAGAGCCCAGAGGAGGCCCCGGAGCTGCTCCAGGGCTGGAGCCCCTCTGCTCTGGAGCCAGGCTGGGAGAGCTGGGAATGTTCCCCTGGAGAAGGGAAGGCTCCAGGCAGAGCTCAGAGCCCCTTGCAGGGCCTGAAGGGGCTCCAGGAGAGCTGGAGAGGGACTGGGGACAAGGCCTGGAGGGACAGGACACAGGGAATGGCTTCCCACTGGGAAAGGGGAGATTGGGCTGGGATCTTGGCAAGGAATTGCTGTGTGGGAGGGTGGGGAGGGGCTGGGCTGGAATTCCCAGATTTGCTGTGGCTGCCCCTGGATCCCTGGCAGTGCCCAAGGCCAGGCTGGATCCACCTGGGACTGTGGGAGGTGTCCCTGCCCATGGATGGGGTGGCACTGGGTGGGTTTTAGGGTTCCTTCCATCCCAGTCCATTCTGGGATTCTGGGATAACTCTGGATCACATGGAGCACATGAAATAACGAACAAGGTCGGTCAAAGTCAACCACCCCAACCCCGATGGTTTTCCACTGGTACCAATGGAATTTGCTCCAGTGAATCCCAGCTGCCTTTGCTGCCCCAGACCCACTGTAGGGACAGGGATGTGTCTGGATCAGAGGCTCTGGAGCAGCCTGGGATCAGCTCCAGCCATGGCTCCTGCCTGACCTGGACCTTGAGGATGTCCCAAATTCCTCCTGGGACCCACCAGGTCTGCAACAGGGACAGAGGAACTCCATGGAATGGGACAGGGGGACAAAGACGGCAGAGATTTCAGGAAATGGGAAAAAGAGGAAAAAAGGGGGGGAAAGGGGGGAAAAGGTGGGGGGAAAAGGGAAAAAATGGAAGAAAGGGAAAATCCAACATTGACCTGCCAATGTCTGAGCTCCACCCACAGCTCCCAAGGACTGGAACAACCTCCAAGCCCTTGGTCAGAGCTGGGATCAAAGGGAATCAAAAAACCTGGGCTCCACTTTGTTCCTATTTTCAGTCCCCTAAATTTCACTCCTTGTTGGGAGAGGGAAGAATTCCCTGAACTCCTGGAGGTTTTATCAGAATATTTTTCCCCTGTTCGCCTCAGAACCTCAGAATTTGGATTATTTTAGGCAACCAGGTGACAGCTGAGGAAGAAAATGACAGCAGGCAGCCCCAAAAACACCTTCCTGCCTTGTCCCAGCCCTGCTGGAATTGCCCAGAGCTCCCAGGAATGGATTCAGGGAAGAATCCCACCTAAAAATGTCCTTTATTTTCCCCCAACACAACCACTGGGAGAGCCCCTGTCACAACAACCCCAAGGATTTGCTTCTGCAAATAATCAGAGAAATCTTCAAGGACCTGGAGCCTCCTCATCCTCCACATAAATTCCAAGCTGCCTTTTTCTTCCCTTTCCAAGTGGAGTGGAAAAGAGAGATCCTCCCATCTCCCAAACTCTTAATAAATGTTCTTCAAACGCTTTGGAGATGCTTCAAGAGAAAAAGCACTGAAGAAATATTAACCAGGATTTCATCCCAAAGCCTCGGAGCTCATTTCGGGGCCGGCCCCACATTCCAGCCTCATTCCCTGCTCCCAAATCCCTCCTCATTAAAGGTGATGGGCGTTTGGGTGCTTCAAAAGGTTGGGAACCTCAAGACTTTATAAATCCCTTTCTCCTTGCTCTGTGAGCGGAACCAGAGGCTTTCCACAGTCCCAGAGGGATATTCAGGAAAGTCTGGCCGTGGATGAGCCCCTGTCCCAAGGCTGGAGGAGCCTGAGAACTCCTGGAGCTGCCGAGTCTGACACTAATGAAAAATAAGGAGCTCCCTCCCGGCGCAGCTGCCATGCGAGGAAACACCAAAAATGTGCTCCTAATTTCTAGCTCAGCCCCAAAGATTTGCGAGGGCTTTGTGGAGCTACTGCAGCCGGCCAGGAATGATGAAGTGCAAGGCTCTGGCTCTGGCCAAGCAGCAGAGGATGCAGACACTGCCTCGTTACTGTGCCCCGCTAATTGAGGTCCCGCTCGGCCCCGAGTGCCGAGGGAGCAGCAGGAAAACGTCTGGGGCCTTTCCCCGTTCCAGCCATCCTTTAAAAAACACTTTATAAAACCCCACCGTGCCACGGGAACCCGCCCGGAATGTTCAGCTCGGCTCTTTCTTCCCCAAGTTGAAATACAAATTTTGGGGAGCGTTTTGGGTACGGGGATTTAAGGGAAGAAGTGTGGGATGTGGGAAATATGGGTTTTCCAAGTTCACCTTGGAAACCGAGCTCTGGTTCTTGTTGTGCCTCTGGGAAAGCAGGAGCAGGGATGGGGAAAGAGATAAATTTTGGGAGAGTGGGAAAGAGGAGCTCGTGGAATTCTGTAGGAGACTTCAAGGACTTTATCAAAGCCAGGTTGGATGGGCTTGGATTCACCTGGGATAGGGGGAGATGTCCCTGCCCATGGATGGGATGGAATGGGATGGGATTTAAGGTCACTTCCAAACCCAAACCATTCCAGGATTCTGGAGCCAGGCTGGGAGAGCTGGGAATGTTCCCCTGGAGAAGGGAAGGCTCCAGGCAGAGCTCAGAGCCCCTTGCAGGGCCTGAAGGGGCTCCAGGAGAGCTGGAGAGGGACTGGGGACAAGGCCTGGAGGGACAGGACACAGGGAATGGATCCCAGTGCCAGAGGGCAGGGATGGATGGGATATTGGGAAGGAACTGCTCCCAGGGAGGGAGAGAAGAAACAAATTCCTGTTCCTCTAAATGGATCCCATATTTTTCCAAAGACTAAAAAATACTCTCCTCAGCACTCCACAATCTGACAACGAAATCCTCCAACAACTCCATTTCTACCATTCCCATGAATCCCTTCCCTGATTTTAGGACCCCCCCCAGTCTATTCCCAAGAGTTTCACGTCATGGGAAGAAAAGCTTCCTCAAAACCTGTACAAAAAAACTTTCACCCAAAAGATCTCCGGAATACTTTTCTTCCCGGTGATTGTTTTTGGTGTTTTAGGCCATCACTTTTTGGAAATGGGATTTGACCCATGGGATTTCATGGATAGCTCCATTTTTAGGGAGAGGTTTGCAGCTCACCCTCACTGCAAAACCCCCAAACCCCTAAAGGTTGTTTTTGTGAGCTAAGAGGAGCAACACCAGAGAGGGACAGGAACAACATCCTACACAGATCCCACCAAAAAACTCCTGCAACTCCCTATTCTGGGAAAAAAAAACACAGGACAATTTGTTTGCAACTGGAAAAGTCAAGTGATCGGAAAGAAGAAAATTCCTAAGAATTCCTAAGAAGAAAAAGAAGATTCCAAAACAGAAGATTTCAAACAAGAAAAAGACGGTTCCAAAGGAGAAAAAGAAAGATTCCAAAGGAGAAAAATTTTTCCAAAGAAGAGAAAGAATATTCCAAATGAAGGTTCAAAAGAAGATTCCAAAGATGACGAAGGTGATTCCCAAGAATATTCCAAAGAAGAAGACGATGATGAAGATGATTCCCAAGAAGATGATTTCAAAGAAGAAAAAGATTCCAAACAAGAAGATTCCAAAGAAGATGAAGATGATTCCCAAGAAGAAGATGAAGATGATTCCCAAGAAGAAGGTTTCCAAAAAACAGATGATTCCCAAGAAGAAGAAGAAGAAGAGGAGGATGATTTCCAGGAAGAAGAAGAAGGTTTCCAGGAAGAAGATGATTCCCAAGAGGAATAAGGGCCTGTGGAAGGACCCTGTCCCCTCACCATTCCCAAGGGACACTGGAGGCTGTTCCCAAGCCTTCCCGTGGGACACCAGACAGATTTGTGTCCCCTGGCAGCTCCTGCCCTGCCCAGCCTGGAGCCATGAGTTGGAGTAAAACCAGGTTTAAAATTAACCCTGGGATGGGGCACCACGAGGAGTGAAAGGGAACTCACTGGGCTGCTCTCCTCACTGGGGGAGGAAATTCCTAATTCCAGAGTGGGAAATGTGGAACAGAAGGAAAACTGAGGGTCTGTGGGAAGGGATCAATGAACTCTCCTGAGCCTGGCCTAAAGAGCAATTCCTGAGCTTAGGCCTGACCTGAGGGAACAGAGAGACCTGGAGAGGGGGAAAAGTGGGAATGTGGAGTAGTGCAGGAGTGAATCCACACATCAGCCACCGGCAGGGCCTGGAGGTCGTGGGGACAGCCAGGAATGGGAGCTGGAGCTCGGGAAGACGAAGAGGCCACCAGGGAACAATGGGAGGAGAGGAAAGGGCAGGGCCTTCATCGGGGGGGATGGAAAAGCCACATAATCCCTGGAAATAACAAGGGAATTTTGGACTGAGAGGTGATAAATAAAGATTCCCAATAAAAACTGGGGAAGACCTAAATGCTGGGTAAAAGAAATATCCCAACAAGTGGGGATATTTCCCCTTCCCATTCCAGGGGAAGGAGAGATGGGATCCATCCACGTCCCACATGCAACAGCTCCAGGAGGAACGGTCCAACACCATCATTACCCTGGGAATTTCGGACCTGTAATTAAACGTGGTCAGAATGTCCAAGTAGATGTTGGAATATCAGGCTCTGGAGGAGATGGCTTGGAGAATATTTGGAAAAATTCCTCAATTCAGAGAATCCCAGACAGGGCTGGGTTGGAAGGGACCTACAAAGGTCCTTTAGTCCATGGGCAGGGACACCTTCCAGGGAATCACATCCTGTCCAACCTGGCCTGGAATGTTTCCAGGGATGGGGCATCCCCCACCTCTCTGGGCAGCTGTGCCAGGGTTTTACCACCCTCGTTTTACAAAATTTACTCTTTATATCTCATTTAAATCAACTTCCCTGCAGCTGGAGCCCTCAGCCCTTGTCCCACCACGACAGGCCGTGCCATAAAATCTGCCCCCGTTTACGAGGGTAACACAATCCCTGTTCCCGATCTCCTGACTGGGAAGTTTCAGGGCTGGGGTTTGATGGGATTCTGGGACCCCACGGGGCAGTTTCACACCAGCCACGGCAGACTCTGGTAAACAACTCCTGTGGTCTGTATTGAGAACAGATCTGGAGGCAGGAGCAGGGGCCCGGCAGGGGGGATTTGATCTGATCCATGACCAGAACCATTCCCACGCCCCAAGCCAGCCCTTCGTGGGCTGACCAGTGAAGCAATCCCCCACAATTTACTCCCGCCATAAAGGGAGCCTGCTTTCCCACAATCCCGGGGCCACCGTATCTGGGATCAATAAACCTCCTCAATAGCCACATAAAACTCCTTTCATCCCTTCTTCCCTCCAGAAAAGGTGGCAACCGCCACTCCAAGTGACCAATCCCACCGACCAAAGGGGCTCCGTGTCCACGCCTCGGGATCAACTCCCAGCCCCACCACGAAGTCCCAAAAAACAAGGGACTGCAGCTCCTCACCCCAAAAGCTTGTGGCTCATGGCCTCGGCTTTGTAGGTCCTCTGGAAAGAGTTACCAAAGATAAAACAATCTTTCCATCTTCTGATGTAAAAGGGACTTCTGGGCAATGTCTGTCTTAAAAGTCAATATAAATTTGCATTTCTCCCTGGAGGCTCCTCGTTCCAAAGGGTTCCCATTGGGCTTTAACAATGCTACTGCCCTTTTTTCGGGGAACAATGACAAATCCTCGTCCCCTTGATGGATGCTCGTTCCCTACAGAAGTCAACAGTAAAAATGTGAAAGGGTTCGGAGCGTCGACGACGTTCCTACCAAATTCCTCAGGCTCCCCAGCCAGGCACGATTAAGGACTCGGCACAAGGGCTGAGGATGTGCTCAAAGAGATCCCAATCTCACCAGAAAAGTCATCCCAGGTTCCTCCCAGCCCAGCAAAGCGGGGCTTTGGGCAGAGCCTGCATCCCGGGTTTGGCAGGATCTGCCCGCCGCAAAGGGGGAACTCCGGAGGGAAACAATGAAAGGAGAAGGAACGGAGTTAAGGCACTTCGGAGCCTAAGAAGTCACTGAACTGCAAACTTCAGAAAGCCATTCATCTTCTGAGGGAGCCACCAGCAACGGCTCTGGAACTGCTGCCATCCTGCTGGGAGGTCCTGTCACACTCCCAGGATTTACGGAGCCGCGGGAAGATAACGCTGAGCGCTGGCATCACCACGAGCAGCGATTGTTTCCAACGATCTTCCCAGGAGAGAGGCAAAATTCCTCCCCGCCCACTCCCGGCCCTGGCAGCTCAGCCTGGCTGAAGCTGCAGGTGGCACCTCCATCCCAAACCCCCTCCAGAAGGTCCAGGAGAGGGGGAGACTCCAGGAATGCCAGCAGAATTCCTACAGATCTGCAGGGAGTTCAGGGGGATGAGAGGTTCTGCAGAGTGTTCAGCACCAACCCCAAAAATCTCCTGGCACAAAGGGGGTTCGGGCCTCAGCAGAACCAAAACGGATTGAGCTGAACCCTCACGAGTCATAATTAGCATTTGTTGATAATTACAGATGCTTAATGAGCAGATTAAAGCCATAATTTCTAATCAAGGAGACCCAAACCCAAGTTTCTGTTGTCCTTTGAAATGGGTCGTGTCCAACTGAGGGCTCATCCCAAAATTCCCACTGTGCCATCCCTGTCCCCCGGGAAAAATGAAACCTTGCTAAAATCCAGCAGAAACTTCCCACCCTTAACTGCACGACCCAAACATCCATGGAAAACAGACTTCTCCAAAGGCTTTCACAACTGTCCCACACCAGAACTGCCCCAGGAGCAGCTGAAAAGCCCAATCATTCCATGGATTTATCCCATCAATGGCTGGGATGGGTCACAGGGACCAGAACAAGCTTTGACTTCCCTTTCTGCCCTTGCCCTGCCTTCAGAAGCACGGGAGGGATCCCAAAGGTGAGGATGACACTGAGCTCCAGGAATTCCTTGGCTTGGGAACGCTCTGCTTGGCTGGGATGCCCCCAGGAGCACTGGAAGGGCTCACCTGGCTGAGAGGATGATCTGACCCACGTGGGACCCGTGTGGGACAAAGCTCGGCCCCAAAGCAGCGGCTGCTCCTGGCCAAGGGCTCTGGGAAGGTCCAAGTGGGAAAAATCCCAAATCCACCAGCTCAGGTCTGACTCTGACAGAGGCCCAGCAAGGAAATCCTCCCAGGAAACATCTACAGGGAATCCTGGAATGGGTTGGGTGGGAAGGACCTTAAATCCCATCCCATTCCACCCCATCCATGTTCAGGGACACCTCCCACTGTCCCAGGTGGATCCAACCTGGCCTTGGACACTGCCAGGGATCCAGGGGCAGCCACAGCAAATCTGGGAATTCCAGCCCAGCCCCTCCCCACCCTCCCAGACAGGAATTCCTTCCCAATATCCCATCCAAATCTGGGTTTTTTTCCACTCTGAAGTCCAAACCTGGACATTTCACCTTCCATCCCACCTGCCCAGATCAGTTCAAGCTCATTCCCGGGCTCATCCCAAGCTGAGCAGACACCGCAATGATCCACGGAAAACATGAAAGCACAACAAAAATGGATAAATGGATAAAATCCACATTTTCACTTCTCATCCAATTTTTCTTTGCACCAGGGACAGGTTCCTCATCACCACCGTTTGTCCCAGCACCTGGTTCTTTCCAGAAAGGAGGGTGTTCCTTGGATATTCGGCCGCATCGAAGGAATATCCTGAAATGTTCCTCAACCTCCAGCTCGCAATTAAAACCTTAACCCCAAATATTTAACCCAGACACCTTTCCTCGCTTCGGATAAACCAAAAACCACAACTTTTGATGCAAAACTCAGGGGTTTTGCTCTTAGTTGTGGGTTAGGTTTTTAGGACAGCAAATAAAGATTGCACCAGGTAAGAATAAAATGACAAAATCCCAAATAAACCCTAAAAACGACAACCCCAAGGAGTGACGGGGATGGAAACCCTGCCCAGAAAAGAAAAGGCATTTCTGCGGCTCCCGCTTTGAAGAGTTCCTCATATCCCTCTCCATAGGATCAGAGCACGGCATTTATATAAAACAAATGTACAAACAGGCTGGGAGAGGCTTCGGGAAGCGTCGGGAGCAGAAAGGAGGAGTTCCCACGATAAGGCGGACGGGAGAAGCCATCGGCCGCGGCGACAGCGGGATTCTGACACTCCGTGTGCAGTAGGTTTTAATTATACTGCAATAAGGAGCTATATATGTGCATTTTTCATGATTTACTAGATGGCTTCTTTAAATTCTAAGCCAAGCTGTGCTTTATTTTTTTGGGGTTTTTTTCATTTTTTTTTTAGAGAAAAAAAAAAACCCCAGTTTTTTAAAAAAAAATAATTAAAAATAGAAACGGCGCTGCAGCGAACATTTGGAAAATTTTTCGGAGCCGATTGTTTATTGGGACTCCAACTGATTTTAATGAAAAATATGGTTATAATTTGAAAAAAAAAAAAAAAAAAAAAAAAGCAGCACTTTTATGTTTTGCATAAGGAAAGGGCCCTACAATGCAACCACCGGGGCACTTCTGGAATAAAAAATAAAAAAACCCCGAAGTCTCAAATGGTCGCCGGGGCTCGGCGGCCAAAACCCCCTCCTGGAAACCCCCAAAGATGTGGGTTCCAAAGTATTCCAAGTATCCACAACAAGTGAAACTGGATGTAGGGAAGTATGTTCCCAACATTTCCTTCTGTTCCTGGTGAAACTGGAACCAGATGACCCCAAGCACAGAGCGCTGTGTGCAGGGGTCATTAAGCAGCTGCAGATGCGGCGACATCGGCGCTGATGGGTTCCATCCCGCGCCGGGGAAAGGTCATCCCGGGGGTAATGTGGGATCATCCCGCCCCTCGGAGCATCTCCAAGGTTTGGGAGAGCTCAGCCAGGAGCTCCCTGGAGAGCACAATCCCCGGGAAAGACACAGGAATCTTCATGAGGCTGGGATGGTGGAGGAGACGCTCGGGTTCTTCTCCTAAGTGGGAGACATCCAAGTCTCTCTCCCGTGGGGGACTGTCCCCTATGGGCCTTCCCTGCTTGTTCCACCTCAAAAGCCACCCCAGGTTGGTTCCCTGGCTCTGTGAGGTCACAGGGAAAATCTCCAGGTGACCCTGGTGGGACTCGGCCCAGCCTGAAGCGATGTTGCCTTCACCTTCCACAAGAACTTGGGCTCTCCTCCACTTTTCCAGTTCATCCACAGGAAACCAGGAAAAATCTCTTCACTGAAAGGGTGATCTGGCCTTCAGGGCTGGCCAGGGAGGTTTGGAGTCCCCATCCCTGCAGGTGTCCAAGGAATTCCTGGACGTGGCACTCAGTGTCAGGCTGGGGATTGATCCCAGGCTGGACTGGATGACCTTGGAGGGCTTTTCCAACCTCAGTGAACCCGGGATTTTGGTATTGTCCAAGATGGGATATTGAGGGGAAATCCTTCCCTGTGAGGGAGGTGAGACCCTGGCACTGATTCCCAGATTTGCTGTGGCTGTCCCTGGATCCCTGGCAGTGTCCAAGGCCACCTGGGATGGTGGAAGGTGTCCCTGCCCATGGGATCAGACGATCTTTAAGGTCCCTTCCCACCAGCCCATCCCATAATTTCATGATCAAACAAACCGCACCGAGTTCAGCAGGAGCTGAGGTTGTCCAGGCATCGAAGGGTCGGAGAGGACACCCCTTAATCCCAGAACCACCATCCCCTAAATGCCACAAACCCCGAAATCAGCACCCCCTGGGCCGGTGCCCCCTTGGAAAAAATTCCACTTTTCCAACCAGCAGCAACTTCTTCTCCCACTTTTTTGACAGCCCCAACTAAAACAGCCACGACTCGCTCAAAATCGTGCAAAAATATATAAATATATAAAAACGAGGAATCAACCAGCCCCGCCAACAGTCCACACACACACAGCATCCACACGTCTCAGAGAGGACCGGTTCCACCAAGCTGAAAATAATTAAGAGGCAAATCAGTGGGGAGAAAGAACGTAATCAGAAAAATATGAAGCCTAATTGAAAATTGTTTAAGAACATTTTAACGAGATGCTCCAGAAGCCACAATCCCACAACTGAGCAGGGCGGCCGCGCTGGTTAAAAGGCAAACCTGGCGCAGATGGGAGTTAAAGAGGCCATAAAAAAAAAAAAAACAGGGAAAAAAAGAAAAAGGGAACATGACAAACGGAATAAAGGGAAAAGCTGGGGCTGACAAAGGGAAATCTGGCGTTAGGATGTGCAGGGGCTGATATGGGAAGCGAGAGATGCACGGAGGAATCGTTGGCTGGTTAAGTTTGTCTTTTTTGGGGGGAAGATTCAAACGATCCAATGGATTCTTTCTCTAAAAGGGGAATTTTTGGAAGTGTCCAAGGCCAGGCTGGGATAGCAGAGGTGTCCCTGCCCATGGCAGGGGGTGGAATGGGATGGGATTTAAGGTCCCTTTAACCCAAACCACTCAGTGATTCCTTGATGTATTTTTTTCCCTGAAGAACTTGGAAAAAATCCTAATTTTGTGAACAGCTGAGAGAGGTCATGGGATCACAGCCATGGAGATCACAGATCCCCTTGGATTGCAATCCAGGGGCAGGTGGGCCAGCAAAGCACATTTTGGGTCAACAGATTGTCCAGGTCAGGTGTAGAACCATGGAAATGTGGCTGTGACTCCTCCTGGAAGACTGCACTCAGTTCTCACATTCAAATTCCGGAAGTTTGGAGAAAACCTCTCGTTTCAAACTCCAGCAGATGCCCGGACTGGAAAATTGGGAGTTTTTCCATTGGGAAGCTGATTTATACCCACAGCAAAGGTTAGTGAGGGGTCAGTCCTCAGCCAGGGAACTCGGATTTGCAGTTTAGTGCCACAAAATCAACCCCAGGAGGCCAAAGAAAGCTGAAGAATCGGGAATTAGGTCCAGGTTATTCTCCAGGAGAGGGAATTAGTGACCAGGGCAAAGTACCTGAACACTTGGAGAGAGCAGCAGACTGAAGAATATCCTGGCAATTATTTTCCACTGATTGAATCTGCAATCCTTTAGGGAATGAAGGGAATAAACATTAATAGAAGAGGGAGCAGCAACAGAGACGAGAAAACAGAGAGCAGACAGGCAAGGAAAATTCCTGAAGAGTGGAAGCAAAGAGGGCACAAAAGCTGACAAAAACAGGGGATTAAGGGATTTCTACAAACGAAGGCAGCAAGAAAAGGGAAATTAAAACCAGAACTGCTACACCTGGCAGGACTGGGCTGGACATGAGGGACAAAGCCAAGTGCAAGGTCCTGCACACGGGTGGGGCAAGAAATCCAGGATGGGAAGAGAAGGGATGGACAGCGAGCAGCCCTGGGAGGAGGATTTGGGATGTTGGGGATGAGGCTGGAATGGCCCAGCCCTGGGCTGATCCCAAAGGAAAGGTGGGAATTGTGTCCCTGAGCCCCCTGAGGTGAGAGCCCACCTGCAGAGCTGCCCCAGCCCTGGGGATTCCAACAGCACAAGGACCTGGAGCTGCTGGAGAGAGCCCAGAGGAGGCCCCGGAGCTGCTCCAGGGCTGGAGCCCCTCTGCTCTGGAGCCAGGCTGGGAGAGCTGGGAATGTTCCCCTGCAGAAGGGAAGGCTCCAGGCAGAGCTCAGAGCCCCTTGCAGGGCCTGAAGGGGCTCCAGGAGAGCTGGAGAGGGACTGGGGACAAGGCCTGGAGGGACAGGACACAGGGAATGGCTTCCCACTGGGAAAGGGGAGATTGGGCTGGGATCTTGGCAAGGAATTGCTGTGTGGGAGGGTGGGGAGGGGCTGGGCTGGAATTCCCAGATTTGCTGTGGCTGCCCCTGGATCCCTGGCAGTGCCCAAGGCCAGGTTGGATCCACCTGGGACAGTGGGAGGTGTCCCTGCCCATGGGATCAGGATGATCTTTAAGGTCCCTTCCCACCCAAACCATTCTAGGATTCCATGAAATGTCAGATTTTCAAGGCCTAGAGATGAGAAAATGATCATTGTTACACCTCGAGTTGTTTCTGCACCCAGAGCAATCCCAGAGCACAGAACTGACCCCGCTGGGCCCTGGCCAGGCTTGGTCTGCTGAACTCTCACATTTTGTGAAGATTGAAATCTTCTCATTTAAAGCGAACTTTTCCTGTAAAAAATCCCATGCTTTTCAAGCTGCCCAAACACCTCGGTCTGGAGCGAGAACAGACGGAGAACCCTTAACCCTGGAAATGGTTTGGTGAGGAAAAAATGTAAATACAGAGAGAGGAACAAAGAGGGAAAACTCAGAGAGGGGCACCAAGGCCACGTCTCATCCTCCATGGCCCCAGCTGATACCAGCCCTGGGATCCTTCCCAAAACAATTCCATGCCCAAGACCACCAAAAAATGCTTTCTGACTCAGCCAAGCCCTGGTGTCCAAGGCCACCCTCTACCCCAAGGTCAGGCTCCTCCGTGAGTCAGAGCCTGATTCCTTTTCCCGTAACGCGGCGAGTTCAGCACTCCAAGAATTTCCAAGTTTCATCAAAATCCATAAACACGTTTTATTCCATCCAGGAGAACATTGAACTTGGCGGCACCGAGCGCCGCGGCGGTGGCCGCCAGTCAAGAAAAATCCTCTTTGGAAGAGTCAAAGCGTCTCCCAGGAGGGGGAAATGAAGGAGGTCTGGAAAATGGGCATCTCCCCTGAACACAGCCACCCTTGGTCATAAACAAAACATCCATAAAAAGCCGGTAATTATTCCCTATTTACATTAACGGGCTGTTAAAAACGCCTCGTTCCAGAGGGAATGTGGAGCTCCTGGACAGCTTGGCACAGGGAGGCGCCCCTGGATTAACAGCTCACCCAGGGCCACACAAGGAGCGTTATCAGAGCCCCAGATCGCAGCTCCCAAACCCTTGGCTGCCCCAGCTGGAGCTCAGCTTCCCTCCCCTTTCAAGTCCTCTTGGCTTTTGAAATTCGGTCTTCGCCACAAGAAGAAAAACAAGTTTGAATCCGCTGCTCCTACGTGAAGTTTTAGGATCGCGGAGCTCAGGTAGTCCAGGATCCCAAATAATGCAGACCGGGAGTTGGCCACTGGTCAATGCCCACCTCGAGGTCAGGGCTTGTGGTTGGAACGTTGAGCTTCCAGAAAAAAATGACTCATGGGGATTGTGAAGGTTTTCCAGGGATGATGCAATGGCCACCACAAACCTGGATGGATCATCCCTGGAGGTCTTTACTCCACTCCCAAACCCCTGACCCAGCTTTGACCTTCAGCTCCTCAACCCCTGGCTGCTTATTTCAAACAGTGGCTACGATCAGTGCTCTCTAAACACAAAATCAAACCCCCTTTCTTTGACAAATCAAATAAATTAAATCCCTCAAGCCTCGCAAACCCTGTTTCCAACACCGATAAAGATTCCAACTGTCCCATCTTTGTCCCACAAAGCCAACCCCAGCCAGGAGAGGACAACCCTGCGCAAACCCCAGGGCTCAAAGGTGAACGTTCTGCTGCCTGAAGTGAAGCTCTGCAGGTGGAACCAAACCCACACCTGCCATGAGGACGTTCCAGAGGGACTGCTCAGGACGTGGCTCGCTTGGAATCTTTTGCCTGAACTGTTCCACTCCACATCCTCAAAGGTGCAGCAGCTCAGGAGGAGAGGGCAAAATTAAGTAAAAATTTTATTTAGAAGATGCCACTCCCAACAAAGGTCAGAGGGGAAAGCAGCTCCCTCTGCTCCCATAGGGATCTTGGCCAGAAGAAAACCCATTCCTTTAGGACATCCTAAATCCATTGGAAGTGATTCCACATCAAAACTTATTTAACTCCATCCTATCCAGACACTCTGGATACCCCGAGAGGTCTCCAAAAGACCCTGGTAGAGGTTTTCCCAGATTTGCTGTGGCTGCCCCTGGATCCCTGGCAGTGTCCATTGGGGCTTGGAGCCACCTGGGACAGTGGGAGGTGTCCCTGCCCATGGGATGAGATGATCCCTGATGTCCCTTCCCACCCAAAGCACTCAGTGATTCCCTGGATTCTGCAGCTGACACTGCCACACCCAAACCATGGATATTCCACATTCCCAGAGCTCCAAAGCCATCAAAACAGCTTTTTTTTGGGATCAGGTACCTTGTAGTTGTCTCAGGGGAGCATCAACCTCTCACTGCCCCACATCCATGATTGATCCTGGTTTCCTATAGGACAAACCCAATATCCAGGAGCTCCCAAGGGCCTCTGATCCATGTCCATCCAGGCAGCTCCACAACGCTCAGATCCCCCCAAGGGAGAATGCTGACCCTGTCCCTCCCCTCCCTCAGGAATGGTCAGGAATGAGAGCTCCCCTTCCCAGATTTGCAGCCAGAAAGCGAGAGCAGCCCGACTGAAGGCCACGGAATCATTTCCTGGTAATTACCCTCATTCCCTGCTCCCGGGGCTGCTCCAGCTTCAGCCTCGCAGCCAATAAATAAAACCTTGAGGAACAGCACTGAAATCCTACGGAGAGCACAGGACTGAGCAGTGGCTTCCCCTCTGCAAGAGCTCCTTCATCACTACAACAATCTCACTGAAATCCAAACCCCTCCCTGGAAACCTGCATGGGTTGGGATGAGGGATGAGAGCAGAGCAGGTCCCTCCCTGTGACCCCAGCACAGGGTCCGACCCAGGGGACACCTGAGCCACCACAGGTCACCAGGAGCTGGGAGCCAATTCCCTAAAAACGAATGAATTCCCATTTTAACCTAATTTTTAGGATCTCAGAGAGGCAAACTCAAATGGAATTTCTCCCATGACATCATCGCCAACTTTGATATCAGACACAGAATAAATCCCTGAACCTGATTTAAGGGACTTTCGCCTTCCACAGTTTTGAGGTTTTGCTGTTTCTGGCCTCCATTTGTGTCCCAGCCTCACCTCATCGCAAATCCTGCCGGTTCCCAGCAAATATCCAGGGGGTGAATTAGGAAAACACAAATAAAACCAACCAGCATCAACAGTTCCAAGTGGTCTGAGCCTTCAGTGCCACAGTGACAGTTGTGCACCAGCTGGAAAAGCCAGAGCAGCCTCTGAGGAAATGGATTTGGTCAAAGGAAAACACAAGTAGAGGAGAAAGTCAAAGGCAGAGCTCAAAAACCCCAAAATCAGGAAAAACAGGCAATGTCCCTTAGAAGTTTCTCCTCTAATGCAAAGAAACTGTGGATCAACCAGCACGGAATTTCAATGTATTATTTTTACCTTCAAATATCTGGAATATCACGCTCTCCACCTTTTTTTTTTTTTTTTTGGTGGGGTTTGGTTTGGTTTAAAACAGCAATTCCTAATTTGATCCCTCAGGTGTCCCCCCAGCACAGTTTGCCGTTACTGGGAGTTCTGGGCCAGCTCTGGCTTTGCCAACCCCAGACTCACACCCAGGGACGGAAGGAGCCAGCTCTAAACTGCTCCAGGGAATGTGACACCCAGCCCAGATGGGATCATGGAATCACTCAGGTTGGACAAGGTCATTCAGATCATCAACTCAAACCAATAACCCAGATTTGCTGTGGCTGCTCCAACCCTGAAGTGCCCAAGGCCAGGCTGGAGCAGCCTGGGACAGTGGGAGGTGTCCCTGCCCATGGCACTGGATGGGCTTTAGGGTCCCTCCAAGCCATTCCATGATTTTACAATCCACAGGAACAGCTCTACAAACGAAGGCTGCAACATGCCCATGGCAGATCTTTAGGGACCATTCCGTGATTTTACAATCCACAGAACAGAAAGGTGAACATCCCAGAGTTGGACTCCATTTTGGTTCCATGTATTCCCCAAATCCCAGAAGCTGTCCCTCCACCCTACAGCTCCATGAGGAGTTTGGATCTCAGCTGTTTGAACCTCCCTGGCCACACCATGACCCAGATCCAAGTCCCTCACCCCTTCTCCATCCACCAGATGGTGCATCCAGCTCCTGCTGACCACCACAGCTGGTTCATGCCTGCCCTCACACCCACGCCCTCCACACTCCTCTGGCTGCCGATGGAGCTGGAACTCCTCCAGCTTCCCCCTCAGCAACAGCCCAGGGCGATTTGCTTCATGGAGGTGATGCCACAGAGCCAAACTCCTCATCAGGTCCATGGGGAACTCGTCATTAGGTCCATGGGCAGCTCCTCGTGAGGTTCATGGGAAACTCCTCATTCGATTTGTGCAACTTCTCAAGAGGTCAATCAACAATTCCTCGTGAGGTCCATGGGCAACTCCTCGTTAGATCCATCAATCAGCAACTCCTCATGCAGTCCATGGGGAACTCATTCCATGTGAGCAACCCCTCATTAGGTCAATCAACAACTCCTCATGAGGTCCACATGAAAAACCCCTCATCGGGAGTGCAAAACCCCCCAGACTTAATCCAAGAACTGCAGAGCACACACGGGATGAGGGGCGTCAGGACACCACCTCGTGGACCATTTGCAACTGGTCACTCCTGGTTTTGGTGACACAAAGCCACCTCAGACCCAGTGACTGACCCAGTGAAGGTCACCGTGGTCAACAACCTCACCCCTGGACTTGGGCACGGCAGGAGGGGACCAAAAGGTCACCTCAGAGGCTGGACTTGATGGTGTGGCACTTGGAGCCATGGCCTGGGTGACGAGGTGGTGTGAGGTCACAGGATGGACTCAATCATCTCAGAGGTCTTTTCCAGCCTAGTGAATTCCATGAGTCTGTGTGATCCTGGAGACCTTTTCCAGCCCAGTGAATTCTGTGATCCTGTGTGATTCTGGAGGTCTTTTCCAGCCCAGTGAATTCCATGATTCTGTGTGATCCTGGAGGTCTTTTCCAGCCTACTTAATCCATGATTCTGTGTGATCCTGGAGGTCTTTTAATTCCATGATGCCACATGATCCTGGAGGGTCTTTTCCAGCCTACCAAATTCCATGATTCCATGTGATCCTGGAGGTCTTTTCCAACCTTCATGATCCCATGAGAAGCAGTGCTGGAGGGCAGCAACGAGGTGACCCACACCAGGTTTTACCAAATCCCAGGAGTCCACAATAAGTTCTGGAACACTTCCTGCCCGCTTTAGTTTTCCATCTGCTGCCAAACAGAGCCCAGAGATTTCTATATTTGCATCCTGGTTTTTGGCAAGGGCAAGGAATATTTCCTAGCGGGAATAGAAAAAAATTAAAAATAAAAAAAAAATAAACCTTCCATTCACACTGAAACATCTCCTGGACATCCCTGTGGGCCTAATTCCCAGAACGCCGAAATCCAAACCTCCAAATGGGAAAAAGGCACTGACTACCTGCCAGGAACCTCAGGAGTGGCCAAGCCAAGCCCTAATAACAGCCTGTGCTCCCATCTGGCCTCCACACAGCAACTGGGAAAACAGCCCTGCTCGGAGCTGGACCGGCTCGTCGGGATAATTGCCTCGGAATTAATTAAGTGTTCCTCTCTGCAGCTGCACAGAACGCTCACGTGGATCGTTCCCTGAGTGCACTGATGGTTCCCTGGAATGGATGTGACCACCAGACCCGATTCCATAGGAGCTGGATTCCATGATCCTCGTGGGTCCCTCCCAACACTCCGTGCGGAATTTGCATCTAAATATTCGTGTTTTAGGCTAAAATCCTGAATTTCCCTATGAGAATTGTGAAGGCAAATTCACAGCATGAGTCTTTAACCCTTAAAAAAACAATTATAACATCAGAGGGGCGAACAGCTTCCCACTGGCAGAGGGCAGGGAGAGGTGGGATTTTGGGAAAGAATTCCTGGCTGGAAGGGTGGGCAGGAGATCGGATGGAATTCCCAGATTTGCTGTGGCTGCCCCTGGATCCCTGGCAGTGCCCAAGGCCAGGCTGGACATTGGGGCTTGGAGCAGCCTGGGACAGTGGGAGGTGTCCCTGCCCATGGATGGGGTGGGATGGGATGGGATGGGATTTAAGGTTCCTCCAACCCAACCCATCCTGGGATTCTTGGAGATGGGAGCTGTGCTTGGCTGAGGAGCCGCTGTGAGAGGAGATTTGGGGATCTTCTGGAGGTGGGAATGTGTCCTTCTGTGTCCTTCTGAAGCCACTCCCCGTGACCTCGTTCTCCTCTGGAATCCTTTCAGTCTTCACGGTTCCTCCACGTCTCAGCTGTGACTCCGAGCCGGGCAGTGAAAAGTGGAACGTTTTGCTCTGAAATTGAAACATTTTGCTGAGCCTAATTAAAGCAACTCCTGATGATGATTATGTAAAACCCTGTTGCGGGCCTTCAAACGAGTTCCTGAGCCCCGGCTCCGCTCGAGCTCCGTGCCTAATCACCCCTGGAAGGAGCAGGAGCTGCGGGTGTTGAAAGGGAACAGCTCGAGCTTGGCCGGGGCACCCGGAGACCGCAAGCGTTGGAACTCGCAGGGAACACGAGCAGAGCTTTGATCCCGACACAGCCCAAATTTCCCCAGCTCGGGACTCGACCGAGCAGACAACAGCGAAAGAAAGGAGGCTTTGGAGAGACTTCAGAGCTTGTGATGGCGGTGTCGCAGCTGTCATCTCACAGCTCCGGGGAATTTCCAGCACAAAAATGGGATCTGGGTCAGCACAATCCTGCCCTCTCATCCCGAGAACCTCTCTGGGTGCTTTGGTTTCCTCCAAACTGGGTCACTCGTGGAAGGCAGCAGGAGAGCAGCAGCCAAGGGAACGTGGAAAGGATTTGGGGCCGGTGGAAGATCTTGGCACGCTCCTCGTTCTCTTTCAGAAGGACAATGTGGAAATGGAGCTTGGTGGAATTCCCGGCATAAAAAATGGGATCCAGGTCAGCGCAATCCCTGCCCTCTCATCCCAAGAACCTCTCTGGGTGCTTCGGTTTCCTCCAAACTGGGTCACTAGTGGAAAGCAGAAGAACAGGCTGAGATGCAGCCAAGGGAATGTGGAAAGATTTGTGACTGGTGGAAGATCTTGGCATGCTCCTTGTTCTCTCTCAGGACAACAGAAATGGAGCTCCGTGGAATTCCCAGCACAAAAATGGGATACAGATCAGCACAATCCCTTCCCTCTCGTCCCAAGAACATCTCTTCAGCTTCCTCCAAACTGTGTCACTCGTGGAAGGCAGGAGGAGACCAGGCTGAGGTGCAGCCACGGGAGTGTGGAAAGGATTTGGGGCCGGTGGAAGATCTTGGCACGCTCCTCGTTCTCTCTCAGAAGGACAACGCGGAAACGGAGCCGCACAGCTCACAGGACAACAAATGCCACCTGAGGTGTCCTGCAGTTCTTCTAAGGCAGGCTTAGGACATGGCCCAAACCTGTGAGAAGCTGCTGAGAGCTGAAAAACCAAGCGGGAGCTGCAGCAGTGCAGGGTTTGGTTCATGGATAAAAGTGGGAATGTAAATGGGATGATCCCAATTCCTCAGGGTCTTTAGTTCAGGTAGGGTGGCTTTTTGAGGGATAATGACACTCCTCACCCCGTTAGGAATCTCCAGGAAGTTCAGTGATGTCAGGGAGGTCCTGGACATTCAGGTCAGTCCCTTGATCAGCTCTTGGTCTGTTAATATTCAACATTAACTCACCCTGGTTTAACTGGACTGAGCAGGATTAGCAGCAGAACATCAGGAAAATCAGGGGTGGCTGAAGAAGCACCAAGTTATTCCTGAGGCTGGGCCAGGGCACGTGAGGGAGGGGAAGAACCTGGAACTGGACCCTGCCAGGGGAAGAGAAAGGCAGTGCTGGAGCTGGAGGCAGGAGAAAGGAGGAGGAGGAGAAAGGAGGAGAAAGGAGGAGAAAGGAGGAGAAAGGAGGAGAAAGGAGGAGAAAGGAGGAGAATGGAGGAGAAAAGAGGAGAAAGGAGGAGAAAGAGGATGACGAGGACGACGAGGAGAAGGACGAGGACAGGCCCTGGCTGAGCCTATTGTGGCTGTGACAATCAGAGAATCCCACAACGGGATGTGTGGGAAGGACCTCAAACCCACCCAGTACCACCCCATGCCATAAG
This sequence comes from Eopsaltria australis, assembly GCA_034509425.1. Classification (NCBI taxonomy): domain Eukaryota; kingdom Metazoa; phylum Chordata; class Aves; order Passeriformes; family Petroicidae; genus Eopsaltria; species Eopsaltria australis. The sequence continues at coordinate 63,610 of JAVTVJ010000879.1, read as the reverse complement.
CAGGGACATCTCCCACCATCCCAGGGTGCTCCAAGCCCCGTCCAGCCTGGCTTTGAACCATTTTAAACCTTTAGTTCAGCCTTGAGTGGATCAATTGGTGACTCCCATTCCTTGAAGATGCACCAGAGATCAAACAGGAGCTGCTGAGATGGGGAAACCAAGCTGCTCTCCATATGCACCAGGAAAGGGCCCTCTATAAATAGCAGAGTGGGAAGCGAGGTCTCCTTTAGGAACATCATTGATACAAAGTTGGGTTTGTTCCCAACTTCAGAAGTGAGAAGCAGGAGGAGGAATAAAAGCTGGAATAAAAGCTGATTGCAATCTGATGGATGCAGCTCTCTTATCTCTGCATTCCCAGAGCGGCTTCACGTGAGAGCAGCTCCAGAGCCCTGCGGAAAACACGAGCTGAGCTCCCACGCCAGGGCTCAGGGACCTCCTCTGGGCCAGCTCAAAATGTGAGCTCAGCTCCCACCCCTGGGCTCAGGGACCAACTCAGGCCCAGCTCAAAATGTGAGCTCAGCTCCCACCCCAGGGCTCAGGGACCAACTCAGGCCCAGCTCAAAATGTGAGCTCAGCTCCCACCCCAGGGCTCAGGGACCTCCTCTGGGCCAGCTCAAAATGTGAGCTCAGCTCCCACCCCTGCAGCTCCCCGGGCTCAGGGACCTCCTTTGGCTCAAAAATCAACAGCTGAGCTGCAAAACCCGGGTGGAATCTCAGGAGATTCCAGCCTGCTGCTCCACCTTGTGCTTCCCGCTGCATCCCAAAAACCTCTCCAAGCTCCAAGCACCTCCAAGCTTTTCCGAAGTGATTCCCTAAGGAGGTTGGGAGATAAAGGCTCTGCAAAGCTCTCCTGAAGTCTTCAGGAATGCAGTCTGGTGGAAGCTGAACAACTCCTCAGGGAATGGGCACATTCCCAAGCCAGGAGCGTTTGGACAACACTCCCAGGGACAGGGTGGGATTTTGGGGTCAGGATCAGGAGCTGATCCTTGTCATGGGTTCTCCTCATGGCAAGGGGTGGAATGGGATCATCTTTAAGGTCCCTCCCACCCCAAACCATTCCATCATTCCATGATCCTTGTGGGTCCAACTCAGGACACCCTGCCGAAGCTTCCCACTGCTCCACATGGAAAATACTTTAGAGAGAGAGCTCCAGGGTCACGGGAATTCTTTCATGGAGGAGCTCACCCGCTGCACCTGAGCAAAGCAAGAGCCAGGATTCACAGAATCCCAAGGCTGGAAAAGCCCCTAAAATCAGCAACTCCGAGGATATCCCAGAGATCCTTCATCTCCCGGGATGGGGACTCTCCTGGATAAGGAGCAGGAGATGTTTCCATCACCCCAAAAGCCAGTTTCCCATTCCAGAGTGATGGGAAACGCAGCGTCCGAGTGAGCTCCGAGAAATGCCTGGGATGAAGCGACAGCTGGGCAAGGGGAAAAACAGGGAAAAAACAAACCCCACAAACCTTTGGGCTAAAAAAGGCAGCCTGGAAATCCCGGGAGAGCCAAAAATCTGTGCAACACCTCGGCTGCTCTTTCCCTGTGGCTGGGATGGCAGGAAGGACAGCAGATCCCTGGAATTTGGGGCTGGAGGGATGAACCCCCCATCCCAGCTCGTGCCTTTCCACAGAACTGAGATGGAGAGACGGGGAATTGTTTTTCCAAGGCGGCCGCAGCCCTCGGCAGCGCCTGGAAGAGGCTCCGTGTGTGGCACCACAAACACACAGGGATGCTCCTTGAAGTGGGAATTCCTGCTGGGAATTCTGCTCCCGAGGCACACGGAACGAGGAGGCTCCCCGTGGCTCCAGATGCTCCGGGATGGATCCCGTGAGCTGCTCCGATGGGATTTGAGCTCTTTTCCCTGGGGAATATTTTCCTCCAGACTCCCAGCTCAAACGCAGAGGCAACACCAAGTCCTGACTCTGCTCCAGAAATTCCACGTGGACCAGATGGGATTATGGAATTTCCTGGATGACCAGGAAAGGCAGGGATGGTGACCGCAGATCCCATCAGGACTCCTGTCAGCATTCCCACCCCTGCTCCCAAATCCAAGGACTGAACTTTCCCTGCAAGCCAAGGCAGCGAATCCCACTGGGAATTCCATCCAGCTGCCAGCATCCGGATGATCCGGATGCCCCCCACGCTGCCAGCACAATCAAATCCATCAGTCCCACCCACGGGACTCTCCCCCCTTCCCAAAAATCCATCTCCTCCTTCCCTTCCCCTCCAAGCTCCTGGGCAGCTCCGTAACATTTCAATTTGGGAAGCTCCGGGCTCCCAAATCCAGCGGCTGCTGCCGCTTCCCATCCTCTGACAGCCCCGGCTGGGATCCTGTAAACACCTCCCCAATGGTGCAGCCATTCCAGGGGCATTTTTTAAGTGAGAAAAACCCACAAGAGAAATTGGAATTTTTCAATCCCGGCCAAGAGCGGAGCAGGAGCTTCCCGAGGAACCCCCAGTTCCCGCCCGGGGAAGGGAGCAGGGATGAGGATGGGAGGTGGAAGGAAAGGCTGTTTAATCTCTTCTTGATTTCCAATAATTATTTAAAGCTGCCAGGGATGTTGTTTTGAAAATCCCACTGTGTGCACTCCATATATCCCACTGCCACTGACACGAGGAATTAGAAAATTCCAGCTCCATCAAAACGGATTTCGCTGCTCTGGACTTTCTCAGGCTGCAGACAATGCAATAAAAGCTCTCCCTAAAACAATATTCCTCCGTATTGTAACAACACAGGGGGAAATATTTCTACTGTTCTGTTCCCTACGACGAAATTTCCAGCCAAATTTCAGCCGTTTTCCAGCAAAGCTCGGGAATTTGGGATCAGCTTTAAGATGTGCTTGATTTCCCCTGAAGGTGACTTGGGAACGCTGAAGGTCCTTCCTGAGCAGGCCTGGTTTGCTCGATCAGGGCAGGAAAAAGAACGTAAAAATTGAAAATACACTTTAATGGTGACTTTGGGTTCCTCTCCGAACCGAAAATGAAAAATTAATATGGATGTGGTGGTGTTTTCCTTGGTCGCCGCCGTGTTTTTCCAGCCCTCCGCGTGTTATTCCAGGCTATTTTATGGACAGGCAATATTTGCTCAGCTGAATTATTCCCACTTCATCCCGTCTGATTCAGACATTCGTTGGATTTCTGGACAGTGGCGGCTCCTGGTCAGAAATCAGAGGGGATTTACGGAGATTTCTTCTGTAAAAGTCATTTCTGCAAGATTCAATTCACCTAAAATTCATTTTTAATTTTTTAAAAATATTTTTTTAGTTTGTGGTTGCCCCATCCTTGGAAGTGCCCAAGGCTGGGTTGGATGGGGCTTGGAGCAACCAGGAATCGCCAAATTAGGAATTTTAAATAAAATTACTGGGGCACTGAGCAGATCAGCCTCATCAGAGAGAACCTGAACCACAGGGTGACTCCCACACCACCTTGGAAAAGTGGGAATTCTCCCAAAAACCACCTTGAATTCCACGTTTAAGCTCAACTCCTCCTTCAGACCCCTGAGATTAAACAGAATTAATGCCCTGGGAGCCCAAGGATGGAATCTGAGCACTGCAGGAGTGCTGCTGCTGCTCCATCCCTACACCGCAGACACACCTGGCAGCAAGGAGAGGGCTCCCACAAGGTTTCCTGTCCCTAAAACATCTCAGAAATTGTTCTGCATCAAAGCTGAGCCTCATCCACATCACAAATTCCTCAAGTTATTCCTGCCCGGTTATTCCCGTCTCTAATTCCACCCTCACATTCCACTTTTCCCCTTCACCTGCCAGAGAGGAAAAAGCAGCTCAGGTGTCACCAGTTCAAACACCTGATTGAAGTCTGATGACTTCTGCCCTTCCCAAACCTTCTGTCACATTCCCTGGGAGTGTTTGTTCCCAAAAAATCTCGTCATTCCCAAAGGTTCAGTTTTAAACCCAAAATCACCCGGCAGCACCAAGAGAAGAGGAGCCAAGGGTAGAAACACTTTTGGGGAGCAGCAGATTTCCAGAAGGACATTCCCAGATTCCACCACAATCCCTGGGAAGGTGGTGCTCAGGTTGTCCTTGAGAATCAGCTCCGATCCCAGGATCCCTGAGGTTGGAAAATCCCTCCAGGATCATCCAGTCCAACCTGGGACCGATCTCCTCCTTGGCACTGAGTGCCACATCCAGGAATTCTTTGGGCACCTCCAGGGATGGGGTCTCCAAACCTCCCTGGGCACTTCCAAGGCCTGAGCACCCTTTCCATGAGGAAATTCCTGCTGATTCCACCCTGAGCCTCCCCTGGCCCAGCCTGAGGCCATTCCCTTTTGGCAACTTCAGCAAGGTCAGCACCTCATTCCCAAGGCCGTTCTTCCAAATTTGGTTTTCCTACAGTGGCACAACACAAGGAAAACACAGAAGGAGGTTGGATTGGATAGGATTGGACTGGATATTAGGGAAAATTTCTTCATGGAAAGGGAACTGGACAGGGTAGGGGTGGAGTCTCCATCCCTGGAGGGATTTCAAGCCCTGTGGATGTGGCACTTGGGGACACGGGGCAGCGGTGGCCCTGGCAGGGCTGGGAATGGTTGGACTCCATCATCTCCCTGATCTCCAAGGGCTTTTCCAACCTCAGCGATTCCACGGCTCCAGCAACGATTCCCAATCCCAAAGGCTGCTCATCCATGTCCTGCCCACCCCTCCTGTCCTCCAGCAGTAATTCCCAATCCCAAGGATTTCTCATCCACATCCTGCCCATCAATCCACAGCTCCAGCAGCAGCCAAGGACACCCAGGACAATCCCAGGAGCTGCCACTGCCATAGAGGAGCTGAGGAATCCCCCAGGAGGCTCCAGAGGTCAGGGAAAACAACAACAGCAACGCTGGAGAACCCCCGGGATCACCCAGGGCCTGACCTCCATGTGCTTCCCGACAGCTCCTCCCCGATCCCAGCCAGGAGCGGCTCTTCCCCGGCTCTGTCATTCCAGAGGCAGCTCTAAAAAAAGCCCTGGTGCTCCCCAAGGATGGACACATGTGGAACAGGGCCGGGGGCATCTGCGAGCTTGGCTCCTGGTCGGGATCACCAAGGTCAGCAGCAGGAACCCGGAGGAAAATGTCAACAATCCCAGCCTTCCTGCAGGGGGGGAGAGGCCTTGGAAAGGCTTTTTTTCCCCTGCCATGTGTCTGGTTTTACACTGTTGGTTTTGGCTCTCCCCAGGAAGGAAATTAAATGAGCAGCTTCTTTTTTTATCCTTCTGGAATCCTCTGGAGGAGCGGGGCTGAGCTCTGAGGCTGCAGGAGGACGCCGGGGCCTTTGCTCCGGCCACACAGTTTTTGTCAGGGCTGGTTTCGGGTTCCCAATCCCCCCGGAATAATTCCCTGCAGCTGTCATCACCCACACACGCCAGGTTCCCAAAAAAAGGCGCCAGCCACAGATCTCCCTCGGGAAAGAGCACGAGGCCGTGGATCTGCAGGTTGGGCAGCAAAGGGCAGGAGCACGGCCCTAAATCCCACCCTCCAAGATGCTCCTTGTGCTCTCACCTCCCTCCCAGAACCATCACAAGACCTCCAAGATCATCAATCCGAGCATTATCCCAGGATTTCAGCCTGCTCTGCTCACACAATTCCGGTTTCAAGCCCCGTGCTCCAAACCCTGAGGAGGTTCTGCCCCAATCCTGCAGCTCCTGAGCTGCTGCCCCACAGCCGTGCCCAGGTAAGGCCAGGAAAATTCCTGCAGCACGGAATTCCTGCTACTGGGATGGCTGCAGCAAACCTTCCCAGCTGCCTGGGCCCTCTCCAAGAAAAGGCTGAGTTAGAATTTCCACGCCAAGAAATTCAATTCTCGCTCTGGGACTGCAATGAGAACTTATAAAGGTCTGAGATACGCGGAGGAAGCGGTGCAAAGACAGGGAGAAAAGGGAACAGGACGGTTCAAATTCCCGGGAAAGCGGGAGGGGAGGTTGCTTTCCAAGCTGGAGTTAAGAGGCCTGAGCTACCAGAAGTCATCAGGAGCAGCAGGGAGCCGGACAAGGTGCAGGAACAACCTTCCCTGGACGGCTTTTCCGACAGGAATCCAAGGGCAGCGGCGATGGTTCTCATTTAGAACCCATTTACCTCGGAGGGAGCCAAGGCAGATGCAGAGCCTGGGATTTGGGAACAGCTCCCAGCTCCCTAAAAACCCCCGGCAGCCTTCCCACTCTCTCATTTCACTCCGCTCCGCCGCGGTTTCTTCTGTTCTGGCCTCTCTCCTTGACCTTGCCCTTCCTAAATCCCAACTCCTCATTCCCTCGTCTGCCACCTCTCCTTGTCTGGCGATTCCTGCTGGGATTTCTCCCCTCCAGAAGCCCAGGAGGACGGGGCTGTTTCACCTCCAAATCCAGAATCGTTACGTAAGGGCCCCTGGCAGGAGCTCCGTGCTCCGTGCACGGGGTCGCTCGCAGCAATTTGGGATTTTAATAGGCATCAAAACAGGAAAACATTCCCAGTTATGCAATCGGAGCCCTGATTGAAACCAGAAGCAGCCACCAGCTCCCAAAAAAAGAACCGGGAGCAGCCAAGCGGTGTCCACACTGCTGCTCCCTCCCTCTCCATCCCAGAATTCCCACCATTTCTCTGGAACCAAATCCAAATCCCTGGGACAGGGCCTCTGCTGCTCCTCTGGGTCAGCTGCTGCCTCCTCATGGAAGCACCTCCAGAGCTGCTCCTCCAACAGGGACCTTCCCACATCCCCACCTCTGCTCTTCCCAAATCCTCTGCAATATTCCTACACTTCTCCAGGCTCTAGGAATCATTTCTTAGGCTTTTCCTTAGGTTTAAAACCTTTCCACTTCAGGACAGGAACAGCCCAGGAGCCGATGGTGAACTCATCCCTGTTCTCCCAAAACCTCAGCTCCCGTTTCCCAAAGACCAGGGAATTCTCTCTCCATAATTCCCACTGCTCCCTCCCCCTCCATCCCAGAATTCCCACCATTTGTCTGGAACCAAATCCAATTCCCCAGGACAGGGCCTCTCCTGCTCCTCCAGCTCAGCAGCTTCCTCATGGATGCACCGATCCGGGGTGCTCTTCCCACACCTCCACCTCTGCTCTTCCCAAATCCTCTGCAATACTCCAACACTTCTCCAGGCTCTAGGAATAATTTCTTAGGTTTTTCCTTAGGTTTAAAACCTTTCCACTTCAGGGCAGGAATGCACAGGAGCCGATGGTGAACTCATCCCTGTTCTCCCAAAATGTGAGCTCTCATTTCCCAAACACCCAGGAATTCTCTCTCCATAATTCCCACTACTCCCTCCCCCTCCATCCCAGAATTCCCATCATTTGTCTGGAACCAAATCCAATTCCCCAGGATGGGGCCTCTCCGGCTCCTCTGGATCAGCTGCTGCTTCCTCATGGAAGCACCTCCCAAGGTGCTCTTCCCAAATCCTCTGCAATATTCCAGCACTTTTCCAGGCTCTAGGAATCATTTCTTAGGTTTAAACCTTTCCAATCCAGAGTACGAACAGCCCAGGAGCCGGTGGTGAATTCATCCCTATTCTCCCAAAACCCGAGGAAACCCAAAAAAGTCTCATTTCCCAAACACCAGGGAATTCTCTTTCCATAATTCCCACCTTCCAGGCTCTCACCACTGTCGGGACACTATCCAGCCTACCTGGAACAACAGGATAGAGCAGCAGGACCCCGCATCGCCCAGGAATTCCAGGGATAGAGCAGCAGGACCCTACATCGCCCAGGAATTCCAGGGATTGAAGGAGCTCTCAGTGTCTCAGAGGCAGCTGCAGGAGGCAAATGCTACCAAACACCAAAAATCAGGGAAATGAACAACAATCGGTGAAGGAACGGGATAAAAATTCCAGGATTGGCTTTGGGGCTTCTTCCCACAAGGATTGAAATGGGAACAGACAGAGGGAGAAGGGAAGGGTCACTTTAGGGGGATCAGGAGTTTGGAAAAGCCCCAGGAAGGGGATGAGCAGAGGGCAGGACAACAACGGGAGGGAGATTTCAGCAGGGATTAAAAACATGGATCAGCACGAGATTCCCAAATTTCTGGAGGAGGAATCAGCTGCTCAGCGTGCTGGGATTTCAGGGAGCAGCAGGACCAGGAGAGGACACCATGGAAGGAGCCCTGAAGGTGACACTAAGTAGCTGCCAGGCCCATCACAATCCCTTGGGACACGGAATTGTGGAATCATGGAATGGTTTGGGTTGGGAGGGACCTTAAAGACCATCCAATTCCATCCTCAGCCATGGGCAGGGACACCTCCCACTGTCCCAGGCTGCTCCAGCCTGGCCTTGGACACTTCCAGGGATCCAGGAACAGCCACAGCAAATCTGGGAATTCCAGCTCAGTACGGATATCCCAGTTGGATATTTCCATCAAGGAAAACCAAGCTCAAGAACTTCCAGAGATCCCAGACAGGTCTGGGAATCCAACAGTGCAGGAGCCAGGAGCACAGCAGGGCTCAGAACTCTTCCCATGCTCACAGCAGGATCCCAAACCTGATTTTTATGGGGATTTCCCAGTTCCTGTTGAAGCCACAGCCAGGAATGATCAGGCAGAACATCCCTGGGATCCTCATTCCCTGAATAAAACCTGCACTCGATACCCTGTGCGAAGAGCAGCTCGGGTTATTCCCATATTCCCATTATCCAACACAGAATTCTGGGGAAAAGCGTTTTTCATCCAGCTGTGCACAGGAGAATTGAAAAGGGAGCCCAAGGAGCTCTGCTCAGAGCTGGTTTTACCCCTGAACCTGCCCCAAACCCTTCTGCAGGTTGTCACCGCACAGGGACACTCCAAACACCGCCACAACACGGAGCCTGCCCCAAATTATCCCCTGCAAACAACCCACAGGAATTCCACAACAAATGAGGAGACAATCCAATTACTCCTCGGGATCGGAAGGCGAAGGTTCGGGGGGGGTTTAATTAACAAAGCCAGGGTGCAAAAGCTGCTCAGGTCAGGGTGTTGTGTAAGCAATGGCTGCAGAGATGATTCCTCCAAACCATCAAATGGGTTCCTGCTGCTCCGGCCCGGGCCTCGTAAACAAACTCATTAAGCTGCGTCTTGAAAGGAGTAAACAAATAGTTGGCATCTGACAGCAGAGCTCTTGCACAACCTCGCCCAAACTCCTGCCCCTGCACGGCTTTTGGGGTGCTCCGAGCCCCCGCGGCACCGGGGACACCATGGGGACACCACGGGGACACCACGGGGACAGCACAGGCTCATGGGGACACCCTGGGGACAGCATGGGCTCATGGGGACACCCCAGGCTCATGGGGACACCCCGGGGACAGCGCGGGCTCATGGGGACACCCCAGGGACAGCGCGGGCTCATGGGGACACCCCGGGCTCATGGGGACACCCCGGGCTCATGGGGACACCCCGGGGACAGCGCGGGCTCATGGGGACAGTGTGGGCTCATGGGGACACCCCGGGGACAGCGCGGGCTCATGGGGACACCCTGGGGACAGCACAGGCTCATGGGGACACCCCGGGGACAGCGCGGGCTCATGGGGACACCCCAGGGACAGCGCGGGCTCATGGGGACACCCCGGGCTCATGGGGACACCCCGGGCTCATGGGGACACCCCGGGGACAGCGCGGGCTCATGGGGACAGTGTGGGCTCATGGGGACACCCCGGGGACAGCGCGGGCTCATGGGGACACCCTGGGGACAGCACAGGCTCATGGGGACACCCCGGGGACAGCGCGGGCTCATGGGGACACCCCAGGGACAGCGCGGGCTCATGGGGACACCCCGGGCTCATGGGGACACCCCGGGCTCATGGGGACACCCCGGGGACAGCGCGGGCTCATGGGGACAGTGTGGGCTCATGGGGACACCCCGGGGACAGCGCGGGCTCATAGGGACACCCCAGGGACAGCACGGGCTCATGGGGACACCCTGGGGACAGCACAGGCTCATGGGGACACCCCGGGGACAGCGCGGGCTCATGGGGACACCCCGGGGACACCCCGGGCTCGGCGCTGCTGGAGGAGCCACCAGCCAGAGCTTCCAAACCCCTCCAGGCTGGCATCACGGAACAGAGCAGGGTGGCACTGAGCCCTGTGCCTGGCCTGGCCACTGCCACTGCCACTGTCACTGCCACCAGCACGGCCACTGCCACCCTCTGGAGCTGGAAACTTCCCTCCTCAGAGAGTTTTGGTGTCTGACAAACCCTGCTCGGCACCAGAACCAAGGCCAGCTCTGAACAGCCCCGAGGAGAGCAGGGAGAGGTGACACCACCCACATCCCAACCTCAGGGATGGTGACGTGTCCCCTTCACCCACCACACCCCAGGGCCACCATCCCGGGTCAGCTCCCGGGCCACGAGCACCAGAGGAGCAAGGAGCAGATCATAAAACCATGGAATATCCTGAGCTGGAAGGACCCACAGGGATCCCCCAGTGCAGCTCCTGGCCCTGTACAGACGCCCCAAAAATCAAGGGTGTAACAAAACCAACCCCAAGGGCTGTTATTCCACACCCTGACCTTCCTGCCCAGTCCAAGCCCTTGGACAACTCCTTGGCCACAAACTCTGGATTCTGGTCAGAGCTGGCCCAGGGTTATGGGGTCCTGCTGCTCCCCACGGGATCTCTGCCACGTTCCCATCCTGCAGCATCCCAAACACAGCCCACAGCTCTGGAAGGATGAGCACAGCGTTTGTGCTGAGTTCTCCTCCGGGCTGGTCTCTCTCAGGGTGAACACCGGGAGGAGGCCACGATCACTTCAATCGCCAGACAAAACCCAACTCTGCCTCCATAAATCCACTGACTGCCCAAAAACTGCTCCAGGAGCCCCTGGAGTCCCTTCCTCAGCTTATATTCCATGGAGAGCCCTCCAAACACACAATCCCAGGTCATTCCCCCACAGTTTTCCCTCCTTTCACCACCTCACGAGCAGGAAGGGGGGTTGATGTCACCCAACCCGGAGCAGGATTGGGTTCAGTGTGGCTGAGCAGGGACAGGGACACGTCAGCCACTGGAGGTGACAGCAGCTCTGCCCCTATAAATCCACTCACTGCCCAAAAACTGCTGCAGGATCCCCTGGAGCCTCTTCCTCAGCTTTTACTCCATGGAGAGACCTCCAAACACACAATCCCTGGGGATTCCCTCACACCTACCCCAGGATTTTCTCCATTTCATCACCTCAGGAGCAGGGAGGGGACTGATGCCACTGATCCCGGAGCAGGATCGGGTTCACTGTGGTGAACATCAGCCGCTGGATGTGCCAGCATTCCCTGATCCCTGCAGAGCTCAGCATTCCCTGCCCCTCATCCCCCGGAGGAGGCAGAGCAGAGCCCAGCAGTGTCACCACCAAATTTGCACCCTCGTGGCAAAAGCCTCTGGCACAGAATGGAAAAAGGGAATCCACGAGGAGCTCATTTCCTCCCCTTGGGCCCAGATTTCATTCCCAGTGCTGGCGCTGCAGGCCCAGCACCTCCAGGGGTGACCAAGGAGAGGACAGGACAGAAAACTGCCCCAAAACCAGGCACCAAAACCCAACAGAGACAGAGAGAGGTGACACAGCCCATTCCCACAGCTCTGCCTGCTCTCCCAGCCCTTCCCAAGCTCCGTGGGCTCCGTTCCTGGGTGATTCCCTGCTCCCAAGGCTCAGCCTTACCCGTGAGAAAGGGAGGGCAGGGCTGGGCTCCCGCGCCGTCCCCGCCAGCCCCGCGCGGTTCTTTATCTCGTTACTCTAATGCAAACAGACTTCTGTGAGCTCTTTCACATCCAAAACTTCACCGCAGGCCTGGCAGCCTCTCCCCCGCCTGGAAAGGGAACAAACTTCCCAATCATTTCTAAATAACCATTTCAAGAGCGCAGCTTTTTCTCCTTTCATCCCACAAAAGGCAGAAATTTCGCTCGGGACCGCAAGCTGTCAACTTCCCAGCAAACCCCAAATCCCACTTAACTCTCTATTGTAAACAGTGTAGTATTGCGCTCCCACATCAATAAATAACATTCCTGAAGGAATTATTTCTGTGTTTGATTCACATTTGTTCTGCATATGCCGCTGAGCCCAAGGTATTCGCAACGTTCGACCCCAAAAAGCCTCGGCTTTCAAAAGGGCCGCGCTGGGGTGAAGCCTTCCCGGGGGATGGGGAGAGCCAGGATGGAATCCCAAATCGAGGATGTCATTTGGGGCCCCCCCACAGCTCCTTCAGTGCAGGATAAAAACATTTCAACGGCTCCAAAGTGCCTCTCAATGGGGCTTCAGGCCACAGATGGGGCTGTCAGGGGGATGCACGGGATGCTGGTCCTTCCTGGGCTGCTCCAGAGAGACTGGGAGCCTTGGGAGAAGGATTTGGGATGTTGGGGATGAGGCTGGAATGGTCCAGACCAGACCCTCCCCCAGGCCTGGGCTGATCCCAAAGGAAAGGTGGGAATTGTGTCCCTGAGCCCCCTGAGGTGAGAGCCCACCTGCAGAGCTGCCCCAGCCCTGGGGATTCCAACAGCACAAGGACCTGGAGCTGCTGGAGAGAGCCCAGAGGAGGCCCCGGAGCTGCTCCAGGGCTGGAGCCCCTCTGCTCTGGAGCCAGGCTGGGAGAGCTGGGAATGTTCCCCTGCAGAAGGGAAGGCTCCAGGCAGAGCTCAGAGCCCCTTGCAGGGCCTGAAGGGGCTCCAGGAGAGCTGGAGAGGGACTGGGGACAAGGCCTGGAGGGACAGGACACAGGGAATGGCTTCCCACTGGGAAAGGGGAGATTGGGCTGGGATCTTGGCAAGGAATTGCTGTGTGGGAGGGTGGGGAGGGGCTGGGCTGGAATTCCCAGATTTGCTGTGGCTGCCCCTGGATCCCTGGCAGTGCCCAAGGCCAGGTTGGATCCCCCTGGGACAGTGGGAGGTGTCCCTGCCATGGATGGGGTGGCACTGGGTGGGATTTAAGGTCTCTCCAACCCAACCCATTCCATGATTCCATCACCTCAGACTGGCAAAGAGCAAAGCAATTCCTGAGGGCTCTGAAAGACTTTAGAACAAAAACCTACAACAAATCACCTGGAGAGAGGGATAAAGGTGGAAAACGGGAGCAATTTGGGTCGCAGACACCCAGAAATGATCCCAAATCCCTTCCCATGGATTGCAGGAGGCTCCTCCACATCCCCACAGGTGTTTCCTCACCAACCCCACAGGGAAGATGCTCCACATCCCCCACGACCCTGCATGAGCAGAAGCCTCAAACCCCACAGAAATCCCATCCCTTGGAATTCCCAGAAGCGAATTCAGGAGCCCTGACAGGGATTAACCCTCTGGAGAAGAGGAATCCCTTCATTCCACACCACAGATTTTCCATCCCCGGCGCCGGGATGGGATTTGGGATTTGGGATTTGACCATTTCAACTCTCCGCAGTGGGCGCCTGTCTCGCTGCACTAACAAAGAATTCCTGGGGGAAGATTTCGGAAACAGAAGGATTATTTAGCCACCCACACACACAGGCAAAATTAACCAGTCATGGAAATTCAAGATAATAAATGCCATAATTTTTGCCTTTAACTTCACAATTTTTTTTTTTTTCCCTCCCCTAAAAGTGAATGTTTCTAATTTATGGAGAGAGAGAGAGAGAGAGAGAAAGAGGGGGGAAAAAAGAATATAAAAACCCTTTCATTACTTTGTTTTTCCATGGATCAGAACTCCCCAAATATAAGGAATTAACACGCTAATGTAAACACTGGAACAGATTTACCCAGGCACTACAAAAGGCTGCCCCTCACTGATTACCAACCCCAGCTTGAGACTTTTTGTATAAAAACAACTCCATAAAGCCTTTTTTTCATCTAAATGAGAAAGTGCTTGGGCTCCGTTTTTCCAAAAAAAAAACCCGGAGAGGACGAGTTACAGCTCTGGAAATTCCCGTTCAGCTGGAATTCCTGGATGAGGGGTTTAGAATGCAAACAAGGAGGAGTTGTTGGGGCATCAGGACCAAAGAAAATCCCAAATTTCTTGACCCCTGGAAGGGACAGGGAAGCTCCCTTCAGCCAGGGAGCACCAGGCTCTAATGCAATTAATGGGGATGGGAAGCAAATTAACGAGGGATTTGGGGACCATCCGAGTTGCTGAGGGGGTTTCTGGAGGATTGGAGGTTTGTGACTCCTGGGTTTTGGTGTTTGGGAAGGACCAGCCCCAGCAGAGCAGGCCCGGAGAGCCCACAGCTAAGAACCAACTTATTCCATTTATTCCTTGAGCCACAGCTCTCCTGGGCTTCCCAGAGAATCAGAAAGGTTGGGAAAGCCCTCTGAGATCATCAAGTCCAGGATTTGTCCCAATATCCCCATCCCCACTCAACCCTGTCCCAAAGTGCCACATCCACTTGTCCCTGAGCACCGCCAGGGATGGCCTGAGGAGCTGTCCCAGTGCTCGACCACTCTCCCAGCCAAGCAATTCCTGCTCAAATCCAGCCCATCCCCACAAATCCCTTGGAATTAAACCTCTCAAGAACCCAAATGTGGCCAAACCCCGTGTGACAGCCACGCAAGAGACACAAGGGCCCCTGACTGCAACCTCCCCACCCTGCAGCAGAGGATTCCCCCAGGACACGCTCCAGGCTTTGCTGCTTCCCTGGCTCATTCCCTGGGAGTGCTGAGCCAGCAGCGCCTGCCCTGCCCTTCTCCCCACTTGGCTGAGACCTTGTGTGATTGCAGCACCAACAACACCAGTTCCTTTCCTTTCCCCTTTCTTTTCCCCTTCCCTTTCTCCTTTCCTTTCCCCTTTCTTTTCTCTTTTCCTTTCCCCTTTCTTTTCCCCTTTCCTTTCCCCTTTCTTTTCTCTTTTCCTTTCTCCTTTCTTTTCCCCTTTCCTTTCCCCTTTCTTTTCTCCTTTCCTTTCTCTTTTCCTTTCCTTTCCCCTTTCTTTTCCCCTTTCCTTTCCCCCTCTCTTTCCCTTTCTCCATTATTTTCTCTTTTCCTTTCCCCTTTCCTGTCTCTTTCCTCCTTTCCTTTCGCACTATCCAGAGAGACAGGAGCCCAGGGAAGAGCAAAGCTCCTGGATGAGGCTGGAAAAACAACAGGAAAAGGAGCTGGATTCTCACAGACATCAGGAGGGAAGGAGAAACCACCTCAAGGACGGCCATGGGATGGTGTAAAATAAAATAAATCCTGGCTCTGAGACAAAACCCGAGTTTGCTCCAACTTCCCAATCCCAGCCCCGCTCGCTCCACCCATAAAAGGAGGAATGGTTTAAAAATTGGGTTTTTTTAAAAAGAAAGGTTGATTCCGTCCGAGGAGCCAGGGAAGGGAGGTTTATCCCTGGATCTGCAGTGATTGCTGGGGTTTGAGCGTTCCTGGGCCCCGGCTCGGATAATCCCCGCGGCTCCCAGGCCCCACTGAAGTGGTTTCCAAGAGCTCAAGCCTTGGATCAGCCTGTCAAACGCCGGGGAAACTCTGGGAAAGCCAGAGGGAAAACGCTGGAAGTGGGAGCCTGCCCTTGCAACCCCAGAGCGTGCACACACCAAATTAATAATGCAGGGGGGCAGCCCCGAGCTGCTTCTCCCAACCCCTTCCCAAAATCCCAACTTCCCCGCAGCCATTTCCCTGCAGTTAAACCCCAAAAGAAATGGAAATTCCAGGTGAAATCGTGTTTTTCACACTCTAAGAGCGCTTAGGATCAGAGTTATTCAGTTGGGATGACCAAAATCCCTGTTTTTCAACACAGGAATGAGGTGTCAGAGCACGTCCCGTGGGGATAACCCTAAATCCCAAAAGAAATGGAAATTCTGGGTAAAATCGTGTTTTTCACACTCTAAGAGCACTTAGGATCAGTTATTATTTGGTTGTGATGACAAAATCCCTGTTTTTCAGCACCGGAATGAGGTCAGAGCACGTCCCATGAGGATAATCCCAAATCCCATCCCTGATTCCAAGGCCTCGAGCTTGGCCAGGATCCTCCAAGCCCAGTTTTGGGAATTCCTTTGTTCCTGTGCACAAACCTGACCTGCTCAGCTGGAATTCCTCAATGAGGGATTCAGGATGCAAACAGGGATGAGTTATTGGGGTATCAGGAGCAAGGAAAATCCCAGATTTCTTGACCAGGAGCACAACGATCCAAGCTGACCCCTCATGGGCAGAGCAGCTCCCTCACGCTCCTGCTCCAGGAAAATCAAGGAAAAAGGGAATTCTCCAGTTCCAAGGGGTTTTCTGCAGGCTCAGTTTGATGCCAAGCTGGGAGAGGAGCTGTGGGATTCCTCTGGGACCTGTCCCAGCCCTGCTCCCCATCCTGGATGTTCCAAGGCTGAGCTTGGACACACAACGGACAAATCCCCACCAAATCACCCCAAACCTGACACCCCAAAGGGGGATTATCCCAAATTCCTCTCCCAAAGTTACATTTCCTACACCTCAGCCTCGGTCCCAGACCTACCCCAACACCAGATTTTTGTTCTTTTACAGCACAAAGTGGCCACCAGTTAAAAATAATTTGTTTTTTAGCAGAATGGACATTTCTTGAAACTTGGCAAAAATCATGGAATGGTCTGGGTGGGAAGGGACCTTAAGGATGATCCAGTTCATCCCCATCCATGGCAGGGACACCTCCCACTGTCCCAGCTGGATCCAAGCCCCAGTGTCCAACCTGGCCTTGGGCACTGCCAGGGATCCAGGGGCAGCCACAGCAAATCTGGGAATTCCAGCCCAGCCCCTCCCAGCCAGGAATTCCATCCTAAAACCTCACAAAGAACCATCATGTGAGACAGGAGAGGAAAAACTCAATAATCCACATTAAAAATCAATTAAACCCTTTAGAGACAACGTGGCATGGAGGAGCTGCTTCCACTTTGTCCCAAATCCGTGTCCTTGAACGTCCTCCGTCTGTGTCACCTGCAGGAGCAGCCTGGGGTCACCCCACAAAGGCAAGAACATGGAAAAATCCTCTCAGGAGGGCAAAATTTCCAGTGTCTCCCACATGAAGCTGTGATCAAAGCCTGAATATTCCACAGGGTTGGAAAAAACCCAAGGGATTCCAGCACCTGATCCAGAATCAGTGTCCCTGACCACAGAGAATGTTGGGGTGTCCCTCAAGGACGGGACTCCCTCGGGAGCCTCTCCCAGGGAAGATGGGGCAGGAGAAAGGACAAAGGGACACCAGTTTTTGTTCCCAAAAAACATTCCAGGAGAGTAATTAGATAAATAATGGAGGGGTGGTCTTGGAAGAGCTGGATGTGGCACATCTGAGCTCCGGGAAGATGGTCACCAACCCTCCTTCCACCACCATCCCCCTGGGAACCCAACAGAAACCTCCAGGAATGGGAATTCCACCCCAAAATTCAGCCACGGGCACGACTTGGAGGGATCCAAGATGTCCCTGCTCCATCTCCATCCCACCCTGTGTTCCCTGCTTGCCCGAGGGGATGGAGGGACAGAACAGGAGCTTTGTAACCCAAGGTGGGACCAGGGGCTGTTCCCGAGGTTTTGCTGCTCCTGGAGCTTCCCCAGCCTGGAAAAACTCAGTGTTTTCCACCCCTCCCCATCCCCTCCGGAGCCAAACTCATCCAACAGCACCTTCTGGAAGCTCTCCAGCTTCCACCAGAGCCGCTCCTGAGCCCTTCAGACACATCAGCCTCACCTCGACAGGCAGAACCCCAACCCTGCCTGCCAACATCTCCGTCAGAATCCCGAAAAGCACCAAAAAGCAGCAAAAAAAGCATCTCCAAATGCTCTGTCCCCAAGCCCAGGAAATGTGGAAGGCATTAAAGCCTCACTTTCCCTCGGCAGAGAGGGAACACGGACCTGTAAACAACACCCTGGAGGCTTTTCAGCAGCTCCAGCCACACAGGGGCCCTTCTTTTACGATGATTTTTTCAGACAATCAGAAATCAGCGGGGCCAGGAAGCCGTAAATTCGGCTTAAAAGGGAGAAAAGCAAATAAATGCTCAGAGGGAACGGGGGAAAAAGAAAATGGGGATCACTGAGTGCTTCCAAAGCCTTGTTTGTTTGTGATAAAGCTCAGCTGGACACGAGCTGTCCCGGCCTGGTGACATTTCCCCGCGGTGGCACCGCGGGGAGCGGCGAGCGAGGGGGGTCTGTCAACGTTTTATCAGCAGCAGCTCTTCCCAGGGCTTTGGGAGGCACAAAAGCTCCTTTTGCTCGGCCTCGTGGCTGCTCTGACTCAGAGGAAATTATTGGGATTTGGAAACCACATCGCTGCCAGTGGGGAGAGGACGCGGCACCCAGAATCTGGAGTTTTGAGGGGAAAACGTCTCCCAAAAAGCTCTTTGGGATTTATGGGACAAACTGGGGATGGGTGTTAAGGCTCCGTAAGGCAAGAAGGGATAAAATGAGGGAAATAATCCAATCAGCCAAGAGCAAACTCATCCTGTCCTTGTTGCCATATAAAACAACTCGTCCTGTCCTTATTTTCCTATAAAATAACTCGTCCTGTCCTTATTTCTCTGTAAAATAAAAGCATGGCATAAAATTAAACCTTAAAGACTCCAAGGTGGGCAGAGCTTTGCAGAGAAAATCCCTGGAGAGCAACGGGAGAGGGGGAAGAACAAAATTAGATGGGATTCATGGAATAAAGACAGAGACTGCCTCCAGTGGTGTCCAGTCCTTGGCCAGAATCCCACAGGAACTGCAGGATGGAGCCCCAGTGCCTGGGGACACCTGGGAGCTCTGCTCTCCCAGATTTCAGAGGTTTCTGTAGAACAGGGAAGAGGCAGAGGCAGGGCTGGGCCTCCATAAATCCCATCATTCCTCCCCGGGGGACGGGATTTTGTTGTCCCTGCTCGTGCAGGAGCTGGTCCAAGTCTCCCTGGATGGATAAATCCGCATTCCAGGACAATGATCGCATGGAGGGACCTCCCCATGTGAGGCCCTGCACACACAGCTCATGGACAGGAGAGACCTCAGCACCTTCCCAGGGTGATCCCAATGCTTCCCACCGCGAGTCCTTCATTCCTGGCTGCAAGATTGGGGATGGATGGGCTGGAATTCCGAGATTTGCTGTGGCTGCCCCTGGATCCCTGGCAGTGTCCAAGGCCAGGTTGGACACTGGGGTTTGGAGCAGCCTGGGACAGTGGGAGGTGCCCCTGCCCATGGATGGGATGGGATTTAAGGTCCTTTCCCACCCAAACCATTCCATGGCTCTATGGAATCACCACATCCCAAGGACCCCATGGAACAGAGCGCCCAGCTGGGATCCCATGGCACAAGGATGGCACTGCCCAGGTAGGACAGGGGGACACCAGTGACGGGGTCAGGGGCTGGAGAATCCCAGAGGAAAAGGCTCCTGAAAGAGCCTTCAACTCCCACAGGAGGACACCAGGAAGATGCAGGAACAAAACACGGGAGGGTCTTACTGAGAACATCCAGAGGTTCTGCAGCCTCGTCCGTGGAGGTTTCCAAGGTAACACCCCGAGAAAAGCCTGACCTAAAGGTCTGACCTTGAGCAGGAGGCTGAACTGAGAGCCCTTCCTGGCTGTGCCTACAAACCAAACCTTGTGGTCCCCAAAGGTGCTCCCAGCTGAAAGTTCAGGGCAACCAAGGGGGCTGAGCAGCACCATGGAGGGTGGGGTTTGTACAATCCTGGAATGGTTTGGGCTGGAAGGACCTGAAATCCCATCCCATTTCCACCCCATCCATGGGCAGGGACACCTCCCACTGTCCCAGTGTCCAACCTGGCCTTGGGCACTGCCAGGGATCCAGGGGCAGCCACAGCAAATCTGGGAATTCCAGCCCAGCCCCTCCCCACCCTCCCACACAGCAATTCCTTGCCAAGATCCCAGCCCAATCTCCCCTTTCCCAGTGGGAAGCCATTCCCTGTGTCCTGTCCCTCCAGGCTTGTCCCCAGTCCCTCTCCAGCTCTCCTGGAGCCCCTTCAGGCCCTGCAAGGGGCTCTGAGCTCTGCCTGGAGCCTTCCCTTCTCCAGGGGAACATTCCCAGCTCTCCCAGCCTGGCTCCAGCCCTGGAGCAGCTCCGGGGCCTCCTCTGGACTCCAAACAAAGCAGAGGGAGGGTCAGAAGCTGCTCCAACCTTCCAGGTTCATGAAGCCCAAGGAGCAGCTCCTTTCCCTGCCCATTTTCCCAGTCATTTCTCCCCTGGGAACACCCCACGTGTGCATCCCTGGCCCCACACGAGCTCCGTGCCCGCAGGGGAGCTGCAGTAGCTGCAAACACAAACCCAGCCGCTGCAGCTGCACCAACAGCCCCACACTGTAGCCAAAGACTCCCCAATAACCCTGGGACGGGACATGAAAACCTCCCCTTTTTACGGGGCCAGAGCCCCTCTGTAAAGCAGCCAAGCGGGCACAGGTGCCTGATAAAAGTGAATTTTAACAGCCACACTTGCAAGAGAAATTTATAAGAGTGAGCAAAGCTCGCAGCCTGTGAATTGCACGTCAAATGCTGGGCTCCGGGACCCAGACCAGCTTCCCTGCAGGCTGTGCCAAGTGCTTCCAGATACTCCCAGTCTGGAGCAGACCCCGCCGCTACCAAGGGGTTAAAACTCAGGATCTGAGGCCAGCGAAGCTTGAAGGCAATGCCACCAAGCCTGAAGGAAAGCAGGGAACGTTTCTGCCAGCTTTGTTCCAAATAAAATGTGATTAAAAACAGCCCCGGGCGCTGTTAACGGGACCAGCCCGACAAGGAGAGGTTTACAGAGCAGCTGAGCTTGTAAATAAATGGAATTAATGCCCAGCAAATTCCTTTGATCCACGGGACACCAACTCCCTTTCCCTGCAGATCTGCTCATTAATGGTTCCATGTTCCACTTGTGCCACTCGCCAGTGAGTCCCAGGAAAACACTCTGAGTCACACAGAGATCTCCAGGTTTTCCTGTGCCAGGGATTTCTGGCCACACAGAGACCTCCAGCTGCCCCTGGCCCAGTGGATTTCTCGTCACACAGATCTCCAGCTTCTCCTCTCCCAGTGGATTTCTGGTCACAGAGATCTCCAGCTTCTCCTCTCCCAAGGGATTTCTGGTCACAGAGATCTCCAGCTTCTCCTCTACCCGGGGATTTTTCCCTGAAAACTCAAGACACCATTCCCTGAAAACTGAACCACCATTCCCCAAAAACTGAGCCTCTGGAACAAGGTGGAACAGCCCTCAGCATCATCCCATTTCCATCTCCAGGGTGAACTCCCAGGGGATTGGAGCCCTTCCCTTCCACGGGATCCCTCCCAACCCAGCAGCACCAAGGGCTGGACAAAGCTCCCTGGGAATTCCATGGCAGATGACAATCCCAAAAGGAGTTTCTGAATCTGCTGCACGAGGTTTCACCTCCATCACCTGCAGGAAGTTCCAAGTTTTGCTCACCTGGACAAAAAGCCAAACTCTGAGCTCAGGGGTGTTTGGGGTGGGTTTGGGTGCCCAGGGGTGACCTTGGCACAGCACCAGGATCCTGTCACATCCTCCAAGGGTTTGGCAGCTCCAGGTGAGCACCTGGAGACTCTGAGCAGGCTCTGAGAACCTGGGACAGGGAAGGAATCCCTGGATGGGAATTAAGGTCCCTTCCCAAACCATTCCATGGCTGTGGGACACCAGGAACCTCCTCAGATTCCTCCACATCTCCAGAATCCCAAGAGAGATCAAACCACCCAGCACAAATCTGGGAAAATCCTGCCCATTTAAAAGGTTTCTAAGAAGCCCTAAGCTGAAGAATTTATCATCCTGGGCAGAGCATCCTGAGGGATCCTGGGAACTCCATTCCCAGGGATTCCTGAGGTGATTCCATCTCCTGGGATGTGACTTCCCAGCCTTGAAACCAAAACCAGGAGAAGCAAGAGCAGTAAAAAATGACAGTGCCCAACCCAAAAATCCCAACCCAAGCTGAAGGAAAGGAAAAAAAATCCCAGCTAAAATCCCATAAACACAACGGCAATTCCTAAAGGCTCAAAGGACGGAGCAAGGAGTGCTCCTGCCTCCACTTGGCACTTTCCCTTTGCCTAATTAATAATTAATTATTAATTACTAATTATTAATTCTATCACAGTGGCTGGAAGATGCCCAAGGCCAGGCTGGATTAGGTTTGGAGCACCCTGGGATGAGGAAATTGTCCCTGCTCACACCAGAGGGCTGGAACTGGATGATCTTCAAGGTCCCTCCCAACCCAAACCATTCCATGGCTGGAAGATGAAGGATTTATTTCAAACATCTCTGGATTTTAAGACTTCTAAAAGGTCTGAAAGGCAGCCCCACAAAAAGCTGGGCCAGAATACAACAGAACAGTTAAACTCTGGATTTTCAGCCATTCCAGGGAACGTGGATCCACTGCTGGGATCCCCCAGGCCCCATGGCCGCCGAAACAAAAAAGGCCCTGATTTAGCAGTTCCATTCCTGAGCCCATAAAAGCAATCGAGAGGGGGATGCCCATTTATTAATGAACTTCCTATGGAATATAAATTCTCAACGCAGACTGAAAGGCACAGAATTCCTGTTAAATAAACAGCGAAGCCTTCCCCGAACGCCAGGAAACGGGGAATAGAAAGCTCTTTTATGACAATAAGCACATTTGCACCGCGCTTCTGAGGTGTGGGAGGGAGCAGGGGAAGGCACGAGGAAGGGCAGGCTAGCAGAACCTGCTGAGATCTGCACAAAGCCCTCAGCACCTCCCCAGATGTGTCCTGCACTTCCAGACGTTCCCGGTGGCTCCGGCTGCTTTTCCCACCCGCGCGGCTCCTGAGGGATCACATTCAACCTCAAGCTCCTGGCCTGACACCTCGCTCCAGGAGCCACTTCAAAAACCCTTCCCAAGTTTTCTCAGATCATTCCCATCTCCTCCTACTCCTTTTTCCCATGGTTCCCATCCCATCCCACGGCACTGTCGGTGTCACTCAGGGTCCCCGAGTGCGAGCAGGGAGGGGGTGACAGGCCCCACAAAACCCCACTCCTGGCTCTGGGGTTTCTCACACCTCATCTCCAGAGCGAAGAAAAACCCCAGCAATCCCAAACTTCAAAGGTTGGATGTGATGCTGTTGGGCACGGATGGATCCGGACGCGGTGACGGCAGCGGAGGCTCCGGCTCAGGGCAGACGCTCGGGGAGGTTTTGTCTCAAAAAGCTTCCAGATCAAACACCAGTGGCAAGTGATGGATCCCCTGCCCGGAGAGAGCTGCTCAACACTCTTAAAACAACACGTTTTGGGGCCAAGGCTTAATGAAAAAATAGCAGGGGCTTCCAGAGCCGCCTGAGGTTTTTTTTATCCAGCGCGAAACAAAAAATTCCCTTCCCCGTTTTGCTCCAAGAGGTGAAACAGAGGATGCTGAGGGCAGAATTCCCGCTGGTTGGGATCTCCTCCTTGCCAGGGAGGAAGGGGATGGGGCTGAATAGTGAGAATTTTACTTCTTCCAGCTTCTCCAGATCCCAATTCCCCACTGTTTTACTGGAGTGATGTGCAGATTTCGGGAGGGTTCTCCTTCACCCTCTGTGGAAGCAGAACCTTTTCCAGGTTGGGCTCAATGTTTGGATTGGGGAGGGAGCTCCGAGGGCCACTTCCCCTTGGAAAAGCAGATTGGGATGTGCACATCCAGCCACATTTCCATGGATTTTAGGTGAAAAATCTGGAGAAATTCCCACCATTTCAGCACCTTTTTTTGCTCTTCTGGCTGGAGAAACTCCTGGAATTTTGGAGCAAGGTGCTGTGCTCATCCTGCAGCTCCAGGGATGGGAAGGAGGAGCAGCTGCACCTTTGGAGCTGTGGGTTCTACTTCTGAATGTTTAAAGCGAGGCACCTCAGAGCTCTGCTCCATCACTTCTCCAGCGGGACACAGCATCCCGTGGGGTTGGGAGCCTCTTCCCAAAATCCCGTGGCTGCCCATCTCCCTTCCCCATCTCTGCAGCCCCACAGACGCATTTCCTCCCCTAAGGCTTTAATATCCCAAGCAGACGAGCAGCAGGAGCCAAGATTAAGAAGGTCTCGTTCCTCAATTTGACTGGAAAATCCAATTCCTGCTCCCCAAACCTGCCCAGGAGCAGAAACCCCCATCCCATTATCCCTGTCCCGCTGTGGAAATCCTTTCCAAAGGCTCTCCTGCTGCATCCAAGCCTGGAAAACTCCCAGTTTTTAATAACCAGCCTTATTTTGACTCGTTAAGGCAAACCCCTGGAACAGGGAGTTGGGAGCAGCGGGAAGTTCAGCTCCGAGGGTGCCTCTGGAAGTCCCGGGGCAGGATAAACCCGGCCCCTGCTGAGCAGCAGCTTCCAGAGGCTCTGGCTAAGCCCAGCCTTGGCACAGGCACAGCCAGCCCACGTGGCAGGGGACAGATCCCAGCCAGGGCTCCGTGACCTCTGGAGAGCAGGGGATGCTGTGGGAATGGTGACAGCCAGCTCAGGGACATTCCCGGGATCCAGCTGACCCCAAACAACACCCACAGAGCCAGAACAGCTCCAGCTGCACTGCCCAGCATCACTCCAAGAGCCCTGGAATGGCAGGGATGAGGAGAATTGGGAACACAACCCAAAGTGAATTTTTGGAGCATTTTTCCAGGCCATCAAAAGGTCACCGGGCCGTGTCTGGAGCCTGGGAAATGTCCCCGTGTCCCCTGGAGTGTCCCTGGGGCTCTGGAAGGGGGGGAATGTGGTTGTGTTTAAACAGAGCCAAGGGAGGGCCAGGATTTCCCAATAATGCTGGAATCACCTTGTGCCACGTCCCACAGATCCCCAGCATTCCCAGGAAACTGCTCCAAGTCTCCTGTGTCCCACAGGCACCAAGGGGACAGCTCGGGCTGTGGAGCAGCTGCTGGAGCTGGCTCAGGTGTCCCGGGGTGGGATCCCTGCCCAGGTGGGAGATGCTCCCGCTGGAGGCAGGGAATCGGCCACACCTGGAGTTCCGGGATGGGATCAGAGCAGCAACTCCTGGCCAAGGAGTTTGTCCTGGGGGACCTTCACACCCTGAGGGCTCTGCTGCCCTTCCCATCCCTCATTCCCTCCTCAGCCCCCATTCCCTCTTCCTGGATTCCACACCCTCAGGTGCTCCTGAACTCACCCAGCCTGCCCCAACTTCCACTGGATCAACCTGTCCCAATCCATCCTGGATCCGTCTGTCCCAATTCATCCTGGATCGCCTGTCCCAAACCCCACAGGATCAACCTGTCCTAATTCCCCCTGGATCACCTGTCCCAACTCCCACTGGGGATCCACCTATCCCAGTTCATCCTGGATCAGCCTGTCCCAATTCCCCCTGGATCAACCAGTCCAGACTCCCCCTGGATCAATATCCAAACTCACAACTCCTCCTGGATCAGCCTGTCCCAAATTCTCACCGGATCAACTTGTCCAAACTCCCACTGGATCAACCTGTCCCAAACTCCCAACTCCTCCTGGATCAGCATGTCTCAAATTCATCCTGGATCAACCTGTCCCAAACTCCCATTGGATCAACATGTCCCAAACTCCCATTGGATCAACATGTCCCAAACTCCCATTGGATCAACCTGTCCCAAACTCCCATTGGATCAACATGTCCCAACTCCCAACTCCTCCTGGATGAACCTGTCCCAATTCCTCCTGGATCAACCTGTCCAAACCCAGCTCCCCACCTATCCAAGCCCAGCTCTGCCGCTGCATCCCGATGATTCCCATAAATAAACGCCTGCTTTTGCTGACCCTTTAGGCCATCCCCACTCTGGGTCCAAGGCTGGGTTTAGGCCGGGTTTGTTTTGGCCCCTCACTCTCAGCAGCTCCATCCCCAGTGGCCTCCTCCACATGCCCGGCACATTCCAGCCGGGAGCGGGATAATAAAGGCCGGCCCGGATATCAGCACGTGTTAATGGGATGTAATTCAGGCCTGCAGCTCGGAGCCCTGTAAAAAACCCCACCAAAACCCAAACACACACGCGGGTTCACGGGGCCAGAGTCCACGCGGAGTTCAAGCGCGCGCAGCTCCTTTCATCCGCTCCAGGCCCCGCAATTAACGGCGAGATCTGGAACGCGGCGAATTCCCCCGGAATTTGGGGTAATAAAACTCAGATTGGGATAAAACCCAGCAGGGAAGGAGGCAGGGAGAGCTGGGGTTTCTCGGTGAGACCCCGGGAATGCCTGGGCGAGTCCATCCCAGAGGGATGGGAGCTCCCCCTGAGCCGGGAGCGCTGTCGGCCAGAGCCTCCCGATTATCCCGAAATGAAACGTTCAGCCCTTGTCAGCGGCAGCCTGGGATTTGTAACGTTACAAAAACCCCATTTCCTCTCCCGTTGTAGCCAGGCCTCCTCCGTTCCCGCTGGTGAAATCAAACAATTTTAAAGGAATTTATATGATCCTAATTTAAACCGAATGCACGGAGCTGCCAATCGCGGCTCCCCCGACTCTCCGGGCCTCCCGCCAGCCCCGCTCCTTCCCTTCCCTTCCCTTCCCACAGCTCTGATCCAGCACATCCACGGAGAGCTCCCAGCCATCCCAGACTCCAAACTGGTGGTACTGGGAGGGACACCCTGCCCTGAGCGACCCAACAAGGGCAGCTCCAGCTGCTCCTCCTTCCCATCCCTGGAGCTGCAGGATGAGCACAGCACCTTGCTCCAAAATTCCAGGAGTTTCTCCAACCAGAAGAGCAAAAAAAAGGTGCTGAAATGGTGGGAATTTCTCCAGATTTTTCACCTAAAATCCATGGAAATGTGGCTGGATGTGCACATCCCAATCTGCTTTTCCAAGGGGAAGTGGCACTCGGAGCTCCCTCCCCAATCCAAACATTGAGCCCGACCTGGAGAAGGTTCTGCTTCCACAGAGGGTGAAGGAGAACCCTCCCAAAATCTGCACATCACTCCATAAAACAGTGGGGAATTGGGATCTGGAGAAGCTGGAAGATGTAAAATTCCCTGTATTGTCCGTAGGAAAAATTAAAGATAAGGGGTTCCAGGAGAGATGGAGAGGGACTGGGGACAAGGCCTGGAGGGACAGGACACAGGGAATGGCTTCCCACTGGGAAAGGGGAGATTGGGCTGGGATCTTGGCAAGGAATTGCTGTGTGGGAGGGTGGGGAGGGGCTGGGCAGGAATTCCCAGATTTGCTGTGGCTGTCCCTGGATCCCTGGCAGTGTCCAAGGCCAGGTTGGACACTGGGACAGTGGGAGATGTCCCTGCCCATGGATGGGGGTGGCACTGGATGGAATTTAAGGTCCTTCCAACCCAAACCATTCCATGATTCCATGAAAACCATGCACGAGTTGCTGCCCAGCTCTGTCCCCCACAGGATGAAGAACCAACTCTTCAGGGAATTTCCAGGGAATTTTAGTGACCCCTCATTCCAGGCTGGTTCCACTCCTGAATTTGGGCAGGGCAGGAGCAGCCAATCCCCACCACCCCCAGAGCCTGTCCAGGTTCTCCAGCTGGGAATATTGGGAGGAAGAGGAGGAGGAAGGGCTGGGATTGGTGAGGAAAACACACCAGGAGAAGCCACAGGATTCCTTTGGAGATGGAGAAGGAATGGAGTCACAGGAGCAGGAAGGATGGGAAGAATGGGAAGAGCAGAGCTGTGGATTGGGAAGGGATGGAAACACAAAGCTACAGGAGTTTCTCCAACCAGGAGAACAAAAATGGTGCTGAAATGATGGAAATTTCTCCGGATTTTCCACCTAAAATCCACAGAAACGTGGCTGGATGTGCCCATCCCTCCACATCCATCACAGAGCCAGGAGGTTGGAATCCTCTCCCAGAATCCTGAACGTGGAACTGGCAACTACCAGACAACACCAGCACCCTGTGATGTCCCTAAAATTGATAAATATCCCTCAGAGGATAAAAAAATAAATAATTAAATATTTACTGCATTAATTGGGCACCAAAAAGAAATGAGATTCCTGTTCCTTCCCACAGGGACCAGGGAAGGAGCTTCCCAAAGCTCTGGAGAGGAACTCAAGGAGAATTTTTATAGGGAATTCCTACTCTAGGAATCGGTGCCTCAGGTAAATCCAGCAGCTGGAGCCCTCGCAGCCATCACTCCCATGCACATCTGGCTGCACATCTGGCTTGGGAGGGGTTTCTGCACCTTAATCTGAATAAAAGCTTTGCTGAGCTCTCAGGAGCCTCCCCACGCCTCCATCCCACAGGGAAGGCTGGGGTTGCTTCCCCAAAAAACCAGGAAGATAAAAAAACACTGAAACACAGGGAATTTAGTTAATTAATTAATCAACTCCTCAAGTTAGGCTGTTTCAGAGAAAGGCTGGGCTTTGTAAGACATGAAATAGGACTCAGCTCTGCCCATGAACCCAACAGCAGAATCCCAGCAGCTCCTGGAGAATCCCAGAGCCAAGTCCTTCCCATTGATCCATCACCACCAGGGAGGGATCTCAGTACCCCTGGCAGGCCACACCTCACTGCCACCATTCCTGGATTCCAAAAAACCCCACCTGAAGAGCAACTCCAGAGCCTCTCCGAGCTCTGCTCCCCGCTGGAATGAGATGAAATCCAAATATTCAACGGGAGTGGGAAAGGCAATTCCTGATTTAAGGCAATTCCTGATTTAAGGCAATTCCTGATTTAAGGCTCAGCCAGGGAAGTTCTGCTCATCAGCTCAGCCTTTAGAGACATCAACCACAGCAAAAGGCAAGGGAGGCACCAGCCAGGTTTAGGCAGGATTTAAACTCAGTTTAGGACACAAAATTAATGGAATTGCAGTGCACAAACTGCTGCTTTTTTTATCCCAAAACTGGGGGAATCAACCCGGTGTCTCCAGGTCTCCCAGCAGCACCAATTCCCTGGGCAGGGAAGTGGGAAATGCGAGTGGAAAATGAAATTATGGAGAGTTACACCCCAAACTGCACCTCCCAGACTGTCAAGAAACCAAGGAAAACTCCAGCAGGGAGAAGCCAACGGCACAACGGATCATCACTTTCCAGAGGGCTAAAATTCAGGATAAAATTCCAGGGAGCAACCAGGGAAGGGAGAAGCCATAAAATTCAGGAGAAAACTCCAGGTGCAACCAGGGAAGGGAAAAGCCAATGGCACAATGGATCATCACTTCCCAACAGTCTGAAATTCAGGATGAAACACCAGGAGCAACCAGGGAAGGGAGAACCCAACAACACAATGGATCAATCACTTCCCAAACATCTAAAATTCAGGATAAAACTCCAGGGAAGGGAGAAGCCAATGACAATGGATCATCACTTCTCGAGGGTCTAAAATTCAGGATGAAACTCCAGGAGCAACCAGGGAAGGGAGAAACCAATGACACAACGGATCATCACTTCCCAACAGTCTGAAATTCAGGATAAAACTCCCGGAACAACCAGGAAAGGAAGAAGCCCTAAAATTCAGGATAGAACTCCAGGGAGCAACGAGGGAAGGAAGAAGCCATAAAACTCAGGACAAAACTCCACGAACAACCAAGGAAGGGAGAAGCCAGTGACACAAAGGATCATCACTTCCCAACAGCCTAAAATTCAGGATGAAACTCCAGGGAAGGGAGAAGCCAATGGCAGTGGATCATCACTTCTTAAGGATCTAAAATTCAGGGTAAAACTCCCGGAACAACCAGGGAAGGGAGAAGTCAATGACACAATGGATGATCACTTTCCAGTGGTCTAAAATTCAGGATAAAATTCCAGGAGCAACCAGGAAAGGGAGAAACCAATGACACAATGGATCATCACTTCCCAACAGCCTAAAATTCAGGACAAAGCTCCAGGGAAGGGAGAAGCCAACGACACAAAGGATCGTAAATTCTCAACCATCTAAAATCCAGGATAAAACTCCATGAACAACCAAGGAAGGAACAATTCCTCCCCCAGTAACAGAACTCCAAACTCAATTCACCACCTCGGCTTGGAAAACCAGACCCTCCACACGATGAACCTCCAACCTCTTCCCAAAACCAGGTGATCCCCCCCAAATTCCCCTAAATCCCCCCAAATCCCACCTGTTTCATGGCGGTCTCGCCGATCTTGTCCGAGTGCTTGCGGATGCTCTCCAGGAAGTCCTTGAGGTCGGACATGGAGAGCTCCTTGATCTCCTCGCGCAGCCGCGGGATGTTGTCCACCATCACCTTGCAGAAGCGGTAGTGGCTCACCTGGGGCAGGAACGTGTGCTCCAGGTGCTCCAGGGTCTTCAGGGCTGGGTAGTGCCTGGGAAGGCAGGGGAAGGTCAGGAGCAGCTCCTTCCAGCCCATTCCTGGAATACGGATGAGCTGGGAGTTGTCCAACCCAACTCAGCTCCACCATGGAATCGTGGAATGTCGGAGTGGGGAGGGACCTGCAAGGCCAGTCCATCCCATGGACACTCCCACCAATCCAGGGGGAAACCCCTGACAGGGAGATGAAATCCTGGAGTTGGGAATATCCCATAAAACCCATAACCAGTGTCTAACTCATTCATTAATTCATTAATTAACACCCAAGATCTGCTGCCAACACAGACCTTGGAAAGACCCTGGAGATGCAAGCTCAGCTCCCTTCCCGGTGGATTCCAGGATCTGATCCCACTTTTCCCTTCCTAAAAACCATCAAAATCACTTCCCACCCAATGAATTTTTATTTCTTCAGAGGGGAAGAACTCTGGATTCGAATCCCAGATTAGGGATCCAATAGATCCATTTTCTACCATTCCCCATCTCCCCATCAGGTGTTGGATCCATGGCCTTCTCCATGTTGGAATAACTCATTTCTCCATCCCAAAATGAACATTTTATATATTTAAAAATGCAGGAATCCAGTGGATAAAGAATTCCTCTTTATTTTGGCCATGCCCAATTGAATTTGATCCCCCCTTTCTGCACAAAAGCCAATTTCAGGGACCAAATGGGAAACTGAGCTGAGAAATTCATTTTGCTCAAACCCCCTCCCATCTTTTCCCCTTGGAAAATGGGAATCCATAGGATTTGCCATTCATGGAATATGGAACCATCTGAGATTCAGGACCTTCCTCCTGTCCTGACCACAGATCTGATTAAAAGGAAAAATACAATTAAAAAGGACCCACCCAGGAAGAATTAATGGGGTTTAATTACCTTGAGGGGTCACCCCCATCTGCTCACCCAGCAGGGGAGGGACAGATCCTGATCCCTTCCCATCCCATCTCCCAAATATCCGCCTCCCAGGCTGGCATTGCTTTCCCAGTCTGACATCCCATTCCAGCCACGTTTTCCCCCTTCCAGCAGCTGCTCCATGCCCAGTTTGCCACGCCCAGGGCTCCAAAATCTGCTCAAACCAACCAGGATTCCTGCCAATATCCCAGATTCCCATCCCTCAGCATCCCGGTGGAAGCAGGAATTCAAACCAACCAGAATTCCAGTCAATATCCCAGATTTCCATCCCTCAGCATTCCCAGTGGATGCAGGAATTCAAACCAGCCAGAATTCCAGCCAATATCCTAGATTTCCATCCCTCAGCATCCCAGGAGATGCAGGGTGGAGAAACTCCTGGATTTGCAGCCCAGCACGTGCCCAGTCTGCCACTCCCAGGGCTCCAAAATCTGCTCAAACCAACAAGAATTCCAGCCAATATCCTGGGTTTCCATCCCTCAGCATCCCAGGAGATGCAGGGTGGGGAAACTCCTGGATTTCCAGCCCAGCATTCCCAAGGCACTGAGCATTCAGGAATTATTTCTACAGCAAAAGGAGTTTCAGGTTTTCTCCCCAGCTTCCACCATCCAGGTCTTGGATTCCACCCCACATTCCCTGGAATCTCTCATATCGTATCAAGATTTGTATTATGGCATTTATGGAATTAAATTGATTTTTTTTCCATAAAATTATGGGGAAAAAGTTCCTAACAGGCATTGATTGCATGCACAATATTGAGCTTCCATAAAAAACCACCAACATCCACCTCAATTCCCAAAATCTGAGCCTGCTGCCATCCCAATCCTCATCTGTACCACAGGAGGCTGAGCACAAAACCAACCAAAGTCCAGGAAATTTAACCTGGAAAAGCTGAGATTCTCCTGAAATTCTCCAGCCCCAAACAATTCCTTGGACTGTTCCCATAAAACCCCAGCCCATCCCGAATTTACCTCTTGGATTTCATCTGCTCCCGCAGCTTGCTGTACATCTCCAGCACTGGGGAAAGAAGGGAAACACGGCTCTGAGATAGTTGGGAATCAAAACAGCTTCCCAAAATGAGGGAAAAGTTGGGAATTCAAGCAAAATGAGGAGCAGGGGGAGGTTCCTCACCGGGGAGGCACAGGGTGAGTTTATCCACCGTGGCTGAGATGTTCCTCTGCTGCAGCCGGCACTGCCTCAGCTCCTCCATGGCCAGGATCAGCTGGAAAAACGGGAAAAGCTCCATCAGGATTCACCAAACTCTGCTGGATGAGCCCTAACCCCGCTCTGATATCAGAGAGCTCCCAGATCCCCTGAATTCCCTGGATTTCAGCTGAGGGAGCAAAGGCATCGGAGCCGTCTCGGAGTGCGTCCTGCAGGTCCCAAAATGTTTCCCTTTCCCGTTTTTAGGCATCTCTTCCAAGGTTTCTGGGTCTCAAAGGGAGGATGTGGCTGCTCGATCCCAGGGGATTCTCCTCATCACAAAATTAACAGGAATTTCTCAGGGTTCCAAGAGAAAATTCTGGGATGCGGATAAGGGAAAACCAAGGATCCAAGGCCAGGCTGGACAAGGAATTCTCATCCCAAAGCCTACAGGGACTGCTCAGGGCTGAAGCTCCACCAGAAAATCCTGGGATAAGGGAAAAACAAGGATCCAAGGCCAGGCTGGACAGGGAATTTTCCTCATCCCAAAGCTAAAAGGGATTTTTCAGTGCTCAGGCTCCGAGAGAAATTCCTGGAGATGGGAACAAGGGAAAACCAAGGATCCAAGGCCAGGCTGGACAGGGAATTCTCCTCATCCCAAAGCAAACAGGGATTCCTCAGAGCTCCAAGAGTAAATCCTGGGATGTGGATAAGGGAAAACCAAGGATACAAAGCCAGGTTGGATGGGGAGTTCTGATCCCAAAGCTAAAAGGGATTTCTCAGTGCTCAGGCTCCAAGAGAAATTCCTGGAGGTATGGAAAAGGGAAAAACAAGGATACAAAGCCAGGTTGAATGGGGAATTCTGATCCCAAAGCTAACAGGGATTTTTCAGAGCTCAGGCTCTACCAGAAAATCCTGGGGATGTGGAAAAGAGGAAAACAGGGATCCAAGGCCAGGCTGGCAGGGAATTCTCCTCATCCCAAAGCTAACAGGGATTCCTCAGAGCTCAAACTCCAAGAGAAAAACCTGGGATGTGGAAAAGGGAAAACCAAAGATACAAGGCCAGGTTGGATGGGGAATTCTCCTCATCCCAAAGCTAACAGGGATTTTTCAGAGCTCAGGCTCCAAGAGAAATTCCTGGGAATGGGGACAAGGGAAAAACAAGGATCCAAGGCCAGGCTGGACAGAGAATTCTCACATCCCAAAGCCAACAGGGATTGCTCAGGGCTCCAAGAGAAAATCTCAGGATGAGGAAAAGGGGAAAACAAGGATACAAGGCCAGGCTGAATGTGGAATTCTGATCCCAAAGCTAAAAGGGATTTTTCAGTGCTCAGGCTCCACCAGAAAAACCTAGGATGTGGAAAAGGGAAAACCAAGGATCCAAGGCCAGGTTGGATGGGGAATTCTCCTCATCCCAAAGCTAACAGGGATTTTTCAGAGCTCAGGCTCCAAGAGAAATTCCTGGGGATGTGAAAAAGGGGAAAACAGGGACACAAAGCCAGGCTGGACAGGGCTTGGGGCAGCCTGGGACAGTGGAATGGGGTGCAATAAATGGTTTTTCTTCCCATCCATCCCCATTCCAGGCTGTAATTCCAGGGCTGCATCCATCACTTACTTCTTTCCCTTCGTTCTGCAGCTTCCGGTTGGTGTCCGTCACTTGGTTCTGCGGGAATATTGGGAAAAGCACAAAGAACATCCCATAAATCAGGAGAATGTTCTTCCCACCAAAACAAACCGGGCACAAACACCCTCCCCACGGCTCCCATCCCATGGAAAAGCTGTTTATGGATCATTTAACAGCCACTGCGGGACAAATCCAGGGATTTTCCTCCTTGCCACTGGAGAGAAGGGAAAGGCAACAGGAGTTCAGAGAAGCCTCAAAATTCTGGAATTTTCATGGATCCAGATTAGAAAACCCCAGTTTTCACTCAATTTGGGGAGGAATTCATTCCCTTCCCCACCACCAAATAAATTCTGTTTATGTTTTAACTCCTCCCTATCCCAGCAGGAAAGGATTCCCGAGAAATAATTATTTCTATTCATGAAAATCCCAACAAAACTTCCTTTGGGATCTTCACCTCCCTCTGGATCCCTGCTCCGGGCTGTGGTAAGGTATTTTTATATACCTGGGATAAAAAACTCCAGATTTTTTCTGGATTATCCCACCGAGATGAGGCTCAGAGCTGGAAAATTCCCCACTTGGCCAACTTGAGGATTTTTTAGGAACTGATTCCTGCCTGTTTTCCATAGTTCTGCTCCCTCTGGAAGCAGAACCATTCCCAGAGCTTGGGAAACACCATGAGCAGGGAGACAGAGCCCTCAGAGCACTTCCAGGACGGGGAGATCCCCCAAATCCACCTGAGAGCTTTGCTTCCCTTGGAATAATTCTGGGAACATGAGGAATTTTTAATGAATTCCATCCCAGGGAAGGAATGGAACGTGGGGCTCTCGGATTCTCCAGCAGGATGGGGATGGAGAAGGAAGAGGAAAAGCTCCCAGGGGGATTGGGAAGGAAAATCCATCCTGGAGCGGGGAGGAGCTCAAGGAGCTGGAGCTGGGAAAGGTTTGGAGCTGAAGGAAAAGCTGAGGGAGCTGGAAAGGGGCTCAGCCTGGAGAAAAGGAGGATCCAGAGGGATTTTTTTCCCTCTCTGGAATTCCATGACAGGAGGGAGCAGCCAGGTGGGATTTGGGATCTGCTCGCAGGGAACAGGGACAGGAGGAAAGGGAATGGCCTCAGGGTGGACATTGGGAATATTCCTCATGGAAAGGGTGGTCAGGCCTCGGAAGTGCCCAGGGAGGTTTGGAGTTCCCATTCCTGGAAGGATTCCAAACCCCGTGGATGTGGCACTTGGGGATTCGGGTTAGTGGGAACAAGCTGGGGGCTGGATTTGCTGACCCTAAACCTCTTTTCCAACCTGAACAATTCCATGGTCCCACAATCTCCCTCCTTTCTGAGCTCACCGCGTCAGACAGAAGGAGAACTTTGGACTCATCCACATCAAACTGACTCAGGATCCATTCTTTTCCCTATTGGAAAAGCTCCACAATTTCCACCTAGGTCCAACTCCCAGGAAAGTTCGTGGTGCTCCCAGCTCCCTTCCATCCCCACACCAGCCATGGTGCTTTTCCAGCTTCCCAGGATGGAAGGAGAGGAGCTATCCCTGATTTCCCCTGCAGCATCTGCATCCCATCTCCCGCTCCCGCGGTAGCTGCAGCGCTGCTGGCTCCCTGCCCTGCCCAAAACCTGCTCATTTCCTTTATGATGTACGGGGCTTTTACGAGCAGGAGCCCGGCATCTCCTTCCAGAGATTATTTGATTTGCTCAGATCCCCGAAAATCCCACCAGGAAAAAAGGAATCCGTGTCGGGTAATTTAAAACCGCTCCTAAAATAACGCCGGGGCTGGAGGAGCTCGCTGTTAAAATTACACGGCAATCCCAGCTCCAGGGAAAAGCCAGGATGGAGCGGATCCCGGGGTTTTGGGGGGCAGGGGGTCGTGTTTGGGATTGTTCCCGAAGTCTCCAGGCCTGGATGAAAACAGGGATGATTATTTACACAGACCCCGTGCAGTTAAGCCGGGCTTTGCTAATCCAGACACCCAGAGGGGACAGACAGGTGGCACTGGGAGCACTCCAGGGATTTGTGCCAAGCTGTTCCTCCATCCACACCCCCGGAATGGGGAGCAGGGGGCTCAGGGAGTCCTTGGGACCATTCCAGAGGGGCAAAGGGAGCTGGAGAGGGATCCTGGGAATGGAGCCAAGGGTGTGACCCCGTCCTGGATCCATCCCTGTCACCTCCACTCCCGAGGAAGGGACGGCAACCGGAGCCATCCTTCATGTGGGAAACTCAGGAATTCCCAGGAGCTGCTCCCAGGTCTCTTCCCAACACATGAGGGGAAATTCCTTCAGCAAAAGTGGTGGCCAGGACTGGCAGGGGTGGAATCCTCATCCCTGAGGGATTTAAAGCCATGGATGTGGCACTTGGGGACGTGGGGCAGTGGTGGCCCTGGCAGTGGTGGGAATGGTTGGACTCGATGGGCACAGAGGGATTTTCCAACCTAAATAGTTCTGGGATTCTGTGAAATTAAGAAGGAAGAATTTCTGATTTATGCTTGGCAAGTCAGAAAGCTGAAGAATTAAAAAGGATTTGCAGCCACATGATCTGAGACTCCTGGAGAGGAAGGACAGCCCTGACTGGGATAACGCTGGGTGAGGAGGGATGAAAATCCACCAGGAATGGAACAGCTGAATCAGAGAATCATGGAATGGGTTGGGTGGGAAGGACCTTAAACCTCATCCCATTCCACCCCATCCATGGGCAGGGACACCTCCCACTGTCCCAGGTGGATCCAAGCCCCAATGTCCAACCTGGCCTTGGGCACTGCCAGGGATCCAGGGGCAGCCACAGCAAATCTGGGAATTCCAGCCCAGCCCCTCCCCACCCTCCCACACAGCAATTCCTTCCCAATATCCCAGCATTCTGTCCATGAGTGGCATCACTGGTCTTTGCTGATCCTCAGCAGGGCAGCTCCTCTGCTGGAAATCACAGAATCCCAAAATCATCATGGCTGGAAAAGATCATCAAAAATCCAACCCTTCCCAGCCCTGCCAGGGCCACCACTGCCCCGTGTCCCCAAGTGCCACATCCACAGGGCTCTGAAATCCCCCCAGGGATGGGGGCTCCAAACCTCCCTGGGCACTCCCAAGGCCCGAGCACCCTCTCCATGAGGAAATTCCTGCTGCTGTCCACCCTGAGCCTCCCCTGGCCCAGCCTGAGGCCGTTCCCTCTCCTCCTGTCCCTGTTCCCTGGGAGCAGAGCCCGACCCCCCCTGAGCCCCCTCCTGTCAGGGGCTGTGCAGAGCCACAAGGTCCCCCCTGAGCCTCCTTTGCTCCAGGCTCAGCCCCTTCCCAGCTCCCTCAGGGATTCCCCAGCCCCTTCCCAGCTCCCTCAGGGATTCTCCAGCCCCTTCCCAGCTCCCTCAGGGATTCTGCAGCCCCTTCCCAGCTCCCTCAGGGATTCTCCAGCCCCTTCCCAGCTCCATTCCCTGCCCTGGACTCGCTCCAGCCCCTCCAGGGCTCTCCAGAGCTGCCCCAGCACTGGAGGTGCCCCAGCAGTGCCAGCACAGGGGACAAGGGCACTGTCCTGGCCCTGCTGCCACCCCGGTGCTGCCATCGGCCTCCTGCCCACCTGGGCACACCTGGGCACACCTGGGCACACCTGGGCTCGTGTCCAGCCAGCTCACACTCCAGGAGATCAATCTCCTAACCCAGCAGAACAGAAAATGAGGCAGAAAATGCAGCGCTGAGGCTCTGCCCAGGCTTTAGTTCATTTGGGGCCACCCAGATCCCCCCGGGGCCGTGTGACACACGAGCGACAGAAGGTGACACGTCCACGTCGAGCTGAGCCCTCCTAGAACAGCAGCAGGGACATTTGTGCACGAACCCGAGCCCAGAAAACAACCCCGAGCCAGGAGAACACGAGAGGGGGGACGGGGAGGGCTCCTCGAGGCTTCAAAGCCCGGCCCAACCGAGCTAAAGCCGAGATCAAATGGAGGATGAATGGCTGGAACCAAACCCAACTCTCAGCACTCGATCCACAGATGATTCCCCAGGGAAAAGCCTCACAAAGAAGGCTCTGGCTTTTCAGAGAGGACTTTTCTGGGGGTGGTGTTTTATGGATCACATAGGATGGAAATCAAGGGAGATCCTGAGGGGACAGGGATGGACTTCACAGTGAGCCACCAACAAAGGGGCTCGGTGGCAGAATGGGAACCAGCCACGAGCGAACAAACAATGTGCAATTCTTGGCTGGAGACAATGGCTTGAAAAAATTTAAAAAAAGGGGAAAAAAAGGAACTTTTTTTCATGGTAATTCTAATGGACTCATCCTGCAGGCAGCTGCTGGGTGAATCCTCCTCGGGACATCCCTCAGGAAGGTGTTCCTAAGAGCAAATCCATGTTTTGGGATGGAGATTTGGATGTGTAAAGCTAGAATGCTGCCGGGAAATGCCATAAATCGATAAATAAATGTGTTAAAGGCAGCAGGCAGCACACCCTGGCTTCGAGCTCTTCGTTTTTTTCCCAGAAAATTTGATTTCTCTGAGAGGTTTTTCCCTCATGATTTAGAACTTCAGCTCTTCCAGTCTTCATTGAAGGGAATCCCACACTCCTGGAAAACCAGGAAGGTCTGGAAGGTCCTTCCCAAGAGGACAGGCTCCCCTCAGCCAGAAAATCCCACTGTGCTGGTTCCTGGGGACAACCCACAATTTTTTTGGGAGCCCCATTGACCAAGTGACACTTCTAGGACTTTTTTTTGGATTTCCAGCCCAGGTCCCACCTTGTTCCTGCAGGAAGGGACGGCCCAGCCGCCTCTCCCTGCCCTGGGTGGATTTGAGGAGGAAAACCAGGAAGGTTTGGACACGGATGTGCTCCCCAAATCTGGAATATTTGTATTCCAAGCCCACCTGACCCCAAACACCTCCAGCCTCCTGGTCCTGTTCACTCCTGAATTCTCTCCAGTTTCCTTCCTGACATTCTCATCCCACAAATGGCTTTTTCCACACGTTACTGAACTCACTTTGCCAAGAACTGGGTAAATCCCGTTTTCCCTCACCTTTCACAGCTTTAAAGGCCACGAGACTTATTTTAGCTCAAAAAGCTGGGATAAAATCCATGAGGAAATCACTTTTTCTAATGAAAACCAGCTCAGCTTTATGTTTCTTGGGGCTTTTAATTCACTGGTCAAACTGGTCCCATCCATGGGCAGGGACACCTCCCGCTGTCCCAGGGGGATCCAACCTGGCCTTGGACACTGCCAGGGATCCAGGGGCAGCCACAGCAAATCTGGGAATTCCAGCCCAGCCCCTCCCCACCCTCCCACACAGCAATTCCTTCCCAACATCCCTGTAATCCCTGCCTTCCTTCAGCTTAGAACCAAATCTAAGGATGGAACTTTAAACCAAATTTCCATCCTTCAAATGTTTCCCGAGAAAGCAGAGGGACCCAGTCTGGAATTCTGGGGTTGTTTTCCTGTTTTTTTACAGCAAATGTGGGTATTTTCAATGGATTGTGGCAATCCCAGCCTTGGGAAGTTTTGGTTCTTAAACCTCAATTCCCTCCCAATCCAAGAGTTAAGTTTGGAGTGAATTTTATGGATCTGAGCTTGTGTCAGACATTAAGGGCATAATTTTGGATACAGAGGATTCCAGGGAGTTTGGCCAAATCATTGCCAAATTCTCAACTGCTCCAGGAAGAATTAAGATAAACATTTATATTTAATTTTTTTTTTTTAATAGAAACGCTCTGGGACAAAAGAAGGGAAGATGGATGAGGTTCCAGGGAAACACAGAGTGGCTGAGGTTGCTCCTGGAGGCCACCTCAAGGCAGTGGCACAGCGGTCACACCCCAGGGCAGGATTTTGCCTCACCTTGAGTTTCTGATCTTCACTGATTCCTGCCCCATTTTCAGAACCGATTCCTGCCTCATTTTAGGAACTGATCCCTGCCTCATTTTAGGAATTCCTGCCCCATTTTCGGAACCAATTCCTGCCCCATTTTTGGAATTCCTGCCCCATTTTAGGAACCAATTCCTGCTCCATTTTAGGAATTCTGGCCCCATTTTAGGAACCGATTCCTGCCCCATTTTCGGAACCGATTCCTGCCCCATTTTAGGAACTGATCCCTGTCTCATTTTAGGAATTCCTGCCCCATTTCAGGAACAATTCCTGCCCCATTTCAGGAACCAATTCCTGCCCCATTTCAGGAACAATTCCTGCCCCATTTCAGGAACCGATTCCTGCCCCATTTTAGGAATTCCTGCTCCATTTTAGGAACTGATCCCTGTCTCATTTTAGGAATTCCTGCCCCATTTCAGGAACCAATTCCAGCCCCATTTTCAGAACAATTCCTGCCCCATTTTAGGAACCGATTCCTGCCCCGTTTTAGGAACCAATTCCTGCCCCGTTTCAGGAACTGATCCCTGTCTCATTTTAGGAACAATTCCTGCCCCGTTTCAGGAACTGATCCCTGTCTCATTTTAGGAATTCCTACCCCATTTCAGGAACCAATTCCTGCCCCATTTCAGGAACTGATCCCTGTCTCATTTTAGGAATTCCTGCCCTATTTTCTGAACCGATTCCCCGAACCTTGAGGAGCTCAGTGATGGAATCCATGAATCCCTGGCAGCGGGAGTTGCACTCACCTTGAGTTTCTGGGCTTCCCCTCGGACCTTGAGCAGCTCGGTGATGGAATCCACGAATCCCTGGTAGTGGAAGTTGCACATCTTCTCGATCTCGCGGTCGTGGTTGCGGATCCGCGCCTCCAGCTTCTCCATGAAGCGCCCGTGCTCCTCCCCATCGTACACGGACCTGAGAGGAGACACCCAGCTCAGCATTCCCGGCTCTGGGATGCACCAGAAGTATCCAAAATCCGGCCCAAAAACGCCCTCCTGGGATAAAGGGATGGATTGTAAACCCGGCACCAAATTGGGTTGAAAAAGGTTTCCTTTCCGACTCTTCTTTTCCTTTTTCTGCCATTCTGGTGCTCCCTGAGAGTCAAACCAGGCTCAAAATGTTTCTATTCCAATCCTTTCTTTCCTTTTCCCACTATTTTGGTGTTCCCTGAGAGACCAGAACAGCCCAAAGCAGGCCTGGAATGTTTCTATCCCAAACCTTCTTTTCCTTTTCCCACTATTTTGGTGCTGCCTGAGAGACCAGAACACGCCAGAAGGACCTGGAATGTTTCTATTCCAACCCTTCTTTTCCTTTTTCCACTATTTTGGTGTTCCCTGAGAGTCAAACCAGGCCCAAAGTGTTTCTATTCCAATCCTGTTTTTTTCCTTCTCTACCATTTTTGGTGATCCCTGAGAGACCAGAACAGCCCAAACCAGGCCCAAAATGTTTCTATTCCAACTTTTTTCCTCTTTCCAGCCTTCTGGTGTTCCCTGAGAGACCAGAACAGCCCAGAAGGACCTGAAAGCCCAAAATGTTTCTATTCCAAGCCTTCTTTCCCTTTTTCCACCCTTTTCGGTGATCCCTAAGAGCCAAGCCCAGCCCAAAATGTTTCTATTCCAAGCCTTCTTTCCCTTTTTCCACCCTTTTTGGTGCTCCCTGAGAGATCAGAACAAGCCAGGAGCACCTGAAATGTTTTTATTCCAACCCTTCTTTTCCTTTTTCCACCATTCCGGTGTTCCCTGAGAGCCCAGAACAGCCCAGAAGGACCTGAAAGCCCAAAATGTTTCTATTCCAACTTCTTTTCCTTTTTCCACCCTTCTGGGTGATCCCTGAGAGCCCAGAACAGGCCAGGAGCACCTGAAACCAAGGTTCATCTTTGAGCTGAGCCACCTCTGATCCCTCCTGGAGGATCCTCTGGATGGGGTAAAAGGGACAATGGAAAACAGGATCTCCAGAGCTCCCAAAATCCCCTTCCCTTCACATCCCAAATTTTGCCAGCACAGTTTTAACCCCTCTTGATAAAAGACAACTGAGCTGGAGGCTGGTGGGGTCACCTCAATCCAATTTATCCTGATCCAATTAATGGGACACCTTTGGAAGTGTTAAATCGTGGAATTCCAGGATGCTTGGGGTTGAAATCCCATCCCATCCAAGGGCAGGGACACCTCCCATTGTCCCAGGTGGATCCAGCCTGGCCTTGGGCACTGCCAGGGATCCAGGGGCAGCCACAGCAAATCTGGGAATTCCAGCCCAGCCCCTCCCCACCCTCCCACACAGCAATTCCTTCCCAAGATTCCCTTAATCCCTGCCTTCCTTCATCTTAAAATCAAAACTAAGGATGGAACTTTAAACCAAACGTCCATCCCTCAAATGCTTCCCTAGAAAGCAGAGGGACCAGTCTGGAATTCTGGGGTTGTTTTCCTGTTTTTTTACATCAATTATGGATATTTTCAATGGATTGTGGCAATCCCAGCCTTGGGAAGTTCTGGCTCCAAAATCTGAGTTCCTTCCCAATCTGAGGGTTAAATTTGGAGTGGATTTTATGGATCTGAGCTTGTGTCAGATATTAAGGCCAAATTCGGGACACAGCAGATTCCAGGGAGCCTTTGGAGTGAAAAGAT
Organism: Eopsaltria australis; assembly: GCA_034509425.1. NCBI lineage: Eukaryota > Metazoa > Chordata > Aves > Passeriformes > Petroicidae > Eopsaltria > Eopsaltria australis. The sequence goes on along the minus strand of JAVTVJ010000879.1, from coordinate 21,559 downwards.
GGGAACGAGCAGAGGGAAAAGATGGGAATGAGCAGAGGGAAAAGATGGGAATGAGCAGAGGGAAAAGATGGGAACGAGCAGAGGGAAAAGATGGGAACGAGCAGAGGGAAAAAGATGGGAACGAGCAGAAGGAAAAAGATGGGAATGAGAGAGAGAAAATACAGGAATGAGCAGAAGGAAAAGATAGGAATGACCATAGAGAAAAGATGGGAATGAGAGAGAGAAAAGATGGGAATGAGAGAGAGAAAAGACGGGAATGAGAGAGAGAAAAGACGGGAATGAGAGAGAGAAAAGATGGGAATGAGAGAGAGAAAAGATGGGAATGAGCAGAGGGAAAAGATGGGAATGAGAGAGAGAAAAGATGGGAATGAGAGAGAGAAAAGATGGGAATGAGAGAGAGAAAACATGGGAATGAGCAGAGAGAAAAGATGGGATTGAGCAGAGGGAAAAAAGAGATAAAACCTCCTCGGATCCCAGCAGAGGCAGCACTGGAATGATGCTGGTGGATTTTCCTTAAATTTTCGTGGAGTTTTGGGCTGGTGAAGTGTGGAATTTGGAGCCCGAGTGCCATCTAGTGCTGCACGGCCTCTTAGCAGGGGAGCACCAAAGGATTCCCAGCTCAAAGAGCAGAATTCCAAGAAAAGATGAAGGTGGATAAGTTGTGTTTGTGTTCAGGGATAAATTAAAATAATAGAAACCCACAGCGGTAACGATGGGTTTGTGTTCAAAGGCAAATTTGGGATTTGGATCTGACAAGGGGGGGGAAATCCTCAGAATTCCTTAAAATGTCCAGGAAAAAAACCTCAAAATTAATGAAAATATCCAGGAAAAACACACCTGAAAATTACTCAAAATGTCCAGGAAAAAAACTCTCAAAATTAATGAAAATATCCAGGAAAAACACGCAAAATTACTGAAAATGTCCAGGAAAAATTCCCTTTGGAGGTGGCAAAGGTAAGACATAAAGGTCTGATGACTAAAACTCTTTTATTGTTATGAATTCTGTATTTTGTACTTTTTTAGCCAAACTTTAGCGTGGAAAAAAATGAAGTTTAATGTCAGCCAGGAAGGAAACACCAGCACATGATGGATAGCTCTTCCCTTCTGAGCTTTCCTGCTCATCCTCGATCCCTTTCCAAGGAAAACCAGTCCTGGACCTTCTTCGCAGCTCTCTGCTCATCCTGGATCCCCTTTCCAGCCTCCTACATCCCCATCTCCCTCCAAAACACAAGCTTTGGAATAGCCAGGCCAGCCCCAGATCCAAGCACCCCAGAGCTGAGGGATGGACACCCCAGAGCCCAGGGATGGACACCCCAGAGCCCAGGGATGGACACTCCAGAGCTGAGGGATGGACACTCCAGAGCCCAGGGATGGACACTCCAGAGCCCAGGGATGGACACCCCAGAGATGAGGGATGGACACCCCAGAGCCCAGGGATGGACACCCCAGAGCCCAGGGATGGACACTCCAGAGCCCAGGGATGGACACTCCAGAGCCCAGGGATGGACACCCCAGACATGAGGGATGGACACTCCAGAGATGAGGGATGGACACCCCAGAGCCCAGGGATGGACACCCCAGAGCCCAGGGATGGACACTCCAGAGATGAGGGATGGACATTCCAGCACTTTGGGATGGTTGTGCCTCTGGAATATCCTCCCACAGGAGAACTCAGTGACCCCGTGGTGACTCAACTCGAAATGAACCACGTTAAACACTCGGTTTGATGCTGCAAAGATCAAACTTCTTCCCTTCAACACCTCAAAACACCCCAAAACCCCAAATTCCACCATCACCGTGTTCCACCCTGCCTCTGTACAGATCCAACTTCCCCATCTGGCACCAGACTGGAAAACCCTCCTAGAGATCCCAAATTTGGGACACAGGGGCAGTGCCAGGGCTCTCCAGATCCACTCCCTGAGCACTTTCATTCCCCCAAATATTTATCCCAGATTTCCCACAGCTGGGGCATTCCCTGTTCCTGCCTCCAAACCTTGGGATGCTCCCGCTTTATTTCAGATTTCCAGCTCGCTCCCATTCCCTGTGCACACCCAGGAACAGCTCCCCTGCTCCAAACACAGCCTGGAACTCCATGGAACTCCCCTGGAGACATCGAGGGCGATGCCCAAAATCCACTCTCAAAATAAAATTATCCGATATTTTCAATTCCAGGCATTAATAACCCTGACAGCGCAATGCAAAGACACAGCGAGGAGAAATAAAACAGGAATTAAGCTCGGTTTGGGCAGTTCCTGCTCTTGGTTTAAGAACTGGGACAGAGCTACAGAAAAACCATCCTGGAGGCTGCTCTTTTTTTATTGGAATTCTTTGCCATAAAAAAAATCACCGGTCAGGAAAACTGCTCCACAAAAAAAGGGTTTTGATTGGGAAAGGCTGAGGAAGAGGGGCTGTCCCACGTGCACTTATCTGGGAATTGCAGAGCAGGCTGGAACTCTGCCCCTAAAGCTCTGCTTTAGGGGTTTTTAATGCATTCACTAAACAAAACCATCCAGGAGCACTTTGAAATTCCTTGGATTGGGTTGTTGAGTTTCACAATTTCAGCATCCGCTAAAAATCCACTTCGGTTTTGGGGTTTTTGTTTTTTTTTTTCTAAAAGGTCAAACTGGAAAAATCTTTCCAGGAAAGCCACAAATGGATCAGGAGCTGCCACGTGCAGCCTGGAGTTCCTGCAGAGTTTATTCCCCAAAATAGGGGGAAAACCAAAGCAGGAGCAGAGGGAGCAGCCAAAGCATTAAAAATGGGATGTCCCAGACAAAGATCCGGCTGTGCCAGGGGTCAGAAAGTCCTGGAATATCCTGAGATCCACAGGGATCATCCATCCATCCATCATCATCCCTGGCCCTGCACAGACACCCCAAAATCCCATCCTGTGCCACAGGTCATAAAGTCCTGGAATATCCGAAGATCCACAGGGATCATGGATCCAACTCTGACCCTGCACAGACACCCCGAAATCCCACCCTGTGCCAGGGGTTATAAAATCATGGAATGTCCTGAGATCCACAGGGATCATGGATCCAACCCCTGCCAGACACCCCAAAAATCCCACCCTGTGCCACAAGTTATAAAGTCCTGGAACATCCTGAGATCCAGAGGGATCACTGATCCAACTCCTGGCCCTGCACAGACACCCCAAAATGCCACCCCGTGCCAGGAGTCATAAAATCATGGAATATCCTGAGATCCACAGGGATCACGGATCCAATTCTGACTCTGCACAGACACCCCAAAATCCCACCCTGTGCCCGGGGGTTGTAAAGTCATGGAATATCCTGAGATCCACAGGGATCATCCAGTGCAGCTCCTGCCCTGCCAGACACCCCAACCACCCCACCCTGGGCATCCCTGGGAGTGTTTTCCAAACGCTCCTGGAGCTCTGGCAGAGTTGGGAATGTGCCCATTCCCTGGAGAGCTGTCCCAGAGCCCAGCACCCTCTGGATGAGGAATCTTTCCCTGATCTCCAACCCAACCCTTCCCTGGCCCAACTCCAGCCATTCCCTGGGCTCTGTCCCTGTCCCAGAGATGGAGCTGCAGATCCCAGGAGTCTCCCTCAGTTTCCTCTGCTCCAGCTGCACATTCCAATCCCTCCCCCATGGATCCTCAGGTGCTTTTGCCCTTTCCCAGGCGGCAGCAGGTGAGGGGTGGCCAGAGAGGAGCAGGAGGTGAGGGTGGTGAAGGTCTCACACCTTCAGCTGCCCCCACCAGGCCCTGGACATTCCCTCGGCCACTTCTCCACCCACAGCAGCCAGAACTGGGGGAAAGAGCGGGGATTTGGGGATACAGCCAGGAGAAAACTCCAAGAGACACCGAGCACGGGTTGAAATCTCCTTCAGACGTGGCCAGAGGCAGGAGGGGACAACCCCAGAGCGGTCTGGGACTCTTGAGAGCCCACCCAGTGCCACCCCTGCCATGGCAGGGACACCTCCCACTGTCCCAGGCTGCTCCAAGCCCCAGTGTCCAACCTGGCCTTGGGCACTGCCAGGGATCCAAGTCTTGCTTGGAGCAGCTTGGGACGGTGGGAATGGGATGGGATTTGAGGTCCCCCCACCCCAAAGCATTCCCTGACCCCATCAATCAGAGCAGAGGGCCCCAGGCAGGGCTGACCCAGCTCCATTCCCAGCCAGGCTCAGAAGGAACCGAAATAAATTCAGCTGGAAGTGCAGAGAAGGGAAATCTCCAGGGATGGAATGAAAGAGCTGTGGGACAATGCAGGGAGGACAGGCTGGGGACAGAGCAACACGAGTGGCTTTTGTTTCCAATTAACAGAGGAACAAATTCCTGAGGCTGCCACGGACTTCAATTTTCTTTTTTTTGCCCCTTTTAAAACCTCTGTAGTGGTTTTTGTCCCTCCGAAACATTTTCTTCTCGTTAAGCTACATAAAAGCATTAGCAGTTTGTTTAATCTTAGCCTAACTTTTGGAATAAACAAATTAACTACTGAGCACGGCAGAAAGGCCCCGGTGACTCCAGGAGTGGTGCAACAGCTCCGAGGAAAAAAGGGCAAAGGAAGTTTCAGGATTAATGCCTGGCGAGGATGGAACTGGCAGGAGTTTAGACCTCGTGATTCCCAAGTTTATCCAATTAGGACACGGCCTCAGCACCCCAAAGGTTCCCTGCTGAGGTGGCTGCACCTCGAGTTACCTCGGGGAGAATTCACTTTTTGTTTGCATTCTGCCAATTAAACAGAATTGATCTAAGCCTACGATCTAAGACCAAAATTTATACTCAAAATCCAAGACCAAAATCTAAACCCCCAAATTTAAGCCCAGAATCGAACTAAAACCAAGAACAGAATTAAAGCCCGGAACTGAAGCCCAAAATCCAGGCTCAAAATCCAAGGCCCAAAAATTTAAGATCAAAATCTAAACCCAAAACCTAAACCCCAAACCAAGCCCAAAATCTAAGCTCAAAATTCAAGCCAAGAATTGAATAAAACCAAGAACAGATTTAAAGCCCGGAACTGAACCCCAATATCTAAGCCCCAAATCTAAGCCCAAAATCAAGACCAAAATTTAAGCTCAAAATTTAAACCCCAAATTTAAGGCCGGAATTGAATTAAAGACAAGAACAGAATTAAAGCCCAGAACTGAACCCCAAAATCTAAACCCAAAATCAAGCCCAAAATTTAAACCCAGAACTGAATTAAAGCCCAGAACTGAAGCCCACAATCCAAGGCCGCTCTGCTGTGTGCTGTCACCCACACAGGTCCCCCACTTCCACCAAAAACACGGAGAATCCCATTTTTTGTCCTTTTTGGAAGAGATAAACCCCTCAATCAGGACCATTTGTTGTTCCAAACGCAATCCCACGTGGATTTGTCCCACCCACCCCTCTCCCACTCATAATTTCCCTCCCCATCCCATTTCCAGCTCCCAACAGAATTTTACAGCTTCCAATCGCTGTAAAATTCCACAAAATTCCAGGGATATCCCATTATTCCCAGGTAAAACACAAAGCAGCTGCTGAGGAGCACCACTGAAGGTGATTTTTGCCAGGATAATCCTGGTTTTCCAGCTGGGAACACCTCGATTCCAGCCAGGAATGGCCCCAGGTGGGCGTTCCCGCAGCTCCAGCACAGAGAATTCCCAGAAACCACATCCAAACACTCCCAAAAAAACACCCCAAAACCCCCGGGACTTGTCTGGCCTCAACCAGGGGGAGCTTTTCACCAGGGCTCCCTCCTGGGTTTGTGCTGGGCCTGGCTTTCCTCAGAGGTTGAGGGAGGAAATTTGGGAATCCGATGCCAGCTGCTCCTGGTGCCACCAAATCTGGGAAGTCCCAAGGGTTGGGAAGCAGCAGCCAAAGGCAGCGGGAAATTGGGATTGATTCCAGAGGCCAAGGGGGCAGCACAGGTCCAAGGAAGGGGCAGGATCAGGAATCCCACTGGATCAGGAGAGGAAGGAGAAATCCCAAACTCCCCCTCAGCCACAGCTCCTGATTTCCTGATCCATGAAAAACCAAAGGAATCAGGTTTAGATTTGAAGGGAAAAGGCTGAGAGGGAACTGGGGAATCTGATGCCAACTGCTCCTGGTGCCACCAAATTTGGGAAGTCACAGGGGTTGGGAGCAACAGCCAAAGGCAGCGGGAAATTGGGAGTAATTCCAGAGGCCAAGGAGGGTTGGGGTCAGCACGGGTCCAAGGAAGGGGCAGGAGCAGGATCAGGAATCCCAAGGGATCAGGGGAGGAAGGAGAGCCCCCAAATTCCCTCTCAGCCACAGCTCCTGATTTCCTGATCCATGAAAAACCAAAGGAATCAGGTTTAGATTTCAAGAGAAAAGGCTGGGGAGCACGAAGCCACAGGGAAACCCCTCTGCTACAAAAACATGGAATGATCAAGGTTGGAAAAGCCCTGAGACCCTCCAGCACCACCGTGGGGACAACAAACCCTGTCCCCAGTGCCACATCCAGGGCTTTCTGTCCCTTCCAGGGAAGGCAATTCCAGTTCCAACCCCTGACCCTGCTCCAGGCTCTCCAGGGCCTCCTCTGGCCCCTCTCCAGCAGCTCCACGTCCTCCCTGTGCCGCTGACCCTGGAGCTGGAAGAACCTCATCCCGATAAACCTCCCAAACTCCCCCCCAGCCACAGCTCCTGATTTCCTGATCCATGAAAAACCAAAAGAATCAGGTTTAGATTTCAAGGGAAAAGTTGGGGAGCACAAAACCACAGGGAAACCCCTCTGCTACAAAAACATGGAATGACAAAGGTTGGAAAAGCCCTCTGAGAACCTCCAGCACCACCGTGGGGACAACAAACGCCATCCCCAGTGCCACATCCGGGGCCTTCTGTCCCCAATTCCAGCTCCAACCCCTGACCCCTCTCCAGGTGAGCATTCCCAGCTCTCCAGCAGCTCCACGTCCTCCCTGTGCCGCTGACCCCGGAGCCGGAGGAAGCCTCATCCCAATAAACCTCCCCAGCTCTCCAAGCAGGATTATTTTACCACAGAACAATTTTAATGCGTTTCTCGCTGTGTTATTGCCCAATAAAAGCTCCTTCCCCACGAACAAAGCCCGCTCTGTTGTCTCGTGCATTGTTCAAACGAGGCAATTTTGACTTTTTTCGGAGCATTCTTGGCTCGGGGTCTCGCCCCCTCCTCTCTGCTGGGAAGAAATGTTGTCACAACATCCAGCAGAGGCACAACAAATCCCCGGGACGTGTCCGATATTAAACACTCGGCATCAGGAAACCGCGCGGAGCCCGGCCCAGGGGACGGCGGCTGAGTGATCGCTCCCAGCGCTGGGACAGCACCAGCCACAGCATCCCGGGATTTGCTCATCCCGGGAGCTGCTCATCCAGGGATTTCAGGAGGAAGGCACAGCCTCCCCCCCCTGCCCCAGCAGCTTCCAGTGCCTTCCCCGGGTCGGGATGGAGGTCATCCCGAGGTTTCCCTGGGGGCAGAAGTTGACTGGGATGGCCCAGTGCAGCTCCTGGCTGCCAAGCCATTGTGTTGGAAGCTCCTGCTTCCAGCGGCAGATGGATCCGTGCTCCGCACGCAGCTGTGCCGGGGGAGGCTCCTCCAACCAGGCCCTGCTCCAGCCCGGCCCTCACGGCCCCTCCCAGGATCATGAAATGGTTGGGACTGGAGGGGACCCTAAAGACAGCCCCATTCCCCATGGGGAACCTTCCAGACCCCAGAGAGCCTGGGCCGTCCCACAGCACTCAAGGAGACCTTGGACAGGCCACGGGAAAGGCTCTCTGCTATAAAAACATGGAATGGGAAAGGTTGGAAAAGCCCTCTCAGATCCTTCAGCCCATCCCAGAACCCAGCACCGCCATGGTGACAACAAACCCCGTCCCCATCCAGCCCAGGCTGTCACACAGCACCCAAGGAGACCTTGGACAGGCCATGGGAAAGGCTCTCTGCTACAAAAACATGGAATGACAAAGGTTGGAAAAGCCCTCTCAGATCCTCCAGCTCATCCCAGAACCACCGTGATGGGATGTTGTGTTCCAGTGTGTGTGTTACAGAACAGCAGCCTGGAAGGCCCAGAGGGAGCCTCTTCCCTGGCCCAGAGGTGCCCAGGAAGCACATCCAGGGCACCAGGGATGGGCATGGCAAAGAGGATCATGGCTTTGTGGCCTCTGCACCCATTGTGGGAGAGGATTGTAGGGTGTGACCTTCGAGGGGATTGTTTATCTTTGCTGTTTATGGGATGGCACAGCCTGGGGGTGGCATGGGATCAAGGGAATTTTCACTGGGCGGTAGAGGGCAGTGGCCATGAGGCAGTGGCCATGGGGCAGTGGCCATGGGGCAGTGACCATGGGGCAGTGGCCATGGGGCAGTGGCCATGGGGCAGTAGCCATGGGGCAGGGGCCATGGGGCAGCCATGGGGCAGTGGCCATGGGGCAGCCATGGGGCAGTGGCCATGGGGCAGTGGCCATGGGGCAGGCCATGGGGCAGTGGCCATGGGGCAGTAGCCATGGGGCAGTAGCCATGGGGCAGTGACCATGGGGCAGTAGCCATGGGGCAGTGGCCATGGGGCAGTGGCCCATGGGGCAGTGGCCATGGGGCAGTGGCCATGGGGCAGTAGCCATGGGGCAGTGGCCATGGGGCAGTGGCTATAGGGGCAGTGGCCATGGGGCAGTAGCCATGGGGCAGTGGCCATGGGGCAGTGGCCATGGGGCAGTGGCCATGGCAGTAGCCACGGCAGCAGCCATAGGAGCAGTGTCAGCAGCAGTCCCAGAGTGCTCTGGAGCAGCCTCAGTCTCTGTGTGTTCAATAATCAGCACAGGCTGGCACAGCAGCCCCTGCCTTGCGCTGGACACTACACCGGGACACACCAAGGGTGGGCAGAGGTGGCCACGAGCTGAGCTTCCAACTCTGCTCCCCTTTTTTGTTTGAGGACAAAGGAAACAATTCCCCGGAACAAAAGCGATGCGTCAGCCGCTCTCTGAGCTCCTCCAGGCTGGAAGGACACTTGATTTGAGCCATGTGTAGGACAGGAACGCTCCGAGAACCGGGTGAGAGAAACTCCAGCCCGGCCAAGCTGGGGAGCATTAAAGGCAGGGATGAATCATCCCTGAAATGCCTGTAAACAACACTGCTCAAATCCTACAAGGAATCCGATGGTCACACGTTGGGATTCGGAATGTTCAGTGCGGACAGTTGTTGGGAGAGGTGTTGAAATCAGGGGGCAGACACGAATCACAGGAATTGGAAGGATGGGGAGCACCACGAACGCTCTGTGGCTCTGCTGAGTGTCCTGGCACGTCTGGGGACAGCACAGAGCAGAGCGGGGTCACACGCGGGATTTGGGACAGGACACACCAGAGTGGGGTCACACGTGAGGTTTGGGACAGGGGACAGTGGAGTGGGGTCACGTGCAGGGTTAATGGGACAGCACAGAGCAGAGTGGGGTCACATGCGGGATTTGGGACAGGACAGGACATACCGGAGCAGGGTCACATGTGGGGTTTGGGACAGGGCACACCAGAGCGGGGTCACATGTGGGGTTTGGGACAGGACAGGACATACCGGAGCAGGGTCACATGTGGGGTTTGGGACAGGGGACAGGACAGAGCAGAGCAGGGTCACATGCGGGATTTGGGACAGGACAGGACACACTGGGATCAGGCTGTGGGGTTTGGGACAAGGCACAGAGCCCAGTGGGATCAGCTGCTCTCTCTGCTCTGCTCTGGGGGATTCTCAGCCTGATTCCCACTGGAACCCCGAGTTTTCCCAGGGCAAGCCCAGGCTGTGACACCACAGCGACGTCACCTCCACTGGGAACTGGGATGGGGAGGAAATTCCAAACCCAGAGCACTGAGCAGGTAAATCCCGGTCAGAAAATCCCACACTGGACAGAGCCCTTTGGACACGTCCAGACCCTGCGTCAGTGCGGCTGCACCCGATCTCACAGGGCTCTTCCAACCTCAAAACCCTTTTATAACCCCAGGAGCCCTCACCCCACTCCCATCCCTCAAATCAAACAGCACCACAAGCAAAGCAGCCTCAGAACAGGGAAAAACCAGGGAAAAGTTGTCCTAATCCTCATTTTCCAGCAGTGCTGCTTTTCCAAGGAACACTCACCACCCCTGAGGAAAAAAAACTCCCTTTTCCAGGGAAAGGGGGAAACGTTCTTGGTTCTCCCATGGCCCTTGAGCCTCCCCAGGCAGCTGATCCAAGGATTCCATCCCTTCTCCTTCCCCAGGAATGAGAGGCCAACCCTGGGAATTCCCTGGGTGCTCCCACTCCTGCTCAGGAGCTGAGCCTTCATCCCCATCCCGTGGTTTGCAATTAATTTATCTGGTTTACAATTAATTTACCTGGTTCACAATTAATTTACCTGGCTCACAACTAGTTTACCTGGTTTACAATTAATTTACCTGGTTTACAATTAATTTATGTGGTTTGCAATTAATTTACCTGGCTCACAATTAGTTTACCTGGTTTACAATTAATTTACCTGGCTCACAATTAATTTACATGGCTCACAATTAATTTACATGGCTCACAATTAGTTTAACTGATTTACAATTAATTTACCTGGCTCACAATTAATTTACCTGGTTTACAATTAATTTATGTGGTTTGCAATTAATTTACCTGGCTCACAATTAATTTACCTGGCTCACAATTAATTTACCTGGCTCACAATTAATTTACCTGGCTCACACCTCCTCCTCCTCCTCCTCCTCTCATCTCTCCATTCCCAATAAATCACCACAATTCCTTTCAGGGAGTTTAAAGTAATTTTTTTTTTTCCGTAGTAGCAAAGAATTCTGGACACCGAAAATTTATAATTTTAATTTATAATTTTAACTTATAATTTTTTTTAATTTTGGGGGAGAAAAATCCCCCACAGCACGGGGAAAATTGGGTCAATAATTAATATTTATGTGCAAATACCTCAGCAAAGATCAGGGATGGTCCTGAGCGAGGATTTTCAAACCCTGGGGATTGTCCCAAAAAGGACAATTTTCAAGGAAAATCCTGTGGGTTTTCCAAGCTCTGAGCGCCCCCAGCACAGCCCCAGTTTGTTCAATCACTGCTAATTAATGAGGAGTTGTGTTAATGAGAAGAGGTGCCAGCAACTCCTTGGAAGAGTTAAAAAGGGTTTGAATTCAGGGTTTGAGCTGTTCCTATTGGGATCACCCCTCTGGAGAGCCGAGATTCCCATGCTCTGAAGGAAAAGCTTGGAAATCCTTCCTAAAAATAGGGATAAGTGGAATAAAATAGGGATAAATGGGATAAAAATAGGGATAAATGGGATACAAATGGGGATAAATGGGATAAAAATAATAGGGATAGACAGAATAAAAACAGGGATCAATGGGATACAAATAGGGATCAATGGAATCAAAATAGGGATCAATGGAATCAAAATAATAGGGATAAACAGAATAAAAATAGGGATAAAAGTGATACAAATGGGGATAAATGGAACCAAAATAATAGGGATAAACGGAATAAAAGTAGAGATAAATGGGATAAAAATAATAGGGACAAAAAGAATAAAAATAGGGATCAATGGAATCAAAATTACAGGGATAAACGGAATCAAAATAGGGGTAAACAGGATAAAAATAATAGGGATAAACGGAATAAAAATAGGGATAAATAGAATAAAAATAGGGATCAATGGAACCAAAATAATAGGGATAAATGGAATCAAAATAGGGACAAACAGGATAAAAACAATAGGGATAAATGGAATAAAAACAATAGGGATAAATGGAATAAAAATAGGGATCAATGGAAGCAAAATAATAGGGATAAATGGAATAAAAATAACAGGGATAAATGGAATAAAAATAGGGATAAATGGAATAAAAATAGGGATGAATGGAATCAAAATAGGGATCAATGGAATAAACGTGGGGTGAGGTGGTTCAGGAGGGAGCCTGGGCTCAGCTCTGAGCATCATCCCCAGGTGCTGGCATCGCTCAGATCCTGCTCCCTCATCCAGAAACGGGGAATTCAGGAGGGAAAAATAATCCCAGAGATCCCTGAAGGGGTCAGGAGCTCTCAGCCCCACACACAAATCCCCCAAAAGGAGCTCTCCCTGCTGGAATGACTTTGGTTCCAACCTGCCCTGCAAAACCCCAGTGAGAAGCAAAGGCTGAGCTTATCTAGGCCAGGACCCCAGGAATGGGCAGGAATAGGAATAAAGAAATGAATAAATGGGAATAAAAAGGTCTTGGAGGAGCTTGGGTCTCCCAAGGACCACAGGAATGGGGGAAAGAGGAATGGGGGAAAGGGGAATGGGGGAAAGGGGAATGGGGGAAAGGGGAATGGGGGAAAGGGGAATGGGGGAAAGGGGAATGGGGGAAAGGGGAATGGGGGAAACGGGAATGGGGGAAACGGGAATGGGGGAAACGGGAATGGGGGAAACGGGAATGGGGGAAACAGGAAAGTCTTGGCCGAGCTTGGATCTCCCAAGGACCCCAGAAATGGGCAGGAACAGGAATAAATTAATGGGAATAAATTAATGGGAATAAATTAATGGGAATAAATTAATGGGAATAAATTAATGGGAATAAATAAACAGGAAGAAATAGGAATTGGAATTAAAAAATAGGAATAAATAAATGGGAATAAATAAATGGGAATGAATAAATGGGAATAAATAAATGGGAATAAATAAATGGGAATAAATAAAAGGGAATAAATAAAAGGGAATAAATAGGTTGTAGAGGGGCTTGGGACTCCCAAGGACCCCAGGAACAGGCAGGAATAGGAATAAATAGGAATAAAAAAAATAGGAATTAAAAAAATAGGAATAAAAAGGAATTGGAATGAAAAAATAGGAATAGGAATAACCAGGAATAGGAATAAACAGATCATGCAGAAGTCGGGGTCTCTCAAGGACCCCAGGAATGGGAATAAATAAATAAATAGGAATAAATAAATGGGAATATATAAACAGGAATTTTAAAAAATAGGAATTTAAAAATTAGAAATAAAAAAACAGGAATTCACGACTCATTTCTCTCTTAATTGCCTTCATCTAATTAAAGAAGTTCATTAGCCCAGTTTTTACCCTCATTAAACTTTATTTCCCTCCATCACTTTTTGTGTCATTTTAAAGCCCTCGCATCCTTTGGGATGGGATTTTTGGAGGATTTGGGCTCTGGGAAATCAGGGGCTGCTCCCAGGATGCCTTTGAGGCTTAAGGAAAGGGCAGGAGGAAAAAAACAGGGAATTCCAGGCTGGAAAAACAAAACAAAAAAAAAAACCCAACAAACTGGGAGCAATTCTTAAATAATTGATTACTTCATGTTGGGCCTTCTCAATTTTATGAAATTGGGTTTTTTCCCCACTCCAGAGCAAGGAGCTGAGAGGAGATTTGAGGGATAAAAGCCATAATAAATTCAGGAATAAAAACATCAGGATCTGGACGGGGCCAAGGATTTTTCCAGGGTCCCAAAGCACCTGGAGCAGGGAGAGGGGGAACAGACACAGGGCACAAGGAATGGGATCTGAGCAGGGGGGAAACCACCAAGGACAGCCCCAAAAGAGCAGGGAAAACACAGGAAATGGAAAAAAAACGGGAGCAGTTTTGTATTATCTATAAATATGATATTAAAATAGCATTTTAGGGGGTGAAGCGTATGGAGACATCCAGGATTCACTTCCAGGGGCAGGGAAAACACAGGAAATGGAAAAAACTTGGAGCAGCTCTGATTTATCTATAAATATGGTATTCAATTTATTACATATAAATATAGTATATATATTAAAGTAACATTTTTAGGGGGTGAATCCTATGGAGACATCCAGGATTCACTTCCAGAGGTCAGAAAAATACAGGAAATGGAAAAAAACCTGGAGCAGCTCTGATTTATCTATAAATATGATATTAGATTTATTCTATATACATCTAATATATATAATAAAATAGCATTTTTGGGGGGTGAAGCCTAGGGAGTCATCCAGGATTCACTTCCAGGGACAGGGAAAACATGGAAATGGAAAAAAAAAATAGCATTTTAAGGGGTGAACCCTATGGAGACATCCAGGATTTACTTCCAGGGGCAGGGAAAACATGGGAATGTTAAAAAACCTGGAGCAGCTCTGATTTATACATAAATATTACATTAAAATAGCATTTTTGGGGGGTGAATCCATCCGGGATTCACTTCCAGGCTCAGGAAAAACCCAAAATTTTTCACATTACTCCCTTTTTTCTGAGCCTCTCCAGGAATCCCCTCTTGGGATTTGGGATGAAAAAGCTGGGGCTCAAAATCCCCTAAATGTGGAGAGGGGTAAAAGGGGATTTCAAAGACATCCCCAAACACCAGGACTGCGCTGCCAAGGGAAAACCAACACACCCAGAACCTAAAAAATCCCCTGGGCATCCTTCAATTGGAAAATTGACATTGGAAAGCGCCAGAATTTCGGGATCTGCGCAGCTGCTCCGCAGAAATCCAGGAAGAGCAACTCAAACCTCCTTGGAAGGGTCCAAAATGCTCCCAGCTGGAAATGCAGAGGTTCAAACTGGAGAATTGGGATCACAAAGTAGTTTTATTGGGAGTAGAAATCCCAAATTTCCCTCGTGGTAAATCCCATTTCCATCCCTCTCTCAAACTCAGCACAAAAAAAATGATGGGCAGGTTTTGGAAACAAAGGAAAAAAAGCAATAATTGGGATTAAATTTTATATTAATTTATAATTAAAGGGGTGGAAGAGGAGGGGCAGGATTTGGGATGTTTCTGAAGGATTTGGGGATGTTTTTGAAGGATTTGGGGATGTTCTTCTCCCTCAGTGTCAGAGGAAGGCTGGGATCGACCTGCAGCCTCTGACCCCTTCTGCAAGGCCTAATCAGGGACTGAATTAATTATAAGCTACGGAAATTAATTGTAAGAAACAGAAATTAATTGTAAAAAAAATAGAAATTAATTGAAAAAATAGAAATTAAGAGTAAACCACGTAAATCAATTGTAAAAAATAGAAATTAATAGCAGACCACATAAATCAATTATAAAGAATAGAAATCAATTGTAAACAATAGAAATTAATTATAAATACATAAATTAATAGTAAACCATGTAAATTAATTGTAAAAAACAGAAATTAATTGTAAAAAAAATAGAAATTAAGTGAAAAAATAGAAATTAATAGTAAAAAATAGAAATCAATTGTAAAAATAGAAATTAATAGTAAACCATGTAAATCAATTGTAAAGAATAGAAATCAATTGTAAACAATAGAAATCAATTGTAAATATATAAATTAATAGTAAACCATGTAAATTAATTGTAAAAAACAGAAATTAATTGTGAAAAAAATAGAAATTAATTGAAAAAATAGAAATTAATAGTAAAAAATAGAAATCAATTGTAAAAATAGAAATTAATAGTAAACCATGTAAATCAATTGTAAAGAATAGAAATCAATTGTAAAGAATAGAAATCAATTGTAAACAATAGAAATTAATTGTAAATATATAAATTAATAGTAAACCATGTAAATTAATTGTAAAAAACAGAAATTAATCGTAAAAAACAGAAATTAATTGTAAATATATAAATTAATAGTAAACCATGTAAATTAATTGTAAAAAACAGAAATTAATCGTAAAAAACAGAAATTAATTGTAAAAAAAATAGAAATTAATTGAAAAAATAGAAATTAATAGTAAAAAGTAGAAATCAATTGTAAAAATAGAAATTAATAGTAAACCATGTAAATCAATTGTAGAGAATAGAAATAAATCGTAAACAATAGAAATTAATTATAAATATATAAATTAATAGTAAGCCATGTAAATTAATCGTAAAAAACAGAAATTAATCGTAAAAAAATAGAAATTAAATGTAAAAAAATAGAAATTGATTGTAAAAACACAGAAATTAACTGTAAACCATGGAAATTAATTGTAAACCACGTAAATGATATAAATTAATTGTAAACCACATAAATTAAGTGTAAACCACGTAAGTGAATTTTAAGCCACGTAAATTATTTTCCTCACAATCGTAAGCGACGTAAATTAATTGTAAACCACAGAAATTAATTGTAAATGACATAAATTAATTGCAAACCGAGTCAATAAAGTTGCTTTACTAAATTAGGGCACGGATTTAATCAGGCCAGGAATGAAAAGGAAAACGGAGGTTGATTGGATTATCCATCTATTTTTCCTTTAAAAGCAATGTTATTCCCGATATTCCCGGGCCTGCCCTTCCCACTCCAGGCACATCCCAAGGAATCTTCCTTGATCCTTCAGCAAAGCCCTTTTGTTCCCCAATTCCCTCTGCGGATCCCAGCCCAGCCTCGATCCCGGATTTTGCCACAGGATGGCACCAGAGGAAATCCTAAATTCTCCAGTCCCAACTCAGAATTACGGGAAAGCAAAACCCAAACCCTAAAGGGGAAGGTCATGGCCAAGGTCTGGGGAAGGAAACTGGGGATTTGTTGGAATTAATCCAGGAGGCCCCAGAGCTGCTCCAGGGCTGGAGCCAGGCTGGGAGAGCTGGGAATGTTCCCCTGGAGAAGGGAAGGCTCCAGGCAGAGCTCAGAGCCCCTTGCAGGGCCTGAAGGGGCTCCAGGAGAGCTGGAGAGGGACTGGGGACAAGGCCTGCAGGGACAGGACACAGGGAATGGCTTCCCACTGGGAAAGGGGAGATTGGGCTGGGATCTTGGCAAGGAATTGCTGTGTGGGAGGGTGGGGAGGGGCTGGAATGGAATTCCCAGATTTGCTGTGGCTGCCCCTGGATCCCTGGCAGTGCCCAAGGCCAGGCTGGATCCACCTGGGACAGTGGGAGGTGTCCCTGCCCTTGGATGGGGTGGCATTGGGATGGGATTCAAGGTCCTTCCAACCCAAACCATTCCAGGATTCCATTAATCCAATCCAGCATTCCATGAATGATTCAATTCACAAACACCTCAGTGTTTAAACCCAGCATTCCCTGCCTGTGGATCCTGTGGGATATTCCCTGTTTATTTCCAGATCCTGGGATATTCTGAGTCCGAGGGGACCCTCAGGGATCAATTCCTGCTCTTGAGTGACTCAGCCTGGGACTGAACCCTCCAACCACCAGAGCCCATCTCAGGCTCTGGAACCGCACTCAATTATCCTTAATTCCATTTATTTCTCATTATTTGTCCCTAAATCCTTCCAGAGCAGTCACAGCCACCAGCATTCCCAGTCCCTGGACGAGCACAGGCTCCATCCATGGAGCGCCACTCCCTGTGGGAAAACCCATTTGTTTTTTGGGGTTTGCTGCTGTTTGCAGAGGATTTGGGATTCCCTGGAGGTGGAGGCTGTGCCCATCCCCAGCTCCCTTTGGATTTTCACTTGGAATTTTCAGCAGGGGCTTTTTAATGAAGACTTCCAGTGGGTGAGGCTGTCTGGGCTAATTAGAGCGGAGATAAATTAGAGTTAAAATCCTCTTGGACGCCGCTGAGCCCTCCAAAACCAACGAGGAAATCCTGCTTTCTTGGATACTTGGCAGGACTGGATCAAATCCCAGCATTTCCTGCCACAGGCTGTGTTTAAAGACACTCAGACCTGGCTTTTAATTATCCTAATTTAATTCTCGCCCTGGTTTGTGGCCAGTCCAGGCTATTAAATTGCTCGGAATTAAGAGGTGGTTTGTGGGAAGCAGGAATAAACGTGGATGTGGCTCCTGGGGATTCTCCTTATGGCTGTGTCCTGCTGAGGGCTGGAATTGGGATCCTGTCAGGAAAAGCAGGAATTCCTTTGGATCCCTGCAGAGCAGCAGGGGAGGGAGGGACAATCCAGGCTGGCAGCGCCAGGGGACATTTCCAGAGCGTATTCCAGCAGATTCCAGGGCAGGGAAGGAATTCCTTCCCCATCCACATGGATTTATATCCTGGGGAGGGAATTCTCCTGGGATTTCTGTGCCACTGGGGCTTCCCAGGGCTGCTCCGGGTGCCTGAGGAGGCTCGGGATAATCCAGGACCTTGGCAAGTGCTGGCCCGTGATTAACTCGGGGTGGTTTTAATTGGATTGGGGATCGGCCGTGTCCTCCTTGGCCTGGGGAGGGGCTGAGCAGGGCTGGATGTGCTTGGGATTTTATTGGGATTGGGGCTCTGAGCTCTGCCTGGAGCCTTCCCTTCTCCAGGGGAACATTCCCAGCTCTCCCAGCCTGGCTCCAGAGCAGAGGGGCTCCAGCCCTGGAGCAGCTCCGGGGCCTCCTCTGGGCTCTCTCCAGCAGCTCCAGGTCCTTGTGCTGTTGGAATCCCCAGGGCTGGGGCAGCTCTGCAGGTGGGCTCTCACCTCAGGGGGCTCAGGGACACAATTCCCACCTTTCCTTTGGGATCAGCCCAGGCCTGGGGGAGGTCTGGGCTGGGCCATTCCAGCCTCATCCCCAACATCCCAAATCCTCCTCCCAGAGCTGGTTTAAATGAAGGGATCATTCCACCTCCAGTCTCTGCTCTGACCTCTCCAAAAGCAGCTCCCAGGCTCCCTTTTCCCAAACATCCCCAAACACAGACCTGGAGTCCACCACGGAGCCTTTCCCAAACAAATCCCAACAAACCCATGGATGCAGCAGCACCATTTACTCCCCCCAGCCAAGATCCCAAACTCCAGCAGCTCATTTTGGAGTTGATTTCATGCAACACCACTGGAACACCAGGAATATCCACAGGAACATCCCCATTCCCAAAAGCTGGGAAGCAGCTCTCTGGGATTCCTGGAGAGCTGTCACTCCCAGCCCCCGTCCCCTCCCAGGATCCCAGGACAGGAAGCTGAGGATGCTGTGTCCAGCTGATAGTGCAGAAGGAATTTTAAAAAGGCAACATCTCCGTGCTCGGGATCGCTGCCAATTCCCTTCAAAGCCCTCGGGGTCCCCACAGGGAAAATTTAGGAGAAGGGAAAAAAAGAAAAAAACAACAACAACAACACGTGGAAAACAAAGGAATTGTGCACGGAATTTGTGTCCGAGCAGTGCCTGCTCCGCAGCCCTGGAGCTGCTCCTTATCACCAGATCCAGGCGTTTCCAGGCCATGGATCTCCCTCAAACAGGCAGAAATTCCCGGAGCATGGAGAAATCGGCCTGAATCCATCCAGGAGTTCCTGCTCAGGCCCAAAAGGTGCACACAGCTCATTTTGTGGGAATTAAACCGGGCTGGAATTTTGGTTTCAGGGAGGGAAGGTGGGATGTGAGGAGCAGAACTGGGATTTGCTCTGTACCCTCCATGTGTTTGGTTCATGGATGCTTTGGGATCAGAGGGAATTCCCTGGGGATTGTCCCAGCATCCAAGAGAAGGGAATTTCACCACAACCACATCCATCGGGAATGACCCCTCCAATCCCAACGTTTTCCCCCCAAAATCAGCTCCCAGACCCACAACACCTCCAGGAAAACAGACAGGAGCCACAATCCTATGGAAAACATTCCCAAAGCCTCATCCCACACAGAGGGAATTCCACAAACCTGTGGAAAACATTCCCAAAGCCCCATCCCAATACAAAGGGAATTCCACAAACCTGTGGAAAACATTCCCAAAGCCCCATCCCACATGCAGGGAATTCCACAAACCTGTGGAAAACATTCCCAAAGCCTCATCCCACACAGAGGGAATTCCACAAATGTACAGAAAACATTCCCAAACTCCATCCCACATGGAATTCAAGCTCCAAATCCCATCTGTTTGCACCTCTGGCCTTGTCACACTTGGTGCCCTTCGGGGCACTTCCCATGTTTTCCTCGAGAGGAAAAAATAAACTCGGGACTTTTCCTGCCTGGGAAGTTGGCAAAGGGGAAAAAGAAACCACAGCAGGACACCGGATCCAGGCGGAAAAATTCCCGAAAAAGCCGCGGCCCTCGGCACAGGATGTGCAAAAATAGGGCTGCTGATAGGATCGGGACAGGAGCGTTCCGGAGTCCCACCTTCCTGGCCTGGGAAGCGCTCCCATTCTGGGTGCGAATGCTGGGGGAAGGCCTTGGAGCTGGGAGAGAGGGATTTAAGGAATGGCTCCATGTGGGAATGCTGGGGGAAGGCCTTGGAGCTGGGAGAGAGGGATTTAAGGAATGGCTCCATGTGGGAATGCTGGGGAAAGGCCTTGGAGCTGGAGAAAGGGATTTAAGGAATGGCTCAAAGCTTTGGAATGGGAAAAGGGGGGGGATTAAATCAGAGATGTCACAAAAGGAGGAATTAATTCCAGTTATCACCTCGGGAGAGCTGGGGAAATCCAGGGGGAAATTCCAGAGCCTAAAGGGGCTCCAGGAGAGCTGGAGAGGGACTGGGGACAAGGCCTGGAGGGACAGGAACATCAGGGGTGCTAATTAAAAATCGGGGGTATTAATTTAAAAAGCAGATGTATAAATTAAAAACTGGGTGTATAAACTCTCCTCAGGTGGGAGCTGAGGGAGCCTGGGCCAGGCCCGAGCCCCTCCCGGAAAAGGAAACAACCCCAGGAGCAGGGAAATGCCTGGGATTCCTCGGGATTTCAAAGCTGCTAAAAATAAAATCGACACTTCTCCAAAATGCCCTGAACCTGTTTGTGCTGACAGGGAGTGAATCCCAAACCCCACACAGGAATCCTGGGATATCCTCATGGGAAGGGATCCATTGGGATCGTGGATTCAGCTCCTGGCCCTGCAGGGACACGCCAAAAGTCCCACCCGGAGCATCCCTGGCAGCCCCAGGAATGGGATCATCCCTGGGAATTCAGCACGGAGCTGTTCCTGAACATGGAATGGGTGAGAGAAGCATTCCAGGGAATCTTCCACATGGACAACCAAGAGATGCTGGAAGCACAGAAATTCCCTTGAGAAACACGGAGGGGAGAGAAGGAGCTGACAGAATCCATGGAATGCTTTGGATTGGGAAGGACCTGAAATCCCATCCCATTCCATCCATGGGCAGGGACACCTCCCACTATTCCAGGGGGATCCAGCCTGGCCTTGGGCACTGCCAGGGATCCAGGGGTAGCCACAGCAAATCTGGGAATTCCATTCCAGCCCCTCCCCACCCTCCCACACAGCAATTCCTTGCCAAGATCCCAGCCCAATCTCCCCTTTCCCAGTGGGAAGCCATTCCCTGTGTCCTGTCCCTCCAGGCCTTGTCCCCAGTCCCTCTCCAGCTCTCCTGGAGCTCCTTCAGGCCCTGCAAGGGGCTCTGAGCTCTGCCTGGAGCCTTCCCTTCTCCAGGGGAACATTCCCAGCTCTCCCAGCCTGGCTCCAGCCCTGGAGCAGCTCCAGGGCCTCCTCTGGGCTCTCTCCCACAGGGAATTCCTTCCCTTTGGAATTTTCCCTTTCCCACTTTCCAGGACACCTCCTGAACCCCACCAAATCCCAACCCAGCAATTCCCAGAGGGATTTCAGGGATGCAGCTCCTCCTTCCCTCCTGCCAGACCCACAGAAATCCCCTATTTACACCTTTAAAAAAACCAATATTCCAGAAAAAAACCACTTCAAGTGCAGTTATCCTGAATCCAGCACACTTCTATCCTGCCAACATTCCTTTTTCCAGGCCATTTTCCAGCTCCTGGATGGGAATTTGGGTATTTGCTTTATCCCTCCCCACCTGGGTGAGCTCAATTCTCCCCAACTCCTGGACAACATCAAAAATCAACAAATTGCTCACTTTTTTTTACATTTTCTGAGCAATCAGAGTGAAAAA